>OZ023156.1:18927060-19654560 GCA_963678695.2 Diplodus puntazzo
CCTTTTCTTCCTCTCCATATGTCTCTCCATCGCCTCGTCACTCCTGCCGTTATATTTCATAGCAGCAGCCATCGAGGAGCCCGTGCCTGGAGGAAATTAAAAATCTTTGTCGCTTTGTCGCTCTCCCCTGTGGGTGGGCGGATGTCAATAAAGTCTTGCATGATGGGCTGCACACACACGTACACACACGTACACACACACTAAATACATACTGAAAACATACTGTACCCAAGATTAAAGTCACACACTGTCTCGTAGGCTATACATTTACTCATGGTGACAACACGCAGACTCAAGGCCAAACAAAGACACAGTATATTCATTAACCTGGGGTCACTCTGTGGTGTGTGCCGACGATGATCCGTCTGGTATCGATGGAGCCTCAGATATAATGATGACAAATATTGATGCGCTCTTTGTTCTCATGTGTGTTCTAGTTGCAGAACCAGTAACCGGAAAAGCCTCATCCTGACAAGTACATCTCCCACCCTGCCACGGCCGCACTCCCCACTGCCTGGACACATAGGTCAGTGTATAAAAGTTATAGACTTGATGTTACACATGATAACAACATGTGGTTATTTTATTTTATTTATTTATTTTTTTAAACTTGACAAGTTAGCTGTGTTTACTTAAACGTACAACATATAATTCCTGCCACTAGGCATAAAATCCAGGGTTTTTTGTTGAGTATTTGTAGAATAGATAAATAAATGAAAGAAAGAGGTCAAGTAAAGATCAACTTCAGTGTGTCAGTGCCTCATGACATCACTGCAGCAAGGGGAGAACTTAAACCACTGATGCAGTGATTTCCTCCCTGAGAACCTTAAAGGGATAGTTCAAGTCTTTTGATGTTGGGTTGTATGAGATACTTACCCCTAGTCAGTATATCACCTGTCAGCAGACGACTGTCAGCTCACCCCCTGTGTGGAGAAGCAGCGTATAGCACCAGCAGGGAAGCAGAGCCTTGTGCTGCTGTAAATGGTAACTGCAGGAAGACCTATTTCAGCCACCTAAAAGAAAACCCACCTAAAATATTTATATCTCTATAAGTGTATTCTATATTTTGAACAATTTGGGGGCTTTACTTTGCCTTCATGCCGTTGCTGGAAGTCTGACCCAAATTCCTATGCAAAAGCATGTTGTATGGTTGAGGGAATGTAGAGCCAAAGGAAAGAGCTTTCCAACGGTTGTCTACACCACCAGCACAGGAGCTGTAGATCACTAAGAGGTGAAGGTTTTCAGGTTTGGGGAGGCCATAGACGTCTTCGACCTAACCTCAAAACAGTTTTTTCTTCACATTCTGTTGTTAACTGTAAGATGTTTTTCAATACTTTAAACTAAAACTGCGCTTTTAAGTTTCACAAAACTCACTGTGTTAGAAACTGTTCAATATGCCGCAGCTGATGACATGAGCTCAAAGTTGCCAGTTGTCATAGAAACGCAGTACGCTTTGCGGCTTGTTTTGAAGGTGCACTGCAATGAGACAGGATACTGAGCGGCAAGCAGCAAGCACAGGAAAGATTTGCCACAGTAAACACAGCTCTCACAAACACTGACTCATCCCGATCCTCTGCCAAGTCTTAACACAACTGAACCTGGGGTGCCATTCAAAGAAAATACTGGTAAAGTGGAATTAAAATGAACTGCTGCACTAATGGTCAGCAAGAACAAGATTTTCAGCTGGTGTTAACTTAATCTTTAATAATTAAAACTGCACTACAGGATCAAGGATACTCATGTAGGTGTCTTGGAAGTTGGTGTCAGAGTTTTTGGTTTTTATTATAACAGTGTTTTCAGTGTCTCTTTTAATGACTGAATGTACAAAATTTGATCTCATATTCTTGATGTCGGCAGGCAGTGTTTCGTCATAAGTGAGGTGTACCAAATGAACTGAGAGTTACTTGTGGAGTTCCCTTAACCTAAAAGGAGGTTAGGAGCACTATCCCATTCAATAACTAACAACGTATGTTTTCTGCTTTGTTCTGTCCATATGTATGTAAACAGGAAGCAGTCCGTTGGACAGCCCGCGCAACTTCTCGCCAAGCGGACCCGCCCACTTCTCCTTTGCTTCTTCTCGCAGGTTGGCATCTCTCCTTTATTCACACAAGAAGTCACACATGCACCGTTACAAGAGCGGTGCGAAGTAGTCGAGGGACATTGTTGATTGGATTATTTTTTACTGGCACACTCACACGCTCACACATAATGAAACTCGTTGGGGAAGGGACCCACTACCACACACACAAACATGCAAACTGAAACTGCATGACACTGCCCTGTCTTTGTGCCACCCTGCTCCCGTTGAGCGTCTCTGTGACAGGAGCGTGACAGGAGGCCGGGATGAATGAGGCGAGGTGCCAGTATGTCGCCCAAATGTGCGTCCCTCATCAGTCACTCAGAGGAAGTGTCAGGCTGCAAAAGGCCTGAGGGAAGAGAGGAATAAAAGGAGCAAAAGTATAATTGGATAGATTGAAGGGGAGTGAAGGTGGTGGACTTGTTTCAGTGTAACCACCAATTGTGTTGTTTGGAGTGACTAAAATAGAAAGTCATATCAGAGTTCTGGCTGTTGAAAGCGATAGAGATAACAGTTTATGTAACATATGTTCTCTGTTTTCCACTTTTTATTTTTCTCCTCAGGGCTGATGGTCGTAGATGGTCCTTGGCTTCTCTGCCTTCCTCGGGATATGGCACAAACACACCAAGTTCAACGGTATGTTGAAGAAAAAATTCTTTACTCTTACATTTATTTATCAGCATTTTGGAACTTGTTTCCTTGAGGACATAAGACAGTAATCACTACGGATGCCCTTTTCTCTGCTGACACCGATCGTAAAACCTCAACTCAATCTGATTTCCTGAAGCTAAACGCTATACTGAGCTCTAGACTGACACCACTGTTTTATTTTACACATGTGAAAATTCGTGTTCTTCATCGAGTGGAGGCAAGTGATTGCTGTGCAAAGTTGAGTTGGCGGCCCACTGTGACTAAATGAATGTTAATGAAGTATTGTTAATGAAAATAATGGAGACCCTAGGAAGAGTAGCTTCTGTTTGAATGCAGAAACTAATGGTAGATTTTAATAAACAAACAAACAAATTAACTAATAGCGGACAAGCTGCATTAAAATGCATTTAATGGGGACTGGTCAAGTCCAGGACAATACCCAATTAAGTTGACGCCTGAACCAATTCTCCAATTATAGATGTGTATGTCTTTAGTCAGAAATGGTTTGACGTATTTAAATATATTTATAGCCTATGTGCTATGTGAATCATCATGTCCTGTCATAGGTCAAGTGGTGGAGACCAGTCAAGTTGAGAGTTGGCTGTTAAAGGTATACTATGCAGGATTTGTCGTTCAAACTTGACCCCTTCTCCCCAATTACACAAGACTGAGAGAGAAGGGGTGGTCAAGCGAGCTAGAGAGTAACTGAAGAGAGGGAGCAGTGTGAGTGAGAGCAAAGCAGTGAATCAGAAAAATTTAACAAATTCTTTTTTTTTGTTGTTGTTACTAATAAATAAACCTACACCTCCACACACCCCTCTGGACTTTATGTGAACGCAGTCGAAGTGAAAGCTTCTTCCTGTCCACTGTTTGCCTCTCAGCTCTGCATGTGAATGCGTAGCTCAGTCCCACCCTCGGCCAAACAGACACACAGAGATGCAACCTGAGAGCAGAGGAGAGAGATGGAAGACAGCAGAGTCAAATGGTTTATGTCTTTATAGCACTCCGACTTCACAACCCTGTTGATGAGGTCTACGCACCCACGGCCCAAAGGTTGACGCCCAGAAACGCCCCAAACACAGCAAAAAGGAAAATATAGGCAGAGAGCAGGGTTTGTGCAGATACAGACAGACACTCACTTCTAATGGGTCATAAGGAGCAATTGAGTGGGATAACCTTTGTATGAGTCTATATATCAGGAAAATCCCTCTAAATTGTTTCGAGCCTACGCGTATGTGAAAGAAAGTGAGTCATTTTTTTGTTTTCTTCTAGCAACATCACCACAGTGGTGCAAACCATAGTGGCCGGAACTTTCCGTCTTCTGTTATGTACAGTATTATTACTGCAGCAGCTACTGCACCTTGTGCCTCCTCAAATGTGGGATAGAGCTGACTAAGTGTGTCCTTGTAACACAAAACTTGTGGCAATCAAACAGGACACCACATTGCAGCAGCAGTCTGCTGAAAAGTCCCCTGAAATCTGTGGTGATGTAGAGAAATTCCGACACGTCCTCCCTCTTCATTGTTTGACAAGGATCAAAAACTGCACTTTCTTTTATATTCACTTTCATCAGACAAACCAGAAAAAAAAGATTTGTTGTCACCAAAATGTTGGATCTGCTTTTTCTTCTCTTGATAAATTTGCTGCACAAGTCATGAAATCGACATACAACGCTGTATTTTACACTTTTCATCCAATGCTAAATTGATGAGGTGTGTTCTTTATTTTTTGCATGAATATGGGGAATATCTCACCCACAGAATTTATTTGCATCTATCTTCATGCATAAAATCTGCGAGTGCTATTCTGCTTGTAAATTCAAGTTCTGAAGTCTCCCGTTCAACTTGCTTTGAAATGATTACACGCCAAACTTGCCGCTAAATACCACACGCACACACACACACACACACACACACACACACACACACACACACACACACACACACACACACACACACAAACACCCACACACACACACACACACACACACACACACATACACACACCCCTGTGTTCTTTGACTTTGTCGTTGCTGCTGTGAGTCTCAGCTGATGATTTCAGTGCTGAAGAACATGCATCACATGTAAAGCAGAACTAAAAATAACTAATCAGTTGCTAAGATATGATCGACCTGTTTATCTGAATCAGATGACTTGGCTTTTCTGAAAAATGCGGAACAATGATGATGAAAATGAAATGTAACCAATCTGAATTTCTCCCTCAAGGCTGCACTATTTCTCTCTTTGTCACGTTATTCCCGGAGAAACAGAGATGGATGACATATAGGGGCAGCAGAGACAAATAGGATCGAGTGTAGGTGGAAGTGAAACTTGTTTTGAAAGAGAGACAACAACAATGTTCAGTTTCGTCTGAGCGAAAGATGTTTGAAGCCTGAGAGGACTTCTCATCTTAATGAACTCGTCCAAGGCCCATTTGGTAAATAGTCCATTTGAGAAATGGACCCTAATGTGTGCGACGCTCAGGTGGAGGCTAGGTGTTGGCGCATAATCCACCCACAGTACATTTCTGTGCCATCTTGAACACAATCACTTCCACTGTATCCTTCCACTGCAGCTCTTTCACACATCATTTCTTTCATTGACTGCCCCTCATGCATCTCCTCACAGCAGCACATATAGAGAGACATACTCTGCAGGCGGCTGATTGATCTCTTTTTACTGTAGATGAGGTTGAGGATGGTTTGCTCAGTCTCTCCATACTCCTCTCCACCTCCATCACTCCTCCTCCCCCACTCCACCCCATACATGCGTCATTACTCGCTTGATTAGTTACAGCAGGACCCTCGCATGCTGAACAGAGCAGATGAAACGAAGAGATGTGTGTGTGTGTGTGTGTGTGTGCATGTGTGGAGGTGTTTCCTATATACGAAGTGGTAGATATGAACCAAATGTATGCAGAAAAGCTGCAGAAATAGTCGGAAATGTAACGAAGTTGAAAGTGGAGGTGAGACAGGATAGAAGACGGCGAAAGATCAAACCTTACAGGTGAAGAAATGATCTACACTGTCAGTACATTTCATTTCCAATTGTTAAGAAAACGTATCTTTCTCATATCTCCAATTTGCCAAAGAAATTAGGACCAAACTGCAAATTATGAAACACTGAATCAAAAGCTTGTTTTTTTATGACTTGCAGTTTTTGTTTTATAATATTAAAGTCAGTCATAAAAAAATAGTGTACATAATGTAGTCTATTACAACAGCCAATTCGCCCAGTCCCCCAACATCCCACCCATAACCAAGGCGGATCAGCCTAAAGCTCAAATCATCATCAAAGAGACTCTAACGGCCGATCAAAAGCTTGATTATTAAAGATCCCTTCTACACATCTTTACATTCACATTCTTTGATGTGTTCTGACATGGTTACTGCAGAATTTAAGCGTAACTAACACATTAAAATGCCTTAAAATAGCAGCCACTCCACCCTCATTAAAAATTCCATATTAAATAAATATGCTTTTTGTTTTACAAGTTATCTTCTTGGCACAAGACGTCTCCTCCGTCACTGTAAAGTCAAGTCTCACTGCATGTGCACTGGAGGCTTCAAGTTTCCACATCACTCCTGTGTATGCTGAATACTGGAGCAGGATTGGCTTCCAAACTGTTTGTGATGTCACAAATTGAGCTTGTAGGCCCGCCTCTTTAAATCAGATTTTTAATGAGCAACGAGAAAATTGATTTGAGCAGATGAATGTGAAAATGGCCCTCTGGTGTCAAAGACTATATGTACATCAATCTGCACAGTGAAGCTCAAACATTTGACTCTAGAAACAAGAAGAAAAACATCTAATTACTATTTATGTTATGGATTTAGAAACAGAAATATAGATGCCAATAAAGAAATTAGCTTTCATAAAGAAAATGTTGTAGAAATGGCTCATGTACATTCATCGGGGCGGTGAGGATCCATACATTTTAAGGAAAAAAATAAACTTTTGATACACATGCGGATGATACAGATTGTTTTTCTTAAAGATGCAGAGACTAATTTCATGTTCTGTTTTTTTCTGTGTGGGAGGAAAGATGAAAAAAAAAAAAAACTAACAATGCCGGAAGTGGTGACTGTATTGGTGTGTTATTTGGGCAGTACATGCAGTAAATGTGCAAATACAAACTCCAATACATCAGAAGAGACTCCAGAGCTGTTAAACCTGACTGAGAAGTGATCCAGCTCTGCTCCCATCGTCAGAAAACGGACACTTTAGGGGGAAGGACATGCTAAAAACGTATTTTCTCAATTTCTCTCTTGATGCAACCTTTCCTTGCACCTCTCACCACGTCTTCAGTTGGAGGGACCAAGACTCAACCAAAGGAAATCTGAATGCGGTTCAGTGAATTGAGAGGGAAAGAGTTCGACAGTTTTTCCTCTGTGACAACCATCACATCCAGTGGCATTTCCCCTCAGTCTCCGAGCTCTCTGTGTCTTTGGGGAACTTCTTAATTGATTCTGTTGACATCATCATTTCAGCCCTTTTCTGCAGCTTGCAAGTGGTTGAAACCTGAATGGAGTTTCTAATGGATTTTTATAGCAGAAATCGTTGTGTGGCCAAAGCAAACCGTGGCGTCCCGTTGGGAGATGTGTTCATTAAACCTCCCATTGATCCAGGCTGATTTTTCCCTCCTGCGCAGAAGAAAAGTCTTTTGTTTAAAACCGAATAGCGCTGCCATTAACCCCCCCGAGGCAGCAGACAACTTTTACTTAGAGTGACTTTTTCATTCCCTGCAGTCTTTTTGCTCCGGTTTTTCAGTCTGCATTATTCTGCTCTGCCCTCCTACACTCACTCCTTCTGGATATTTTTCTTGCTTCTGAGCCTCTCTCCCTTTCCTTCCTTGTTCTTTTAAGTTAGTCGCTTCTTTGTTTCAGTTCTTTCCACCCACTCACATGATAGTACACCTTGTGCTCTCTTCTCTTTTCTCCTGTTTTCCCTCTTCTCTTCTCTTTTCTTACCGCCACCACTTCGGTTAAGGTGTTTTTACCATTTGTTGTTTTTGGTTTCTCCATCAGTGGTTATCTATTTTTATAACTATTGATGTTGCAGCTGCGACAGAGGCTTTTAAAGAAAGAGAACATCTTACAAAGGGCAGTTCACATTTTAACCTTGCCTCTCTCTGCCTCCTGTCTCTCTCTGCAGTCATCCAGCTCATCCCAGGAGCGTCTGCACCAGCTGCCCTTCCAGCCAACCATGGATGAGCTGCACTTCCTGTCCAAGCACTTTGGCAGCACAGAGAGCATCACGGACGATGACGGGGGCCGGCGCTCGCCACACGTCCGGCCTCGCTCTCGAAGCCTCAGGTGAGAGGGCAGCAGGTCATGGGCAAGAGACAATGTCAGCATATGAAGACAACCCCCACGAGTCAACCACTTGATTTAGGTTTACTTCATGTAATTAGTCCCTGAGAGCAGACTTCATATAAAAACTCAAGTGATGGTTTTCTTCTCGTAGCAGGAAGTTGCCCCACTTACATTCACGCGCAGTTGAAATAATGTAGTGACACGTTACTCTAGATACAAAACATTCATGATTCGTTGCTCAACACCAGGTTATCTTTTGGCTAAATAAGTGAAATTGAAGCATTTTTTTGATCACCTATGCTCAAAGATTGATTTTGTCTAGTGAAGAAAAATAAGCAAAAAGAAACCCAAATGTAACACGTCAAGCTTTTCTGAAAGGAGCTCTTTATGATTATGAAAGGGAAGCTTCAATAAGCGTGCAGGAACAACTTCATTGTGTCACGAAGAGATGCAGAGGGCTCTCAATCATTTATTTAGAGCACAAGCCTTTTTGTTGCTTATCTTGTATAATTCACCTTCTGTTCACGCATCGCTGCTGTAAATGCTTCATTTTCTGCCGTTTAATGAGATGAAAGACTCAGTCTGTCCACTCGCATTTACATTAATAACAATATTTTTGCAGGAGCATATAAATGAGGCTGATTGAAAATAAAATAAATCTTTAGTTAAATCAACAATGTTTACACTACAGTCTACAATTTTTTTTGTCTTTCCGGTGTGTGCAGTGTCACTAACTTGTCTGGATTTGTCACTATCATTAAATATACTGCAACAGTTATTTTATATTAATAAAAAGTTTTGGTAGGTAAAAATAGCAATACCACATTATAAAATACTCCATTACAAGTAGAAGTACCAATTATTGTATTGTATCATTACTGATGTGTAATCACCATTTTAACTTTTAGATCAATGGGCAGCCAATTTTATCTGCTGCTTAAAGAAGAATGAGTGGTGATATGAATCAACAATGAACTGATCCAACTAGCACTGCTACTGTCTGTGTAGCCAAACGAACCAAGTCACTGATTTTAGTGGTAAAATGCATACCAGTGGAGTATGATGATTATGCTCTTACTTGAAATGAGCTTTTTGCCCAAAAGCCATATAAATGAACAATTTAAGAATTTGCAATGAATTCAATAATAGAAACTAGTAAATCACTTTTTAAAAGGTGACAAACAATCTCACTTATGAATATCTAAGATTTTAAATCTTGGCAATAACAGAACAGTGGTGCCACTGGGAAGATAAATTGGTAGCATCGTAGCTCAAGAGCTGATTGTTTGTTTTATGTCTTTACACACAGATGTAGTAAAACAACTAGTACAATCTGATATGATATCCAATCGAGTGAAGTGAAGTATCTCAAAATTTAAGCACAGCACTTAGTTGCTCACCACCACTTTAATTATATCAGTGTTGGTCCACCCTCCAGTGCTTCAAGCAGCAGTTTCTCTATTAGTACCAATCTCTGGCGTGCACTCCCTCCAACCACACCTATTATCGCCCCCCCACTGGATGCAGCATGCCCCAACTACACACAACACATCACTGCTAATCAGTATTCAGTTTTCATATGAAGCTCCTCAGCAGTCGCTGCCCTAGATAATCGCCTATCTGGTAGCTTCAGTATATAGAGCGGCTGCATTGTGCTCCTTGATGTGCATCATTATCACTATTCATATCACACCTTTCTCTGAAGCTATAATGTGTTTGCCCACAAGACATCCCTTCATGACATGCTTTTCTTTGGTGAATGTCTAATTCGGCACTGTGTGAGCTGCAGTGGGGTGGAAGTATTAAGTCTTAAGGGTTTCTTCTCTGCCACATGTTGAGTTTGCTTTGCCTTTCATCCCAGCATGTGTTGGAAAGTCTACGTGTGAGTCCAGTGTCTGATGATTATGATGAGTGCTGTGCGACGTGCATGAGGACACCAGATCCATTAGAGGAACTAAACTGAGTGTACTGAATTCCTGATCAATTGATTAGCATAATGTACAGACAGGACATGTGGGGAGGAAGCAGTGAATTATTCCTTCGTTCAAGTGAAAAAAATACATCTCTGTGTCTCTCAGGCTGCCTCCCCTCACTCCTGCCTTCTTTGTTTTTCTCACTCAGTGCTGTGTATCACACTCCTGCTCTCTGTATTTGTCTCCCTTCAGCCCGGGGCGCTCGCCTTCCTGCTATGACAATGAAATAGTGATGATGAACCATGTCTACAAGGAGCGTTTCCCCAAGGTCAGCTTCATACACACAAATACACAAGTGAAAAGAACAAACACAAACAATATGCATGCAGTCAGCGGCCTTCTCTTAAACTGCACTGAATTACATTAAAACCACTTGGTAGGTCAAGGATTCGGTGTGCTTTTGATTGCCTGTGTCTCAAACAACTAGACAACAACCTCAAAATCATTTTCTAGAATGTAGTTTTTCTTCCATTGGGAGCAACAATGGAGAGTTTTATGCATGGAGGATGATTATGGAGGTAAGTAGGTCCTGGGTTTGTTGGAAGATATGCAGGTTTCTGCAGTCCCGATCCCCGCTGGGATCCAGTGCAAATTAGAACGGAGAGCAGTGTAGCCACATGTTTGTAAGGATGTTTGTGAGAGTAGCACTCCAGTGGAACAGTCGATATGATGTTCTTGCCAAAGTGAAAAGGTTTCCTGGGGTTGTAGGTCAGGCGGTAGACTAACATCAGGGACTTGATGCTGAAAGGTTGTTGTATTTTGGATATCACCATTATGCAAAATCATATAAGCTAGCGAAACATTGCTCCTGTCTACCTTGGAGATGTCTGGTGCCTGGAGCAACACTAGGATAGCATCCTGTGATAAATACTGTATGTGTCTCGCTGATGCCCTGAAGGATAAACCTGCAGAAAGAAGCTACAATCCCCATATGGTCTGAGAACAACAACCGATCATTCACAAAAGTCTTTGCCTTCAACAAGGAACCTCAGTCTTAGTAAGATTGGGTGTCAGTGATAGGTGTCGACTAGAAAATGTTAACATGCTTTAATATTCACAAAACACATTTAAACTGTCCAGTGTTGCAGCACCTCGATTCACCCTGTGTCTGCATATATCTTTAAAGCTTCTGCTGCTCCACAGGCACTTCCCACCCCCTCACCTCTGTCTGTGGTTTAGCAACCAAGGCTGTGCTAGTCGAACAGGGGCTGTGTGCAGTCCTCCATCAATGTTTTGACACTTTCACGGTATTAACAGTATACAGCACCCAGACCTGCTTTCTAATTAAATAGTCTTTCTACTACATGGGGCCTCTAAGTCCTGGATGTTACTCATCAATCTTGGGATCACAGGCACTGAAGATGTATGTTGCAAAAACTTCCTATGACCTCAACCCAAAGGTCAAACTACAGGCTGTTAGGACAAGCCGGCATCCATTAAGTAGTCCCGTATACATCCTGATAACATGTTTCCCTCACACACACACGTCGGTTGTACTAAGCTGTTATCTCCCGTGTTACTTTGAAAGAGGCTTACTCTTCTCCTCTGACCTCCAACATAAAGGCATCTTTCAGTCAGAGGGCTGCGACTAAGATTTCATTTCACTGTTCTTGGTAAGCTGTTGACTGTGCAATGTGTGGAAACTCCTGGAGGTCGGCCATGTCTATAGATGGTAGAGTCTGACCTTTCCATGATCTCCAACACAAAATCAATTAGATCACTTATCTTGACTTGTATACTCAGCGTGGATGCATGACTCAGTGTCTGTGAGAGTCAAATGTTTCCATTAACAGGGAAGTGCAGAGCAGGAAATGTATGTCACTCTACATGCAGGTTTCCACACACACACACACACCTGTCTGTACTTAATGAAACACGCACACACACATACACCATTACCATCATCCTGCTCATTCGCAGTAATACGTTGTAAAACTGCACAAACGAGGTTCCCACATACTGTTGCACGCTGGCCAGGATTGTGAATGAAGGCGCAACATCTCTTCATTATAAAGAGAATAATTTGCAGCTGCATACCTGAAATAAGTTTTTAATAGGAGCCTACATTCTGATAATGTTGCATGTGTTTAAAAAACATTCTATCTGGGCTGCCTTGTATTCTTCCCAAAAGACTACTTGAATGCTGCTGGCTTTTTCACATCAAGTATTCTTCGTGCTGCGTGACATTTAAAGCAGCTATACCCAATATTTTATAATAGCAGTGAATAAAATGACAACAGTGTGACAGTGTTAAATGATGAGCCCGCAGATAATAATCACACAAGCCTACAGATCCCCAAAGCTTTACAGAAGAATTTCAGCTCATTGTTAATGCTGAAACAAGCCTGACAATTTACTATTTTGGTTTACTCTCACAGAGCTGGTTTTTCATCTGCAGTTTTTTTTGTGAAAATGCCCCTGCACATTGTCTGGATTCGCACCCAGCACTAGACAGACGCAATGGAAAAAAAGCAAGTGGATGGAGCATTTAGGATCTAAAGAGATATTTATATTTCTCCCAGGACAGGTTGGTTGCGACCAAAAGAGGAGCTATACAAATCTTGATAATGATAATTGAACTGCAGGATATGTAAATAAGCACTGATAAGTTGGCATTATCAACTTGAAATATGGTAATATGTCAATGCTGGGATAAATGCTGTCCCTTCGTGGACAAAGAAAGTTGCAGTTATTGGTTGAAATGACCTCTAAAGGCTTTGTCCCACTCAAATCAAGTCAATTTTATTTATATTGGCCAAAATCACAAATCACAATGCCTCAGTGGGCTGTGCAATCTGTTCAGTGTATGACACCAGATGTCCTAAAGGCTCTGACACACCATGTTGACGGTCAGCCATCAGGCACTGTGTCAGTCAGCCTCAGTGGCTCTAGTCGGCACCGGACATCCCTTGTCGAAAGCCTATGGGCCAATTGCAGTGCAGTTTCTCTTAATATTTCTTGTCTGCCTCTTGGCCATTGCTTAATCTTAACAACGGTTTATATACATTGGCAGAGAGGTATTTTCTTTCATGCAGGCACAGAACCTACAAAGCTTCATGGCCACTGGCTGTCCTCTTTGTGGCATGTTCGAGTGCAGCTCTTTGTCCGAGACACAGGAGACACGAGGTGACGCAACAGTTGGCCTTCAATGCAGCTGGTTTATGGTGTCAGTTTGATGTATCGGGGCCTTAAGACCCTTGAATGGAGTAAGGAAAGACACCCCACAAAAAAAACAAAAAAACATTTTAGCGATTGGAAGAAAGAAGAAGAAACCTCAGGAAGAGTCACATCCCCCTCTGATGTTTAAGTTTGATGAATTGATTAGTTTAATTATTACATTATTATGCAAAGAATTATTAATACCTCAATCCAAACAGTGGAAAATATGGAAATCTGTAAGGGCAACAAACAGCTCTGGAGTCATGTGGCATACTGCCACAGAGGGTAGGCAAGGTGCCAGGTTGTCCCAGTCATGGGGAGCAACGTGATGAACTGACTGCCTTTCATGATATTTGATATGAAGTCTCTGACATTAAATTAACTCCAGGTGACGTGACACTAACTGACCGTCTTGTATTCAATCAGGCCACAGCTCAGATGGAGGAGAGGCTGGCAGAGTTCATCCACAACTACTGTCCAGAGAGTGTCCTGCCTCTGGCCGACGGGGTCCTCAGCTTCATCCACCACCAGGTAGCTGAGCTGGCCAGGGACTGCCTGACCAAATCACGAGAGGGCCTCATTACCAGCGTCTACTTCTGTGAACTGCAGGAGAACCTGGAGAAGCTGCTAAATGACGTGAGTTGTGGAGGTGGCTAGGAACATGAAGAGATGCCTCGGCTCGAGCTCTGCACGTGTGTAACTGACCCTGTCTGTCTCTCCTTTGCTGTCAGGCATATGAGCGCTCGGAGAGTTCGGAGCTCACCTTCGTAATCGAGCTGGTCAAAAAGCTCTTCATCATCATATCTCGTCCGGCCAGGCTCCTCGAGTGTTTGGTGAGTTCCATCCCACTATCTGATAACGCGGTCACACACACTGATAAGGATTCACAAAATGAGCATTTATTGAGTCAAGATAAGAGCGAGACAAGATCTTTTCTTTTCTTTTCTCCTTTTTTTTTTTTTTTTTTTTACTTCCTGAGTGTGTTCTACTTGCTGGTGCTGGTAAAGACTCCTGTCCTCCCACGCGGAGATGGAGGGTCAACTCCTTCACACTGCAATGGCATTAAAGAAGAAGCAGAACTGGGTCAGGCTGTCTACTGTGTATTCAGTCTGAAGTGAAGAAACACAGGGTTTCTAAATGTGTCACAGCTGGAAGCTTTGCTGTCACTCTGCTTGTTTAAAAACCTTTTACATTGCTTTTTTCTTTTTTTTCTTTTTTTTTTTACTTGTGACAAATACAAAGATCATTTTAAATCTTATTTTTCCATCAACAGTAGTTTGGTGGGGGTACAGGGATTCACATCTCTGTCTTAGCCCATTTGCAGTATAGAAATAAAAAACCTTAAATTAGTAACATCAGTATAGACCCACAGCAGGAACATACCTATTCTTTGTGCCCGATGACTTTAACTTCATGGCTGCAGAGAAAAGAAAGAATAAAACCATTATATTATCTCAGTATTTCAGACATGAGATAGAAGGAGAAAGTATTCGTAACAGAGAGAGTAAGATGTATAGATACAAACACATTTAAGATGTGTTGATGAATGTACTCTGAGTGTCTTTTCTGCTCTGCATAAATTGAAATAATAATTTGATCTTTTACGCTGCCCTCAGAAGGACTTGCATATATTTTATCTTCCTGTTCTAACCACCAAGAAAGTGACAAGTCTTTGTAAAAGGTTCGCCTGGGGTTCCTCGGAGGGTGTCTCTCTCAGATCCTGATGTTTTTTCTTATGTTACAGGGGCACTCTTCTGATCTGAGTTCAGTGTACTTGCACGAGGAGTACGACTGTGTGAAAACAGTTGTATAAGCACTTTAATGGCTCTGGAGGGAGAACTACGAAGTCTCAAAAATAACCTTGATAATATACTCAGGGTTCCACTTTTAATACTTACCTTGTTTACCCAGTTTGAAAAGAATGTACACTTAGATGGTAGTGACTCTAATGAAAGAACCTAAATATACTTGTTGGACGACAAGTCAGAACATTTCTGTGACTTTAATCACCCTTTTTATAACATTTCTTTTGAGTCCCCCACTTACTCACATCCAGGGTCACTGAGCGAGGTGCGTCTATTGTAACCGTCATTTTTCATGATTTTTGATAAAAATAAATACTCAATATTTAGAGAAACTGAATCATGAACTAAATAAACCAAAGGGCCTTGTGATAAGAATTCTAATGTAGAAGAATTAATCCAGTTAATTTTTAGATGAGATTGGACTAGATGACCGTAACCTTTGCTTCCTTCAGTCATCAGTTAAGCTGCTACGACTGAGCTCTGCCCTGTTTTCTCATTTAGCTCTGCTCCAGCCATCAATAATTCAGCTCCTTTTTTAAGCCTGTGAACAAAACGCTTTCATTAGCAGGAAGCCTGAGAGAATTTGTCATTTGGTAACACAATTCTAAACATTACAAAACAGGGTGCAAACAGTTGATATCCAGCATGTCACAGATGATGGAACATGTATCTAAACGGACCATCAAAAGACTTGATATCATCGGAGGTCCTCCATCTGAGATTCTGTGCATTAATCTAGCAGTTGTTTGCTATGTAAAGTTATAGTGGAGTAAGTGTGTCCTAAACAGAGACTGGATGAATGAAGTCTCACTCCCTCTTTGTGTGTTACCATCCAAGCTTCTCTGTTCGGTAGCCTCAACGTTTTTAAAAAGAGACTAGTGCTGCATCTAAAAATCCAACCTCTTCTAACGTTTATTTTCTTTTTGCACTTGTGTTGCATATTTATTATGTTCGCTCACTTTCAGAAATACTAATGTATGTGCGTGCGTGCCTCCAGTAAATGTATTTTCAGCTTCAGTTTTTTAATAAATGAGATATATAAATATGTTATGCACAGGAGGTCACAGTTTTCGTTAAGCTCAGTACATCAGACATGCTGCACATCTCTGCAGCAGCAGAGTACACGCTCACTGCCGAAGGATATTTTTCCAACTTGACTCAAAATTGTAAAATATTCTCTCCACCTCCACCGCTTGTCGGTCTTCTCAGCAACACGTCAGATCAGCTGGGAGACGGAGCCATGTCCTTGGCATGTTGATACATACACTGACTCACTTCAACCTACTTAGTGTCTCTGTGTACACTGGAGGATTAGCCATACCTGGATATTGGCGCACTGATTGATGGCCTCACATGTTCATCATCACCGTTATCCCTCCTTCCACCCTCCCGGCTCATCTTTCAGTTGCCAAGGCGACCGTCGGAAGGGGTCGATAGGGTCAGGCAGGATGTGGATGGGACTTAAGATCCTCACGGCCCTTAGGTTAGAGAGCAGAAGACACGCGGAGATAAAAATGTTGTCCACGGCAGTAGAGTTCATTTAGCATTCAAGTCAGTCGCTAGGTCTGATTTGGTGAAAATGTCACACATTCAGTAGGCTGTTAGCTGCAAGAATATTATCCCGGAGCCGAGCAAGCTATCAGAGAGGCAGGTTAATTCCCCCTCTCCGTACTCGACTGGTCGAGGGGAGCAGATATGCGAGTGCAGGGGAGGAAGGAAATGATCCCAGCTGCCCCGGGCTCTGCTTTCTAATCAAAATGTTATTCCACCAACAGGAATGAAACTGAATCCCACAGGACATCACAAAAGATTGTTTCATTGGGAAAAAAGAGATGTTGCAAGAAAGCAATTTAAAGTTGGGAGGTGTATTAACAGTGATTGTGTCTGTTTGACAGCCCAATAGAGCTGGTCCTGAATTTGCAGCAGGCTAAAGTAAATCCTATTTTTGTGATTATAAGGGGAGCACGACTGGAATTACATGGATGCTGGTTGACACAATAAAACATCAGTTCAGTAATGGTTATCCTTTTATAGCTGTTATCTCTTTGTTACTGCTATCCAGGAAGTCCATGATCTTGTGTCAAAACCCCTCTGCAGGGCTGGAAAAAATATATTTGTATATATTTGTAATATGTTATCAACACACTGGCAACAATAGTAGCCCCCAGATACTAGATTTCTGATGATAATGCAGTATCAATATTTGTGAGTTTAAAAAAATCCAATAACAATCAGATAATAAAGATATGGTTTGGCTGTCACAGCGATATTATGAAAATATAAATATTTGATGCTAAGCCACAGGGTGTGTCTTCTTCATATGACAGTTATCTGTTGTTGAGTTCTATTATATAGTATCTCATTAATAATGTAGCTTTTAAAGTACATTAGAACTGTAGCTTCCTTTATCACTTGCACTTTATTCAACAGGAGTTCAACCCTGAAGAGTTTTACCATCTGCTGGAGGCAGCGGAGGATCACGCCAAGGAGGGACAACTGATGAAGGCAGACATCCCTCGATACATCATCAGCCAGCTGGGGCTGACCAGAGACCCTCTGGAGGGTAAGAAAGAGTTAGAGCCAAATCACATATCAGACAATCAAACAAAATCGTTTAAAGGAACAGTTCAAAAGGTTACACTAATTCCGAGTCAGGTGAGAAGTCGGATACAGCTCTCATATCTGCGCGTTACAAACAGAGCTGTAGCATGTAGGTGATTAGCCTAGCTTAGCATAAAGACTGAAAGCAGTGGAAAACAGCTAGCTTAGCTCTGTCCAAAAAGGAAAAACTTATACCAACCACCAAAGCCCCTGATTAACACATTCTTTGTTTACTCAATACATAAACAGTAAGGTAAGAATGACAGTTTTGAGGAAAGTTGTGCTAGAAACGATTACCCTTACACTGTTACTTTTTCTCAAACAACTTGTTTTTACTGTAACATGCTCATTAGTGAGCTGTATATGTGCTAGTAGGAGGGATTTTAAAACACACACCTGCTACTTGCTAGTTGCTAGTTTCAAGCTCCACATGTACTCAGTTTTTGAGCTAAGCTAAGCTAATCACCTCCTGAACAGTTGCAATGGCAGTCTTGGCTAAATGTGGAAACCAAAGACTGATGGTCGAATTAACCGTAATAATTCAACACACAGGAGCAGAGAAGAGTTAGCTGTTTACGTGGGTAACATTAGCTAACTGCGAGCTAGTAGCCTGTCTTTCTAAAAATGTATTATCGTGGACATGTTACAGAAGCACATCTCATAATACCTTATTTCTTCTTGTTGACAAGCTACATTTTGTATCTTTTTCAATGGGAACATTTTTCTTTTCTTCAGTTTCTTACAGTTCATTAATTCATGCAGGAAGCGCAGGCTGTACTACTGTACTTCGTCCAGCCAGGCTCTCATTTTGAGTGTCAGAATGGATTTAGGAACTTAATTGACAGACATTAGACTGTGTTTCATTTAATTCTTGGCAAAACAACAATTATGTTCATTTCCCAAAACTTTTAACCATTCTTTTCAGCTCCTTTAAGTTAGTGTGTCCTGCTGATTTGTCCGACTTCATAGCAATTTAAAATTGCCTGTTTGAGTACAGTTGACTTATGCTATTGATCGGTCTAACTGGACGTGCAGTGTAAGGATATAGGAGATGTGGTTGGATCATTAGCCGGCTGGTGGAGCGGTGACATCACTGTCTTTCATTAATCATCAAACTTGGCCTTCAAACTCACAGCTCTCATTCACATCTGCTCAGCCGCTCTCAGTCTGATCCATCAGGAGATGTTTGTTATCTGATGGGTTAAGTGATCCGGAGTGACTCTACTCAATAAACCTCTGCGGTTTTTACTTCTGAAATCATGAAAAATATGGGCCTGCTAGGCCTTTCTCCCGTAATTTCAGCTCTCAATGTGCAACTTGATATCTTGAGCTCGCACTTTTCTTTGCACCTTCATTGTCATGCAGAGACACACATGCACACCCACGTAGCTGCTTGCACAGCCACACTTTCACGCTCTCTTTTCTTTTCTTGGTTCTCTCATAGAGACAAAAATCAGTTGTTTTCAGCGTCAAACACAAACCGACAGAATATACGATTGTCAGCCCAGTGACTTTTATTTTGAATTGTGTTAAAATGTACAGAGAGGCATAGTAAAGGCTTTACAGAGTTAATTACCATTCTATTATTCCCCTGCTTTAACAAAACAGTGCTATAATCAGTGTATTCTAGCAGCTGTCACATACAAGAGTGGAAGAACACCGAAAATTAGCTGCCAGTGCTGCTGGAGGAGGGAGGGAGTACAAAGTGAGAGCTGAAGGAGCCAAGTAAATTTTAATAGGAAGAAGCTATTTTAATTCTCATGTTTTTCTCTCTGTGATCTGACGGGTTCAGCTGTTTTTTGAACTTGAATAGCTGTTTTGTTAAAGACGTCTGAGCAGCTGCAAATGTTTTATCTGCTCACAGTGGCGTGGGAGGCCCGTCGTTTTAGCATGGAGAAATGTCTCTTTTGATTCTGGCACATGGATTGCTTGTTAAAAAATATGTTGCTCAACAGAAATCGTGAGCCTGGACAGCTACGACAGTGAGGGTCCACATACTCCAGAGACCGATGACTCTGCAGAGGTGAAGATCAAATAAACACAAACAGACACACACGCGCACACACACACACACATTTGAACATTTTCTTTAAACAGCCTTTGTGTTGATTTTAATTATAGTTTTAAAATGTTGAATGTGTCACCAGGGAAAAGGAAGAGCCATTAAACCACCGAGCGAGGAAGATTTTCAAAGCATTAAGCTGATCAGCAACGGAGCTTATGGGTAAGAAATGGATTGAAACCTCAGTGATCTGTTATTGAATCCAAGTCTTGATTTAAGATTTGTTCAACCTACTCTTTTGTCAACAATCAACAGTCATGCTGAATATCATATTGTTCTTTTCATGCAAGATTCAAATACACATTGTGTATTTATTTTTTTTAAAGACCGTAAAAGATGCAGAACAATGTTCTGATCACATTCACAAAGTTACACACATTCACACCTGTAAGCAACCGAGTACACCCACAGGGAGATCAGCTGGCCACTGAGCAGCTCCACTGGGTTGGTGGGCGTTGAAAGATGAGTTTACCCAAAAATGAAAATTCAGTCATTATCTACTCAACCTCATTCTGCTAAGCACCTGAAGTAGAGTGAGATGTGTATGTTAACAAATAAACAACACAAGTCAAGCTAGTGCGCCACTGCAGAGTGGATTTGCGCTAATGCTTTTAGATTTAGCAGGGTGCAGTGAGGTTTTTGGACTAAAAGGGTTATTAATTATGTCTTTCGAAATCAATTTTGGATCTTTAGGGCTTCCATAGACAAAGATTATGACAGGCGAGCTTAAAACAAGTCCCCATCCACATTCAGAGAATGCTGCAACTCTGTTTTTGCTGTGAAGCTCCAGAAATGATTCAGGGAATACAAAACTGCAACTCACTTGGGTCGGGGGTGGATACATATTGACTGAATTTGCCACTGCTTTCTCTCTTTTCCAATCCAGATTTATTCCGCTGGCCTGAGGATTGAACCATTGACCTCCCCGTCACAAACTTGCTTCCCTTATGTTATGACTAACTATATATTGTTATTGTCTATTGTCGTTTTGGTTCCAGGTGATATTTTGTTATATTTTCAACATTTGAGCTATAACGGTATCTTGTAATACTTTACGGGATGGCCAATATGAATATTTTGCCTGACTGAGAAAAAAAAACAACTAAATACTTAGGTATAACAGACACTTACATTGTAAACAAAAACTTGCGGCCTCCTCCTGTTGCTGCATTTAAGATCAGTTTATTTAAAGCTGGCAGGAGATCACTGCAGCTGTGTGTAAGAAAAAGGATATTTTTGTGGCAGGCTTCAAAAATTCAACTCAGGATTTAGATAACTCTCTGGCTCTCTAGATTTCAAGTCTTAATATCCACCTTAATATCTACTCAGCCACACTGTATGAAATTCATATGTGGAAGCAGATGGAATATCCTTTCTATCTTTAGACCCCTTCCCTCCGTACTTCATCTGAGCACCAGATGTCCCTTCAGTTTTCATTCTTCCGTCTCACCTTCTCTGCAGCGCCGTCTACCTGGTGCGCCACAGAGAGACTCGTCAGCGTTTTGCCATGAAGAAGATCAACAAGCAGAATCTGATCCTGCGGAACCAGATCCAGCAGGCGTTCGTAGAGAGAGACATCCTCACCTTCGCAGAGAACCCGTTCGTCGTCTCCATGTTCTGCTCCTTTGAGACACGAAGGCACCTGTGCATGGTCATGGAATACGTCGAGGGTAAGGGAGTCGAGTCTGGTTTTATCACTCTGAAGGTGAATTCAAATTGAAAGGAGATTACAGATTTATGAGACTGCTCTGAATAGGTGACTTGGTCTTTTCTCTTCCTGTTTGAACTTCATTTCTCTGTGTCAGGAATCTGAGGAAATGTGAAATCAGGTTTCTATCTGGTTTTCAAAACACACTTTTCAGCCTTTTCTCACTGGATCCTCTTTCCTGATGTATCAGGAGAGAGTTTGCTTCTTTTGAACCTTTTGTCTGGCTGCTCTTGCCCTGATCTTTCCAGGTTTGCACTTTTTGCTCTAAGTGCTCAGCCTTTTCATTTCATTTATTTAACTCTGGTTAAAGTATCAGCTCAACACCTGAATAGAAAATGATGCTTTTCTCTGCTCGGGCTGATGAGACTCTTATTTCACTATCACAGTGATTCTCAAGCATAAAAGTCAAACAAGGTCAGTGGATTCGCAGTGCTGCTCCTCATCTTCCTCTCCGCTGTGCTGGATTTGGTGGAGGGCGGCTCAGGACAGCTCTTATGTTGGCGCACAGACACACTGAGGCATGAAGGGTAGTCGTGAGTGAGTCATGTATGATGACACTGCCAAATGTGGTTCAGTGGGTGCAAAAGGTGGATTAAAGCCAGGAAAAAGAATATGAACTCTAAAAATAAAATGTTTAAACCTGTTTAATAAGCACAGGTTCAAAAATAGGAATTTTGTTAATTATTGTTACTTACGTATTATGATGCCATATTCTTTCCCATCAGAAGATCAAATGATGTCACCCTTCTGCCTAATTCTTAAAACAGACTTACATTTATACAATTATGTATAAGACTTAGGCAAAAAAATACATTTTGATGCTATGTTATTATACACTTTAATTATCTTAAAGCAAAATCTGGACTAGACATCAGTGATTTTCCTGCTGGTTATGTCGGGGTATTGCAGATCAGAATATTATGTGTTGCCTGGCATCAATCCTCTTCACCACTGGCGTGATCTCGTATTCTAAAAGGTTTGATTTTTCTCTTTTGGTCCATGACCAAACACTCATTTGTGCTGCATTATATAAAAGTCACTTAACTTCATTTGAGATTTATACATCACAGGTGAGTTTCAAATGCTAAGTTAGAACCTGCCTGAGCAAGGTTTTGATATTCTGTTTTTACGTCACTGATGAATCAAACGTAAGCACACTGGAGGAAATTATCGGGAGACTAAGTTTAACTATAAATCTGAGAACGTCTTCATAGATGAGGTCCCTGCTGACTTTCTGTTGCTTTTTTAGGTGTTTCTCAATAACAGTAACTTGTGTTTCTGTGTCCTCAGGTGGTGATTGTGCCACTTTGTTGAAGAACATCGGGGCTCTGCCTGTGGAGCTGGCGAGAATGTACTTTGCTGAGACTGTTTTAGCCCTGGAATACCTGCACAACTACGGCATCGTCCACAGAGACCTTAAACCTGACAAGTGAGTGTTTTAAAGCTGCATGAATCCATATTTTTTATATTAACAATGGTTCAAATGACCATATGTAATGTGCAAGGGGTGGCTTTAACAACCAACCGCAGATCCTCTCAGCTCTAACAAGCATTTTTTTTCTCTCATTGTTGTTCTTTTACTGCCAAACATGGTTTCTCGCCCCTCGAAGGCCCGACTTCCTTGACTTCCAAGTGGCTAAAGATAAATTAATGCTGCTCTGAAATTCCTGTATGGTGTCAAGACAGACAAATCAGTGATCACTGGTAAAAAATAAAGAATAAAAGGCAAACTGTGTGAATAGGTCAGAAGATATAAAATATTGCAAATATTTGATCAGTCAGATATGTCATGGAAAAGATAGTGGTGGTAAAGTCTTTAGTTTTTAGGTTCTCTAATATTATTGTAGCTCAGGTCTACTCTGGTCAACAGATTACACAGAGAAACCGATATATCAACTAAAACACTAACATCCTTTGTGCATTCATTTGCAACTCTCTCATGTCTCCATATCTCCACCCTAGTACTCTTCCTGTTCCTGCAACCAATTGAAAACATAAAAAAAAAAAAAAAAAAGTCATATTGTTTAATGTGTGTTTTCTGTCTCCATACAGTCTACTGATCACCTCCATGGGACACATCAAGCTCACAGACTTCGGCTTATCAAAGATGGGTCTAATGAGCCTCACCACCAACCTGTATGAAGGACACATTGAGAAAGATGCCAGAGAGTTCCTAGATAAGCAGGTACAGCATGTTAACTAGGTTTTCTGTACATAAATTGAAGCAATTTATTACCTCATTTTCAAAGAAGAAAGGTTTCGGACATTTATCCAACAGTTGTATGAATGAGAGCTGTGTAATGCAAAATTAGTGTCGCTCTACGATCAGACGTGTGGTGGATGAACAGGCAACTGGCATTTACAGCATTTTTTAATTTTCTCAAGCCATGCATGTCAACCTGCCAAGTCATCCGGCAAAGTCAGTAATCTCCAAATAAAGACATTGCATTACAGTGCTTCCTGTGATGTCTGAATGAGTGAATCATTAATGCCCCCCATCTCCATCACAATGCCATGTTGTAATTATTGTTATTGTTCTGAATTAAACCAGTCATAATCAGTCAGATTGGCCCGTGTGTCCTCCAGCTCGTCTGGGTGGAAGCAGACGTCTGTTTGTCTGCCAGAAATCAACTCACATCTGCTGATGAAACAGGCCAGGGCTTTGCTTTTCATGATTCTAGTGGAGATTTTGATTACGAGAGTGTCAATAATGATGTCTGGGCTATTTACGACAGCATGCACAAGTGTAGCCACTCACACATGAACACACACAATAATTATTAAAATGAAATCTTGAACGTGTTGATGAACAGTTTCCTTTTTAATGCCTCTAGTATTAAATGGTTTGTTTGTCCAAATAACAAAAAAGTACAATTTAAAAAGCAATTTCTCACTTACCACAGGCAAAATGTAGCCCTGCAAATGTTCTAAAATCTCTGCCTGAGACTTCTGCTGCCAAACTAAGGATATTATTCAAATGTCATTTTTGGTGCTTTCAGCATTAACAAATGACATTTGAAACTGACTCAGAAGTCATGTCTTCATACAGAAACAGGTTCCCAGTTATTACTGAAGGGGCCACAGAGGTTGCTGTGAACGGTTTGCAGTTTCAAGTTACTCATCAGTCTAAAGAATCTGGACATTTCACTATATTCGTGTCTGTAAAGGTGCAAACAGCTCCTTTCATCTTTGTATTCTCAGCAATGGATCTCAAATAAAACCAAAACTATCTGACTGCATTTATGACTCAGAGTGAACAGAATGGTGCCAAATTTTATGCACAAGGCTGTTTTCATGTTCATCTTCGGAAAGGGGAAAGTTCCTCTGTGCTTACTTTAAATCTGAATTTAACATGTGTACATGCAAATAGTTTCATTGAACTGACTCCTTCTGTCTTCCCTTACTTCCATCTTCTCTCCATCATTCAGGTATGTGGTACTCCAGAATACATCGCTCCAGAGGTGATTCTCCGTCAGGGCTATGGAAAGCCGGTTGATTGGTGGGCCATGGGCATCATCCTCTATGAGTTCCTGGTGGGCTGTGTGCCTTTCTTTGGAGACACTCCCGAGGAGCTGTTTGGACAGGTCATCACAGGTTAGACAAACCTGAATTACTCTACACTTCTAGGATGACACATTTTCAGTCATCAAATTCAAACCATAAAGCCTGTACAGTGTGTTTCCATTCAACTGGGTTTCTGGGTTAGTGTCTTCTTTTTTGTAGTAAGTGTTTGCTAGTAAGTGGTCTTAGCTAATTAGGACTGCCACAAAGCTGTGTACTGTATGCTTTAGGGATCAGTGTTCAAGATGAACTGTTACCATTCTTTTATATACTCTGCATCTCAAGCATGTGATGTAGTTTAAGTGTTTAAGCCTTAATATGTTGAATACAGCTGCAAGTAGACTGGTTTGGCACATGTCTAATATTTATTTATCTGTAGTTAGTGCTATTTCACAGTTTCTTCCTTGTTATTCATATGCTTCTCTTTATTGTCTCTGTTAGATGATATAGTTTGGCCAGAGGGTGATGATGCCTTGCCTGCAGATTCCCTGGCCCTCATCTCAGCCCTGCTGCAGACGAACCCTCTTGTGAGGTTGGGTACAGGTACTAACTTTGGCAATTACTTCATTATCGGAGCTCCAATCTGCATCCATTACATTCATGTCCAAGACTGTCGAGTAAGACAGTATCTATGAAGTAACTCAAAGTGGCTTTATCCATGAGTTTATCCGTTTTATGCTGCTTATCAGAGGTTGGTTTGTGGCTGCAGCAGGCTAAGCAAGATAGTCTAGATGTCTAGTCTCCCGAGGAGCGTCCTCTTGGGGGATCCTGCAGTGTTCAAATAGCAGAGAGAGAGTTATATGAGATATATCCCATAATATGTAATATATATTCCAGCATGTTCTGGATCTCTCCTAACCTGACATGCCAGATGGTTTGTTTTCGAAAAAAAAAACATCTGGAAAGGTGCCACTAGAAACTGTTTGGAAAAGGGCAAACACTTTCAAAAGATACTTGGCAGGTGATTGGAGGAACCATCTGTTTATCACCATCTACGTGGAGACAACAGTGGGAGAGCGCGACCACCAGCGGAGCCCGTTGTTATATCAAACTCGTGCTGAAGTCGGGAGAGGAGCAGAAACATATTTTCCATCAAGAAATCCTTTAGTGCTGCTCTTTGCTCTTCTTTAAATGAAGCTGCCATCTCTAACTCCCAGTTGCTCCTCAAAGGATGCTAATTGATTCAACCACTGTGTGTTCGGCTACATGCACATGACTTGCTGACTTGAGCTCCTTACACTATCTCTAAGGAGAAGCCCAGCCAAGCTACGGTGGAAACTTATTTTGGCTGCTTGTATCCACAATCTCACTTTTTCTGACTGTATTCAACTTAAGCAACACACTGTAAATGCTCTTTCCAACTGAGGGGTTTGATTGGGTTTGGGTTTGTCACTATGAGAGCTGCGTTTCATGTGCACATCGCCATGTGGTCCATTGTTGGTATGAAAATGTTGAGTTTACTGTCCCTTTTGAATGAAGCTGACAGGTTGTGTCGTTCGTGCCCCTGCCTCCAGGTGGAGCGTTTGAGGTGAAGCAGCACTCTTTCTTCACTGAGCTGGACTGGAACACTTTGCTGAGACAGAAGGCAGAGTTCATCCCTCACCTAGAGTCAGAGGAGGACACCAGCTACTTCGATAGTACGTTTGGATTTATGTGTCTGTGAAGTACAGCAGTTACATCAATATTAGGTTTATGGGATGTGCAATAATTTTCTGGCGCCGCTCCGTTCAACTGACAGCTCTTATATTTCATCTCCCTCCCCCCCAGCCCGCTCGGATCGTTACCATCACATCAATACTTATGACGAGGATGACACCAATGACGATGAACCTGTAGAGATCAGACAGTTCTCTTCCTGTTCTCCTCGCTTCAGCAAGGTCTGACTTTCCCCTCCCTCCTCTTTCATCTCTCTCTCAGCCTCACTGTCATTTGACTCTGTTTTTCTCTCGCTGTGTCAATCTGTTGTATTTGTCATTTTATTTGAAAATAGAAAAGGGTCCGGGACAATTAAAACAAGGTCATACTGTGCAAAGAGAGGCACCCTGAGCCTGGACTCAGGTCTCAGAAAATCATACTGGGTTGCTGCACGATTCCTTCTTATTCCTCTTGTCTCTGATTTCTATTTTCAGCCTCTCAGAGGCACACCTTTAAAGCCTTTTGCCTTTCAACAGATGTGTGTTTAATGACCCAGACAATCGCTCCTCCCTATTTTCCCCTTCTACTCTTTCCATCTCTTTTAATTCAGATCTGTGAGTCTCTCTCTCTTCTCAGTGTGCCAGGGTGTTTCTTTTTCTGTCACGTTCTCAGGTGGGATTTTCCCACCTCATGCTGTCTTTTTTTCTTCCTCTGTCGACTCTCCCACTTCCATCCTCTCTCACCTGGTCCATCCTCTCACGTTTGGTTTGTGAAGTCGTGAAGGAGCTCTTTGGAAAATCAAAGTGCCATTTTGAGGGGCCAGTTTCAATTAAATTGGAGATGTCTTTGAAGTTACAGTCGAGGGCTCTCAAGCGCTCGAGCAAAGGCCTCTGCTGAATACAAACACATAATGAGGTCTGCAGTTAACACATGCGTATTTGATGCTTCATTAGTTATTAATGTGGAGCTGCAGTGATTAGTCACGATTAGTCCATTGTAGAAAATTAACTAGCAACTATTTTGACAAGTAATCATTTGATATATTTTGTTATCAATTAAACTAGATTTTATATTTCATTATACTATGCTACACTATACTCATACTAATACTTTATTATATTTCGTCTTCTACATTGGAACAGCATCTACTATGTTGTTGTGTGTATGAAATATTATAATATAAAACTAGGCTACGTATTTAGTCAAAATTTATTTAAGACCAAAATCTGATTTGTTGACATTTATTTTGCCATGTAAACATTTTTTATTTCATAGAAATGTATATTAAAAAGAAAATGGCATGTTAAATGTGCAGTTAAAACAAAACACGGCTAAAGACCAAACTACACAGCTAGCTGGCACAAGAGAGTCAAATTCTGGCTGTTATTAAAACTGTTATTTGTATATTGACGAATATATAAAAATTTTTAGTGAGCTTACATCTCTTTATTATCCCCCATAAATCTGGCAAAAGCTAAATTCAGTCATGGCTAATAAAAAAAGCTAAATAGTCCTGCTAAAAAAAGGCCAACTAGCCTAATGTTAGCTTAGCAGAGAAGTATTTCCGCCAGGTCAGTTCGTTTTTTCTTATGGAATTTACAATTTGGTTTGGTCATTATATACTCTTTAATCACACAGCTTAGTCTATCTTATCTTATCTTAGTTCAGATTAGTTCAGCTTAGTTTATCTTAGTTTAGCTCAGCTTAGCTTATTTTAGCTTAGCTTAGTTCAGCGTGGTTTATCTTAAAACACTTCATTTCCCCTTTAAGGAGTATGATTTCCTTCTCACTGCTCACATACAGATTTCCAAAATGAGGGTCGACAGGTTGAAGTTTTAATTCATCCCATGCAAAATAAACATTCTTAGTTCACACACAGCATAGTGTATCACTATTCATACCAATGCATTTTTTCTTTGCTTTATGAATTTGTTTAATTAAAAGCTGATATCAGTCTGCTACATATTTGCAAATATCTGATGGTGACGGTGTCCCCTGCAGGTGTACAGCAGCATGGAGCATCTATCTCAGCTGGAGCAGAAAGCGACGACCTCTGTGTCCCGTCGAGAGCACAAGGGCCCGCGGGAGGACAAGGTGACCAAGAGAGAGAGCCTGGGAAGCTTCAGCATGAGAGACAAGAGCTGGAGGACTGGATCCCCCGAGATGTGAGTACTGGGCTATGTTGAACCTTTGCTTTGAGAGGCGTGTTTGTGATTTCTGTTTGGAAGTGAGGTGGCATGTTTGCCTCAGATAGCACTGAGTCAGAAGGTTCCCTGTAGGTTTTTCTCTTTTTTAGCAGCCTAGCTGTCACACACCTCAGTGTGCCTGAATAACGGCTTTCATCCTCACCGACACAAATTCTGACACTTCTTGTATAAAAAGAACTTTGTGCGAGTGTGAGTTCTCACTGACTCTGAGTTAACAACAGATCCCACCTCTCCAAAGTTTAGAAAACTAGGAAAGGAAAATGTCCCACAGAAGCCCAAAATGTGTCAGTTTTGTTTGATAATTTGTTGATGCATAGTTCAAATGTAGTGCTTGTCTTACTAAAAGTGCGTCATTTTCCAGTTGCATTTAATCATTTAATTATATTGTTTTTTCAGGACTATTGTACGCAGGTGATGTAATGCTGTCCCTCAAGAGTGAAACTCACAGTTACTTAGTAGACATGAAGAGACCTCTCATTATCAGTTTTAAGCCCACCGAAATGAAAAATGTACTCTCATCTTGGGTCTAGATTAATTAAACATAATTCTGCTCTGTTATTATGCTCGTCATGCTCTGAGGCAACTTGCAAAGTCTTCAACCTGCTGCGTCCAGACCACATATTATTACCTGACACATTGCTGATTGAGAGCACACAGCAGAAACAGATAACTCAATTTCACCTCAATCTTAAGAAAGCATATGTCTGGTTTCAATTCATATGTAAAATACAAATCAATCATTCATACATTCTGTAATCATAATGGTTAGAAGATTTGATAAGGTGGAGGTGGCTCATCATTTATTACCCTGCATATTGGATTTTATCTTCTTCCATATCTAGGGTGAATTATCAGTATCTGGCAGCTATGATTACTTTTAGACTGCAGCTCATTACATTCAGCCATTTCCTTAATTAAAGGGGCCCTGTGGAGTTTTTTTTGTCAACAAACAAAAGCTATGTTAACATTCAGTGTTACTCACCAAAACAAATTGTGTTAATCGTTGAGCTTTTTAGTAAATGTGTTGAATGTTCTTACCTCCTCAATTGCAAAGCCATTATTTAAATTGAAAAAATATTTTTTTATATACATCCTTTTTTTTCAACAAGCAGTCTCCTTCATCTGTTCTGCTTTAGCCAGCGTTTTGCAACATATCTTGGCGCATTACCACCACCTGCTGATCGGTGAAATAGTGTGACACCATTGACAGCATGTGTCCTCATGTGCATGCCCATCACAAATCATTACCTTTCCTTTTTTTCTGTGTAGCCATGCTTGTAGCAGGGCACTAGATATGGCAATGTATCAAATTGAAATATCTCAATTATAACATGGATTGCCATGCCGTTATGCGCAGACATTCATGATCTTCAGAGGACAAATTCTGATCCCCGAAGTTTCTGGTGCCATCATGAAGTTGAAAATTCTGTGTTTAAGTGAAATGTCTTGACAACCTTTGGATAGCTTCCTAGTATGAATTGCAGTCACTTTGGTGACCCTTCGAATTGCATCTAGTGCTGTCATCAGGTCAGCTGTACCTTGTATGCTAATCAGAAAATATTAGCATACATGGTTAAAAGGCGTGGTTAAAAGGTTAAAAGTGTTGGTAGTATATGATGTTGAACAATGCACCCGGAGCCTTCTTCGCCTTTGCAGCAAAAATCCACCTTGGATCAAGTGAGGGGCTTCCCTCCAAACTCCAGTCAAGCTGTCAAAACTAGGCATTGTTGATAAACTATACTATAAAGTATGTTAACACACTTCCTATTTCTTGCCTAAACCTTATCAGGGTCATATTTTCGCAGACTATTTCGCTGCAATAGAGAACGATTTGGAACTACAAGTGGCCGATATTGTTCCTGTACTGTGGAAAAAAGGGTGAAAACATTTTTGATCAAATTGAAAAACTGAGCAGTGTTGATCAGCCACGATCCTCTTCATCATCTGTTTCTCTCCTAAAATGTTTTCAAAAACATGTTTTACAGTTTAGAATACAATATTATTTCCTGTTTCAAAATGGATGCCGAGCCAACACGAAGCACCGCCCAACTCTCAATACATCACCCAGCAGCTTGAGTGTTTATTGATCAATGAGGCACAGTGCATTCTGGTTGTTGTAGGTTTTCTTCCTTTTAAAAGGGGATACCACAGCCCCTTTTCTCTTTTTTCGCTGGTCACGTTACGCCAATTTCAAAAATATTTTGGTCTTCCTACTGCATAGACTACCCAGTTTTTGATCTAAGGTCTATCTTTCTAGCGGTGAAATACTTCTTTGACTGAGATGGTGAACATAGTAAACACAACACCTACTATATACGGGCATGTTAACATTGTCATTGTGAGCATGTTGGCAGGCTGGTTAGCATTTAGCTCAAAGCACCGCTGTACATAATTACATCCTGACTGATGCACTGTTTATATTCTCTTATGTGACTGTTTCTGTGTCTCCTCACAGGAAGCGCCTGTCTTGTTCAGAGTCCCTCTACATGGAGGGGGATGCAAGCCCTCCCCTTGGTGCTCGCCGACGCTTCTCAGCACTGATGGACACACATCGATTTGCCTCACCACAAGACGGTGAGCCGGACTTCCTCTCCCGTCAGGTGCCCATCAAGGTCCGTGGAGCCTCGCTGGACGGGACCAGCATCCCCTCACCGAGCCTCTTGGAGCAGAGGAGCAGTCTGAAGGAGATCAACGGAGCAGGTGTGTGAGCAGGGGGAGTCTCTGAGGAAGGGAGAGGTTGTGAAGGCAGAGAGGGCAAGGAGAGAGAGGGCAAAAGGGAAGGTGATGAACAATAAATCAGACAGAGACAGCAATGGGGGGTAAGAACAGAGGAAGTGAAACAGCAGCCTGTAACACCTCATTACATGGCCACTACTGAGAGAGTGGGCAGCTGGACATTTCTTAACACTGCTATTTTCACCTCTGAATGCTACTAACACCAGACACTAACTTAAATAAATGTAATTTCCACCTGCTTTGATTTCCTCACAGATAAATCCCCAAGACATGGAGAGACAGCAGGAGTTACCACAGCCATCAACACATTATCCCCAGGTCCTGCAGCTGCCGGTCGTGACGTGATGACTCCCCTGTACGACCCTCTAGGGCCGCGGGCCACCAATGATCTGGTCCTCCGCAGGGCACGCCATCAGCATTTGTCTGGTGATGGAGAAAAACGCAACTCTAGACCTGGAAACAAGGTCATCAAGTCGGCTTCTGCCACGGCCCTGTCTGTCATCATACCATCAGGTGAGAGGCACAAGGAAAGAGAAGAATGACATCTTTTCGGGAATATTAGTTTGTTTCACTCTTCTACAATATCTAATTTCTCTCTTTAATCTATGCCGGCCTCCAGTGGAGCAGCATGGCGGCTTCTCTCCGCTGGCCAGCCCGATGTCTCCCCACTCTTTCTCGTCCAACCCATCGTCCCGTGACTCTTCACCCAGCAGAGACTTCTTCCCAGCAGTCAGCGCGCTGCGCTCACCCATCACCATCCATCGCTCTGGAAAGAAGTACGGCTTTACTCTCAGGGCCATCAGGGTCTACATCGGAGACAGTGATATCTACAGCGTGCATCACATTGTTTGGGTAAGAAACATATAATACGTACAGTTGGAGATGTTGTGTACTGAAGCTGAAGTTAGTGACTTGACATGAAGGTGGTGCTGTCACGTGTGTATTTTAAAGTCTAGGCATTAAACAGGGATAAAAAAAAAAAACAGAAGACAATGAGATTTCAGAAATATCTCCAATTGCTAGTGAATGATTTCAGTTTGGGGGCACAAATTTCACTTCTTTGATGTGTAATTTCTCTTCTTGTTGAAAACAACCTTTACTAGTGTTATTTTCAGTCCAACTAAACAGAAACAATAAATGCTTTCCCTTTAATCTGGCAGCAAACAAATGAATACTGAAGAACATCAGGCTCATCTTTGGATTGATTGTTGTCAAAATACTGTCCTATTAATGTTAACATGTAACTTGTTTATTTGTGTTATGAATTACATTTTAAAAATATTTTTGTGAATTGGAAGCATGTGGAGGACGGTGGCCCCGCCCAAGAAGCTGGCCTGTGTGCCGGTGACCTCATCACTCACGTCAACGGGGAGCCTGTCCATGGTCTGGTCCACACGGAAGTGGTTGAGCTCATCCTCAAGGTACTCTCAACCGAACTGTTGGAAACACTTTGTTGGTCTACCTGTTTCTATAGGTTTTTGATTAAAGGTATTACTGTTGGAATCATTTAATGTCATTGATCCGTGCAGAGTGGAAACAAGGTGACGGTGACAACCACACCTTTTGAAAACACCTCTATTAAAGTGGGTCCCGCCCGCAAGGCCAGCTACAAGTGTAAGATGGCCCGACGAAACAAGAGGACCATGGGCAAGGAGAGCCAGGACAGGTACGAGCTTACACACCTGCACCACTGCAAGTGTCTGTGCTGTGCTCAGGGTTTGATTTTCCAACTGCATAGCTCTTTAATTTAATGCATTCTGGTCATCTAGCATTAAATGTCAAGATCTTTCAACATCCTGTAATGCAACAACAAAGTGCGTCATAAGCTAAGTTCACTGTGATTAATTATCTTGTGTCTGCAAATTGATTTTAATCAGGCAAAAACTCTGAATGCTTCTGAAAATGGTAAAGATGTCAAAACCACTGTTGTAGTCTTTTTAACATCAAGTGCTCAAATATTACTTTTTCACCCTACTTTTCTTTGTGTGTCTTTCCTGCAGTAAGAAGCGTAACTCATTGTTCCGTAAGATCACGAAGCAGTCTAATCTGCTGCACACCAGCCGCAGCCTGTCCTCTTTGAACCGCTCTCTGTCCTCCAGTGAGAGTCTTCCTGGCTCTCCGACTCATAGCTTGTCTGCCCGGTCCCCGACTCAAGGCTACCGTTCCACACCTGAGCCCTCGTACCTTGGTAGGACACAAGATTAGAAATAAATTCCTGTTAAAAGATTCTACCGAGGAAACTGGATGTAATTTTACAGGATGTATTTTTTTAGAGAGTTTTCCAAATGTACTTGCAGAACAGAAAGAAAGTTTTTAAAACCAGAGTTTGTACGACCCATAAATTCTCTTTACTTTAAAATCATAAGTCTGCCTTTCCGGTCAGGAATTATAGATTTTACTTAATCTTCTTTTTTCCTTCAGGTGCTTCCTCCCAGAGCAGCTCTCCAGCTTCCAGCACTCCAAACTCCCCCGCTCCATCTCAGCACATGAGGCCCAGCTCTCTGCACGGCCTCTCCCCTAAACTCCACCGTCAGTACCGCTCTGCTCGTTGTAAGTCAGCTGGTAACATCCCCCTGTCCCCGCTTGCCCACACACCCTCCCCTACCCAGTCTTCACCGCCACCTTTGCCTGGCCACACTGTTGGGAGCTCCAACACCACACAGTCCTTCCCCGCCAAGCTCCACTCCTCACCTCCGGTGGTTCGCCCAAGGCCCAAGAGTGCCGAACCCCCTCGATCACCTCTTCTCAAACGGGTGCAGTCAGCAGAGAAGCTGGGCTCGCCCCTGACCCAGTCCAGTTCTACAGGAGGGCTGGGGGGTCCGCTGAGGAAGCACAGCCTGGAGGTGCAGCACTCTGAGTACCGTAAGGACGCCTTCCTCTGTGAGCTCGGCCTCCAGAGCCTGCTGGAGACAGAAGGGGAAAACCTGCCTCCAAATCCTCCTCCCCTGCCTTCATCCTCAACTATCCCAGAGACTGGGATCCTGAAGCCTGTGAGGAGACTCGGGAGACAAGAGTCACCCCTCAGTAGGGAAACCCTGCTGGCCGGGAGAGAGAGGGAAGAAAGGGAGAGAGGGAGGGAGAGGTCGAAAGAAAGGGAGATTGATACCGCAGCAGTTCTGGAGAGATTGAGTCGAGTTGGAGCAACAGTATCTCAGTCATCCTTAACAAGAAAACCTCATACAGGTGAGCTGCCCCTGGGCTCGCAGGCTGGTCCAAGCTCCAGACTGGGTACAGACACCCCGAAAGCTACAACTCCTAGCACCCCTACCAAAACAACAGGAAGTCTAGGTGGTTATATGGGGCCTGAAAAGAGTCTGATTCCAAAACAGCAGGACCACAGGGAAGCCAAAGATATGTTATCTCATAGTAAAGATCCCCGGGAGCAGCTAGGGATCAGAACTGAACCAAAGCAGGATGTTAGCAACAAGTGTCGGCCTGGTTTACCTGGTACCTTCACCAAGAACTCTGCTTCAGCTCCTGATAAACCCATCAGCATCGGTGCAACAGTGACAGCAGGTCCTCTCAGCATGAATAAAACCTTTAAACCTTCAGGTATGGGGGACAGCCTGCGAAAGGCTGGAGCTGAGAGCAGTGACTCGAGGACTCCAGACCTCGGCTCCAAGAGCCCCAAACACCCAGCTCGCATACTTGCACCGGTCGTCCCCCCACATGGGCAGCCGCTCTCGCTGGGCAAGGTGAGACAGGGGCTCGGGCCAGTCAACTGTTACCGGGGAACCCTAGACTGGGAGGACAAATGTCGGCTGGAGGTGGTGGAGGAGCATTCACCTTCTCCCTCTCCCTCCCCGACTGCTGTCACCCCCTCCCTTTGTGGACCTTCCCTCTGTAAGTCACGGCCTGTCTCCCCTGGTGAAAAGACGAGCTTTGTGAGCCAGCTGACCACCGTGGCCAAAAACGTCCTCGGGCCAATCAAGCTTGGCTCCCAGGAGGGGGCCAAGAGCAAAGACCAGCAGAATAAGGCAGTGGAGGAGAAGCAGGGAGGCACAGCAGGAAGGTCTGACACTTCTGCTGGAGGTCGAGGGGTTGTCGGGGCTGCGGTGGTGACAAAAAGTCCTGCTGGGTCACCGTTAGAGAAGGCTGCAACAGGTGGCATCCCACCCAAAATGTGACCCCATGGGGTCCCTAGATGGGATGTTAGTAGAAAAAGAAGATGCCTTTTTTGGAAGAACAATGCAACAGGAGTCAAGCACTTACAAACAATGTACATTCCAGTTTCAGAGTATATGAAATGTTATTTATTGATTCCAATCATTGACTGATTCTAACTTAAAGCAGGAGTAAAATAATCTACTGTAAAGGTGCATTATCTGTTGATTTTCTATTATAAAGTATTTAATAAGAAGACTCTTAATGTAATGTGGAACACTTTATCAGATGTATATGTGTGTGGGTCTCCGTGAACGCATGTCACATGGTATGTACTGTACATGTATTATAGGTACAAGAAGGTCAAAAAGTGCTTTACCGATCAAAACATGCTGAATACTGTGAATACCAAATCCAGTCACTCTATTTTGTCTTTCAACCAGCCCTTTCTTCTTTTACTGCTTATCAGCGAGACAATGAAACGGGGGGATGGACACTGTAATATTTGCGTCAAACAACATGAATGGCATGCAGTCTCAGTTTAGAGAGAGCGACAAGATGATTAAGCTCATTTTGTTCTTCATGCAGCAGTTTTCTGAGCTGATATGCGTAGTCAGACAAAGCCAAAGCAGGCACTCTGTCAGTGGATGTCACATCAGGCACTGTTTGGCTCTGTCTGTCGCAGGGGATTATGTGTGCGTTGGTGTGTGTGTGTGTGCATGTGTGTGTGTGTAGCCACCTTGGGTCTATTTCTGGTGGTTCTTGTAGGCTATGTCCTGTTGCAGAAGAAAGCAGGGTTGACAGAGCTCAGGCTCAGCGCTTATCTCCCCTTCGCAGGAGGGCTACCACAGCCCTTTTCTCCCTCCGACTGCAGCCTCCACACAAACACACACGAACACACCCTCACATTGCCACAGGAGGCAGCAGTGTCAGCAGCTGATTTTCATGCATTTAAATCCATACCCCTGTGGTCCATGGATGTGTTTGTGAGTGAGCGAGTTAAGAAATGTGGAGTGATTGCACTCGGCACGGTTGACTCAGCAAGGGTCACGGCAGGGACCAAACTGGAAATGAGCGGGAGCAGTTTGGCATCGGTAACACTTCTCAGCGCTCTGATACTTTATAAACAAGTCACACAGGCACAGAGATTATTACTTATGTGAAAGTAGTGTGTAAAAAATAACTATAAGCACATATACAGTGAACCCATGCGTTGTTTTGAGCCAAAACAAGAGAAGCAGGCAGTCATGGATGTAGCATACTGTAATTTGTTAAAGGGCTCTATAGGTAGGGTTTGTGGATATGGACATGGTACAGTATATCAGAATGAACCTGTTACTGTAAAAACAGTGTCATCAAAATGATTGTTGTTACAGTACATTGTAGGTAGTCAAGACTGATTAAAGAAAAGCTCACATTTTGCTATGTAACATACTGATAAAGGTGTTTGAATCTATCATCTCAACAACAGTCCTGGGAAGGACACACAGGAAAACAACTTTCTTTTCCACCCAATGGTCGTATTCATCCTCAATAGTTCATTCTTAATATTGTACATAATCTTATGCAAACCATTGACAGCTGTGTGTGATGATTGCTGTCACTAATACTGCAACAAGTTGATTTACTGAGTCCGGGCAGAAAGTAGGGTTTAAACAATTTAATCCAGCTTTGATTTGATTATGCTTTCAAAGCTCCACAAATGTAAACTGATTCAATCAACAACAGCAACCGCACAACAAGGCTGAATTTCAACATCTGACATTTTCAAGTCTAGACGTTCGTCCCAAACGAAGTAGTTTTAACTTGCTAAATGTTCGCGTTTGCTCTCCACCGTTTGCTGTCAGCTGTTTTGCGTGAGGCACAGCATTCTTTTGATTTTATCTGTGAAAAACAACAAGCTGGATGAAGCAAAACAACTATATAGAGCTACAAAGTTGAAAGTTCCATGTGTAGTATAGGCAATATACAATCTTTTTACATAACCCGTCGTTAAGGGTGCAATATGTAAACAATTCAGTTGAAAACATTCAAAAGTGGAATAAACTGTCAATAGAATGTGAATAAATGAACAGTTTTGACTTCATGACATCATGTGTTGCAGAGATATCTACTGAAGTTAGTATGCTAACCAGCAAGCGCTGCCCCATCCTGGTCCAAAGCTCCCTAAAACTGCCCCAGTGCTCCAAGCTCCCTTTCCGGACTGCTAACTGCACAGCTAACTGAGCTAACTAGCTAACCACTGCCACAATATGTGGCAGTTGGCGGTTACTCTGATGATATGCTGCCCCCTATTTGTTTTGAGTATGAATTCAACAGCTGGCCAGTTCTTACATATTGCACCTTTTAGGAGTCAGTTGCATTACAATGTACGGGTCTACCTAATGAAGTGACCAGTGAGTCTATATTGATTGTAATCCATTCTCAAATCTAACAATGTTTAAGGGTTTAACAAGGATTTTAAAATCCCCATGCAGCACATGCATCAACCAGTTTGTTTTTTGTTTTTTTGTGAATTTGACATTGTACTCTACTGCCCTCCAGTGGTTCAAGATATCCACTGTTTATGGTCATTTATAACCCTTAAGTGTGAGAGTTTCTGACAGGAAGCCCAGACCACCAAAATACTGCAGAATGGATGTTATCAGCCATACATGGGGTTACTGAATATGCATTTATGTTTCTAATGACAAACTATTCGCAGTAATTATCAAATGAACACTTGAAACATGACTTTATTCCTATTCTGTTGTTGTGTTCTTCACGTGACTGTTAATTATATCTTCTGGGATAGGGATTAACATTTTTGAAATACACTGTCTTACATATTCTACTGATAGGAAGGAAGTTATTTTATATCTCGGTGTAATAATGGAGTCGTCAGGTCAGCTCTGATCACCTGTAAAGAAAAACTGTAATGTAACCTTATACAGCCGTTCTGCCCGCTTTCAGGCCTTTTCCCAATCAGTGGTGTCTATACTAGTGTTACGTGTCTGAGAATCTCTTCTTTTTTTTGTGATTCAAAGAGAGAGTAGTATAAATGCACTTTATTTGGGAAAAGAAAATCTTCATTTTGCTGGTATCGTTTGTAAGTTATTTTGAAGAAAAAGTAAATATACTGTATACAAATATGGATTCTACAAATGAACACAAAAGTCCAAGTATAAAAAACATTCCACATTTCTCGGTTCACTGAACGTGTATTTATTTGTACCATGGGGCATTTTTGTTTGTGATAGATGTGATTCAAATGCAGACACCTGAAGTGCAGTATGTGGAATAAAATTCTGATATTTGTTCCAAAACTAATCTCACACTCTTTATTTTGACTCTGTAATACAAAAACAAATCTTGCAGCAATCCATATACAATCTTACCACTGTAATTCATTGTCTTGGCTACGGTTTACATGCGGGAAATCATACATTAAAGCAAAAAAAGAAACATATCATATAAGTCATAACATTTGGCTGAATTCCATCAAAGCTTTGTTTTTCAGGACAGGTATTGTTCATTCTGGCTCACTTACATGGCTTTCTTCACAGCCAGTGGGTGTAATTCTGAAATAGAAAAGTTCAAATTAACAGACCTCTTTCACGACATTTAGACCTCCCGAAGACAGGTATAAGTAGTAACAGTATTAGCTGCTGCGCTGCTATAATTGCTGTAATGAAGCCATCATTAATGTTATTAGTGGCAGCTGTGCCTTTCCTGCTGTGACAAACCAAAATGCCTACTGAGGAATAAGTACAAGTACAATATCAACAGAATTTTAACAAGAAACAAGAAAAGAGAAACTGTGACTTTTCCTCAAGAATACATGTTTGTCAGATACAAAACATGGAAACACTTTTATATGAGGGACACTTTGTCTTTTGTGTGTAGAAACTGACAGTGTGGCCAAGTTTGACTTGCATTTTATTTGGACAAGTGAACCATCCATAGTTATATTCAGGGGTAAAGATAATTTATTATCTACTTATGTGTTTGACTCTCTAATTGGGATGTTACAAAACAAAAAAATGTAAGAACCGAACCAGTGCCTTGGCTCTTTCTGAGACGAATCAACTAGTGCAAGCAATGATGAATATACATCATTACACAATATAAATATTTGTAATGCATTACATATGTGTAGCACATGTCAATCATACATATATGCACATAGATGTCAATTATCTTTTCTCTATCATGTGATTTGTGGCCTGTTACAGATTACATAACTCCAGAAGCGTTAAAGTCTATTATACTAATACGATCCAATCAGCTTTCTCGCAGCGATCACTCCAACCAATGGCGTTGCGTCAGGAAAAGACAACAGGAAGTAAATACCCTCTGATGTCAAAGGGAGATGCTAAAACGGCAGCTGGTCGGTCAGGGAAGCAAAACCCGCTATGTGCTGGATTAACTTGTCAGCAGTGTGTAAACATTAGCTCCTTTGTCTATTGTATGGACGAACGCGTACCGTACTGGCATCAGCTGTGCTTTGTTGTCAGAGCAGTGGTGAGTCCGGCTTGAATGCTAGGTAGTGTAGCTAACGCCGGGAGCTAGCGTCTAAAATGCTAAAGTTAGCTAGCTTTGGTAAGCTAGCGTAGTACACTGAATTTATCCGTGAAGGACTACGGTCGTGGGCGAAGACAGGAAATCCCTGAAATGATTCAACCTACAACGAAGTATCGACCATCTTAACCGGCTTTTACAGCAGGTACGTAGTTGTTAGCTAGTGAATCCTGAATTGTATATGAAAGATGTGTAAAGGAGGTACAGTTACGGTGATCACTTGATTTTCAGGCTTAGATAGAAGAAACACATCTAGTTTATTATGTTACATCGGCGCCTTGAGAGCAGACAAATGCACTGAACCTACTTAAGATGTTTGTCTGGTGATTTATCTGTCGTGCTGCGTCAAAATAGTAGTGTCGTGACAGATACATGTCTGCTCTGTAGTGAGTGGTCGTGTTAACTAACGTTATACGTGTTCAACAGCGTCATGTACGATGATGATTAATGACAGCCGGCATAATCAGATGACTTTCAGAGAAAATGCCCGCATGCCGGTTCTCAAATGCTAATCACATGATGGGTGTTTTTTTCTTCTCCTTCTTCTTCACTGAAATGTTCCCATCAGTGCAATCAGTGACTACACACCATGTTACTGTTCCCTGTTGAAACTACGACTCATCAGTTTCATGGCAAACCAGAAAAGTCATTGGTTGTTTTTGTGCATTGTGAAACCAGTGGTTGACGACGGATGACTTCAGTTAACTTTGACAGTGTTTTACTTATTTATACTTTTCAGGAAGTGAGGACTAGTTTTTGTCTTACAGACTCATTGTTGTACCAGTTTCTTTTACAGTGTAATACGTCAAGGGGTTTGAATCAGGGCTGCAAGTAACAATTATTTTAATTTTTGGTTAATTTGCGGAGGAGTCTCTCGCTGAGTTCATCTTCTAGTTTTTGAAGAGTGTAGCGAAATACGCTTTACACAGTTTTGCAGAGTGCAAGGTGGCCTTTTCACATAACACTGCTTTTATTAGACCAACAAAGTCCAAACCTCAAATATAATTGGTTTATTTTAACAGCCTACAATTTCCAAGGTCAAGAGTGAACTTTCACATTCATCACAGTCTGGTCTCCTCATTGAAAACAAATTAAAAGCAGCACATTGTTGTTTATGGACTATTCGCTTATTTGACTTGTCAGCTTTACTGTCAACGGCCTCGCAGTCTGCATCATTGGCAAGTTGTGCTTGCTCAGTTGTCAAAATGTTTGAGGGTGTTGTGTAGCATGCACATCAGCACAGGATCTCAACAAGTTAATCTGTTACATCAGACTTCAGCTTCACCTGTCATCGTCTCTGTCATGACTTTATGAAAAAACTGCAAACAAGAATGTTGAAGATTCGCATCCTGAAGAGCATGAGATTAGACAACATAAAGATGTTCTTTGCTTGCTAGAGGAGCCAGCTGGTCAAGTCAGTTTTGTCGATGTAGGCTCCCTTAAGATCCGAGCAGGGAGAAACCTCAGGAAGATAGACAGAGGAGAATCTCCCCTGCAGCATGGAGAGACTGGCAGTATATGTTTTATACAGTAGAGAATGGTTTGGAATTTGGAAAAAAAAAACCTGAAATATTAGCTATTATTCGGTTTAAAAAAAGGTGCAGACATGAGAAGATATTAAGTGTAATACGTAGTGTGAAAGTGCGTGGAGTGAAGAATGTGAACTTAGCAAAAGTCAATAATTTACCGGATCTCTGACTGTCTTTTCTTTCCCCTGTTAGTTCTGTGTTGCAATGAGGAGTAGCAGAGTTCAGCTCTGAAGGCTCAGAGGGATGAACTCCGTTTCCCCCAGCGCAGCTCAGTACGTAGGGGGAGTGATGCAGGATGAGCTGGTGGAGAGCCGGAGGCAGCAGCCCCCCGAGCGGCAGGGCAGCTTCGGTCTCCGGCTGCCGCAGACACCGGATCCCAGCAGAGAGACAACGGGAGAGCCTGATGAAATGGACAAACTGAAGGCCAAACTGATGTCAGCGTGGAATAATGTCAAATATGGTGTGTAATCAATCTTTAAGGAAGAGTGTTTTTGAACGTCTCACAAAGCCTCAGTCAGCATTCGATAATTGCTACTTTGCCAATGTCCATTTCCCCCTCTCCTCTTTCTGTAGGTTGGACTGTTAAATCCAAAACGTCCTTCAACAAGATCTCACCGGTCACTGTCCTAGGACATTCCTATCTGCTTAACAGTGAGGGTAAGATCAGAATACACCAACACATTTTAAAAATCAAAAGTATCCGTCAGTAGATGCCATATTTCCATTCTATAAAGAAAGATGTCAGGAAGGCAGCAGACCCCGGAGGTTGTAGTGATGTGTGTTTTGGTTAACCACGGTTGGGTAAACCCTCTTCCTCTGAAAGGATGATGGCTTTACGTCAGAGACTCCTTTGCTTTTATTTCACACATATGTCAACAGATCTTTCCCTTGTCAGATAAACCTTATGTAATTCACAAATAGTTGTTTGTTTGAATCAGTTGGAGATTCCTCCCTCACGTTATTTTTTTATTTTTTTTCTCTTTCTCGTCCTCCCTCTCTTTCACTTCCTCTCAGATGAGGTGGACCGGTTCTGTCTGGCTTTCGTGTCCAGGATTTGGCTGACCTACAGGAGGGAGTTCCCTCAGCTGGAGGGCTCCACCTGGACCACAGACTGCGGCTGGGGCTGCATGTTGCGCAGTGGGCAGATGCTGCTGGCACAGGGGCTCCTGGTCCATCTGATGCCCAGAGGTTTGTATATCTGCCAGTTACACAGCTCTGCTTTCACCCTCGGAAAATATAGGTCCGTTTTAATCAAAGAAGCACTACGTGTCAGCCTGTTTGAAGCATTTTGTAAGGCAGTTTGATCTTGTTTTTCCTTTTTAGTGAAACAAATCCAGTTATTACTCAGTAGTGTGACACATAAAACATTCTTTCAGCAGAAAGCAGGTAAGTTGTCTTGTGACTGATAATTGGACCAATCTGATTTCTGACTTTTTTATTTTCTTTTTTCGCCAGTTTTATCTTTCAAAATATGTAAATCCGGTGCATCAACACTAAATCTGGTCTTTTTCATCTTTTCATCTCTCGGTCTGGTTTCTGTGCTGTTCCCACTTTTTATGTCTCCACTGACAATTTTGATTTACTCTGTCACTCAGTTTATTCTGGTCTCTCTCTCTCTTCTTTTGTCCTTTTTTCAATTATCTAGTTTTAACACATTTTTCATGCCTCATTTCTGTTTTATGTCTGTTTCTGTTCTTTTCAGACAATGTGTGTCTATCTTGTGGCTCCTTGTGTTCTGTCTCTTTTTGTCTTTTCATTACATTTTGTCCTTGTGTGCTCATGCTAATTAGTATGGCCCTCAACATGTCTTATATTCCCAAGATCTTTAGTTTGTCTTTTTTAAAAAAAAATGTTTTTACAAGAGACAGTTCAAATTGCTATAACATGGTAGTACATTAGTAAAAATGGCAACAGGCCATTTTTCATCTGTAGTCTCCTGGCCAAAGTGTTTAAAAGGCTTCTAAAATTCTTGATTTTTAAGTGCAGGCCTTTTTGTGCTCTGTAGATTGGGCTTGGCCAGATGCTCAGCAGCTCACCGATGTGGACTTTGAGGTGTTTCGACCGCGCTCCCCAGCCCGGGCTGGAGGGGTCCCCATCCCATCCTTTGGCTCTCCACGAGGATCCAGTGCCCCTGAAAAACCTCTGCCGAATGATCAACCACCGAGATGCAGCCAGAGAAAGAGACCAGAGTCTGCGAGGGAGGCGGAGCCTATCCATCACAGGCTGGTCACCTGGTTTGGGGATCAGCCCTCAGCACCGTTTGGGATTCACCAGCTGGTGGAAATCGGCAAAAGCTCAGGGAAGAAGGCTGGTGACTGGTATGGTCCCTCTATAGTGGCACACATCCTACGGTAAGGGCATTTGAAGAGGCACTGTTTTGTTTTTGTTTGTTTTTTTTATCAGCTATACTTGCACTATATCCTTAAATGTTTAATACAGTTGACACACTTTGACTGGAGTTATGATGCTTATCTTTCAGGAAAGCGGTGGCCAGAGCAACTGCAGTCCACAACCTGGTTGTATATGTGGCTCAGGATTGTACAGGTGAGATTAACAGACTTGTTGAATTTAAGTGTGAGAGTTGATTTCAGAGTTTTTGTTGCCTAGCTCAAACATGCCCTCTTTGGAAATATCTCACTTAAAGAAGTCTTTTTTTTCATGTATTTCTGTGCATTCATATTTTTCTCGTCGTGTTTCTGTGCACTGCAGTGTACAAAGAGGATGTGGTGCGTCTCTGTGACCCGTCACTCAGCCAGAAGCCCCCCGATCCGTCCAGCCAAGCCTGGAAGTCTGTCATCATACTGGTGCCTGTACGGCTGGGAGGGGAGGCCCTCAACCCTTCCTACATCGAATGTGTCAAGGTCTGAATCCATCAGCCCCTCTAATGCTCCTGAAAGAATTGTCTCATTTAACTTCTCTCTTATATATTTGAAGTCATTGATTTTTTTTTTTTTTTTTTTTTTGGGTTAATTTGCAGAACATCCTTAAGCTGGATTGTTGTATTGGAATCATCGGAGGCAAACCGAAGCATTCTCTTTACTTCGTTGGCTTTCAAGGTGAGAACCAGAAGGGTTTCGAAAACCACCCATGTGTCTGTTCCACACTAAAGGCTTTTAAATCTGATTTTAAGAAAACGTGGGAGACCACAGATGGATATAACAGATTTATTAATATTTGACTAGAATGAACGCACATGATTCAGATACGCCCTTATCGTCGTCTTCTAATGTCCATCTGGCTTGGGAGAAAAAAAGTATTATTTTTGGCAGCCATGTTTCTGTTCTACATAAGAAGGCAAAATGTGGTTAGTGACGCTTCCTGCTCAAATATGTTTGATACTTACAATTAAAAAAGTATCACCCCTCACACTCTACAGGATCATTTGGACAGACAATCTGCTCAGACCAGCCTTGAATCAGGAACACTCACTGAACTTGTTGGGACGGGTAAATCCAACCCAGAATCTGGCCATTTTTTCCTGTAGTGTGGGGCCAGCATCATTTAGAGAAATTATCTGGTATTGTTTTGTTTCAGCATTCAAGGTCCAGGACCGTAGAGTAGTTAACATTTATGGCGTTATCCTGTCTTAGACAGAATCTTCTAGTATTATCAACTTACAGTATACGTGTACTGAACATGTTGCACTCCCACTTCTGCCTCTCTCTGCCTCTCTTCTCGCTCCAGTTTGTCTCATGCTTCACTCATCTGTCAAGGGTCAGTTAACTGAAAACTCAGGCTGGTTAAACATCAACTCAAAGACGCTGCTGTGCTTACAGCAGTGTGATAATCAGGGGAAGACGAAGTGAAATGGTAGTAGCTACTTAGCTAGAGTCTTCTTTCTGTCAAAGTTATAAGAATGGCTCAGCCGGGATTATAATTCTTTATATCAGCACCTCACTTGTGTGTAACCAAGCAGATTAAAACTCAGACCATTCTATTAAACAGATAGAAATGTGTCTGACGTACTATTTTTCAGATTACTTTCAGTTGTGCATCATCTCCACTTGAGTTTAGTCAAGCTGAGAGACTTCAGTCTTCTCCTACTTGGTATATATCAGCACTCTCTTTCACTTTTTCAAATAGGGAAACAATACTTGATTCTGTGAAGCTGCTTGCATGTTGTTGATTCTGTGTTAGCTGGCTCTTAACCATTAGTTAAACTTACTACAAGCAGCATACCTTGACCATGGTATAAGTACAATAATGCACTTTAAAGCCTTATGATATTCAGAAGCAAGTGGGAGCAAAGGCAAATTCACTTTCACCTCATCTGCTATTCTCTCTTATCATAGCTATTAATCTTTTTCTAAGATACTTCACATGTTTCGCTACAGCAGTTCCTTCAGTATAGTACGATAATAACAGTGCCAGACACTCACTGTAGATGCACCTCCTTCAAATTTTTGCTCATTTTTGCTTTATATAGGCCTGATTTAAAATGTAAATACGACATCTTATCTAATTATTTCACATTTTAGTTGGAAGGAAAATAAAGTAGAGCATGCCACTTGTTTACTAGCAACGAACAACCTACACTGCCCAAAATATACTTCCTAGTAAACATTAATTTCCTCTTACTGAAAATCATCAACGAGACCCCTTAATAGAAGAAGTGAAATTTGTGAGGCAAACCAGACCTTGTTGCACAGAAAGAGAGATTGGGCTTTCTTAAAAAGAAATTTTAACAAAGTGGTACATTTTTTGGTGCTAGTATGTAATGGTCTTGAAAGGAAACTGCAGTTTATGATTCCTGGCATTGGCACCACCAAGGAAAGGATCTAAGAACAGGAAAACTGCAAATATATGGCACAGCCGTTCATCTGTTTCAGGCCACTTGACAGCTGGTTATTTTCTAAATAGCACAGTGTTTTTAATTCCACTTCCTAACTTCTCCTTGTTGTCTTCTAGATGAGCAGCTGCTGTATCTCGACCCTCACTACTGCCAGCCTGTGGTGGATGTGTCACAAGTCAACTTCCCACTGGAGGTAAGTTGCACTCTCACTCCAGTCTGTCTGGCTTTTTATCTTGCTTATCTCAGACCATATTGGACTTGGATCACGTGACTGTCATACTCAATAGTGTTTTGACTGTACATGCCATTAAAGATAACATGCCCTGTCATTAACTTTTATTGATCTGTCTCCTTCTGTCACGTTCTAGTCATTCCACTGTAGCTCTCCCAAAAAGATGCCCTTCAACCGCATGGATCCCAGCTGTACCATCGGCTTTTATGCCAAGAACAAGAAGGAGTTTGAGTCTCTCTGTTCCGCTGTTTCTGAGGTGACTTTTTTATACCATCTGCTCACCATCTGACTCAAATTTAAAAGCATGTAATAACAGAAGAAAAATCAAATCTGAAATGTATCTGATGCAAATATGTGATTAGAGTTTGACGTGATTATTCTTCAAAGGTGCTGTGCTTTCAGACAAAGAAAAATCTTCTTTGTGTTACTATCCCGCAGCTCCACAAGGAAATACTACTACAAATGAGAGTTTTGTTCAAAAAACATTCTAAAAGATACCAAATTGATTTTATTACCTAAATCTCTTATAGCCTAATATTAAAGGGTTGGTTCAGAGTTTAGAATTGGGTGGTATGAGAACTCCCAATTCTCTAATACCCCTTTCACACTGACCAAAAAATACACCAACATCTGGCTTTTGGGTGCAATATGAGTGTAAATTATCGGGATTTAATTCCACATCAATTAACCCCGCAGAGATCAGAAAGAAGTGAAATGTCTCACTTTTTTTGCAACTTTCTTTATCAGCTCATAAAAAACAATGTTTAATTCAGAATACTGCTATTAAGACTTTTTGAAATAAGTTTAAAGTCTTCTGGATGTAGTCTGATGAGGTATATGATCTGCTGCTGATCTTTCCGCCGTGTTCGTGATACGAACGGAAGACACAAGGGGCAAAAAAACAGAAAGGCAAACTTGTCCACTGGCAATATGAAAGGAGTTCATTCTGATAACTAGCAGGTTTACTGTGGAAAAATAGCATACACATGCTAATTTCTGTTTAAAAGTGGTACAAGATGTTATATTTGCTGCTATTCTTTACTTTTGTATTTTGTAAATTGTATATCTTTTGATTGTTGGAAGATGGGTCAAACATAAACCAAGCAATGTAAGACGTTAATTAATTGTGAATGTAACTGACCAATTAATTCAGCTCTAGTTTAATGGCTCAAAAACAGACTTGATTTAATATGTATCCATGTGCCTTGATGACATTTTCGCAGTCGAATCAGTCTACTGAGCTGTTCAGAATCATCCTGTGACAGTTTGTGTTGACCATGTTTCTTTGTCCTCTTAGGCCCTGTCATCATCGAAGGAGAAGTACCCCATCTTTACCTTCGTTGAGGGCCAGGGTCAGGATTATGGACTTGAAGGTCACAGCAGCAATAAAAGTGGACCTGCTGCCCACATCCTGCCCCCTGGCAATCAGTTCAGGAGTAACAATAGAAGAAACAGTGACGAGTTTGTCTTCTTGTAAGCAGGATGCTCTGTCAGCTCCCACCAGTAGGGGGCGGAAGAGGACACCTCATTTCCTCTCAAAGGGAACGACCCGATTCTATTGGTGGTGGACGTGACACTTTTGTGTTTTATCGCCTTCGCTGGTCAACGGAAGTAAAAACTGTGCGGCTTCTGTCATCACCTTTTTGTGTGGATGGGTATTATAAGCTAACAGGCATTAATGGGTGCTGGCTGGAGCATTATTTTACCAGGCAGCGGCAGGTTTTTCAAAATATATCATGGTTAGAAATGTGTCAAGTACTTGAAGTATTCTTGATTCACTTTATCACACACCTGAACAGCCTCAGATTTGATCATTTTAGTAAAATTAAGTGTACAATTACAATGAACTACTGTGTTTCTGTCCTGGTGTGAACTGGACACGCTGAAAGTGATGACTGGTCTACATGATATAGTCTCACTGGTCAGGTGGGGTGGGGGATGTGTTGCCTGATAATGTTCCTGACTTGTATCACATACCATCTGCTGTACACCTCATTTTTCATCCCTCACATTTATTTATGAATGTGTATTTGCGTGTGAGTGAGTGTGTGGTTAGTGTAGTGTATTTGTTTTGTCTTTAATAAGTATGATAATGTATTTAGGAATCTGTCAACATTCTTCCAGGAGCATCTTGAACAGACGGGAATACACTCTGCTGTTGCTGTCTGACCTGAATATCAAGCAGATGACCAGGACATTGATCTCCAACAGGCTTTTGCGCTCTGTTATTGATCTTTGAGAATATAAAACACTCTCCACTGTTACAATGCTCTGAAAGAGAAACTCACACTCCCAGGTTGTGGGTGAAGACAAATGACTCGAGTTGGATGTGTATCCTTACCTGGAAAACTTGTCCCGTGAAGAAGTTATCAGAATACCTTTGCAAAGTAAAACCCACAGTCCTTAAGACCAGCCCACGCTGAATGGAGTTTCTGCTTCTGTTTTGTTCGTCCCTTTTTTACATGAAGGCTACTACTGCAAGTTGCACTACTACTGTTATTAGATTTGTTGTCCTGATTAAACTTCAAACACTGGAATCACACTTTGCTTGTATGTCATGCTTATTAGAAGAGTCCTGAGTCTGAGACAACATCATCTTCTTCTGCAGTTCCTTCCTGTAGTAAACTGCGCAGTACTGGAAAAAGAGTCCTCCACTCTTCAGAGCTGGTATGGGGAACTTTTAAAAACTTAACGGCAATGTGTTTTCATGTCTGCTCACTAATAACGTGTGACGAATTGCTCAGCTATTTAGATAGGCCTTTCATAAATTGCTGCTGATGTTTTGTGTTATTATGTGATGACCATCCAACCTTTTATTAATCTTGGTTGTAGTGAGTGCAATAGCCACCCAAAGTGACGAATCAAAAGGCGCTGTGGTAAATCTGGCATTGGTTCACTAAAAATGAATGCTTTGGATTGGATCACAATACTTTTTGCCAATTTTTTTTTTTTACAATCATCAGTAATGTAAATACAGTGAATGAGTGACTATCACTTCGCTGTGAGGGTGACTTAAAAACAGGAAAAGTCCCCACTTGTGTCATACTATGACATAACAATATAAGAAATCTCAGACGGTACATTTTCTGATATCACAATAATGGTATATCTATATATATTACCATGTTCTTGAATAACTCTTTGTCATTCCAATCAGTTTATAGAATTTTGTTCTGCAACATTCACTGGAGAAAGGCATAAATTAAATTAATCTTCGAGAGGATGCCTCTCCCAGTGTTTTATTTGTGTTGCTGAACCAAAGTCATATGTCCCAGCTGCTGAATACCCAAATGTAATATAATAATGTTTGCAGGAATTCCCAAAAAGTCCTCAAAAGCAAAAAAAAAAAGAAAAAAAAAACTTCATAACAACTTGATTCTAATGATTCAATGATATTACAAAGTGAGTCAAATCTGCTGTGAGGGATGCAGTAACACTGTGTAACATGTTGTTGTAGTTTAAGTTTATTCTATTTATTTTTATTTTTTCAGCTGCACTCTGAGATAGGTGAACATCTTAACGTGGCATGCTCATTTATTTTTATTCTGTGAAACTAGTCCCATACTTCTGTAAGGTCTCATATTTTAAACATTTACTTGATGTGTTTTGGCCTTAGCGTCTGCAAGTTCTGAGGCATTTTTAAAATCATTAACTTGTATGAAGAAGCCTTTAACATAAATACTCTGAATGCACTTCTATGTTTCTTCGATAAAATATTGCTGGGTGCATTGGTTTTTAATGCTCACTTTTGTTCAAAATTAAAATTCTTTCGATGATTATCATGAGTCTTAAAGAACTGCAGACGCGTATACGTGTATTCTCCTCGATGTATGATTAAAGTTAACATGGGAGATTATCTAAGCATTTACAAACAAACCAAACAGTCCAGAGGTGATGAGCAGCGCGAGTACAGCCCGGCTGTGGCTGCGCGCGCATGCGCGTTGCCAGGCAGCCGTGACTAGACATTCGGTCATAGGAGCGGTGGAGGGGGCGCTCGAGCCACGTCGGTGAAACAAATCAACGCTTGAAGGCAGATTACAAAGAGGGTGAGTGGACTAATTGCGACAACTGCTGCGTTCTTTATATCTCCCACAAATCTAAAGTCGGGAGCGCAGACATTTCACGCAGGACAGCCTGTCCTGTTGATGCGGGTAGGTCAGTCGCACAACCACAGTCCGCCATTCCCTTTTTTTATATTTAACGAGACAACCTTTGATGGTCCGAGTGAGCAGATTCTCTGTAGCATGGACTCATGTGCATAATTTACAGTATTTCCCCGTGTTGAGTGCGAGTGCAGCGGTAGACCCTGCAGCTGTAATTGTATATGCGCGCAACGGGTGATTTGGTGCAGCGCAGCAGGAGAATGCCTTCATCTGACAAAATTCACCTACATCCTGCAAAGGTTGTGGACCCACTTCATTCATCAGAGGTGAAGGCACATGTTCAGCTTCACTGTCAAGATATTTTCAAAAGTTTTCTCTAATCAAACCACTGAATGAACGTAGATTGAGATTATTAACCTTTGCATAGTTGTCACACTTCTATGGCACAGATAACCTCCTCCTCTCTGTCACTCACTCACCACCCTCCCTTTGTCACTTCTGTCCTTTCTGTCAGGTCCCTGCTGCTCAGGTGGGAGCGGCAGTGATGTCGACGCCAGATCCCCCCATGGGAGGCACCCCTCGCCCAGGTCCTTCACCTGGTCCAGGTCCCTCCCCTGGGGCCATGCTGGGCCCCAGCCCCGGGCCCTCACCGGGCTCCTCTCACAGTATGATGGGCCCCAGCCCCGGCCCTCCCTCCTCTGGGCACTCCCAGCCAGGGCCGTCTGGATACGGTCAGGACAACATGCACCCTCTGCATAAAGTAAGTATCTACCCACTGAGATACCCAGCAACCGTTAATTCCAGTCCTTAAGGAATTGACTCAAAGAGTGTCAGCAGCTATTTTTAAATCCATATCTCACAATTTTAGGCTCATTTATATGTATAAAGGAGTTTAGACATCACACTCACTTCACAAGGAGGTGATCTTTAGTGCGTACCATGCAGCTGGAGCAAGTAAACTCCACAGCAAAACATAAAACTCATCATTTGTGTACACATGTTTGAATGCGAGATTCACTTAAATTAGTTTTCAAGTCATAATCTTACTATTTTATTTTGTGTATAGGAAAGTTAAGCCACTTAAAATATTCATTAAAGCTTCCATAATGGACACATGTGTACACTGACACTGAGCACATACATACCATGTGACATGTGCTCAAGTTGTCACTGTCATTTCCTTACAACTCATTACATTTTTATATAATAGTACTGTCTTTATGTCATTTTTTTTAAGGAACTCTGTGGAACTTCTGATAAGTTTATGTTAGTGGACTAACGTTAGTTGCTGTTGCTCTCTGTGAACACTGAGACGAGGCCCTCTGGAACATTAATCAAGCCACATCCTTTGTGCTGTCGCGGAAAATCCTTCACACAGAGTCCTTCACAAAGGAATCCACAGTCCAGCAGCATTAAACCACTTTAAAACATCGCCCACAGGCTAATATAGGCAGCCGAGAGAGAGGCAGAAGGTCTCACTTTTTACCTCATGTTACAGTCCGCTCAAATACAGCTGATAAAAAAGTGATTTATATGTGTAAATTAATACAAATCCTCACTTAGAGCCCCTTTCATGTCCTTCTCCCAAGCTGCAGCTATCTAATAATTCTACCTCAGAAACTGATTATGACAGAGCTGATTTCTCCCACAGCCCATGGAGAGCCTGCATGAGAAGAGCATGAGTGAGGAGAGCCGCTTCAGCCAGATGAAGGGACTGTCTATGAGACAGGGCGGGCACAGCGGTATGGGCCCCCCACCCAGTCCCCTGGACCAACACTCGCAAGGTAGACATGCTACGTAGCTGTATCTTAAGCAATTCAATCCTCTCTCGCATTGTGTAACACAAGTTGTGTGCTTTTAGGTGTGACACATACTGTATGTGACGGTGGAGTCATGCAGCCTGGTTGGCTCATAAGGAGTGTCCCTGTGGTCACAAAGGTGTGAAATGAGACACTGTTTTCGAAGTCTTTCTTTTAATATTAGAAACTGCAACTCATATAGTGCCGCAGCTCAGGTCAGCCTTAACAAAGGAGGCCTTAACAGTTTGGACTCTGCATGCAGCTGGCTGCAAGGAGGTGATACATAGAGTGAAGCAATACAATCAGACAGACAGGCTTAGCATTGTGACTCAGAGTTAACACAAATTATGAAACAACAGTCTGGTGGGATTTGTTTGGGAATAGCTCATTGCTCATCAGGCTGTGCCGCAGGCTTTTGTTCAAGAGGAAGTTTGGGAAATCAGCCTATTTGCTCTGTTGCCAAGAGTTAGATGAGAGAATTGATACCACTCATGTTTTTATGGTAAAGTTGAAGCTACAGCTTATCTTCGCATAAAGCATGGAAACAGGATTGCAATTAGCCTGGCTCCATTCAAAGGTGACAACATTCACCTTCCAGCACCTCCGAAGCTCACTAATTAACATGTTATGTCTTGTGACCGTAATATGAACTTCAAACTACAAATTACATTTGTGGTTTTAAGTTTTTGAAGTATTTCTTGGTCAGTAACTTCCTGGACTCTCCTCTGGTTGCAAGGCACTCTCACAGTGACAACAAAACTCCAGGAAGTCACTGTGCCCCGTGTGAAAGCAAATAAGGTTGTTTCCCAAATGTCATATTACTCATCCAGGTGAGTAAATGTCTGCTGCACTCACCCAGCACCGCCCATCATCTACCTGTCTGTCTTCCTGTCTGTCTCTTCCAGGTTACCACTCTCCATTAGGAGGCTCTGACCACTCAAGCCCTGTCCCTTCAAACGGTCCTCCCTCTGGACCTCTTATCCCATCATCCTCTTCTTCCTCGTCCTCCGGTGGCCCAGGCTCTGCCTCTACACCTTTAGATGGCCCCAGTGGAGATCAACACACTCTGGGTCCCAATAACCGGCCTGGCCCTCCAGGGAGCTCGGGTCCAGGCCCCAGCCCTGGACCCCATCTGGGCTCCACTGTGCCTAGCCTGGGATCCGGCCTTGATTCTGGAGGCCCGACAGGCCCTACTCCCTTCAACCAGAACCAACTACACCAACTCAGAGCCCAGATCATGGCTTATAAGATGCTGGCCAGAGGACAGCCCCTGCCAGACCACCTCCAGATGGCTGTCCAGGGGAAGAGGCCGATGCCTGGTATGCAGCAGCCGCAGCCCATGTCCAGCCTGGCTACTGGACCTGGAGGCGGACCAGGGGGTGGACCAGTAGGACCAGGGCCTGTGCCAATGGGCTCAGGCTACAGTCGAGCTCATGGTGAGCATGGATAGGAAATGTCTGGAATACCAAGCTATATCCTTCGATCTTTAAACCTGTGTGTTACATTGCATTTTCATCCTGTGGTGAGCAGCAACAATCCCACAGTCCTCGCCTCAAATTTCAAAACACACGTTTTAAATGCGCTGCTAAACATGAGTGAATTTGTGCTTGTTTATTTCTTTAGGAATGATGGGTCCAAACATGCCTCCTCCAGGCCCATCGGGTACTCCAGCTGGGATGCAGGGACAAAACCCAAACGGACCACCCAAGTCCTGGCCTGAAGGTGAGTGGTGCCGCTGTGAGACCTTGTGAAACCTGTCAGCCACTGTCGAACTAGAATGCAGAGACCTTACTCTGATATAAGAGGAGAGGAGAGTTATTAGATATAACTAGTTACTAATACAGGTAAGAAAATGATAGCCTTAAAACTGTATGTTCATATGACAATACATGAAGTCAGTTTTGGCCCTTTATTAAAGTCTACATTTTAAGATTATTTTTATTACAATGATAAGAGTATATGGTTTAAGTATGAGGTTCCCACTGTTGACCCAATCTAATTCACCTATAAAGACAGTCATTGTAAGATTTTCACACAGTTTTAATGTAAACAAAAAAAAACTGTCTCTCCTTGAGGCCCAAAAAACCTGTTGAGCGCATTTAGTTTCTCATAAAACTTTTTCAAAGCAGATCTTTCATATATTTCAAATCCTCCATTGTTTATATCCTCGTTGACTTTCCAGAAGTCTTCTTCTTCCCTGCCTTTGTTGGTGCATCAGCCACCAAAGGCTGATCAACGGAATGAAACCACTGCGTCTGCATGTGCATCATCACACGTTAGCATAACACAGACAGTTCAGTGACCCACTCTTAAAAACGTTGATCCATAGTGCTGCCAGTGGTCATAAATTCCACAGGTTACCTTTAAACATAAAAATGCCTAACTTCCTGTTTAGCGGGTGATTTTAGGTTTTAGTGTCCTTTGGTTTAATGTCGCTTAAAAAGCCGGTTGAACACAACCAAAAACAACTATAGGGGAATCACAAAACACTAAATGAAAATAACATACAGTATATATATATCGAGTATTGAACTTTTTCACACCAAAAATGTTGACATCAAAGGAGAAAAAATACTTGTGTAAATTGTAACTTAAATAAAGGTTATAAAACAATCAAATGCGCTTCATTACAGCAGAATTATATTATCCATTTGTTCCCTCACCTAACTTACGTCCAGGCCCCATGGTGAATGCAGCAGCGCCCTCCAACGCACCACAAAAGCTGATTCCCCCTCAGCCGACTGGCCGGCCCTCTCCTGCTCCTCCTTCAGTTCCTCCTGCTGCCTCCCCAGTAATGCCTCCACAGACCCAGTCCCCTGGTCAGCCGGCACAGCCTACCCCCATGATGCCTTACCACGCCAAGCAGAACCGTATTACCCCCATCCAGAAACCCTGTGGCCTCGACCCAGTGGAGATACTGCAGGAGAGGGAGTACAGGTATGCCACGGCCTCCATCTCATTTACTTTTACTGGAGTAGAAAATGACTGTAGCAGCTTCAGTCTGAAGAGAAATAACGGCAGCTGAGTGCTGTTTGCTCCATCAGGTTACAGGCCCGTATCACTCATCGCATCGCTGAACTGGAGAACTTGCCGGGCTCTCTGGCTGGTGATTTACGTACCAAAGCGACCATAGAGCTCAAAGCCCTCCGACTGCTTAACTTCCAGAGGCAGGTAAGCAACGCACTTCATAACCAAGCTTCACATTTTCACCTTTAACCAGCACAGCATCACATTTCTGCATGCGTTCAGTGGTGCTGGTGTTAATGAGTCCATGTTTGTATATTTGTCCACAGCTCCGTCAAGAGGTGGTGGTGTGTATGCGTCGTGACACAGCTCTAGAGACTGCCCTTGACGCCAAGGCCTACAAGCGAAGCAAGCGGCAGTCTCTGCGCGAGGCCCGCATCACGGAGAAACTGGAGAAACAGCAGAAGATTGAGCAAGAGCGCAAACGCAGGCAGAAACATCAGGTAGAGGATGGTTGTGACGCCACCTGTGAAAAGATTCAAAGTGGTCTATTCTCCTTTGTTCTGTCTGAATTGTCCTTCACCCAAACGTGCATTCTAATCGTAGGAGTACCTTAACAGCATCCTGCAGCACGCCAAAGACTTCAAAGAGTACCACCGCTCCATCACAGGCAAAATGCAGAAACTGACCAAAGCTGTGGCCACCTACCACGCCAACACTGAACGTGAGCAGAAGAAAGAGAATGAGCGTATTGAGAAAGAGAGGATGAGGAGGCTTATGGTAAGAAGATACAGTTACACAAGCATGCAGATGAATTACAAGACTGTATGCACATCTTACTTCACTTCACATGCTGCATATCTGTCGGTCCTCCCAGGCTGAGGATGAGGAAGGCTATCGTAAACTGATTGACCAGAAGAAGGACAAACGTCTGGCCTACCTGCTGCAGCAGACGGACGAGTATGTCGCCAACCTCACCGAGCTGGTCAGAGCCCACAAAGCGGCGCAGGCTCTCAAGGAAAAAAAGAAGAAGAAGAAGAAAAAGAAGAAGGTAGAGAAAACATTGATTTATTCAGTCAGCTACAACAGCTGTGGTTGTTATTTCTGATCACGAATGACTTCTACACCCAATTGTCATATGTGACCTGTGTTGGGATAAGTCAACCTCTCCTTGACTTGCAGATGGAGACTGCTGAGGGTCAGACTCCTTCCATGGGTCCTGATGGAGAGGTGAGCAGATGAAGCGCTACGTTGTTGTACAGATTAATGTATATCTATTCCAGTAAGGAAAAAGTGGTTAAAGCAGATATTCAAAGTCACTGATTCTGTTTGGAGCTGCGCCGAGTAATCAATATATTAATTAGACTATTACATTCTTCGATAACTATTTTGCTAATCAATTCCTCAATCTATGACAATAAACTGAATATCTTTGGGTTGTGGACTAAACAAGATATTTAAGGTCATCACCTTTGGCTTCTGACATTTTATAGACCAAACAAATAATCAGTTAATGGGGAATAAAATCAACAGATTAATCAGCAATGAAAGTAAGCATTAGTTGCAGCCCTCATGCTGCTTATTAAAATGTGTACTTGCTCTTTAAAAAGGCTGCGTTCACAAATGCAAGCCCGATTCTTTGTTTTGTTGCTGTCTCTTGTCTCTATGGAGACCTCCTTTAAAACATTGGATCAAGTTTCACACAAGCTTCGGGGGGTCACGATTAGCTTTTTAATGTTGTCATGGCAAAAAGCAAACTCTAAACCTGCCACTGTAATTTGCCCCTGTAGTGCTTTAAAGTTCACGGTTACAACATTTTGATCAAACATCACTTTATATATCCATACAGGTCTCAAAGTGATGGCTTTTGATGCAAAAGGTGATCAAATATACAAGTTACATTCCGATAATGGGAAACAGTGTGATAAACACCGTGATAGAAACCGGAGAGAGAAAATACAATAGTGAGTAGAAATAATAGTCACTCAGGTTTCACTCTGCATCATAATGAATGGATACTTTTGGAATGTTGTCTGAAGCTTTGTCTTATTTAATTTAGCCTCTATTTAAACCAAGTCCAAACTACCCACTACAACAGATAACTCTCATCCTCCCCTGCAGCCTCTGGATGAGACGAGTCAGATGAGTGACCTGCCTGTGAAGGTCATCCATGTAGACAGTGGGAACATCCTGACGGGGTTGGACGCTCCTAAAGCCGGACAGCTGGAGACCTGGCTGGAGATGAACCCTGGGTGAGACTGACTGGAGAGAGGAAGCGTGATTTGTCTGTGCCCGTGGAGTCTTTTTAGCCTCAGGGAGAAGTGGTGTGGCTGCAGGTGCAGTAATGTCGGTCAGTCTGTTGGTCTGTTGACTGAAACGCTTGATCTAGTCAGTGGGTGAAGTTCCATAAAACTTCATGGCCCAGAGAGGATATGTCTCTGGTCCATGGTGACTTTTCATTTAGCATTATCAGCAGGTTTAAACCTTGTTTATCATAAATTGATGCTGCCTGACTTGGTGACATGTATGCATGTTGAAACGCTGAATCCATGCATAAACGTACATTTCAAAATATTAAATTTGGATGCGAACTATCAGCCTGTTAACATCCTCTACTTTGTAAAGTTTCTCAACAAGCATATCTCCTGTTGGCGTGCTGAACATTAGCTAACATGCTAACTGCTTATTAGTTAATATGCCAACTGTATGTTAATGTGATAAATATTATTATTATATTATTATCATTAGCGAAACAAGCTAACAGCTATTAGTTAGATGTTAGTTAATGTACTAATGAACTATGTAATTACCATACATTGCTGTATGTTATTATGGTAAATATCAAATTGCTAAACATTAGCTAACACTGCTCGTTAGTTAGTTAATATGCTAACTGTATGTTAATGTGGTAAATGCCAAACATTAGCTTACAGGCTAATTGTTAGATATTTACCGTGCTACCTTATGATAGGATAGTGTGGTAAATATAACATTGCTAAACATTAGTACGTTAAAAGCTTAAAGGCTGTTAACCTTGAAGTACAGCTCAGCCTGATGAAAGTTGAGTTGTAAAGACGATAAACCTTTGGTTTTAGCTAAAACATAGCCTTATCCTCAGCCGCACAGTTTTACTCTCAAAGTTGCTCTTTCCAGCTTTCAACCATCCTGGTATGTTGTGACCGTCACAGCCTCACAAAGACTAGCATGGTTGAAATGTTCAGATACAAGCTCTGTTCATTTAATTCAAGCATGCATGTATTTTGTCCAGTTATGAGGTGGCTCCCCGCTCAGACAGTGAAGACAGCGAGGAGGAGGAAGAGGAGGAGGTGGGTGGTTTTAAAAGACGATGTTTGAAGCCAGTTTCATATTCACTGCTCCAATCACTGACCAGCTGTCTGGCAGGAGGACGAGGAGGAGCCTCAGCCATCGGCTACCCCGGTGGAGGAAAAGAAGAAGATTACAGACCCTGACAGCGAAGATGTGTCGGAGGTGGACGTCAGACACATCATTGAGTGAGCACACATGTTGAGAATTACATTTGAATATATTTTTAATGCTGGTGATCAAAAGATGTTACAAAACTCTTATGTGTATCTGCAGAAATGCTAAACAGGATGTAGATGACGAATACAGCGGTGCAGCGTTCGCCCGAGGGCTCCAGTCTTATTACTCTGTGGCTCACGCCGTCACAGAGAAGGTGGAGAAACAGTCCACTTTGTTAATAAATGGACAACTCAAACAGTATCAGGTAAACAAGCAAAATAAATAAACTACATGATATTGTTGATTTGGCTCGTTAAACAGACTTTATCATCTCCTTGTCTGTCAGGTTAAAGGTCTGGAGTGGCTGGTTTCACTCTATAACAATAACCTGAATGGGATCCTGGCGGATGAGATGGGTCTGGGAAAAACCATCCAGACTATCGCCCTCATCACGTACCTCATGGAGCACAAGCGCCTCAATGGACCCTACCTCATCATTGTACCCCTCTCGTGAGCCAATGCTGCAACATTATTAGTTTTACACTGCAAACACTACTAATTTTTTGGAATGCTAACTGAGCTGTGTGTCCTTGACAGAACTCTTTCAAACTGGGTGTATGAGTTTGATAAGTGGGCACCGACAGTCGTGAAAGTGTCCTACAAGGTGAGGTTTCATACTCACACCACTCAAAATGAATGTTCTGACATCCGGCACACTAAATGTGAGAATTTACTGTGTGTTTCTAAAATTGCATGCATTATATTCTTGCTTTTATCATAAAATGCTGAATTAAAGCAACAAAATGTACCTCCCTGGAAAAAGATAGTTGATCCGGAGATCGTCAGACGCCATCTTTCATCGATCTTTCACCAGGAAGTGACATTTTGTAAACAAACGATGTCTTTCAGGGATCTCCGGCTGCCAGAAGAGCCTTCGTTCCCCAACTGCGCAGTGGAAAGTTTAATGTTTTGCTTACTACTTACGAGTACATCATCAAGGACAAACAAGTACTGGCCAAGGTGAGTTGGGATGTACAAGAAAACACAAGCAGAAGGAAATTCACAAACACACCCAGGCAGGCATAGTATAACTCATCCCTCTCTACACATGCACACATCAAGATTTCATTGCTTATTTGTTGCCCTGTGTTTTTGTTTGTCAGCTCCCGCTCCCCAAATCCCCAAAGTCCCCTCAAAGTATTTGACCGTGGCCAATCTGACCGCCCCCTGTGCTGCGTCTCAGTGCTTTCTCCTAGATGCTGACACCGCCTGTATACCGAGTCTCCCACTGCCCTCTATGGCTGTCATGCTGCTTTGCACTCATGTAGTCATATAGGCTTCCTGACTGTGCTGAAAGGTGGGTGTTGTACTTCAGACAAGTTTTTCCCCATGTGGTAGCTCAAAGGCTTGGAACCCAGCCAGCTTGTGTCATGAGGACAAACTGGGCAAGAGATCTTCTTCATGAGCTCTCCCTGTTTTCGGTTGGTTTGGATCCTTGAGACTCTCTCTGCTCTTCAGATTCGTTGGAAGTACATGATCGTAGACGAAGGCCACCGTATGAAGAACCACCACTGTAAGCTGACCCAGGTTCTGAACACACACTACCTGGCCCCACGGCGAGTCCTGCTGACAGGAACGCCGCTGCAGAACAAACTACCTGAGCTCTGGGCATTGCTCAACTTTCTCCTGCCCACCATCTTCAAGAGCTGCAGCACCTTCGAGCAGTGGTTCAACGCTCCTTTCGCCATGACAGGAGAGAAGGTGTGCAGGACTTCTTCTTTTTAAGTCCTTGAGAGATGACATGAGGCAGAAGGTACAATGTCTTTCTTGTCAAATGTCTCCTTCTTTTACTCCCCAGGTGGATCTGAATGAAGAGGAAACCATCTTGATTATCCGTCGTCTCCACAAAGTGCTTCGCCCCTTCCTGTTACGCAGATTAAAGAAGGAAGTGGAGGCACAGCTTCCAGAGAAGGCAGGTTTCACCTTTTTCAGGATACATGCTAACACAAAAACCCAGAATGGCGCTGTTAACAGACAAACCGATGTCTCGGAGCCTTCTGTGTTCCTCTGTTGTTGTCCACTTCTTTCATAAGATCAACCTGTCTCTCCTCTCCATCTGATAGGTCGAATACGTGATCAAATGTGACATGTCGTCTCTTCAGAGGGTGCTGTACAGGCACATGCAGGCCAAGGGTGTCCTGCTCACTGATGGATCAGAGAAAGACAAGAAGGTGAGGGCAAAAACACTTCAACACTGTGGGAATTTAGGCGTGGGCATACACCAAAATGAAATTATCACTAGGAAGTATACCTGCCACATTTTTTTTTATCGATTCTGGAAATGATAGTTGTACAGCATGATAGTTTAATAACAGGCGAGAGATGTGGAACATACAGTATACTGTGATCTGTAGCAGAAACTTAATGATATTCATAAAGCACTTTATGCTTTATAAATCACTGAAGACTGTATCTAAACTCAGTTTTGAAAAACAAGATGCCTCACAAGATGCTTGACATGAAATGAGAGTATGAAACTGGATCTTTTAAGGTCCTTGGCTGTCACTTAAAAATACTTATTGGTTTAGCTGAAGTCTAGATGAATGTCCTTGGACGAGCCTTTATGAATAAATGTGAAATGAAAGAATATAACTGTATTTACAGGCATTGTGCACATTGTGTTCACCAGGGTAAAGGAGGCACAAAGACGCTGATGAACACCATCATGCAGCTGAGGAAGATCTGTAACCACCCTTACATGTTCCAGCAAATAGAGGTACAACCTTTTGTCTCCAGTTTTGGTTTCTCCCCGTGTGTAACTGATCACAAGTGTATAATCTAAGATGCACACAGAGATCAAAGTAGAAAATCTCTCCTTTTTCCTCTTTCAAGACATGATTGACTTCAAATTAAAGCCACAAGATGAACTTTTTGATTGTGTTTGACTTAATTACAGAATACATTTTTTTTTTTTTTTTTGCAGGAGTCCTTCTCTGAACATTTAGGATTCTCTGGTGGGATAGTCCAGGGGTAAGTAATAATTCTGGTTTAGTTCAAGATCACACACAGACAAATTGTCACCTAATTCCCCTGCCTCTCTTTAGTGCCGACTTGTATCGGGCATCAGGAAAGTTTGAGGTGTTGGATCGAATCCTACCAAAGCTGAGAGCCACAAACCACAAAGTGCTGCTCTTCTGTCAGATGACCTCACTCATGACAATCATGGAGGACTACTTTGCCTATCGCAGCTTCAAGTATCTGCGTCTTGATGGTGAGACAGTTTACTTTTACAAGTGTTTGTGTATTTGCCCCTTATATTTCATGCGTGCATTTCCCTGAAATCTCAATTTCTTGCTTTGTTTTGTATTTTCTTTTATTTCCTCACCTGCTGTTTTCTCTTGTCCTTACCATCATATATCTCAGGCACCACGAAGGCTGAGGATAGAGGAATGTTACTGAAGACATTCAATGACCCAGAGTCGGAGTACTTTATCTTCCTCCTGAGCACAAGAGCTGGAGGCCTCGGCCTTAACCTGCAGTCTGCAGACACTGTGGTCATCTTTGACTCTGACTGGAACCCCCATCAGGTGTGATGCACGTTTCTTTTAATTAACAAGAGAGACCACCACAACAGCACAGAAACCAGAGTTTAGGACACGACTATGATTGATTGCCAGTATTTAGTTTGTTGGTGTTCTAAAAATTAAATGCACTTTTACAAGTGAGGTGCAACCGATGTTATTGCGGCTTGTGGACTTGGGCAACCGTCTCCTTTCTCTCAGAGTAACATTTGATCCTGGCCACAAATTCTCTTTCCCAGGACCTGCAAGCCCAGGACAGAGCTCACCGAATCGGCCAACAGAACGAGGTGCGTGTGTTGCGTCTCTGCACTGTCAACAGTGTGGAGGAGAAAATCTTGGCTGCTGCCAAGTACAAACTGAACGTGGACCAGAAGGTCATCCAGGCTGGCATGTTCGACCAGAAATCTTCGAGCCACGAGCGCAGGGCCTTCCTGCAGGCCATACTAGAACATGAGGAGCAAGACGAGGTCTGGGGACAGGAAGTGTGTCTACGCATTAATGTGTGTTCAAGCACCAGCAACACGCAATTTTAAGGAGTGTGATTTCTTAAGCGCTGCTTGCCAATGTGTGTATGCTGTATTCAGGAGGAGGACGAGGTGCCAGACGACGAGACGGTCAACCAGATGATCGCAAGGAGTGAGGAGGAGTTTGACCAGTTCATGGTCAGTGATTTGAAGATAATTTAGCTCATACAAGTTCACATCAACAGCCGTAATTTTGCCCTTTTTTCTTCCTATCCTTTCATCAGCGTATGGATCTTGACCGGCGTCGCGAGGATGCCCGGAACCCACGACGAAAGCCTCGCCTGATGGAGGAGGACGAGCTGCCAACGTGGATTATGAAGGACGATGCTGAGGTTGAACGGCTGACCTGCGAGGAGGAGGAGGAGAAAATGTTTGGACGAGGTTCTCGGCAGCGGAAGGAGGTGGACTACAGCGATTCACTGACTGAGAAGCAGTGGCTTAAGGTGATTCCCCCCTAATGGGGATAGGACAGTGCTGAAAAAAATAAAAAAAAATAAAAAGACAACATAAATATAATAGCTTTATTGTAATTTGACTGTCTGTGTCTTTCCTGTGCAGGCGATCGAGGAGGGCACGCTAGAAGAGGTAGAGGAAGAGGTACGTCACAAAAAGACGACCCGGAAGAGGAAGCGGGACCGCGACTTGGACCTCCCTGGCCCCTCCTCTTCCTCGGGGGGACGAGGGAGAGGGGACAAAGATGAAGATGGGAAGAGGCAAAGGAAGAGGGGACGACCGCCTGCTGAGAAACTCTCCCCAAACCCTCCCGCCCTCACGAAGAAGATGAGGAAGATTGTGGATGCTGTTATCAAGTATAAAGACAGGTAGCAGCAAAGAGCTTTGGCTGTGGTCTGTGACACACATGAAGTTCTCTTTGAGTCATATACATTTGGTATGACAGTTGACATGTTTTGTAGTGCATAAAAGCTGATATTAAAGGTGTAGCAAGAACTATTCTGTAGAATGAATGTAATAAACAGTACATGAGGAGTGTGAGGCCACTGTTTCAGACCGAAAAAAAATGTAATATTTCAACACTCAAGGCTCGTGTGAAACACAGCTGGGAATGACCAATGAGTAGTTACACTTCTACTGCAGTATTTTACAGTATTACTTAATTGTATCACATCCTGCCTCATGATTTCTGCAACATCTCTGTTGTGAAATGTGACCGTCACATTTAAGTTTCAACTGAAGGTTCAAACAGAAGTTATGTAACACGTCCTTGGACAAAGTGTCCACAGCTGCTTATATGCATTGCCTGAAATATGTGTTTTTTTTCCTAAAACTATTAACAGGAGCCAAAACACCCCTTGTTCTACTGTCTCCAAAACCTCAGAGTTTGATAAATTTATCATTGTATCCAACGTTCGAAATTGTTATGTTTTAAAAAAAAAACGACCCAAACACAAAATGCAGAGGCAGACAAGTTGAAAAACAAAAGGCGAGCTTCAATAAAATGAAGCTATAGTCCACAAACACAAAAGACACATAATTAAAATCTGGCAACAGAGATGAAATACAAGAGTGCAAATAAATAAACAAACCAGGATGACACAAGCAGAACGACAAAAAATGTTGGAAAAACAGGCTTAAATAAAGAGGCACTAATTACCCTGTGGATGAAACACGGATGAACACAAAGAGGCGGGAAAACTACAAAGACAGGAAGTGTAAAGCAAAACACATAAGGGGAGAACCTACAAATTAAAACAGGAAATGGCTAAACCAGAAAATCCAAACCATGACAGAATTATAAATACACAACACTACGTTATAAACTACTACATCCTTGTACACACTGGAGAATGACATAAAGTGAACTATATTTGAGCAGATGTTTATTTTTCACATTTTATATACAGTTTTTAATGTCATGTTACTTTAATCAGCAGAGTGTGTAAGAGAAATAATTCAACATATGAGATATCAATATCATGTCATTCATTATCAATTAATCTACCAGGTATCTCATCATGATTCCCCAGAGCCCAAAGTGACATCTTCAGATTGTTTTGGCCAACCAATAGTCCAAAACCCAAAGACTCTTCATTTTCATTCAGAGTGTTTTGTCTAATCCTGATGATGTCGCTTACTGCAGCGCCAGCGGGCGTCAGCTGAGCGAGGTCTTCATCCAGCTTCCGTCTCGAAAAGAGCTGCCTGAATACTACGAACTGATCCGCAAGCCTGTGGACTTCAGGAAGATCAAGGTGAGATCAGAGAATTCGATTTTTAGGGTAACTTGTTCTCTGCAGCAGAAAAGGATTGCTGTGATGATTATTTATTGATTTATAAGGTAACAAATTTATTTATTTATGTTATTTATTTCGGGCATGTCATTTCATCATCATCACATTTCATCATCAAATGCACATAATATGTCACTTTAACATGTTTACTAAGTGATGTATGAGCTGTATCTTCACTGTAGGAGAGGATTCGAGGTCATCGGTACCGCAGTCTGGGTGACCTGGAGAGAGACGTCATGCTGCTCTTCCAAAACGCGCAGACCTTCAACCTGGAGGGGTCACTGGTGAGACTCACTGTGCACAGTATTCACTCACAGTAAAGCCAAACACCTCTCTCTGCCGAATACTCTGCCGAATACTCTGCCAAATACTCTTGTGTGTGTGTGTGTGTGTTTGTGTGTGTATATATGTATATATATATATATATATATATATATATATATATATATTATATATATATATATATATATATATATATATATATACATATATATATATATATATATATATAGTACCGTGCAAAAGTTTTAGGCAGGTGTGAAAACATGCTGTAAACTAAGAATGCTTTCAAAAATATAAATAATGATTGTTTATTTTTATCAATTTACAAATGCAGAGTGAGCAAACAAAAGAAAAATCTAGATCAAATAAATATTTGGTGTTACTACCCTTTGCCTTCAAACCAGCATCAGTTCTTATTGGTACACTTGCACAAAGTCAGGGATTTTGTAGGATTATAGTCAGGTGTATGATCAACCAATCATACCAAACAGGTGCTAAAGATCATCAATGTCACATGTAGGTTGAAACACAGTCATTAACTGAAACAGAAACAGCTGTGTAGGAGGCTTAAAACTGGGTGAGGAACAGCCAAACTCTGCTACCAAGGTGAGGTTGTGGAAGACAGTTTCATGTCACAGATCATACACCATGGCAAGACTGAGTACAGCAACAAGACACAAGGTAGTTATACTGCATCAGCAAGGTCTCTCCCAGACAAAGATTGCAAAGCAGACTGGGGTTTCAAGATGTGCTGTTCAAGCTCTTTTGAAGAAGCACAAAGAAACGGGCAACGTTGAGGATCATAAACGCAGTGGTCGGCCAAGGAAACTTAGTGCAGCAGATGAAAAACACATCAAGCTTATTTCCCTTCGAAATCGGAAGATGTCCAGCAGTGCCATCAGCTCAGAACTGGCAGAAACCAGTGGGACCCATGTACACCCATCCACTGTCTGGAGAAGTCTGGTCAGAAGTGGTCTTCATGGAAGAGTTGCAGCCAAAAAGCCATACCTCCGACATGGAAACAAGGCCAAGCGACTCAAGTATGCACAAAAACATAGGAACTGGGGTGCAGAAAAATGGCAGCAGGTGCTCTGGACTGATGAGTCAAAATTTGAAATATTTGGCTGTAGTAGAAGGCAGTTTGTTCGCTGAAGGGCTGGAGAGCGGTACAATAATGAGTGTCTGCAGGCAACAGTGAAGCATGGTGGAGGTTCCTTGCAAGTTTGGGGCTGCATTTCTGCGAATGGAGTAGGAGATTTGGTCAGGCTTAATGGTGTCCTCAATGCTGAGAAATACAGGCAGATACTTATCCATCATGCAATACCATCAGGGAGGCGTTTGATTGGCCCCAAATTTATTCTGCAGCAGGACAACGACCCCAAACATACAGCCAATGTCATTAAGAACTATCTTCAGCGTAAAGAAGAACAAGAAGTCCTGGAAGTGATGGTATGGCCCCCGCAAAGCCCTGATCTCAACATCATCGAGTGTGTCTGGGATTACATGAAGAGACAGAAGGATCTGAGGAAGCCTACATCCACAGAAGATCTGTGGTTAGTTCTCAAAGATGTTTGGAACAACCTACCAGCCGAGTTCCTTCAAAGACTGTGTGCAAGTGTACCTAGAAGAATTGATGCTGTTTTGAAGGCAAAGGGTGGTCACACCAAATATTGATTTGATTTAGATTTCTCTTCTGTTCATTCACTGAATTTTGTTAATTGATGAAAATAAACTATCGACACTTCCATTTTTGAAAGCATTCTTAGTTAACAGCATTTTTTCACACCTGCCTAAAACTTTTGCACAGTACTGTATATATATAAATATCTCAATCATTACTGCGACCATGCCTGTAGAAATAATGCAGCTTGTTCTCTCAGGGCCACCTTACCTTTATTATATCATGCATCGCAGAGGATTTTATTAAGTTCTTAACTAAAATGTAATTTGTCGTACATGAACTGTGGATGCTTAAGAACTATTAATTCTTCTGTCAGTGTTGCCCGTATGTACACACTTTTGACTATAAACAGCTTGTCTTCTACCCTATCTCTCTGATTTGAGCAGATATACGAAGACTCCATCGTACTCCAGTCAGTGTTCACCAGTTTGAGGCAGAAGATCGAGAAGGAGGAGGAAAGTGAGGGAGAGGAGAGTGAGGAAGAGGAAGACGAACTGGAGGAAGGATCAGAGTCCGAAAGTATGTGCATGTCTGTGTGAGGAGAGTGGCAGAGGGGAAAACTACTCAGTCATATGTTGATGAAGGTTCTCAGGCATCCAGGTCACGGTAATGCTAAGTGCTGTATCCTAGGCAACTGGATGTGTTTCAGTTTCTTGAAGTGGTTTCACCTCTTATTGTCATTAATGCTGTGTCATGCTTTAGATTAGTTTTAGGCTTACTGACACCATAAACATTCCATAGACATGTGTGGGTTTGTGTGTTTGATTGTCTCCAGCTCGCTCAGTGAAAGTGAAGATTCGTCTGGGAAGGAAGGATAAAGGTGGAGATCGAGGGAAGGGACGCAGCAGACGAACAGGACGCACCAGAGCCAAACCTGTCGTTAGTGACGACGACTCTGAGGATGAGCAGGAAGAGGTAATTGTGCTCACCTTTGTTGTTGGAAACAGATTAATAACAGAGTTTAGAGGGATAGAGGAAACACAGCATTGAAAGTTCAGCATTAATACAAATAAAAGCTCTTATTCTGAAGTCAAAACCCAAGGTGAACACCCAGATGATCTGCCGACCTTTTCTAGTTTTCTTTTTCTTCTCTTTTCCAGGAGCGCTCCCCCAGTGCCACTGATGAGGAGTCCTGAACTGTACTGTAATGTTGGCAAGAAGGAAGCATAAAGCACCGCACATAGAGTAATGAAAACATGAGTCTGTCAACTCCATCCACCCTCAGTCAAATGTGACAGGACTGAAATAGAAATGTTGTCGAATACTGTCAACACAGGAACAGATACACCCTATGTTATTATTATTTAACCAGTCATGGAAGTTACATGGAAATAGTTCACATTGCAAATGTCCCCGTTGTGGGACTATTAAAGCATTATCTTATCTTAATATCATAAAATACACAAATGAATGGGTGTATGTACGTCGCTGCATTAAAATTTCTCTGTTTCTCTGCTGAAGAAGTCTCACAGACGGATCAGAGGAGCTTTTTTATCTTTATTTGCATTGTCAGGAGAGATTTTGATCAGTTTTACAGAGAATGTCGTCTGTGTACAGATGTCTAATCTGTTTGTTCTGATGTGTATGAAGATAGTGGCTGAGAAAAACTTTGGCAGTTAGGGATGAGGCAATAATCAGTATAAGAGTATATTGTGACACGTAACAGCAATGGTCACTGCGATAAACAAGAACAAACACAATCGAGTGTGGACTGTTGTCCGTTTACAAACACAACTAGCACACTGTGCAGTTCAGTTTTGTTTTCCTTTTAGTACATTTAATTGCAGTTTGAAGAGATTTTTAATCTCTCTTCAGTGATTATCCAATATATTTGTAAAATTTCAACCAAGTTAATTTTGCTATTACATTTTCATTATTTCCATTTTACTGAGAGTCCCCAGCTCTACTTATTAAATATCCTGCAGAAACATTGCAGCAAAGTAAGATATGGTCAGAATTTTACAAAAATCCCCCAAACTAACTAATATTATAAACAGGATGAGGAAACAACAGTGTCAGTGCGAGTTAGCATGCTAATCAGCTAACCCCAGCCTCTCTCATAACATCACTTTGTGGTGCAAGATAGCTCCCCTAGTTTCAGCTGTAAATGTGAGTGTCCTACTTAGTTTTATAAGTAAAAAAAAAGACAAGAAAGGAAATGTTTTTAAGCTTATCTTCCTTACTGACAGAAAAGTACAACTGTTCAAGTTTCTCTCATTTACCAAACTAAGCTGAGCTTAATTGCCTCTTTAACCCATTGTAAAACATATTTACTGACTTCTGTCAGCTAATACCGCCACTTAGCTCATTGGCTAACTGAGCTACTTGATAATGGCAGCAAGTCACCAGGGCCAAAGACTAGTGAGCCTCAGTGAGTGGTTATGTTGACCCCTGTAGTTGTAGAATTACTCCTGGCCACTTCTTACAAATTGCACCTTTAGGAGGATGTTACTAAGTTGTTTACTACATGTAACAAGACATTTAATTTCCTACAAGGTCTATATTTATCAAAGATTGCACAATTCACATTCAGAACCTCTTCCTCAGCTACCTTTAGGAGTTAGAACTGGCAGGAGCCAGTGAAGTGAGATAAACAAGGTTGAATGTAAACAGTAAATGTTTTTAGACAGAGCTGTGTTTTCACCCAGCGTGAAGCTACCACCTTACCTCACCTTCCGTTCCCTCTGGTCAAGCATGTAAACAAACCTGATGTTTCACCAATGTTTCACTGTGGAGCTGTGTTGTAACGACAGTCAGCCGCGTCGGAGCCACTGTGATTACCGAGGTGTGTGTCGTCACACTGGCTGCTTCAGTTGGAAATCCAGCCCGCTGTGGCTGCAGGGTGTCTCCAGACTTCCCAGAAGCTCTTCAGCAACTCACCACAGACATTTGACTGAGGTTTGACGGAGCTGACTTCAGGTCATTTTCCAAATATTGTATATATGGTACAGTACCAAAACAACTTACTCCACCATGCTGCTGCTGTCCTGTTACACTTCCAATATAAGCACTTGTAACTGTTGATTCTAGACTTAAAGGATTATGAGGTCGTAATTTATCGACGAGTACTGTTACTTTAATTGCTTCCCCTTCAGTTGTTGTGTGCTGATTTTAGGTTTTCACAACATGTTTGATGTACTTCTTCTTCTTTGCACTTTTTATGTTATTGATTTCCAAGACAAAGGACCAGAGGGACAGCGGCTCCTCTCTGCTTGTGAACGCCTTTTGGCTGTACGGTGTTGGATATTCTGTATAGAGTATTTTTAGAGTATAACGTCAATGCACGTATGTACAGCTCGCAAGTTCAGTACTGTACTTTTTTCATGATGGTAGACCACTAGCGTGAAGAACATACAACCAAAGCATCGACATCTCCTCCACTAAATTATTGGGCTTTGTCTGTGTTGTTGTCGTCATTGTCGCTGGAACTCAAAACGTAACAATAAATCACAGTAAGAGTGAATGTTGTCAGTTGTATGATTTAAAGCTTAAATAAAGTAGTCATTTGTTTGTAAAGTAATCTGCATCAGAGCTGCTAGAATTAAAGGGTAACTCCATCATTTTTACAGGTCTTGGGGAGTACTGCTGCATACGGGAAAACAGTAGTAGCCTTTTGTGGATCCAGAGGAAGCTGCATGTAATCTGATTAATTACCTCCAGTGATGTCACTCGGTAGCTAGGTTGCATCATGGGTAATGTAGGAAGAAAACGAAGAAAACCTCTATTTCTGCTGTATCTAATTTGATCATTTGTTTTTTAACCGTCCATAATGAGTCCGCTAGCAGACTAGCGGACTGCTTTGCAGAACCTCGTGCCTACATTACCCACAATGCAACTAACTGAGTGACATCACTGGAGGCAGTTTATCAGTTTACTTGCAGCTCAATATTTTATCTTTTTTTTTTGCCATTTTATACACCAAACAACTAAAACGATTAATCAAGAAAATAATCAACGGATTAATCAGCACTGAAAATAATCATTTTGCTGCAGCTCTAATGGGCAACTGTTTTTTGATAATTGATAAAGGGGTTTGAGCCACTTTTTTTCAAGCAAAAATGCAAAAGAATGTGAGGATTTACTTCTTTTATTTGTCTTATGTGACAGTAAACTGAATATATTTGAGTATTAGACTGTAAGTTGCACAAAAACAAGCTATTTTCTTGTGTGGATGTTTAAAACAATCAATGAAATAATCAGCAGATTGATCCCTAATGAAAATTACAGCCCTCATATGATGTATTTAAGCACTCCAGCTCAATTTGGATATTCCTTCATGGTTTAGGTTTTTGGTTAGTGGTATCTTGTTAATTTCTGTCGTTTATATTCTTATGTGTCTTGACAATTTCTACTTCCTGCTCACCTGTGTTCCCAGTGTTGTTTCCCTCTTGTGTTCGTGTTCTCCTCCTCAGTCTGATTCCCCCCACACCTGTATCTCCCTGGCCTCAGTCCTCATGTGTTCCTGGTGTCCCTGATTTGTTCCTTTGTGATTTTTCTGGGTTGTCCTCATTTTTGTATTTCTCTTCTTTAGTTTTTTCCTTGGACTTTCCTTTGCCTGTGTTTGGGTTTTGGGTTTTGGACTTTGGATTTCACACTGGGCAGCTGGAGCTAGATCAGCTCATTAAAGCTCACTTGTTGTTTTCAACCTGCCTGCCTCTGTGTGTCTGCATCTGGGTCCTATTGTGAATTGTTACAATAAAAGTCTTTTAACGGACAGGGATTTAGATTTTGGGCCACTCTGTCGTTGTCTGAGTCTATGAGATGTAATGCCTCTGTGTGACCACTAGGAGGAAGTCTCAAACAAACACGGTCTTGACATCATACCATTGTCATGTAGCAGGAAAACCTTTTTGAACTAAAAATATCTAAAACATATATCTATCTTTTCTCAAACATGTCCTTGAATTTAAAACTTTTTCATAAAAGGAAACGTTTAAAAATATAAATGTATTATCACTTCCCGGACTTTTAGATGTTGCTTCGGCCTGACCTCATTCCCACCCTCCCAGTGCCTCCAGCATAACATGAAATATACAGTCAACATCCCCCTCGACTCACTTTGTAGTAAGGTCAAATGAATAAACAAATACAGAAACTATTTCTCCACGGGATATAAACAACCTCATTTTACCCTTCATACTTATGTTTATTCAGTACACGGCTTGGCGGGCACAACTGAGAATTATCTTCTATGTACAGTGTCCATTTTGGAGGAGGGAGGAACTTGGCACGTGTTTGGATGTGTGAATGTGGTTTTACAGAGAACCTCGACAGTGAGGTCTGTGTTGGAGGTCTTACAGAGAAGTGGGGGGAGGGGGTCGGACTCGGTTTCCTGAATTCTAGGAACTCTTGGTTTTCTGCAGCAACTCAAAACCAGCTGTTAACATCTGTCCAATGGGCAGGGCAGCTGCTCCTGAAGTCCCCAAAACAGACACAAATGTAACAGCAGACTCAGGCGTCTAAAAACATGCTCTCTGACACACCATGCTTGCTAAAAGTGGATAACTGCCTGCTTTTTACATTTGACATAATAATCATTTTCAGTCTTTTTTGGGGCTGAGAAAGCTCCACTCTGATGACCCAAATTGATTGTTAATGGATAACATTCATGTTCCCTTTACAGGCTTCATGAGGACACGTCTACTTTTGTGTTTCAGCAATAAACAGACAGACAGCTTGTAAATTAATAAAGCACCTTTTTTTTTTTCCCAGGAAAAAAGGGTAAAAGCATGGAGGAAAATGGAGGTCATGTCATGTCATTTATTTCCTCCATGCTTATCCATGAAGGTCACTGTTGGGCAATTTAGCATGCTGGTTGTCAAGGCCAGACTAAATTGGTTTATTGAGATCAGTCAACTTTTCCTGAAGATTGGCATGTGTGCAACCTCTGTACCTTTCAAAAGAGTAACAAAGAGGAACAATTTATACGCTCATTAAATGTGGCTTTGTTACTGCATGAGGCAGACTTTCAAATTTTAAGACGTAACGGCCTGAAAGACTGTGAGTCCTTGAGATGTGGAAACTACACACAGACATTAAGTTCACACACTCGTGCACCCATTACTGTCATCATAACTGTCCTTCAGTGTGCGGCGCATATGTGTTTGCGTTTTTATCACGTGTGTAATTTTATCAGATCTGTTGGCCATGAGACACTGGACATGACTTTCACATGGCTGAGCACATATCGCTAAGGTCAGAAAACACACATACTGTGCACACATATGTGTTAGATAGAGTAGTGTGCAGCAATAAATAGTATTGTTGATACCAAGTGTGTGATAAGATCTTAAAGCTCTATGAAGACCTGCTTTAATACTCAGGTTAATTTGTAGAGAGCAACATGGACTGATGTATGTAACCCTCGCGTAACTCTGTGTCCACTGACACTATAATGACAATTACGTTGATGATATCTGAGGAGAGCTAAGTGCTTAACCTGGTTCCAGGCTTCTGAATTGCTACTCACAATAGTTTTCTGCAGCTACAGGTGAAAATAAAAGATGTTTTAGATCCAGGTAAGAGAACAAAGACAGCACAGCAAACACGTCATATTTTCGCACACAGAAGCATTTAAGCTCACTTTAGTTTTCACTGGACCCTGAATCCATCCCTCCTACATCATAAATTAATAATAATGTGATGAGGTGAAACTAAATCCACCTGATTAACAGGCTACTGGTATATCGGGGGAAAATTGTTTTGTTGTCGTGTGTGAATTGTCCCACATGGAGCAAAATGTCAAAGACTAAGATGAAACCGATTTTTGCCAACCAAGTATTTGCATCTGTGCCTACACTGTATTTACCAAATACCTTTCGAAGAATAGAATTTTGTTGGCCAATAAAATAAAAACCTCAGTCTCCAATGTGCCAACTCTTCAGGAACAGAAAAGGTAGCTCACATTGTTGTTTTAAACTTGGTGAGACACAACAAACCAGGGTGTTTTCACTGAAGACAACTTGGCATTGTCCAAACATGAAAACACAGGTGTGACCGGTAACGTTAACGATGGCTCCATTCTGTCACCTGCCCAAGTGAGTCATGTCAGTGGGTGAGCAGGTACAATACCAGAGCCCTGAAACAAGCTCACCTAAATGGAATGAAGCCATCATGAATGATAGAAATTTCACCTGTGCGTCCACAGAAGTTTTTTCAATAACATAGTCCTTCAACTGAGCTGAAAATGCCAATGGAACCAAACTCAAAAGTACCTTACTCTCACATCTGTTATCAGTCACACAATGTCTAAGGAGGCAGAAATGATCTGAGTGAGTCACACATGTCTCATAAGTTGAAGGTGAAGTTCATTTTTTAAATCATGCGTGGAGTTGCAGCTGGAATTGTTGCACGTGCACACAGCGCTTTCAGTGTGCCTCTCTGTGGGTGTGTTCATAGTTCAGGCACAGTGTGGCGATGGTGGGTGTATTAGCAGAGTATGTAATCCAGCCGCTATTTCCACATTCCAGGAATACCTCCCACAACTCATGCCCTGTTTCTACTAGGAGCCCAAGAAGGCCCTCCCCCTCTTCACACACACACACACACACACACACACACACACACACACGCACTTAGACAGGGGACCCCTAATGAAAACAATTCCTCTATCTGATTCACCTCTTAAATATGAGAGTTGCCATGAACCAAAACTCCCTCCATTCATCAGAGTAAAAGTCACTCTCCTCTTCTAATCTGTGAAGTCATAACCACTATTTTTATCTTCATCCAAACTGAAGTCACACATAGGAAAACTGAATCACTTTTCCGAGGAAGGATGCCATTCTCTGTTCGTCCTTTCGGAGCTACGTAAATCAGCAGGAAAGCAGGGATAACAAGATATAGAGGACTTCCTCCCTGTTGATATATCCGACCTTCCCTTCCTACTAATGATATTTTGTTTTACAAGTCTTCTGTTTGCTTTTGAGAACGAACAGATGCAGCGACTGTGGATACAGATTAACATGATGTTTTTCTATCTGAATGCACTCTATTTGAATACAGATAGAGGAAATTATACGAGGAGAGCTTCTTTGTATATGTGAGTCTGGCAGCTGCTGTGAAGGATTTGCCTCCACCTCATCTCTGTGGGAAACAAAGCTCCAGTATGCATCACCCCTCGGTTTGCCCACAAAGCCCTGCTGCTGCAGAGAGCTCCTCATCTGGTTTAACACACACACACACGCACACACACACACACACACACACACACACACACACACACACACACACACACACAGATAGAGAGGGTTAATTTTTGCTTTTTTTGATGCAGAGTATTGACGGTTATGTTATCTGTAAGGCGTGACTGTGGGTTTAAATAATGTTCTGTGCGACCGGTGTAAAAGCTGCTTCTTCTTGTAGAGATGGCACCAGTAAGATGTGAACTGCCTTTGTTCATTCTGTTTAGTTTGTCCACTTCCTTTCAATCATTTTCTCTCTTACAACAACACACACACACACACACACACACACACCAGTTTAGGAGGATGGAGGGGTGATGGGAGGACGACACTCAGTGATACAGCACTATGTGGCTCCGCCCCCCGGCGATGCTCACGTCCACTTTCAAACATCACACCACTGCTCAAGCCCCGCCCTCCTGTCAGCCTCCTAGAAATTCGTCAGATGTGACTCGGACCTCATAATATTTTGCTGGCACTCTTTTTACGCACAGCCGCCGCCTGACTCTGCTGTCTGCCCTCTCCGCCTGAACCAGAGCCTCTTTACGCACGGGTCCTGCTGTGAACTGTGTGAACTGTGCCCACTGGCCTCCTGATACCTGCGCGCACAGCTGACCGACTTTTTCTTAAGGTGTCAAATAAGGACAGAGAAGGAGGACAGGACATGTTTGAGATGTGGAGGGGACGCAGCCGACTGTCCACATGCTGGTGTCTGCTGGTGCTTATTCACTTTTGGGCTCAAGCAGGTAAGAAACAGTATTTCCTTCCCTGTCTTCTGTTTACTCCTCTCTCATGCTTCAGTATTTCACATTTTGCGAAGCTGACTTATTTTAGCTGCACATATGTAGATAAATATGATATAAGCAGCATATTTCACGTGTTAATGAAAAAATGGGAATTGCGGATCTGTTTCTGGCGTCATTCGGGTTTTTGGGTGGTTTATACAAATGTAAATGTTTCCATGAGGTCTTGCGGTGAATCGACATAATACCTTTGAGTGAGGAGCAACATTTGGTTCATTCAGACTATTATCTATTACAAGTTATTATCTTAATTCACTAATAACGATAACTTTGACACGGAAATCGATGGTAAAATATGCGATAACAACACTATTTCGGATAAATGAATGGAATATACGCACCGCAATTTGATTAGTTCGTTTCGTCGTAGCAGGCAGCAGATTAGCCAATCACGTCCGTCGATTCCGCCTGTTTAAAGTTTCTGCAGGGCGGGACTAACGCAGAAAAGAGGCGGATGTCATCGAGAAGGGTGCAGCTAAAACATCAGCGTTCATGCTTCTCTCCGCTGCACGCTGGAGCAAATGAGATGCGGGAAAAGCCGAAACTGTCAGAAGTAAAAGGGAAAGAGAGAGTTGAGAGACAAGCAGAATCACCCTGTTATAGAGTGAAAATGTAAGGTAACGATCAAGAAGAGGCCAAAGAAGAAAAAAGGGGTTGCCGCAAATTATAGGTGACCCAAATAAAGAAGTATTTATAGTTCATAGACAACCACTAACCCTGAAACAGATCAGAATATCCACTTGATGTTGTATAAAACAATTCTTCATAAAAAAAGAATCACAATCCCCAGAGTCTTCTAAGGGCCAAATTTAAGGGAAATTTTGGACACAAACAACTGGTATTCATTTTCATACGTCTAACATTATTTTTGGGGGGAATGAACCTTATTCACCCGCAAGGCCAACCGTGTGCTGAGAATTAGGCTCCAGCCCTGTTCTGCCATCTGCTCCAGTAATCCCCCAATAATCTCAACTCTGCTATAAGAGCTTTTCAGATTAAAACTTCAGTTTTCTTCCAGTTCTAGGCGCTCACTTCCAGGCAACAGATCTGCGAGAATGATATTCATGTGTGCTTTCTTTCTCTTCTTGTTTCAAGGTCTGGCTTTGGTTTGTTTAAAGTATTCACTGTCAGTGTTTAGCATACTCCTGAAATGAGGCAAAGCTATGCACTGTAGTGAACAGGTCTTTGTTTTACATACATGGGGGACTACACCGTCTGGACCGCGGTGACTCATAAAGAAATCGCCGTGGAGTTTTAGCTGTCAGTCATTTAGAAACACCTCCACACAATGGCGGAAGAAATATTCCGATCCTTAGAAAGTAGTGTGAAAATACTCCATTACAAGTCAAAGTCTTGCGTTTAAAATCCTACATGAGTGAAAGTATCAGATGATCATTACTGATGCATTCATTTGTATAATGTTGTTGTTATAGTTGGTTGAGGTAGGGATCATTTGAATTCGACTCAGTGCCTCTCTCAGCTCCGCTGACAGAGAGCAACAGGAGCTCTATACTGAAACAGGAGCTGTTTCAGTATAGAAACAACCCACGTCCAGCACAACACAGAAGTTCCACGGAGCGCCTTTAAGTTTAAAGATTAATTTCATTGTATATGACTTTTCACATAAGTTTCTATTGCTTTAAGAAAAATGCCTTTCCTTGCGTTGAACACTATGGGTGTACTATCTATGTCTATTAAACAAAACTGTGTGGAAACAAGATGTTGTTAGTAGGACTGGGAAAGAAAGAAATCTACATTTAAAGGGATCACACTGTACGTTGTGCATAAAATGTACTTTTAGTAGTGGAGTAAAAGTATAAAGTAGCATTAAATGGTAGCACTCAAGTAAAGTGCAAGTACTTCAAATTCTACAGTACAGTACTGGAGCAAATGTTGTCTTCCACCACTGTGCTGCAGAGACCTGCTGGTGTCACACTTTACTCTACATAAAGCCACCCGCAGCTGGAGGTTGAGGTGCTGACATCAAGTGAAAGCCACAGCAGAAAAGGTGCTGCAGTTTGTCTGCAGTGGCTGACCTCATTACCAAGTCCTCAATTTGAAGTCTTGCACTAACATGTATGCCCAGAGTCTTTCACTAAGATGAGGGAATCAAACTTTAGTTGGCCACATCGCCATCCAGCAGTATTACCCAGTGACCTCGGTGAACGCGACAGCAGCTACAGTAGATTAATGAACCAGCACAAACCCACATCTGAAGAAGGAGCCAACTGCTGCTGCTCCTTGTGATGCACATGCATCCTGGTTATTTATTAACCGCCGGCTGTATGTTTGAGTCAATAAACGCACCTATTTGTGAAGGTTTTTGCCGTGTGCTTACTGCATGTGTGTGCCATAAAAAGACCGGAATGCATTGTTAGTGGACAAAGTCACATGTCGTCACAAAGGAGGATTGTTGTCATGCAGCGTCCTGATGACGGCTTGTCTCACACCAGAGTATCTGCCATTCATTCGGCCAGCTTCTGCTGTCACATTCTGTTTTTTTTATGCATTTGCCAGAGAATCGTAGCAGTGTGGTGTGTGTGTGTGTGTGAGCTTCTACTCTAAAGGCCTTACATGGCGGTGTTATTGCTGGATGGTGCGGTGGTTGTCAAGCTCATACTGTGGTTATAAATAGCATATGGATGCTGTCTCTCTGCTGCGGGCACTGTTCAAACAGGTCTTCTTATCTGAACTATCACATCCGTCTATAGGTGTAAATGTCAGCAGCACGTTACCTGTTCTGCTGATCGGAATAAGTGTGAGGGCGCTGCTTTATCATCTGTGGTTTGCAGGTTTTTGAACTTGAGAAGACACTGTGGTGTAGGTGGTGACTAAATATAACTTTGCAAGTAGCTATAGAGACCAAACATGCTAAATCGGATCACTAAGAAGTTGTTTTTGTTTTTTGTTTCAAGTTAAGTTTGACATATCTTAAATAAATATAGAAGATTAAATACTTAAAACTTAAGATGCGCTGGAGAAATTGGAGGATAACTGCCTCCAACTTGAACTTTTCACCACAGACTTACAGTAAAGTAGGAAAGGAAACCCTCTCTCTCCCTTCTGAATCTGGCCCGTGACCCATATGTGGAAGCGGCAGGGAAGATCAGCAGTGGAAAATGAAAACATTGGACCACTGAAAGGTCAGGTAGTACCAGCGTTTGACCTACTTCTTCCACAACTGGAATGAATGAACGATTCTCAAAGAAAGAGAAAGTCTTAAATTTCATCGTAACTTTCGCACATCTTCAGGGACTGCTGGAGTACGCTTTGGAAAGTCTATTCCTGGAATCTACCCTGGCCGCGAGCCTGGCCTCCGTGTGTGAGCGTCTGTGTGTGTACGTGGTTTCCCAGAAAGCATGAGTGCGTGGGTTCACAGCCTCTCAAGATCAGCCAAGGTTTTTCCCTCAATTAGTGAAACCCAGAATCGACGTAATGCTCTCAAGAATTAGAGAGTGAAATCCAGTCAACTTGTCACTCCTGCTTTGGTTTGTACATTTTCTTTACAAAGTAGGAGGGAGGTGACCTTTGGTGGCAGTCCCAGTGTTGAGAAAGCATTCTCCCCTTATTGTAGTAATCAGTAAGACCTGAACTGCCACCCTTATTGTCATTGTCACCACTCATTGACACAGTCACACTGACAGACTTCCTTGTCTTTGGAGTCTCCGCCTCGGTCTGTGGGTCACCGTGGTGACGAGGAATGACACACTGGGGCCAATCAGGTCCTGGTGGTGCGACTGTTCAACTCCTCCCATATCTATTGTCTTAAAGGGATAGTCTGTCATGTACTCAGCCTCCAGGTCCCAGGAGGGACAGACAGTGCAGTAGGTGATGGAGGATGGATGACGGGTTGTTGGCCTGTGTTGCCTCGATGTTGATGCTTCGACTAGAGGCTTCATTGAGGTGTGATCGTCTCGGGGTTGAGACCTCTGAGCCCAAAATAGATACTTCAGAGAAGCCGAGCAGTGAAGCCGTTTCCACTTACGCGATAAAATGTTGTGTGTGAGTTTTGTTCCATACCTGAAATGAGTCAAAAAAGTGAGGAGCAGAGGTGTGCAGTTGAGTTAAACCTGCTTTTTTTTTTTACTTATCACTCCTCAAATGGTTTCATCTTTTACCTATCCCTTAATTTAGCTATATTTTTGTAAAACATGTACTTCAATGTCCAAAATGAAAGTGAAATAAAAAAAAAGTAAAAAAAAAAAAAAGTTAAGAAATATGGTACTTGTAGATTGTTTCTACAAAAAAAGTCCTCCAGTCTCCAAACACCTCACATTAGAGACTCATTCCTTCATATCTTGTTCTAACAGGGGTCAGGGAACCGCACAGTATTGTTATCTTAATTTGGTAATGTCCTCTGAGAAAAGCAAAGAGTAAAAGGCGTGGTTTTCACACTGTCAGTTATCTGAACATTATCTGGATTTTCTGTGTAATTTTCTGTTACGTATTAACTCACACACAAGGATATCAGTTTTTTTGTGTGTCCGTACCAGCTCACATTACTGCGCGGTGCTCACGCGCAGCAAAGTGTATACTGAGCAGTAAATCCTGATAAGTCAGTAGTTTGTCCTTGTGTCACACTGAGCTCTGTAATTTTTATCGTTTCCAGATGCAGCCTACATCTGCAGCTCCACTCAGTTAAAGTGTGGAAATGGGAGGTGCATCACCCGTAGGTGGATCTGTGATGGAAGTGACGACTGTGGTGATGGAACTGATGAACTGCCTGAAACCTGCGGTATGTTTTATTTTATCAGTAAAGTCGGAGCTATGACTGTGACTAAATTTGAACTAAAATCACATCAAAATATGATAGAAATCTAGCACAGAACCAATATCTTAACCTGGATGCCTGACATGATTTTTAGATTTTTAATTATATATAATTTTTGTTTTTTTAAACGATCTACCTGTACTTATTTCTGTCCTTCTGCTGCTGCTGAAACACTTGAATTTCCCCATCAAGAGATCAATACCATATCACCTTATCTAATCTTATCCTACAGCAGTGAATCAGAAGAGTATCAATGAAGCCTCTGTACAATAGTAGTTTCTAGTAGTGAATGATTGTCTGTACTCCAACTGTACTCACAGGCCTTATCTCTCTGTTGACACATGAGTCATATTTCCTGTTTCTATCCTCAGCATCCAAAACCTGCTCACAGACACAGTTCAACTGTGGCCTTCCCATGAACCAGTGTGTCCCACAGAGCTGGCACTGTGACGGCAAAGCTGACTGTGACAACGGGGCCGATGAGAAGAACTGCAGTAAGTCATAAACACATAAAACAATCGGGGTTGTAAAGAAAGACACACAAGGAAGGACTTCCTGATTTTGCCTCCGGGGTTACAGTGACGATAGGGGATATATTTTGTTCATGATAAGAAAATTGTATTTATCCATCCCACGGAAATGTAAGCAGAAGAAACCACAAAGCTAATCGGCATTTAACATACGACAAGTTGTATATAAATCGTTTCTAGAAATTGTATTAAGACAAATACAGATAACATGAGGAAATAAGGGAGTTTTAAAGAATAAATGAATAATAATAAGTATTTTAAGGAATGGAATCAGGCGGTGGTTTAGTGTGTTCAGCAGTTTTAGCTGTTTAAAATGTGTGTTTTTTTTGTACACCTGAAGCAGAAAAAAACAAACACCACCAATCCTGATATACTGACAGCAAATATAAGTTGATTATAACAATATATACTTAAACTCCACATCTGTGTCCCTTTCTGGATTTATCATCACATTAACTCCTCTCTTCTCCATCTCCTGCCCTCCACAGCAACCAAACAATGCAAAGCTGATGAGTTCAGATGTGCCAATGGCCAGTGTATATCCTCCTCCTTCGTTTGCGACAAGGACGACGACTGTTCAGACGGCTCGGACGAGGCTTCCTGCCCCAAACCCACCTGCAGCTCCGGTTCTTTCCAGTGCAACAACTCGGTGTGTGTGCCGGCTTTGTGGCGCTGCGACGGAGACAAAGACTGTGGCGACGGGTCAGACGAGGAGAACTGTGAGGAACAGCAGCAGCACAAGACAGCGGTGCCCTGCAGCGTCCACGAGTTTCAGTGTGCCAACGGGGGATGCATCCACGGAAGCTGGCGGTGTGACGGAGCCATGGACTGCCAGGATCATTCGGATGAGTACAACTGCAGTGAGTTGGCTTTTTTGGCCCATCTCCTCCTCTGCAAACCTATTTTGCTCAGATACATCTTATTTACTGCTGACTTTATTAGGAAACAGATTGTAGCTTACTCATTCTTTAGCTTACATAATATCCGGTTGCCTCACTCGGTATCATCAATACTGATTCAAGATCCACAACAAACCGCATCAAATATGATTCTCTCCTCCGTCTATGTCGTTTCATTCATCCTCTTCTGTCTTGTTTTTGGTATTCATACATTTGTCTTCTCTTTCTAGGTCATACTACTTGTCGTCCAGATGAGTTCCAGTGTAATGACGGCGCCTGTATCCATGGCAGCCGCCAGTGTGACGGAGAGCACAACTGCAGGGACCTCAGTGATGAGATTGACTGCCACAGAGGTGACTATCACAGCTTATCACACAACTTAACTGTATATGGATACAATTAGTAGATTCCTAATAGTAGATGTTTTAGATTACAGTTGAACTCACGCTCCCTCGTTCTTCTCTGCAGAAAATGTATGTGAAGGCCCCACCATGTTCAAGTGTCACAGCGGGGAGTGTATCAGCATGGAGAAAGTGTGCAACAAACAGAGAGACTGCCGGGACTGGTCCGATGAGCCCGTCAAAGAATGTGGTGAGTGAAATGTTATTTCACCATCAGACCAAGAAGTGTATCAGAGTTTGGCTATACGCTCAGCAGCATTGAAAAAGAGAAAAAGAAAAAAATTAAACCACATCACAGCCTGGAAAATGTGATTGTAGCAGCTGGCCAGGCAGCTTCAGTTGACTGGCCTGGGCAGTCCGTGGTTTGAATGAGCAAATTCATCGAGGATTAGAGCTTCCATTAGGAAAATGGTTGTCATGACTGTGCATGTGCGTCTCCACAGACAAAAACGAGTGTTTGACCGGAAATGGCGGCTGCTCCCATCAATGCACCGACTTGAAGGTGGGCTTCAACTGCTCCTGCCCTGCTGGATACAGCCTGAAGAACAAGAAGACCTGTGAAGGTGAGAGGAGGGGGTCTGACTTTTGAAATCAAGTCTTTAGAAGGACTCCGTGACCAGATTTGGGTCAACAGTGTTTCAAGAAATGTTCCCAACTTGGCAAATTCAATCTCGTAATTTTCCTCTCGACCTCCTGTTCCTCCACCTGCAGACATCGATGAATGTGCTGAGCCGGACACCTGCAGTCAGATTTGCATCAACCTGCCCGGCAGCTACAAGTGCGATTGTGTGGAGGGCTACGAGATCGACCCGGCGACCAAGACGTGCAAGGCTGAATCAGGTAACGTTTGAAAGAAAGCCTCCTCTCACTCTCAAGAGTTGCATCTGACTGCATATGGTAACTTGCAGATTCTTAGTCCTCTCTGCAAAACAATTAATTCTTTTCTCATCCACGTCCTCCAGGAACCGTACCCACCCTCTACTTCACCAATCGACACGAGGTGAGGAAGCTGACAGTCGACCGCAGCGAGTACATCCGACTGATCCCCGAGCTGAAGAACGCGGTGGCTCTGGACATTGACATGCCTAACAAGATGATCTACTGGTCTGACCTGTTCCTAAAGAAAATCTACAGGTTAGAAAGAATCTGTGTTTTGTCAAGGGTGGTTTAGTCAAGGCTTTATGTAAGACTTTACCACAAGGCTTGATCTGCCCCAGAAAGCCTGTATCTTTGTGCTACATCTGACTAGATGCAGGTGAAGATAAAAGAATAAAGATTACTCTTTTGTTGCTGAAAAACCATGATGTGGGCTGGATTGCAGACAGATGTCTCTAACGTGAATCTCTTCCCCGACAGCTCCAAGATAGACGTGGCCGGTGACTCCTCCCACCACACAGTAGTAATTGACAGTGGGATCGAGGCCCCGGAGGGCATTGCTGTGGACTGGATCCATGGCAACATCTACTGGACTGACAGCATTTTGAAGACTATCTCTGTTTCAACGACAGATGGCAGTAAGAGGAAGAACCTGATCACAGACAACCTGGAGAAGCCCAGAGCCATCGTAGTCGACCCCGTGAATAAGTAAGTGAATTTTTCAGAATGTTTAAAAAGCTTTTTGTTCCGTTCTCAAGTTTCTGTTCCTAAAATGTTTCTCTGTTCCTTCTTCAGCTTCATGTACTGGACAGACTGGGGTGAGGAGGCCAAGATAGAGAAGAGTGGGTTGAATGGAGCGGATCGCGTTGCCTTGGTAACAGATAACATCGTGTGGCCCAATGGCATCACCCTAGGTAAGCAGAACATCGTGGAGGGATTAAATGGTAGCCAATAAATTCCATTCAGGCTGTTCAATGGGCACACAGTGTTCATGACAATTAAATTGTTTCTGTCTTTGCGTGTCTCTCTTGACAGACATGGTTAACCATCGCCTGTACTGGGTGGACTCCAAGATGCACACTCTGTCCAGCATCGATGTGAACGGAGGGACACGACACAGTCTCATTTTCGACGAGGAAAGGCTCTCCCACCCCCTCTCTCTGACTGTGTTTGAGGTCAGTAAAGACATTTAGGCATTAACATATTCATAATGTTAACTAGCATCTGCTCAGTCATCCAGTTCATTCATAGTGAGCTTCATCTGGTTTAGAGGCAGAATGTCAGAGCTGAGTGTGCACTTTATTCCCAATACATTTGGATCAGTGGTGCTTAGTTATTCTTGGTAATTAATCCATTTAGTGTTGTGAAGAAATGCCAGCAAACAATGAATAAGTGCAAAATTGTCTGTCTAATACAGCATTTCCTCTTTCAAACAGGAGAAAGTGTTTTGGACAGACATGAGCAACAGTGCCGTTTTTAGTGCCAACCGCCTGACAGGAAAAGACATCAACAAGCTGGCAATGGACCTGGACCAGCCAGAGGACATCGTGCTGTACCACAACCTCAAGCAGCCAAACGGTAAAGAAACAAAACTCCATCTGCTTTAACATGACAGACAAGTTGGTGATGCCATGAAATGATTGCTAATGCTTGTTGTTTCCCTCTTTTAGGCACAAACTGGTGCAGAGAGAGTAACAGTATGAATGGAGGCTGTGAGTTCCTGTGCCTCCCCGCCCCTCTGATCAACGGGCACTCGCCTAAATTCACCTGTGCCTGTCCTGACGGCATGGCCATGGGACCTGACATGAGGAAGTGTGTGGCAGGTAGGTGTTCCCTGCATGTAGCAATTCAAAGAAACTGAAATGTAGCTTTAAGGAATGATGGTAACTGTTGTATTTACCTCTGCAGCGGCTCCAGCTGCCCGCCAAGATACCGCCAAGCCTTCCAGGCAGCCTGTCCCCACCACTACTACAACTGCAGCTACCACCAAAGCGACCAGGAAACCCACAACGTCCACACAGAGCACGCAGCAGCCTGCCCCCTCTGCTCAAGGTACAGGGAGGGGATAATTTCTGGAAAAACACACGGATTGATGAAGTGATTACAAAATAACATCGACAGAACAGAGCACATAAAATGTACCTCTGACGAAGAGCTTCATTGTCCAGTGGGAAGCTGGGTTTAAAGTGTTTTTAGTCGTGCTAACAGTATGATTGACAACAATAGGTATACATACTTTGAGTAGGCATAGTTGTGTCTGAGTAGCTACAGCCTTAGGAGCAGCTAGCATGGCCTTTTACACAGAATGTGGTTGGTGCTCAAACCATTAAACTATAGCCAACCGCTGGTTAGCTTAGCTTAGCATAAAGACTGGAAATTGGAAAACAAGGACCCAAAATCCCTCTAAAGATCACAAATCAACACTCACTACGTCATTTGTTTATTCTGTACACAAACCAAAGTGTTTTGTGCAGGACGGTGTCTCGGCTGGAGCTAAGCTAACTACTTTACGGCGGTAGCTTCTTACATTATTCACTATACAGACAAGAGTGGTGTTGAAGTTTTCTCTCACTTAAAGGATTTAAATGAATAAAACATTGTTTTTTCTCTGCTTGTTCAGGTGACAGATTGGCAGCCCTGCCTGAAGAAGCCCCCTCATCCCACCCCATGGCTCTCTATATTGTGGTGTCAATAGGTTAGTCTGACATTTCAGCTCTTTATGACTGTCTACCCCTTAGTCACACATGCAACCTATTTATTCTCCCCTGATGTCACCACATGACCTTAAACTTGTCCTTTGCTCTGCAGTGGTCATGGCCCTGCTGGTCTTTGGAGCAGTGTTCCTCTGGAGACACTGGCGTCTGAAGAACACCAACACCATCCACTTTGACAACCCCGTGTACCAGAAAACCACAGAGGATGAGCTCCACATCTGCAGGAACAGCTCGGATGGCTACGTTTATCCTCAGGTATCTTGAGTTTGATAACAAGTCACTGTACTATTAATTAAATAGATCCATTTAAAATCAACTGTAGGTCCTTATTCAATATGACTCTTTTTTGTTGCAGAGACAAATGCTGAGCACCGAGGACGTGGATATTGCATGACCCAAAGATGAAGAAGACAGAAGCTTTATTTGAAGTGATTTTTTTCCTTTTTGGAAAAAGGCCTTTTTTTCTTCTACTGCTGCTGCTTTACAGCCCCTTCCCTCAACCCGCTGAGCTCAGTTTATGGCGCATGTTTTCTGACCTCAGCACTGTGCCGTCCAAGTCTGAAGAGAGAACTGAAAAAAAAAAAGAAAAAAAAAATCCTTGAAACTTCAGTATGACGAAATAGAGTGTAACTGCAGGAAGCCGTTTGTTCAGACCACAAAATGGTTTCAAAATGAAGGACTGCTCCAGGTTTCAGAGGATGATGTTCTTTAACAGAGCTGCGACTCTTGAAACTGTGTGAAAACTGTTTATATAAATGTTCTGTTTGTTAACACGATGCTGATGCTTGCTTTACACATGTTAAATTCTGCAAGTTTAACTTAAAAAGCCTGACCTATATTGTCTTAAGATTTGTGTGTGCCTTCCAGTCACACTCCGTGAAGTTTATTGGATGTACATAAATGCCTTACTGACCCCACTGGCCATCATGACTGTACCGTGGCCTCTACTGTACAGTCTGTCGGCTCCCATAGGCATTTATCTTAACTGTCAACCATTATAGTCTGTTCCTGTGTTGTTGTTTTTTTTCCCTTTGTGACCCCTCGTCAAGCAAGGTCATCTTGAGTGTGTTGAGTCACAGGTGGTTTACATTGTAAATGGAAAAAGCTGCTGAGTTTTCTGAAGTCAACCAAAAATGAAGGAAATGTTGTTTTCTAACTGAAAAAAACTGATCGAAGGCGATTACTTATCATGATAACATGTTAATAGTTTCTGTAAATATTTTGTAAAACACTCGTGTTCAATCTGGTGTTGCCTTTTGTACATTTTAATCAAGAAACACTGTAAATATCTAAGAGATTCTTTTATTTATTTATGGAAATATATGACAGATTTGATTGTTGTCATGCGGCTGTAAATACAGCAGTGCTATAGGTTACCACGGTGAATTGTTCTTGTTCCAGCAAAGCCAGTCTAACCATTACATTGTACAGCTGTTATTTAACTCAGATTCTATAAAGCCTTTGGACAGTTTTGTGTTCAGGATGAGCTGCATGGAGACATTTTTTTTTTTTTTTTTTTTACATTTTAAAACAAGACTCTACCTATTTCAGTTGTTTAGGAGAATGCAGCAACGCTGTTTTGCTGTAAAGCTCCAGAAATGATTCGCAGACTATGAAACTTCAACTGACTGTTTATCAGCATGAGGGTGAGATAATAAAGTTTTTGGGTGAACTGTTCCTTAACTGTTCAGTGCTACAGGAAAATACCGAAGAAGCTCTCTTCCACCAGTGTGTGTTTCTTTTTCAGTGATATTTCACATTATTTATTTACCTTCTGCCGTTCTGTTACTTTTTGTTTTCACTGTGACATTTAAGGCGCATACTGGAGAGTGCTGAACACGATGTTCTCGGTCACAGCAACATGTATGTAGGGACAAAGATTAATGCACGACAGCCTGCTTGTTTGTTTTTGATTGTGTTGGTTTTTTTCTAATTAAAAGAAAACTCTTAACCTGTCTTTCACTTTAATGAGTCAGTTTTACAACTGGGAAAAGCGGTATGAATGATGTAAGCTGGGATATCTGATAAAAAAATACAAAAAAAAAAAGAAAAAAAAGAATAACGCTCTCATCAAATCCAAGCCTGATTAGATTATAATAGAAAATAAGATATAAACTGTTCCCAGGACTAAATGTTTTACAGAGCGCTCAGCTGACAAAATGATTCCAAGACTTGGCTTAATAGACGTCCATGAAACCTGTTTAGTTTATGTTGCTTGGAAACGCCGACGTCTCTCTCCATCTACACCACAACGCTAACATCGCACAGATGGATGAGTGTTCAACCTCATCACCATCAGGCTAATATCCTACTTCTCTGCTTTTTGCCAGTAGAGCAGATTTGTTATCACATCATGGAAGATTTTATGTTCTTGAACATAAGCCAACATAAACAACATCTTTCCTCTCATTTGGACGATGAACCATAATCACCTGTTGGTTCAGTTTTAACAGAAAGGCTCTGAGTTACAGTAATATCCTAATATCCTAGGGCTTTATTAATCACTTTTCATCTGCAATTCATCTGTTGATTATTTTCATGATCATAGTTTGATCAAAGAGTCTTCATTAACTGTCATAAAGCAACGAATCCTCAAATTTAAGAAGCTGAAACCGGCCAATGTTTGACATTTTTGATTAAAAAAATACTTTTTAACGGATTACAAAAATAGGAAAAAAAATGTTTTCTTGCAGTCTTAACTTTTAAATGATCTCCCTGTTGTTCTCCATTTACGGATAATTACAGACACACTAATTCGATTTGTTTACTGAAGCAACTGGTAGATGTTGAGTTGTCCACTGGAAAGTACCAAGAATGACAGCTCAATTTCTGATCAAGAAAGAATCACTTTCCTGTCAAGACACCAGTTTGTGGTTTTTATTCTGGTCATTTAATTTTAAACTAGAACAGCACTCAGAAGAGAGCATTCTTATGCCAAAGCCTGACAGTCCCCTTTAATTCAATCAAGCCTTATCCAATACCAAATATGATCCTCATCAAATTGTTGATGAAGGTTCTCAGTCACCAAGTCATGGAAAATCTAGGTGCTGTATGGTAGTCAGCTGGACTTGTTTCACCTCTCATCCAGGAGAAATCTTCAGTTCTAACTAGCTGGAGGGGAGTTGCTGGCTTGTAGATCCTGTGTGGGAGTGTCCTTGCAGAGTCGTTAAGGACGCGTGTGAGCTCCGAGTTTCAGAGTCCTTGGGGCCACTTGTGTGTCATTTTTCAAACTGGCCTTTAAGTGGGTTTCTAAGGCTAGGTGAGCCCAGGTGTGAACGGTTGTTAAACTGTCTGGGGAGAGAATGTTGCAGGTGGGTGATAAGTAATGTCGTAGGCCACCTCCTCTGTTCAAAGACAGTTGTTCCAGTTTGACATAAATGGATTCTCTTACTCCTCTTTGAAACCACCTGTCTTCTCTGGTCAAGATGTTTACATTTCTGTCCTCAAAGGAATCATTTTTCTCCTTCCGATGTAAATGGAGAGCAGAGTCTTGACCTGAGGAGTTGGTCCTCCCATTTGTTTATGGAGAGGTTGTTTAGTCCCCCCAATGTACAAATCTGTGCTGTCCTGGCTTCATTGAACAGCAAAAACGACATTACCCTGCTTATGCCTGAGCGATTTGTCCTTAGGATGGACAATTTTCTGCGTCAGTGTGTTAGGAGGTTTAATATGGACCGGGATATGATGTTTATTAAAGATTTTGTCTCCCTTTCTCTGTCTGCTCTGGATCTGGTTTTGACAAAAGCGCTAAAAGATCCTGCTGCTGAGCCAACAAACCAGTGAACAATTTGCTTTATATCTCTGTAAATCCCTGATCTGACCTATATTGTCTTAAGATTTGTGTGTGCCTTCCAATCACACTCCGTGAAGTTTATTGGATGTACATAAATGCCTTACTGACCCCACTGGCCATCATGACTGTAACGTGGCCTCTACTGTACAGTCTGTCGGCTCCCATAGGCATTTATCTTAACTGTCAACCATTATAGTCTGTTCCTGTGTTGTTGTTTTTTTTCCCTTTTGTGACCCCTCGTCAAGCAAGGTCATCTTGAGTGTGTTGAGTCACAGGTGGTTTACATTGTAAATGGAAAAAGCTGCTGAGTTTTCTGAAGTCAACCAAAAATGAAGGAAATGTTCTTTTCTAACTGAAAAAAACTGATCGAAGGCGATTACTTATCATGATAACATGTAAATAGTTTCTGTAAATATTTTCTATGCCTAACATGTCATCATGTTTCTCCACAGGCTGAAGAGAATTAAACATTCATGTAGAATTCAATAAATCATGCGCGGTGCAGATGGCCTGACGCACCCATAATAGCAAACGACCAGCAAACAACCTCTCACTAACCAAATAAACCTCCTCCATAATTCATGCCTGTTAATGGTTCCTCTCTCAAAGTGCAGTGGGGGTGGTCACTGAGGAAGCAGTGGTGTAGGATCAGTAACAACTGGGACGTGATTTATCAACAACATACAGCCCTCCAGTAGAAAATGGAAGGTGTATTGGTTTTGTGAAGTTCAAAATGCAGAAACTATACACAGAGTTGCTGAGTAATGATAATAATAATAATAAAAACAGGATATAAGAATTTTTCTGCCGCAGGTCAAGGTGTTCCAAATGTTTCAAATCAGAAGATCTGATCGTTTTCTTATCGTGCTTTTTTCCAGCTGATTTCTTTCTAAAAGCCCTGATGACCCAAAAGAGCAACCTTCATGGTAAATGGCCTTGCATTTCTATAGCGCTTTTCCGGCCTATTTTATGATGATCAAATATTTAACAAATTGATTTATTGTTGTTCAACAATGAACATGGATAGAGTTCCCCTATGCTAAGTTTATAATGCTTTATTCTTCTGTGTTGCAGATATAAATACGTTTAAAAGAAACCACTAGCTCAGATGACTGCAGGGTAAAGGAAGTGTCTTCCTGACAAAAGTTTAAGTAAACTACATTTTAAACTTACATCTCTCGCAACACACGGTAGGTTTTAAAAAAGGGTTCGAGCAACCCAAGTTAACTGCTAGTCAACCCTCTGATCATTCAATAGCAGGCTTATTGGCCCATTCATTAGTTTTGTCAGTTGTTGAGCCCAAAAACGTTCTCTTATTCCACTAAATTGATTTAATTTAAGCGTCAAACTTACAATCTACCTTTAAAGTTGAAAAATATAGATAACGTAACATTTCTTCTTTAAAATAAAAAAAACCTAATAAAGCAGAAAAAATCTATATATATGAACGTAAATGTCAAGCTCCTTGGCACTATTCAAATCAAAAGGTATACACATGCTCAAAATACATTTGCATGTATTTTTTTTAACGGTGTGTGTGTGTGCAGAGGCAGATCTGATATTCAGGTCAGGCCCTGTTCTGGAACATCCTGCACCATCTGAACTCACTGGGAGGCTGTGGTATGTTGCCTGACAGGAACTGGGATCCACATTCCAGCGTACAGGACACCACGCCCAACAGCATCACATCAGATGACGGCAAAATGGCATCTTTGCTGTTGTGCATCCACCCCAGTTTTGATTGTAATGATCGTTTGAACCACTAATGAAGATTGAAGGATGAACTGTATCTAAGTGGGCATCTTGTTCTTCTCTCAGCAGCAGCATCATCTTTGTTGATGGGTTGCTACTCACAGCAAATTAGAGTTTCATTGTGTGCTGTACCCATGAGGCGAGACACACCTGAGGCATAGGTGACAGATGACACCTGTCCCATGCTGTGCCCTCTGTCATCCACATCCTCTCCTCACCTCATTATTTACATACCGTCGCTGTCCTCCTATTGGCCAGCTGTCAGCCCGAGGGTGGAGTTGCATCTCACACCACTGACTCGTAAGCAAAAGGGGAGTGTTCTTGAAAATTGACAGCGGAAGGTGGAGGTGGGGGAGGAGGTGTTGGTTAGGTATTCCCTTGTCAGGTTACCAAACAAACTACCAACTGTCCTGATTCTAAGGTAACAACCTGACATAACAACCTGAGGGCCAAACACACTGAACCAAAGCATCCCCGGATGCAGGAGGCAGCGGGATGCAACTGATACTGTAAAGGAAGATGTTTGTTTTCGATTAGCTGTGAACTGAGTGTGAGTCTGCAGTATCAGTGAAAGGCGGCGTAAGTCATGAGCGGCTCTGTCGGGAATCCCGCACTGATTCCAAAACTATCTCGCACAGCGATTGTCAAGTCTCGTTTTACGGGATGTCTCACATGTATCTCTTTCAGTCTGAGTCAGCATGCTGAGCTCAACCGCTCTGACCCTGACGAGGTTCTCACTTCAGATGTCTTTCCCATGAAACCATCGTATCGGTCTATGGTGGATTTAAAGAGACCCAGTTCAGCTCAGTTGAGCCTCTGATCCAAGTCAATGAGTGGACGAATGTAAAGAGATGTGATTAATACCAATGCCAATTCTTAATCTTTCACAGGAGTAAAACCACTAAGCATAATCTAATCTAGTAGAAAGAACATTGGGTTCTAAGATTTAATGATAAATCCTGTACAATCATGATAGAGAGATGGGGGACATGGATATTGATGGCAGCCCTAATTGCAAGGACCATGAATTAGATATTCCTATATAAGCAGACCCTATTCAGCGTATCTTGCTGGAGTCACTCATCATCAGATATTGGCCACAGCTGCAAGGGTTGCAATATTCATTATTGATTCATTTGCAGGTTGTTTTCTTGAATCATTACCTCCGCTAAGGAGGTTATGTTTTCACCTTTGTCCACTGGTTGTTTTGGCTGTCATCAGGATTGCGCAAAAACTACTGAATCTTGGATAAAGGATCGATCTTGGACCAGAATAGACCCCTTCAACTTTCGGAGTGGACCCTGAGAAAGGGATTTTATTTTCTCGCTTTCTTGCAAAATAGACAGTGTTTTTTTTTTAACATTTCTGATAAAATCTTGATGAAAAAAAATAAAATCTGGAATATTTCGGTGCCTGATGTCTTTGACTTTGTACAATTGGATGTGGATCTGGATCCAGAAGTACCTTTCTAGTTTAATTGTTTAGTCCCCCAAAATAAAATCTAAGTCCAGAGCCCAACGATGATGTTTGACAAAGAAAAGCAGCAAATCATCTCCACCACTGAATTTATTTTTGCCTTGAAAATAATTGAAACAATGAGGTGATTATATATTTTTTAAAAGTCAATAATTTTCTGTCAACTTTAATCGTTTCATCTCTTTCGCCAGTATAACCAGCTGTGATTGCATTTTAAGACTAAGACTATTGTAAATCAATCCTTGGTTAACACTAACGACTTGCACTAACATAAATTCAACTTCTACAGGGATGCATGTTAAATAAATAATGTATTCATATGTTTAAAGTAAGGAAATAGTAGGAGAAACCTCTGTCTGGCATTAGTAGGTCACATACAGTGCAATTTGTCTGGAGCTGCAGCAGTAAGGAAAAGTCACGTTTCTTCATCTTGACCTGACTGTGAAGTGTTTCCATATGTTTTTGTTGGGCCCCAACCACTATAGCGGGATCCTGTATAATCCACATCACATGAACCAGAGAGGCTGGAGTCAAACACGCTCCATGAAGTCAAAGCTGAAGGGAATAACAGTGATGTTTACATTAAGGGGAAAATGCTCTTCCTGTAGCTTCAGACTGATTTGGGCTGTGAAGTCGACAATTAAAACACAAATATTTATAGACGGGAACCTTGACTGGAAAAAGATAAAACGCTGACAAACTGGGACGAGGGTCAAATGTCCCACTCTCTTTTAAATGAGAAGCTATTGGTCTTTATGATAGTCTTAGAATAGCTCATATCCTGTGTGAAGACAACATGTTTAAGGTGTGGTTATCTCATTTATAGCTCAGATACGTCTCATTAGATAAACAGAGTCCAGATAAGGGGGCCAAAACCTTTATGGACGAAAGGAGTGGATCCTGGAAAAAGACTGATCTCCGTCTGGCCTTCAAACTCACACGCCTATGTTATGGCAGTGTGTTTTTCTCAATTGCTGCCTTCCTACACATAGCTGATAAGGGGAAACACACAGACAGAATATGGACGGAGGCTGAGACCTGGGGCCTAAAACCACACAGAGAGGCCCAAACAGGGGAGGGGGGCTGGTAAAACATGGAGATCTTATAGAGCTTTATGGCTTAAGAAGCTCCACAGGCATGTGATCAGTATGTGTTTTCCTGAACCCTGAGGCCAGAGGCTGCAGGTCACATACATATACATACCCAAACGCACAAACTGAGATAAAAGTAGGCCAGAAGCAAAGCCAGTTTTTGCACCTCTACTGTTTGTGGCTAACATGATCTACTGTACAATGACATGATCATTAAGGATAACTGAGAAAAGGAAAAAGTAGACTGAAAGGACACAATAATTTGCAAGTTCCCAAATTTTTTTTATGAATGCATCCTACAAGTTTGTGAACCGAACCAGGCTTTATTTACAAATTAAAATGACAATGAGGTGACCGCATGATAAAACACTCTATTAATTTGCTGTATAATGAGAAAACACATCATTGCCTAAAGAAAGGACTGTAGCTCATAAAGCACATGTAAACCAATTTTTTAAACAAAGTTTTTTTTTAAAGTATTGATTTAACTTTTCTTTGCATTCAACAAATAAAGAAAAAAGTGTACATTGTGTAGAACATGCATGAGAAGAAACAAATCAATAGATCTATCAAAAGACTATCATTAAAGAGGTAGGTAAAACAATATTGATATGTACTTATGTACTTATGATATGTACTTTGCAGTGTAGCAAAAGGTTCTACAGATAAAATGATCCTTCAGATACGGAGGCCATGATGCTTGAGGTTAAGGCCAACACATTATTGTTAAGTCTCATGGATGTTTAGAACGCTGAGGGATAAACTGACTTTACAAGGTCTTTGACAGAAATGTGCACAATAGACATACATCAAGTCTAATTACCTGTTTTAAAAAAACGCAGGAAAAAGTGAGCTATAGTGGGCAACAATGTCAGATGGTAAATGAATGCCTAATCTGCAGAGATATAGACTCGAGTCAGTGTAACTTGGACTGTTTTGATCTGCAACTTGACAAAATGAGTTGAGACTCGACTTGAGACATGATGACATGACTGACTTGTCTGTGTTCATTTTATTTTTCAGTTTAGTTGAGTCCTGAGTATAGATTTGATGTATCAGGTCAAATATGTCCTTAATTGTAATTCCTGCTGTGGTCAAAGAGACCAAACATAAAAGAAAACAGGAATTTAAAAAAGGGGGAGTAAAAGTTCAGGCAAAAATAATGTCAGCACATACAGAACATACATACAAAATGGTAATACAGTATATACTACTATTAGATTTTTACAAGCAGATACACAGAAGAAAAAAACAGCCATAAACAAAAACCAGACAATAGCTCAGAAATGTAATAAACCTTTTGTGTTTATTAGAGACTTAAGCAGCAAATTTAGTTTTAAAAGAGAAGTAAAAACTTTAGATTCAGAAAATGTGTATTTGTGAATAAACAGTTTCGATTAATGAATGCCATCATTCTGATTATCATGGTAACAAACAATATGTTAAAGTCAAGTCCGTCTGAGTCACAAAAGTGACTCAACAGGTGTATCCAGAACTTTTCTTTTCTTGTTTTTATTAAGAAGATATTTTAGCCAAAGAATAGGTGAGAAATTGTTTCTAGGCCGTTTTAAAATAACAAAGACTTAATGTATAATACAATAGAATCTTATTTCACTGAGCACCCTTTTTTATAACAAGAAATAAAATCAAATAATATTCAGACAAGTTAAATATTCTAATAATATATATAATAATAATAATAAATAATATTATAAAATATTATAATAATATTCAGACAAGTTAAATTAAAACAGCATAATGCAAAATACGCAAATCTAAAAACAAATAAAATAAAATACAGAAATAATTTAGTCAAAAACTTGATGCACTATTATTCAATAACAATTTGCAACATTTAAAATAAAGCTCACGACGTCGCTCTCGGTCCCTGCTATGATTCGTTTGTCTGCAGCGCCCTCTAGCGAACACACTGAGCGGCACACCCTCCTCCTCCTCACCTCCTTCCTCAGGTGAGCTGGTGAATGTTTCACCTGCATGCGATGACGTCACAGCACCTTCAGGAAAAAAACGACACGGTTGGAGTCCACGATCACCCCGGGCTGATGAATGTCTGCTGAGTGGATGAGATGAAACGAGAGTGAAGCCGGTGAAGACTCGGGTCGGACTTCAAACTTTGTGTGTGTGTGTGTGTGTGTGTGTTGACTTGCATGTTGACGCTGCTGCGGCCACAAACACGATGTCTGCCTCCGCGATATTTGTGCTGGACCTGAAGGGGAAGGTAAGGAGTCAAGCCGGAGCTCAATGTCGATCATTTCTAACTTGACACAACACATAAAAAACAACACTTTCTCCTCCTTTTTTCTGTTTAAGTCTTGTTTTCACTGTTTCTTCAACTGTTAATCATTGATGGCGTCGTTAAAAATTAATAAATGAGCTTGCGACACACTCATTCATTTGCCCTTCTCTTCTTTACTTCCGGATTGCACTGTTTGTAGACTGCAGCCTCAAATAGCTCCACTGAGGGGACCAATTGTGATGCAGCACCTGTGGCCCTCAGACATGGCATGTGTGTGACCGTCTTTGTGTTGTCACTGTCCACAAACACCTCTGTCTCTCTATCTCCCTCTCTGTGTAACCTGACACACAAGTGATTGTTACTGGGAAATGGAAGTGTTTTGTGTGTGTGTGTGTGTGTGTGTGTGTGTGTGTGTGTGTGATCAGAGGGTGTGTTACTGATCCAGCCACATGTGACATTAAACTGGGTCCAGGCACAGTGCTGCTCCTCTGACCTGGAGAAGTCCCAAAGTCCCGGAGCAGGTTCGACCTGTTTTGCATCCGCATTATCTGAAGACATCATATCTTTCCTTAGCGCCACAGCAGGTCATTGTTCTTAATGTCGACTGGGTTTACAGAGGATCGCCACTAAATTATGTATCACAGCATCTGAGGGTCTGTAGGACACACTTTTACTGAGTCACACTGGGAAACATGAATGGGTGATTGAAAGTCGTGGCCCCTTCTGAAGACTTTATGTCGATTTTATTCCAGGACGCAAATAACAATTATTTTTCATGATCAGTTAGTCTGATTACTCTCTAAATTGGAACATTATTCTGCTCTAGGAAGGGGAGAGTAAAGGCTGAGGTGACATCATTGTTGCCCCACCTGCAATTGTTTATGTTTTCTTCTCTCGCTCTCTTACTTTTCTGTCATTTTGTTTTTATTCCTTTTACTCATAATTACTCATACTGACGTTTTGTGTTTTTACATTTCCTTGTCTGCCTTCTTGTTTTTACTTCACCTTAGACTACGCTTCCCTGTGTTTGGCTCTGCTGTTGAGTGTTTATTCTGTAGTAATGTCTTCCTGAGTTTCCTGCTTTTGCTTGATTGTCAAAACTCTGATAATTAAAAGTGCTATATTATTACATTTTATCATTATTATCATAAAGTTAAAAAATATATAATGTGATTATTTTGAATCATCATTTTTGCATCACAATTTTCATCTTCACTGTAACAAAATTATTAAAAATCGCGACAAGGTGGCAATCACTGGGGTCTGTACCTCACAAACATGTTTTCTAACGCCAAGATAAAATGATTCGTAGATTTTCTGCAGTACCTCCCTCATTTATTACGCTGTTTTGTCACATATTCAGCCGTTTATCAAAAAACTGCAGCTCCTCACAATTCGAATACAACACTATGTCATAGTGTGTTTTGGATAGTATCTCGATTAATCGTGCAGACCTAACAGTTCATTTTAATGCACTACTCAAAATTAGTTAGGGATATTGAGATATGTATATCATGTGCTTGCAAATGCAATTAAAGTTAAGGGACCAAAAATATTCACAAAACTCGAAAAAATTAAATGTATTTTATGTCACCGAATAAACAATTAAGTGAAACACTAAAATATCCCCGTATCCCTTACTAATTTTGAGAAATAATAATAATATTACATTAGTGAATAAAAGCAGCAAAGGAGAATCTAGAACTAAAATCTGAAACTGTTAGTTACAACAATTCAATTATCAATACTGAAATCCATTGTCACTTACATTGTGATTCATAAGAATGGCTAATAAAGTTAGGCTGAATCTTGTTCCGTCTTTGTTAGTAACAGCTGTTCCTTTTAGATCTCCAGTTCTGTTCTGTAGTTTTCATCCGCTTTATTAACACGTCGCACTGGCGCTCTACAAATGAGTAAAAGTTTCTAAGCCGTCACATCTTTAATCAAACATGCAGCTGTGTGACAGCCCGGTGATGTTATTCTCTCTCCTCAGGTGTTGATCTGTCGGAACTACAAAGGCGATGTGGACATGGCGGAGATCGACCACTTCATGCCTTTACTCATGCAACACGAAGAGGAGGGCCTCCTCTGTCCTGTGCTGTCACACGGCAGCGTTCACTTCATGTGGATCAAACACAGCAACCTGTACCGTATCTTTTACAACTGTAGTTCTGGAGCGCAGAAATATTCTCCGTCCACTTTGAGCTGCGACATGAGCCGTGGCAGAATGTAACTAAGTGCTTTTACTAGAGTACAAATTCAAGGTACTCTAATTGAGCATTTCCATTATTTCCCAAACATTCATACTCTACACGATCTAAGAGGCACAATATTGTACTTTTTACTCTACTACATTTGTTTAACAGCTTTAGTCTCTAATCATACAGATTATAATTTTTAACACCCTTTCTGTCCAGTGAAAAAGATGTCATGTTATCTTATAGATCTCATCAGCAGTAATTACATGTATTATACTCATTAATACAGCAGTAATATTAATCCAGAAACATCAGACGTAATGGTAAAAACCTAATAGAGACCATTTTACTCGAGAACAAGTTATTTTGCTTTTGATACTTTGAGTATATGTTGCAAATAGATTGTTTTCCACAGTGTGGTAATGGTACTCTTACTTCAAGTGGAAACAGTCGACTTCTTTCCTCTCACGTCGTACTTTTGTTGGTGCCACTGTCGCAAAAGCAACTGCAGAGTTTGCATTTTTCTTTGAGTGGCAACTACCAACAAGTAGTTCATTCAGTCATTTAGTTTATACTGGAGACAGGAATGGTGCCGGGCTGTAGCCTCACTGTATCGCCAGTTAACCTTCCTGTTTCCAGGAGATTTCATGCAAAGTAGCAGAAAAAAAGAAAAGAAAAGTGAAAGTGAGGTTTATAGGGAACCAATCTAAACGTTGAGGGTTTCATCACACTGCATTGTGCAATCAACATTTACTTCGCAATGATACGCTGGGGAAACGGGAAAACTCAGAAAAGCCCTCAAGTGCCCGTTCACATTCAACCGAATGTCTTTATTAAAGTCACGGAATATTGAATAACATAGGAAAGATTTAAATGCAGCAAAGTGAACAACAGCAATCATCTTAATTGTAACAAAATGTGCAAAACACTCCTTGACCTCTGCACAGTGGTGGCCACTACAAACAAGAACTCCAATGCCTCCCTCGTCTACTCATTCCTGTACAAACTAGTCGAGGTGAGACGCACAAACGCGTTTAAATTGTTGTAAATATTTGCTTTTTACATTTTCTGAGGGGAAACTTGTATTTATAGTGATGTTTTACTCAGAGCCACGACCACAGATCAGTCTGATGTCTTCTCTGTGTGTTACGTAGGTGTTCACAGAGTACTTCAAAGAGCTGGAGGAGGAGAGCATTCAGGACAATTTTGTGGTTGTCTATGAGCTGCTGGATGAGCTGATGGACTTTGGCTTCCCACAGACTACCGACAGCAAGATCCTCCAGGAGTAAGACTTCCCAAAACACACACACACACGCACACACACACACTCAATATCATGTATACTGAGAGTGGTGTTGAATCACAGCAGCCCGTCTCTTCCCTTTGCAGATACATCACTCAGGAAGGAGCCAAGCTCGAGGTGGCAAAGTCCAAAGTGCCGACCACCGTCACCAACGCTGTCTCCTGGAGGTCAGAGGGGATCAAGTACAAGAAGAACGAGGTCTTTATCGATGTCATCGAGTCCATCAATGTACTGGTAAGAAGGGATCGCTCATTGTGAGACTCACTGAGAGCTTTTGAACGCCATCTTCAGACGCCGGGTATCTGCAATTGCATCACCTGAAGCCACTTATTTTGTTAATCACATGAGCATTTTTCCTCATAAAAGTTGTAGTAGATTGTCAGAAACTCTTGTTATTTTTACACAAAACTGTCTGATAATAGCTAACATTGCTTGTATGTAGTTAAAGCTAATGGTATTATGCTGAATAGGGCATAATAGAGCAACTATTGCATGGATTTTCTTACTGTTTGATTTAATCAACTTGACAAATCAGATTGGTTTGAGTTATTCAAATAAATAGTTTATCCACATTTATCCACCGCTGTGTATCGTGTGTTCAGGTGAATGCTAATGGCAGCGTGATGAGCAGTGACATCGTGGGCAGCATCAAGCTGAAAACCATGCTCTCTGGGATGCCAGAACTGCGGCTGGGCCTCAACGACCGGGTGCTCTTCGCTCTCACCGGACGTACGCATACAGCTACAGTCTACATCCATCAGTCACATGTGGCTCGTGTTTGCTTTAGCTACATTTGAATAAATACCACTGCTTGTATTGTGCTGTGTTCAGGTGATAAGGGAAAGACGGTGACGATGGAGGATGTGAAGTTCCACCAGTGTGTCCGTCTTTCACGCTTTGAGAGCGATCGAACGATCTCCTTCATTCCACCTGACGGGGAGTCCGAGCTCATGTCCTACCGCATCAACACGCATGTTAGTCCAATACAGCACCACACTGTATTCACGCCAGATCCTCTATACACCATGTACCGTATTAATGACTCACATGCTGCTGGTGTTCAGTGGTGGAACGTAACAGAGCACTCGCGTACACATTTGAGGAACTTCTTTGTTTCCATCATGAAAATATTGAGTGGATGGATGGAGGATGGATGGCTTTATTAATCCCTAGAGGAGAAATTTGATACACGAAACAGTCTAATCTATGAAAAACTTGAATGAAATGAAACAATTTTGACACAATACACTGCTTTATTTCATATGCATGATTTGATCTTTGTGCATACTGTATGTATATATGAAGAAAACATTAGGTTACTAGTGCAAAGCTGACAGCTTTAATAGCCTCACACACATCACTACATGTAAACACTCGACTAAATGAACATGGATACTGATGGATCATGTGTATGTGTATATTTTAAATGTAAAACTGGTTTTATAATAAAACATTTTCCTTCATCTGTTACAGGTGAAGCCTCTGATATGGATTGAATCAATCATAGAGAAATTCTCTCACAGTCGAGTGGAAATCATGGTTAAGGTACCGAACAACTGTATTTTGACTAACTACATTACAAGCTTTTCAGGAATATTTAATGTCAATGGTGATGTAAACTTGATGGAAAACTGCCAAAAACTTAAAGCAACAATTAGAGCAAGAATTATTCACCTAACTGTCTCATACTCGCTGTGTCTCCAGTTGTTTTTGATTTTGATAGCTTGAATCATCACCAACCATTTATGAGAATGCAAGAAAAAAGGCGCTCACAAGATCTCCTGTGATATTGTGTTGCATTTTCAGGCAAAGGGACAATTTAAAAAACAGTCTGTGGCAAATAATGTGGAGGTGAGGGTCCCTGTGCCCAGCGATGCCGACTCACCCAAGTTCAAAACCAGCACAGGCAACGCCAAATATGTGCCTGAGAAGAACATGGTGGTGTGGACCATCAAGTCATTCCCTGTAAGAAATATACAGTAACATCGACTTTAAATAATATTACTTTCTTAATGCATTATATTCTGATCAAATACAGAAATGTATTTTACTCTCTCATCTCTCTGCCTGTTTAATTTGTTTGTCTATGGCATTTATCCATCCAGGGAGGCAAAGAGTTTCTCATGAGAGCTCATTTCGGTCTGCCCAGCGTTGAGAACGATGAGCTTGAGGGAAAACCTCCCATTACTGTCAAATTTGAAATCCCTTACTTCACAGTCTCAGGAATACAGGTGTGTTTATAAGTCTAGTCGATCTGAGGCCTGTCAGAGCATGTTATATCTTCTTTCTATCAATATGGATCCGTTTTAAAGCTCTAAACATCCCCTGACAAGATCACATAGGGCGTTTACAGCTCGTGGATAGTCAGGTCAGGTCCTGTAGATTGTGTGCTTAGACTCATAAACTAGATTTATTTTTAATTGGCAATGATGCACAGTAATGTTACTTGCCTCGACATGTTACTTGCCTCGACATGTTGTCTTACCCTGTCACACTTGCTCTCTTTCTCTTACCAGGTGCGATATATGAAGATCATTGAAAAAAGTGGTTACCAAGCTCTACCCTGGGTGCGGTACATTACACAGAGTGGAGGTACATTAATACTCTTGCACACTCAAGGCTGCATCCACAACTTTAGAAATCATAAGGTCCCGGGCCCAGGTCCACCATTTCCCAGTTTCCCAAATTTGACAAAAAGCCATTATATTTACATCTCAATTCTGATATTATTTGGATTTTTAAAAACATTTATTAATTCCTATAACTATCCAGTTTTATTTTCTCTACATTTAATTTCCCAACATGTCTCTGCCCTGCAAATAAACATGTATTTACCGAACATTAACTTTAAGTATTAATGAGGTAATAGTACGAACTCAGAAATAGTTCTTTGTTATATTTATATATAAACAAACCATCCTCGAGGAGAATAGGGTCCACGAAACATTGTTTTAACCGAGAAAGGGGGCCACTTAGAAGAGTCCTGCAAATATAAACACAGTAAAACATTGTGTTGTCTTTTGAGGACAGATTGTTTATTTACTTAATTCAGTCATGAAAATCAATCGGTCAACATTTTTCTTTTCTCTTAAAATGTCTTCCAAATACGTAGTGCATAATGTATTATATGATGTAAAGAAAATACTGGCATTGGCCCATCAATGTAGAATACAAACCCTTTAGGTGTAGCTACAGCCATACAGTCTTCAATATAATGTGACTTACTGTTTTTGGAACATATTGTACTATTTAAGCAAGTTGAACTTGAACTTTACTAATGTTTTCTCCTGACATGTGTTTTCTTTTCCTGTAGACTACCAGCTGAGGACCAACGTGTAAAGCCTGAGGGATTATTGTATATTGTTCACTTCCAGCACCTTCACAGGAACATCAATAATCACTTTAACTCGACTGAAAGAATGTCTTTGAATTTCACCTGTCAGCGATCTTGTTTTATGAAATCTGTGTGCAGCTTGATTTTAATGTTTCTATTGTGGGACCACTGCTAATTATTTAAATGTGTGATGATTTTATTCCCTCAAACAATCTGTCAATATTAAACCTTTGCATTCTCCTTCAGCCCCTCTGTTTTCCCCATGAGTTTGCAACACCATGTAAGGGCATATTTGTCCTCATATTGTAGTAGTGCATTGTGAAATCACAGTCGGTAAATTCCGCCTTAAATTAAAACCTTACACCCGCCTTTTTTCCACACTTGTCTCTGGAGAAATACAAGCAAAGGTCAGAAATGTGAATGAACTGCCTTTGAAGACATCAACGTATACGAATCGCCCGCTTTCTGCACCGTGGGCTCTGATTGGTTGACTGTGGCTGTTACCACAGTGATAGTGTAGTAACAGAGTTGTAGCCCGGCCTCTTTTACCATATATGGAAGAGCAACACCCTCCGAGCGAGCTGTGATTGGCCAGCGTGTGTTCTCGCCAATGTTTGTAAATTGTAGTCTGGCGACACCGCTGTGTAGATCTCAGCGCGCAAATGTATTTTCTAATGTTTATAAACACTCCTTGTTCGGATTTTATTTAAAAATTACTGGTCTTCAGAAACAGCGGGTTGAAAATCTTGTCGGCGTTGTGGATCTCAAGGAAACGAACCAGGTAATGCCTGAAAGCTCTACGGTTTGTTCTCTTTTCAATGTTAGCGGTTAGCCGGGATGCTAATTGTTTGTGAGATTCAGTTGACATGAGCTGTCTGGCTCTCGACACAACAACCGTGTTCGCGCAGCTCTGTTGTTTAAACGAGTGGTTCGTTAAACGGACCCGATCTAACATTGCGCTAGCAGTCATATAATAACATGGCGTCAACGGGGAACTAGCTAAAAGACGTTAGCCGGATGCTGTTAGTAGCTAGCTGTAGTCGTAGTTAATCTCGTTTCGCCGCTTTAATGTTACTCTTCATTGTACCGTCGGTGTCATAACGAGGATCCAGTGGTTGAGTTTGGGTCTGACTGTTGTTATACATCTCCCTCTGGACAGGCTGAAAGAGAGAATATAATGGTCCTTAGTCAGATGGATGCCGGTAAAGCTTTGACGGCGGCGGCAGCCCAAGGGAAGACGAGCGAGGTGCAGAGGATCCTGGAGGAATGCAGGGTGCATCCTGATACTCTCAATGAGTTCAACAGGACAGCGTTACAGGTGAGGACCAACTCACAGACATGCTGACACATCATTAATATTAACAGAGGTATGAGCCGCACACAGACTGTAGAAACGTATCTCCTCTCGTCCTGACATAACGGTACGTAGGGCTGTGCTGAGCTGTTATGAATATGTTATAGCACCGTGTTTTAAGGCTGTTGGTGGCATCAAGTAGAACCCAGATCCAAGCAAAATGAAGAATATTTGAACAGTTGACTTGCTAGAAATACATAATAAAGAGGATAAACATTCAGTTGCCAGTTTATTAGGTACACTTTCAACTAATGCCAGTCTTAAGCCAGCAGCCATGTTATAAATCCTACCTTCTTGAAGGTTAACTATAATGCTAAGGGCTGCAACCAACCTTTAGTTTTTCTTGATTCATCAAATAGTAGTTTGGTCTATAAAATGTAAGAAAATGGTTAAAAATGTCAATTAATATCTCCCAAAGCTAAAGACACAACACAAAGACATTCAGTTTACTGTAAGAGGAGAAAAGAAACCAGAAAATATTTACTTTTAAGAATCTGAAATGAGCGTTGAGACTCAAACCGATTAATCAGTTATCTAAATAGTTGGGAATTTCTTCACTGACAATAAATTGATTTCTTGATTAATCAATTAATCGTGGCAGCTCAAATGATGTGAGAATGAGTTGCTGATTTCACTTTATGATCATTGCTGTGGAATTGTTATACTAAGAGGTTTTTCTAATATGTTGTCCATGCTGTTTATACAAATGATGTAGACAAAGTGGTCAGGCTTTAATTAACAGTTGTCTCTATCAATTAATCTGTTGCCGCAACCATTAGTCGGTCGAAAGAAAACGGATAGCCTAATTGATCCAACAGCCCAAAACATGAAGATATTTTATTAACTGTAAAGAACAACAAAGGCAAAACAGTCAGCCTCACATTTGAGAAGCTGAGATGAGATAAATATTTGGAATTCCTTGGCTGAAAATGTACTTAATGAATTATCCTAATGTTTTGCAGAATGATTGACTTTTTATCGGTTGACTGATGAAAACTAAATCAACCTCTGTAAAACAACTTCAACTAAAAGATGTTGATGAAGGTTCTCAGTCGTCCAGGTCATGGTAAATCTGAGTGCTGTATCGTAGGCAACTGGACTTGTTTCAGTCCAGTTTCCTACGATTCAGCACTCCGACTTCAACAAAAAACTTCACATCATAACCGTCATGAAGATACTGTTGTACTGATAATGTACTAAACTAAACTGCATTTCTCTCACTTTTATGTACCTGATAAACTGACGACAGTTTGTAGGAACACATTTGTTTCATTAACATTATAGACAGTTACTATATTTAACTCTTGACCAGGTCCTGCTTTACAGATTTTCTTTGAACTGACTTATACAATTTAACATTTAAGTATTAATTAGTGATCTCTGTGGAGAGATTTCTGACATGAAAGTGTTAAAAAGAACCTCTGAGAGCATCTAGGGTCATTTACACAGCAGTGTTGAATTTACTGTGCGCTCTCTCTCTCTCTCTCTCCCTCTTTCTCCCCCCCTTCCTCTCATATCTCTTACAGGTGATGATGATGGGGAACTCCAAGGTTGCCAGTTTGCTGTTGGAAAAAGGAGCGGACCCCAACGTGCAGGACAAACATGGGATAGCGCCTGTGCACGACGCAGCACGGACAGGATTTCTGGACACGCTGCAGGTTCTGGTGGAGTATGGTGCCTCCGTAAACATCCCGGACCAGAGCGGCGCCCTGCCTATCCACATCGCCATCCGGGAAGGCCACCGGGATGTCGTAGAGTTCTTGGCACCACGGTCCGACCTGAAGCACGCCAACATCAGCGGTCAGACGGCCATAGACGTGGCCCGAGCTTCGTGTGTGCCTGATATGATTGACTTGCTTTTCGCTCACATTCATAGTTAGTCAGACGTCTGGGTGCTGGATGCCAGCTGGGTGACCCCGACCTAACTTTTCTTTGCTTCAAACCTGGTGACTTGAATTCATTGCTGTGTAAAGGATTATTTGTTTTGTTAATTTGCACAGTGCAGTTTAGGCACCTTATATACTATCTGTTGTCCCTACTGATTGGGAGTGCACATTTGTAGATAGTTTCCCTGGTGTTTTTGTAATGATTGCATTATTTACATTGTGTAATTGTAACAGTTGTATGTGTTTTAAAGCATTTTGTTGTTGTTGTTTTTTTTTATTACAAAACTTGACATGGTGCACCCTGATTGCTTTACATAGTTTTGTTTCTCTTAATTAGATGTACTTAGACTTTGAATTTACTCTTATTTATTGTTGGAATAGGACTGAATATTCCTGTGACTCTGTAAATAGTGACATTTATTGTTATTTGTTGAAATGTTATTTATACAAATACTTTTAAAACAAGTGAGATTATTCACTTTAATATTTGAAGAAGAAAGCACAAAATAAAGTGTTGAACTTGAAGTTTTGAAGTCATAGTTTTTCTTTTAAAGAGTACGCTAATTTTAGCTGCTTCCAAGCTGTAGCTACGAGTAACGACACCAAGGTCATCACTATGGTTTTTCAGGGATTTCGGAGCTTTATATTCACTGTACATTTTGAAAGTTGATTTTACTTAAAAGAATCAGGAAACCAATTAGCTCAGAATAGTAGACTTATACACTTGAGTTATATGCGCTAAAAAGTTTGAACATCTTGACATAATTAGTCTACCTGGAAATTTTGAGGTTATGAATTTCTTCAATTTTTTAAAAAGTATTATGTATGTATGTATGATTTTGTTTCCATTTGAAATGAAGAATTTTTATGTTTTAAAATAATGTTATATAGTCTTTTTAAAATGGTACTCAAACCATCATAACACTTCACAAGATGATAAAACAACATTCTGCCACATAAACAGGCTTTTATTTGAGAATTTTTCCTGAGCTTTCTTTCATTTTTAGCTTTTATTATGAAATACTGGAAAGTTTGAGCCCATCTGGTCACGCGACAGGGCAAATATGACCACTGACTGACATCTTTTTGTTGTAATTTGTCATGTTTCAACATCTATATTATATATTATAAGTACTTTTAAAAAACAAACTATAGCACACCTGAAGCATGAATTAAATCAATCCATGATCATTTGGTTTGTACAATATTAGCTCAAGCCTTCGATAAACCACATTTATATGATTTTCCTTCACTTTTATAACATTGTGATGTATTCTGCCTTGATAGACAAAACAGGCTGATTCAAGGTGATTCATCAAGGGCATTTCTAATAACTCCACACTGGAATGTGGAAACCCTCTCAGAGGTCGCACAGATAGCTGGATTGCAGCTCGCTAAGAATGAGGGCCCTGTTTCGTTGAGGCGTGTAGGTAACGGTGGCACGGTTTGCTGATGTTTGTGCTCAGGGCTCTCGCAGCACAATGGGTATTTTGTTTGCTGGTGTGTCACGGGCCAACTTCAGCCGTGTGGGCCAAATTATCGGCCTGGCCAATTATCTGATCCGATATTCAGCATTTTTCTGGCATGTGTGATCTTTGATTTGTTGTGTTTTTTCAAATAATAATCTTTCAATTAAACAAATCATTTTAAAAATGAGCTACTTGATTCAGCGTACAGTCTGCAAAGTAACTAGTGACCAAGTTATCAAATAAATGTAGTGGAGTAAAAAGGACAATATTTGCCTTCAAAATGTGGTGGAGAGGAAGTTAAAGCAGTAGAAAATGTAAATACTCAAGTAAAGTACAAGTAACTTAGAAATGTGACTTGCGTGGCAGTACTTCTGAAATGATTTGTTGTTAGAGATATAAGAATTGGGCGAGAACAGTGACTTGCAGGCACTGAAAATAACATTTGCCATTAAAAGTAAAACCTGAATTGAACACAGAAAATGTGATTGAAACACTATTGGAACAGGTTGTGTTGGCACATGGAAATATAAACAGACATCAAAATTATTTCCTTTTTAAAGGAACATTTTGTTTGTATTTTGTTGTGTTTTCTTAATTTCTGTCTTTATAAAAACTGACAGTGTTTTTTCAGTGCCAGTGCAACTTTTTCCAATACTCCAAGTGTTTCAATGTCAATGTGTTCTTTTTTACATTTAGGTTTCATTTTCACTGCCAAAGTTTAATGTCACTGTTCTATCTCCATATAAAAGCATCCTTTAAAGCATTAAGTAGCTCAAAACTAAAATACTGAATGCTAAAAAATTCAGTAGTAATACAAAAATATTTATGAGTACTTTGCTACATTAAGGAAATGTTTCCAATAATCTCCTTCAACTGTCTCAAGTAAAATTTGTAAGGGCCTCAAATGCTTCCTCCACTGGATTTATTTGGCCTGCGGTCAGCAGATGCATGTTGTTTTCAACTTCCCTTTTCAGATTTACATAGACGTATGCTCGGAGCTGCAGTCCAACCACAGTATTTGGCTTTTGGACATTGAACAACTCTATTGGAGCAGCTTGAATTTAAATGCCTCACTCAAGAGTCCTTCAGCAGTAGAACAAGAAGAAAAAAAAAAAAGAGTCATTTACTTTCCACACCCATATTTTCACAGCTTGGTTTTGAAACAGCAACATTCTGGACAAGTGTCTTTACCACTCCCTCATCTTGTGTAGTATAGACACACAACCACTGATTATATTTAAATATAGTTTCACACCAGAACAGCTAAATTTAGTCACACAACAGCTGTAAACATGTTAGTGCAAGAGGCAGCCTCCGACAGACCTGCCTCTAGCCACTAGGTAGAGCTCAAGCACAAATATGGGCGTGTTGCTGGATGAGCAAATACTCACTGTGCTGTATAAACACTGCTGTGGGTCTTTTGTTCTGCAGGTTGGGAAAGACACAGTTAAGAGTGACAGGTTTGACAAAGGTTGACAAGAAAAACCAGTACCAGCCTTCTCTTTCCGGTCAAAAAGCAGACATGTTTGCAGGAATACATGATGACGACACCACTGACAGCAGAGCCACGAGTCAGGTGTCTTAACCTGTGTTAGACTGAAAGAATGAGTGCTTAATTGTAAATATGTGAGTGGTGATTTGTTTTTAGTATTTTTTGTGTTTTTTTCCTTGAGTGGATAATAGACAAAGGAGAATTGAATTGAGTGAGGGGATAACATGCAACGAAGGCTGCCAACCGGACTCAGACTGGGTGTATTGCATCATCAGCTTCTTATAGCTCTCTTCCATAAGGATGGCCTTTACTTCACCATTAGAGCGGCATCAGTAAATTAATTGTCAACTATTTTGATATCTTATAAGTCGCTGGAAGTCGTTGCCCCTACCAAGGTGGTTAATATATGTTTTCATCCCCGTCTGTCTGTTGGTTCGCTTGTCAACAGGATTACACAAAATGTGAATGGAGGATGTGTCGCAGCCCAGAATAAACCCTGTTAACTTTTCGTGCGCAGGAAATCTTCTCACTTTCTTTAACACTGACAGACTTCAACATTTTCATTCATTTCTAATGGAATAACGTTTGGATCTTGATGAAAAAAATCTGGCATATTTATATGGCTGGTATTTTAGAGTACTATTTGATGCGTAATGGTCATCAAATGTGAGATTTTGCAGCTTTCTTGTCGTACATTATATTGAAAGGATTCTATTTGGTGTTTTGGACCGTTAGTTGAACAAAACGAGACATTTAAAGACCTCAGTTTGGCCTCTAGGACACTGAAATGAGCATTTTCACTATTCTTTTGTGTTGCCTAGACCAGTCATAATCAGTATAACAACCCCAAATTAATCAATACTGAAATGACCAAGAAGAGTAATGACAGGCTCAAGATGTAAAAGGATTACCATTATTGTCTTACATGGCCATATGCACACTCAAAGAGTTATTGATCACTGTAATTGTTCCTTCTGTCAATACTGGCTGATAAGTGACACATTCCTGATAGAACTACACTGTAAGAAATGGGGAAAAATACATTTTGAAATTTGTTTTTTTCAGTCGGAGTCAGCAAAAGCAAATGGTTTTAAGTCAGAAATGAACCCCCGGACTGGTTTTCCTTGCTGTAGCCCCAGGTCACAGCCTGGATAGACAAAAGAATGACTAGTGATCAATTACACATTCAGTGTATGTATGAAAATGTTGACTTTAAAAGAAATGAAACCCGTCCTTAAAGCTGCATAATGTTCTTCATGAATGATTGAAATAAGATGCAATATCAACCATGAGAGTCACCCAGTGGTAAAATAATATAAAATGTTTGATGGTTTATGAACTTTGATACCCATAACTGGTGAAATCACAAATGATGAGTCAGTGTAAACACACCTGGCACAGACACACGCTCTATTAACCTACAAACTGTGTCACACTTCAATTCAGTTCATTAGGCTGCGGGGAATAAAAGCCCACAGGAGCTGCATCCTGACATTTTAGACTTCCGAACAACAGAAACTCACATGGCAGGAAGAAGCTCCCCAATCTGATTTTCCTACTGAATTAGCACAACCGGGCCTAAAGACACACCCTATACTCTGGCAGCAGCTCTAGCATTTCAAGCTCAAGTCAGTACACCACCTCAACCTGAAAATATCGCCCCGAACAACTCAAAACAAAGCTCTTAGTAGACAAAACATGTTGTTATTAGTGGCGCCTTAGTCACAATCATGCCATCACATCTCTTTTGGTTAATGCTGGTGACGCACTTGACTGCCACCTTGAGAGGGGAAAAGAAATAAGTAAATTGTGGAAAAAGTATCACAAATCACAGAGATTTAATGTGTGTGGCAGTGTGGGCAGGTCACTGTGTGCTCCAGTATTACCGAGGTATGTCCTTAACTTGTAGCCATGCAAGCCCGGACACGACTGCTCTGAAATTCAGGCTGAGGCAAACAAGTTTGTCCTGCACATCTGAGTTTGAGACGAGACACACTGGTACACAGCGGGAACATGAACATGAGGGGTGAAAGACAGAGAGAATGCAGAAAAAAAGGAGGGGTGTATTTGTTTGTACAAAAAACTGAAGAGGAATTTCAAAGTAAAATGTATTCAGGTTGCACTGTATCCTTCATGCTAAAACTAATCATGTGTAACTGCAATAACCTTTTAAAGGGTAACTCCACCAATTTGACCAATTTAAGTGAGTTTACTGGTCTTGAGGAGTACTACTGCTTGTGTGAAAAAAGTAGTAGACTCCAGAGCAAACCGCTTGTTATCTAATAAATTGCCTCCAGTGATGTAACTCAGTGGTTACGTTGCATTGTTGTAATTTATGCGCCAGGTTTTGAAAAGCAGTCCACTGGTCTCATTGCACTCTTCCCGTTGGACTCATTATGAACAGTTAAAAAACAAATGATCAAACCAGAGATATTGCATTTTTTTGTTCCTCGCATTTTCCTTCCTTTTTTAAAACCTGGTGCCTACGTTACCCACAATACAGCTCAAAAACAGAGTGACATCTTTGGAGCCACAAAAGGCTTTATACTACTTTTTTCACATACTGTATGTAGTGGTGCTCCTCAAGACATATAAACACTAAAATTGGAGAGACTACCCTTCAAGGAAATGACAGTTATTTTTAAATCTAACTAAGTAGTTTGAGTGCCTAAACCTAACCAAACAGAAAGCGTTGGACAAGTTGCTGTCGCTGGTACAATTCAATTGTCATGATGTTTTGAAAACGCTCAAATATTTTGTTTTCGGAGTCAATGGCAATCGCAATATTCAGTCGCTTGGGTATTATATTATATTATGAGGATGTGTTGATAATTTTACTTATTACCTCTCAAATTCCACTTACTTACCATTGTTGACTGGAAATCGCCTCCTGTTTCACCCATATTGTTCAGTAAAGTTCAATTGTGCTTAAGAGATGTTAAAAAAACTAAACGGAGAAGCGAGATTTAAATTCTAGAGTAGTCGTTACTTTACGCATGACACACTGAAAGAATGTATGAATGTACACACAGACATTAGTACATCAATATATAACTCATCCAGGATGCATTTTGATTAACAATAGTTGTATCTTCCTTCTCTCTGTAAATGATTAATCATTGTCTCATGTTATGCTCACCGCATATCAGGCCGCCTTGACTTCTATCTGACTGATAACCCCCTGTATGATTTCAGCTTTGAATACATAAACAGAGATGAATACCTTTTATTCTGCTACTGAAAGGTTTTCTCTCCCTCTACTTGTTTAGTGTCTGAAAAGGGAGCAACATGAGCCACCACACCGTGGGAAACACTTCTTCATAATGTCAAAACCCGTCTAACAGGATAAGGAGTGGTTAGAAAATACCTTGACTTGTGTCCTCGGAAGAATCCACAAGCTATTCGGTAAACAAAAACATGACTCTGAGAGGTTTACAAGTATTTCAAGGCTTATCTGCGGAACAGTGATGGGACCCTGACTTGACAATATTTATTCTAATCTTTAAATTAGTGTTATCGACACCAAAGAAACCATCTACATAAAAATCAATCTTTTTTAAATAAATGCACTAAGGTATTTCTTAGACTCCTATAAACTTTGGAAAATGTTTATTTCAAAAAGGTATTTAAGAAAATACATGAAAAACATTGTCAGAGACAAGTCCAATTGGATTTTTCTCTCATTCTCACTGATTTGAACAAACATTTAACGTATTATAAATACGTTTCTAGACCTTGGTCATCCTTTTGCAGTCAGTTGTGGTTTCTCTATTCGTCCCTTTTAATATAAATATTCCCATCCGGCGCAGGATGAGTTAATCGTCTGTTAATACTCAATTTCCTCCACACAAATCAGCCCAGCGACCAGGGCCAGCGATACTTCTGTTCCTGCCCTGGGCAAGATAATCTCTAGAGTCCCCCTAGCAGATTATTTTAATGGTTAGAGATTATTTCAAGGTCTTTTTTGGGCCCTCTATTGACCGAGGGCAGGGGACAACTGATCTGGTGTTCTCTCCCGTCGGCAGCCCTGCCACCAGTGACCACCATGCTACACCTACAAAAGATTAGTCCATGACAGCCCTTAGCGCTACAAACTCAGGTGTTAGTCAGCCTGCTTCGTACATCCGATGGCAGCAGTTCCAGCAGGTTGTCTTCTACTATGAGTCCACCGACAGTCAGCAGGGGACAGTCCCATATCTCCAGAGGTAGAGACTCTAGACGGTTCCCTTTAATCTCCAGCCTGACCAGCTGGGTCAGGTTGGCCACTCTGGAGCTAAGAGTAGGCAAGCAGTTGTTTCCGAGAGCTAAAGTCTTTAGCCTCTTACAGGAGAACAGCTCCTCTGGCAACGTCTCCAAGGAGTTGAATGCAGCAGAGAAGAACTGGAGACCCTGCAGGATGCCCACCTCAGCAGGAACAGAGGTGAGCTGGTTGTGAGAGACATCAAGATGTCTAAGTCTGGTGCAGTAAAACAGCCGAGAGGGAAGCTTCCGTAGCTTGTTCCAGCTAACATCCAGCGTCTCGAGGGTGTGCAGCTTACTGATGTGATCAGGGATGTATGTGATTTTGTTGTGCCACAGTCGGAGAATCACTAAACGCCGGCAGTGCTGTAAGCTCAGAATCTCCTCCACAGTGGTGAGTTTGTTCTCCTTCAGGTCCAACTCCTGCAGATTGTTGAGGCTGAAGACAGCGCTCGGGATGCGCTCCAACTCGCAGCCCACCAACTCCAATGAGACTATGTTGGTTAACTTCTTCAGGCTGCTAAAAGCTTGGAGCTTGATGCCTTCGTTACAGATGCTCAACCGCTGAAGCTGCAATGCAACATCCACTAAACTGGGTGGGATCTTAGTGAGGTTTGAGTGGAGAGTGAGGACTCTCAGAGCTCGAAGCTCTCTGAGGGATTCCAGAGTGCCGCTTTTAGACAACTCATTGGTTATAAGACCATCCAGATGTAACTCATCCAGGCCATGCAGGGTGTACATCCACATGGGCACCTCTTCTAAACTTTCAAAAGATACACGCAGCACTTTTAAATTTGCCTTCAGGTGGTTCAGGGCTGCCAGCTGGAGCTTTGCTGGGCAGTAGATCAGCGATAGCTCCTGAAGGGATTCAAGCTTTGCCACACTAGCTGGGATGGTGACATTTTTAACTTGTTCCAGTTTGAGCGATTCCACTTCAGGAATCTCAAACACTGTGTCAGGGAGCCCCGGCAACATTAAGAGGTGGAGCTCCAAGCGATTACTGGCGTTCTTGGCAAGACGGGCACGCAGCTTTTTGGTGGTCCACTCATAGTTGAGGTTGAGCTGATGGAGGCGACTCTCGCTGACCTCAGAGAGAAACACGGCAAATCTTTTAGAGTAAAGGGCATCATATTGATCTACAAGGTGCAGCAGGAAGGCAAAGTCATTGTTCACATCCGGTATGTCGTTGATACCCGTCTCCAGTCTGACCTGCTCGAAGGAGTACGCCTTCAGAGGTCTATGAAACAGCCAGTAGAGGGTGTAGATGCACAGAAGTCCATACACTCCCACAAAGCAGATGTAACAGTAGGCAAGCTTGGAGAAAATGTTGGCTTTGTTGTGGTTGCAGCAATAGATGTCAAAACCGGTCAGCTCAGGGGGAACGTAACAGCGCACAACTATCTCAATGTTCGGTACCAGAACCGCACTGTAGATGATGACTAAAAGGAACTTGAAGACTTTCAGTGATGTTTGTAGCACATACATTAGATACAAGAGGTCCGCCTCCTCTACGTGAGTTCTTAACTTCTTCACCTTTTCAAACAAAGCTTTGGCCTGCTCTCCTTCCTTTTTATCCAAGACGGAGGCGGTTGATTGAGGCTCTGGTATCTTCTTCTCTGGATTAGACTTGACAGAGGAGGAGCGAAGAAGCACTGTAGTCTCCCCCTCGTCTGCTTGTCGATCTGCAGGATCTTTTGACATGGTGTTCCTCCTCCAACTAACTAGTTTCTCCTCTCCTCTTTCCTCCGAAACCTCACTCAGGGCCCTCGTGGTCCAGGGTGAGTCAAAGCACTTCCCAAGGATTGTAACAAAGAGTTCAATTTTAGAAGATGTCCCTGGGAACTTGAACCAGAAGCTGCTTGCTACCATGAAGATCATTGTGTGGATCACAACGAGGTATGGGAAGAACTTCGCATACCAGTGGACAAACCTTTCGTAGCAATAGTGGTTGACAAACACATATTGGTGGATGTCCAGGTTGTTCTTGCGACCAATCACCTCCTGGATGATGGGGTTCACGGGTTTGACCAGTGTCTGCTGTGACGTTTCATTTTCCCTGTAGGACCGGATGTGGCTGCAGTCGATTGCCTCAGGTGTCGGGCTGGTGAAGTGGCTGGGCAGGCATGCAATCTTGTCCTGGGTGAGCTGTGGAAAATAAATAAATTAGAGAATGACTGAACAATAGGAATGTGTGCAACGGACACCAGTTAGCTACAACATCTTGTTACAATGTGATGTTCTGCTGGAAAACCTTGCACCTGTAGACATTATGCTGATACGCACCATCCACCTAAGCATTGTCGCAGACCAAGCACAGCCCCTCATGGCATGAGGCATTGTCCCCACACTGTACATCATGTAGCACCCGTAGATGGAATAATGGTCAGGGTTAGGGGTGGCACTGCAGGGTCCAGTTCACAATTCCCTCTGTGCTGTTTGTCAGTAGGTCTGTCTGACTAAGGTTGCACTATTAGAGAGGTGAAGTCATGCTCCTTCTATTCAACCACCTTGGAACCTCATATCAGACAGAAATATGTACTTTTGTAATTTTGGACTAGTGCCAATATTAATGACATGTTTGTCAATAGCTTCATCTGTCAATATGTGCAGACTTCAACATTTTAATAGTTTTTCTGTACCAATGTTGGTATTGGTGTCATATATTGAGACTATGATTGAAACCTTGACCATGTTAACTCGTAAAACTATGGGTTTTAAATTGAGAAACATATTTGTATTACATGGTGCAATTCAAATGCAATCAAAAATCTCTTGCCATTGACTATCGTACAAGGAAGATCTTTCAAAAAGCAACGGGGACACATTTTTAGGACTGCTAACAGAGACAATCAGTTAAAGGAAATACTGTTGTTAAAAATGTCTTTAAAGGCCGCGTGCGCACACAAACGCGCACACACACGCACACATACGTGAATTCCTTCTTTTTTCCTGTGCAACCGATATCTGTCCATTTACATTTCATATTTCGACATAATACTACATGTCATGTGTATATTATAACCCTATTCAATTATCCATCATGGTCATATATGCAAGTAATAAAGGTGTATATTATGTGCACAATCTTTATTCTAATGGTTTCTGTGTTTTTGTCTTGTTTCACCACTCTGTTTATGACTCTTGAGCTGCTGTAACAAGTGAATGTCTTCAGTGTTAGCGCAATAAAGTTTTACCTCATCTTTAATAAGGACATAAGTAGCAGAACTTTTCGGTTGTTATCGCAGATTTATATTAAATCCTTTGCTTTCCCTCTGTGCTATTTTAACGTGACACAGAAATGATAATCAGGTGCTGAGAGACACATTAAGCAGCAAGTTAGTGATCTGAATCTGCACAAAGTGGGTCAGGAGAGACAAGTTAGTTCAGTTACCCTGTCTGTGCTTTTGCCTGACATGAAGGTCAGACTTCGTAGGAGTGGCTGTGGCATGTTCCATCAGACACAGAGGGAACAAAATACGCCAAAATAGCTACAAATGATGCAAATGTTTCTGCCTCATCAGAAAGATTAGGCTATATAAAGCTAGTAATAGTCATGTTTCCACCCAAAGGCTAACATTTAAGGCTTTAAGAGCTCATGATCACAAAGCAGCTGGTTTGTAGGTGCCTCACCTGCAAGGTGCACCCAAAGACTCCAATCATAAGCATAGCAATGCAAAGGTACTCTGAGAAAACATCCCACCACGGTTTCAGGACCCGAAACTTTGAGTTCTGCTCTGTGCCGAGGTTTCTGAATTCACCCACTGGGATCATCCTGGCTGCTGCTCCACACTGATGAAAGAGAGGAGAGTGGCTGTGAACACTGAGGCTAAAATAGGCTGCAGTCTCTGGAGAATATCCTGTCAAAGGTTTTAAAGTTATATGACAGTATACAGCATACAGCAATGTTTGGTCTCATCAAGCAGATGTTTATTGTAAGCTTTAGGTGTCTGTGGCCTTGAATGAATGAACAGTCTGCTCAGTCACTGTAGGTGGATTCAAAGTGGGTGAACTAGTTTGACAACATCTGACAAACAATGAAAGTCACTCATACAGAAGCTGGTTGAAAGACTTTAGTTTCTTTTCGAAAGTTAGAAACAAATCTAACAAATGCTCAACCTGTAATAACTCCACAACTTCCACATTTATACATGAGCCTATTTAATTTATGTTGATAATTAAAACATGGAAATGAACAAGTGTAAACAAATAGAACAAGAAGATTTGCAGCAAACTTTAGGCGAGATTTTTAATCTCCTTTTTCTAAAGAGTGTTTTTTGTTTTGAAGGAGGCGCTTCACTAACGCATCATGAAAACTCCTGGACTCCATAATTGCGAAATCACATAAACCTGTAGTGTCACCTGTTCATAAACAACCGTCCATCAACTTTTAGGGCTTTAAAATAGTTTCAGTCCGTCTCCAAGTATCAGCACGTTCACTGCAGTAAAACGCATGTCGTGTTCAGCTTTAACCAGGTGAGTTTTACTTACCTGCGTCCGAAGAGGATCCTCTGGTGTCCGGTGGGACTCGGGAGCCTTTTTTTCATCGTTCAAGGCGAACGCACCGGTGTCAAGTTAACGGGACACAACACAGGACGTCCGGCCAAGATTTTCAAAATAAAGCAATTAACAACCAAAGCAGTTCAGCAATTCTGAGGGCTAACTTTACAGGTGATAATAAGGAACAAAGATGTTAAAGTGTCATACTGTATGTAGTACATTGATATATCTTTGATTTCCCAAATCTTTTCACAGACATTCTCCCTAACCAGTGATGGGATGTACTAAGTGAGCTACATTTAACCAAAGTCAAAAATTGAACTTTTTATTCCACTACATTTATTTGATTAACTTCAGATTGCAGATTGCTGGTGAGATTCCTTGCCAAGGGAATTAAATGATTTTTTCAACAATTGGATAATAGAAACGGCTGATTATGAGATAAATACAAACAATTGAATCTTGTCCATCGCTGAACTGAGTCTCAAAGTTTTAAAAACACGCTAATTTTCTTGGTCCAATGATGATAATAGCAGTTTTGTGTGGCACATTTAGCTTTCTGTGTCATGAAACACGAGCCCTGATCAGAAATGCGGAAAGTAAAACGAGAACAAAATCATGTGCTTCCTAAATTGATAATGTGGGGCTCATTTTTAACCAATGGCTTGAAAAACTTTTCTGGTATGTAATCCCAGCCACTCAAATGTGAATATTTCCTACGTATCCCTTGTTAAATCAAATTAAACTGATTATCTTTGAGTTTTGGATTTATGAATCAAGACATTTTAAGACACCACCTTGGATGTATACATGAGCTTGAACTGGGATGCACACTGTTCACTATTTTTAGACATTTTATTGACCAAATTAATAAATGATTAGTGTAAAAATTAGTCAGCACATTAATCTATGATGAAAATGAAAATTGTATTATTGTGGTAAGAACCACTGTGGATCTAATGGTTGCGACATCATACATTTTCTTTGTTGTGTCCTAAGTGTGGCCCCACATGACTTAGGGATATAGGTCTATAACATGTGGAAAAACATCATCATGTAGAGCGTCCATCTAAAATATATTTTGTTTTTACTGGAGGATATTTCCTTTGTTGAGGGCTGCTGTGGTCTTTCTGTGTTTGGCAGGATTACGTCTTGAGCCTCCTGTGAGCCCACATAATCAGGGAATTTTTCCTCTTGGATAATACAATAATGGTCTATCTCATCCACCTGCCAGGTTTAGCAAGGAAGTGAGACGTGTTGGCAGTACTCATGGGTGGTCGATTAATGGTACATTTGCCACAGGTTCAGACTAACGAATAAAATAAAGACCAAGTAAATATGTGACTTGGCCTGTTGGCATCTATATTGAAACCTCCACTGGTAACACTGAGTTGTTCATGTTAAATATGATGATAATATATGATTCAGTAAACAGCGAGGGTTTGGTGAGAAGCTCTTTAGCTCCCTCTGGTGGCCTCTGCAGGTTTGAAAACCTGCATAAACTTGAGATAAAATGACAAAAGACGTCTACAGATTAGAACTAACAAAGCAATACATGAAGGCAGCAGTACAATAAACATATATTTTACTTTACAATGTATTATTGTACAGGGTATTTTTTTTGCTGGAAAAATGTACAAAGCAGACCTTAAATATTCTAATTTCCATTCCAACTACTGACAAACAGGAAAAAAAAAGTCCCTTTCGAAGTGAAGCAAATGTTTTACAAACATCCAAAATGAGCATTAACAGGCATTCCTACTCAGTTACAATGCATGCTAGTTATTTAAAAACACAACACCAGAGTCCAAATCAATACAAAGCTGATGTTAGTTTAGAGGAAACGAGAAAACCGAAGGATCTGAACAAATAAATAAAAAAAGTGAGCTCTGAAATTCTGTACAAGACTTCATATCAATGTACAAAACATCACTTAAAAACCTTTGTAGCTTAAATTGCTGTTACAAATACTCTTCTCGAAGCAAGTTTCTGTCATTAGCGTACAATATCTGAACACTAATGCACAAACACGGCCATTTCTGTTTCTAAGGACTGGCGGAAGTGAAAAACAAAAAGTCAACTGTAAGGAGAGGTTCTCCACTGTGTTAATTAGTGTTTTTATAAAAACACATTCAGTGAGATAATTGAGTCAAAGGTTTTTAAAATGCTACAGTATTCCATTTCCTCTAAACACAGTCACCCTCTTGGCACTACACATACCAATTATATAGGACCAGACTCTCTGATAGCCTCACAACAACCAACACCTTTCTGAAAAATTCACATTAAATGAACCTACCAGTAGCTATTAGTGGAAATGTCACAATTGCTATTATGCAGTTACTTTAAGGTCCTGCTTCTCTTGTACCAGCACTTGAGTTTTGAGGCTTTGGGCCTCATGCAAGAACCATAGACACATGAATAATTTACGAGAGCTTGCGGCCATCACCAGTTTTAATATCCTAATATGTACGAACAAAAGTCAGGGGTGTTCCACGCCTGTCGCATGAGTCATGCACAGAAGATTTATAGTCGCTTCATCTGAATTTAATTATCTTATCCACACCAAAATAGTTTTTCTTGTTCAAAATTGCTGCATAAAAATAAACAGATCTCGTGTTGGGTCATCCATCATAACATTTTTTTTTTGTTTTCTGCTTTTTTTTGTTTTTTTTCATCCTTTCCTGACGTGATGTGCATCGATACTGCCAGCGGCTGTTCAGGATCAACTGGTTGGCGGAAATTGGTGCTCTTGTTTTTAATGTGTGGTTCAATTCTAGCTAACAGTGTATCAAACTGGACCACTGACAACCAGAAATACACCTGGAAGCAATCAGGATAAGTATGCAGCTCCTTTATCAGCAGGTGGAACTCCCCTTTGCTTGTCTTGTTTCCAATATTGGATGGACTATTCTTGCTCTTTAAGAAGTGAGATAACCACAAAGTAACCTCCACTGCTTGACGACTTAATTTGTCTCGTATTGTGAATAGAATAATTAATGCATCAGACACAGTGTGCAAGGTTTCTGTGCATTAAATAAACGCCTTTTTATTGAACAACGCAATAAAAAAACGCATACGAAAATAACGAACTTGGTGTGAAAAGGCCTTAAGCCTCAGATTTACTGAGATGTTGTTTAAAGTAGTTTTTCTTGAGATTGAACATCCATAATTTGTAGTAAAAAAAAAAAAAATTCAATCAAGCAGTTGCTTGGAAAACTCTCCAACAGAGTCTTTAAGCAGGTACTGTCACCTGCTTTATAAACTGATTATTTTACTTCCATTACCTTTAGTGTCATGCTCCCTTTGCCGCCGCCTCTCATTTTAGACATCTACTTTGTCTTTTTGGATCTAACTCCATTAGAGATGCTACGATAAGTTGACTCATCATTTGGTCAATTGAAAGTACATTAATTGCAAACACATGATGAAAATGTGGGAAATGTTCTTGCATGAGGCCTAATGTCATGTAGGAGCTTCATCTTGTGGCTGTCTTGGTTCACTTCATCAATTTCTACGCATCACACAGTGACTGTCGGCGCCTTTCGATCAAAGCACCTTAAGACAATATACTGATGACAGTAATGCCCATGGGCAATGTTAATGGCACTTTGAACTCTACTGCCTATGCTGACAATTGCTACTTTAAAAAAAAAAACAAAAAACTTTTTTTGTTTGTTGATTTTTTACAAAATGGGACCATCTGAATCTTTTGTCTTCCCCCGATTTTACTTTTAAATGGGCTATGTTTGAAGTATAAAGAGCCCCTGATGACTCTTTGAGCCAGTAAATGGCCCTGTCTAGTATGCAGCCCTTTCCTCCCACAGCTCAAACCTGGGAGATGATGGTCCGACTGACGACGTCAAATACCAGATCTGAACACACAGACGGACTGAGGTCTCTCGGATTTACCACAAACATTAATCAAATGCCTGGACTGTAGTTCAGTTACACAGATTCATTTTGTCACATTGCAGATGAATATCGACACTGCACTTTCAAAATAAACTGTTACTGATTTTTTTTTTTATTATTCAAATCAAGTGAACTCTAGAATAATTGAGGCAGCACATGCTGTTTTAGCTCACCTCTGTCTCTAATCAGTCGTGAGGGTGTTTATTTCGATTTGGGAAGACAGAGTTGAGTTATGGGGTGCTCGTCTGCGGATGTGCGTGTCTGACAGGGTCTATTGATGAGCCTCATGTGGTTTTACCATAGGACCCACCATGCCCCTGATTGTGGTGAGAGCTAAAACCAGAGTTGTTGGACTGATAGGCCGGTGAGGAAGCACCGCTCTCCCTGTCAGACTTCTGACACTGTGGCAGTTCTTTCTGGCAAGGCTCCATGGTAACAGCCACGCCCACGCCACTCCGCCCTGATGTCATGTGTGTCACCTCCGCCCAGGTGTCCTTCTCCGGATCGTAGCACTCCACACTGTCCAGGAAAGTGTTGCCATCGTAACCTCCTGTGAACATATTGTTGAGATTTTGTTCTGTGAGTATTGTTTTCTTCAAATAAAGGGATATGTAGAATATCGTCAGAATCATGATGAACATGTTACAATTATAACCCTAAACCCTATAAAAAAAAGGATTAAAATGCAACAGAACCACTACAGCCAGGTATTGCACCTGATTTCCCAATTCCATTAGATTCTGATCGACAAGGTCCAATCTGATTTGATAACCCATTCATATTGATTCAGTTGACGATATTTCAGCAACAAAACCAATTTTGCTTGGATATGAAGGAGATACTGTCAATGCTGTAAATTGTAAAAGGTACCCTCTAACCTGAAACGTTATTAAAATTATGAATTTTTAAAATTAAGAGATTTGTGGTTAAAATCTGAGGAATTAATGTGTTATCGTTGTGATTTTAGCATCTAATTATTAGAAATGTTGCAGTCAAGGAACAATAACATACTGACAGGCCTGAGTATTTCAACAAAGGAAAATTAGAAAAATAAAAGTAACTCTCCCATTTTAAACCTTTGTAGTTCTTGAATATAGGTTTCGGAGTTTACAAGTAGGACTTGAATGCACAAAGCAGTCCCTGCTGGTGCCCACACATTTTACCATCCAAAAACAATGTAGATTTTCAAGTTTGTGAGGTGCAGCTGAAAGCACCATGATGTCCTCATCCCTGTGCTGTGTGTGTGTGTGTGTGTGTGTGTGTGTGTGTGTGAAAGTCCAACAGACAGACAGCAGAGGAGAGAAGAAGCGTGTCCCTTAAATGACACCGAAATGCACTTGAGTTTTTTTTTATTACATAACTGTTTCTTGTACAAACATTTACTCGCCTTTAAACATTTACTCGCTAGATGGAAAATCTACCTGCATCTGGTGCTTGGTGGGTGTTAGTTTTGGACTCTGTAAAACACATCTACAGGAGAGGGCACGGCCTATATTAAAAGACTGATCTTAGGATTTAAAGGAGAAAATTTGGTCATGAATTTCACCATTCTTGGCTTATTTACACAGGTTTTCTTGTACAGTTCAGTGCCAGCTGAAACCAACGGGCTTGCTCCACTGAATAAATAAACTGTCATATTTCATGAGCACATTGTTATCTTCATAAAATTAAACTGAAACTGTCCTCATAAATATTAATAACAAATATATGAAGTTTGCTACAAACAAACAGACATGCCAGTGACTGCAATTGTAAATTAAATTTAAAAAACCCCGACAGTTAAACCAAAGGGTACTTGCAGTGTAATGTATATTTTTACTTTACTCACCCATTACATAGATGCGTCCGTGTAATGCAGTGACTCCCAGAGCACTGCGCCGGTGCCTCATGGAGGCAGCAAAGCTCCACGTATCAGTTTCCACATCATAGCGCTCCACTGTGTTCAGCTGGTTGGTGCCATCGTAGCCGCCCATCACAAAGATCTGATTCCCCAGTGGGCACACACCTGAAAGGATCAGAAGTCAGTTTATATTTGTGTTAGATTATTTGTCTACAGTAGATATGGGCATAAAGTAGAACATCCAGCAAGCATTAAGCAGAGTCTGATGGGCATTGAAGTTTTAAATAAGCAGATTTCTGCCCTGCTTCAGTTACTGGTCATTTCCACAGATATTGTGAAGGATTTGTAAAAACACTCTTTATGTTGCACATACACAACAGTAAAAGACTAACTTTAATACTTTGTTTTGGCTGTCTTTGTGTTAAATAATGTACATTGATACACTTTTAACCCTGTCAAAATATCAGATTTATCTGAATATTTTAACATCAGCTCATTCATGCAGTCAAGGATATATACAAAGACATTTTCCTGCTCTGCTGCAACTACACCTGCGTGCAAACTACAGGTTATGCTTCTACTGTATGATGAAGGCAACAGAGTGACTAAAACTGGGACTCAATGTGTTTTTGTCGGGGGCTCAGTATTTTGAACTACTATACTATTTTTAAACCTTTTTGAGATAGTTTTGTGGTACAATATGCCAAGTTTTCCAGCTACAATCAAATGAGTGACATTGCAGTTTTATGGCATGTGTTTTGAAAAACAAATCTTTCTCAAAAGAAGTGAGATATTTAATGTTTATTAGTCTTTCTTCTGTAAGTCGTATCTCATTTTCATGTTGTAGGAATGTTATATTTATCTTTTATCAAAAATAAAAAATTGTATGCCCTCTATGCCATGTACATGTCTATAATAATAATGTTCCATTCTGCTAACTTTTTCATTAGAGAGCAGGTCTCTGTCTCTTCCTTACCAGCTCCGGAGCGCACAGTGTTCATGGCAGCCATGGTCTTCCACTCGTCCCTCTCAGGGTTGTAGCACTCACAGGAGCTGAGCCGGTTGGCCCCGTCGAACCCGCCCACAGCGTAGAGCAGCCGGTTGATGACAGCAACACCCACACCTATACGCCGAGTCAGCATGGGGGCTACCAGCTGCCACTGGTCCCTTTCTGGATCATACCTAAAGAATAATAAAAACACATATTGATTTATTTTATTGTCATTACTTTATTGCTAAGATTAATTGCCCACATTGTCCCAATTATGAATACCACATTCATTATGCTCTGTTAGAAACATGTTTCCTCTGTGATGCATGGTGCCATCAGCTGCCTCTTTACAGCTGCCACCGAGAGTCAGCCGGTTTCATCCCTCTTTGCGCAGCCACCCAGCCAACAGGTAGGGAATGCAAGTACAACAAGTACAAACCCTCACCTGGTCTCCCAAATGTAAACATGGCTAATTTTGTTTCCTGGGATTCGCAACCAAAACGAAGTTACTAGGAATTGAATACTTTGTCTTTGTTGCACTTATCCATCTGTAGTTTGTGATTCTACCATACTCAAGTCACATCTTTTATTCTAGGGCCAGGCGATGTGGCTGAAAAATGTATCACGATATAAGTGTTTCATATCAGTTGATATCGATAATTATTGATTTTTTTTTTAACCTATTTGAAATAAGAAATGTTTTAAAAATAACCTTTTAAATGGTGACTACTGGTGAGATTTAAAAAAAAAAAAAAATCATTTTCAGGATTTCAGAATCAGAATCTAAGACACGAGACAAAATAGTGTAGAAGTTGACATTGCTGCTTGAAAATATGTTAACCTCTTGAGCATTAGAGAACTTTTTTACCATTATTTTCTTTATTATCATATATTTTTTATGGAAACAGAATCTGTTTCAGAAGTCAGTGGTCCACATGACATGGAAGCTATTAAGAAAAAAAAATCATAATTTCTGCATATTAATATTTATATAAAATAGAGTAAGCACAAAAGTACAATAAAAAGCTGTGTCTCAGTCATCCAGTTTACTAATACAATCTGCTGCTGGTTTAGAGTCACTGGGTCACATGACATGGAAGATATTGAAAAAACTGCAATTATTTTGTATTAATATATTTATGCTAAGTAATTTAATGACAGTCCCTAAATCAGTTTCCAGCGATTCAGCGCGAGGCTCTGGGAGGTGAGCTAACCGTCACCGCGGGACCCGAGTGACTATCCACCGAATATCCAACCTGAAACTAACTTCACCCCGGTTCAATGAGTCGCTTGTTGCAGCCTTTGAATAGGATGACGAGGATTTCAGTCACTCAACTTAAACAGTGACTGAAATTATACAAATAGCAGTAATGACAATAATAATAAATTTCAAGATAACTAAGGGTGTAGTGTTTTTACTGTGTGCAACTTAAATTCGCCATTCGCCCGTGATATTAAACCGACAAAAATCATGTCTTTTTTTGCGGTGGCGGTGTTGAAAATCCAGCAGAATGCATACAGGGGAAACACTGTCCGAAATACTGCCAAACTGGTGACGTGACCTTTCCTCTTATATCCACAATTCCCTCTCGTGCTATCACACTCATTTTCTCCTTTCACTCCATGCTGTTCTTTTTGTTAAAGCAGTTATGAAGTTAAAGTGTTACTGTGCATGTCACTCAACAGGTTGTTGTTAGGTTACCAAAGAGCGAGTGAGTTTGTTCATGCCACCAACCTTGCTTAGCTGGGCCGGGACAGGTCGAGAGGCTAAAGCCCTTCCTCTGCCTACATCCCCCAGAATGCCTTGCAGTTCTGGATTAGGGTTTTCTTCCTGTTTTTTTTCTAATGGAGTTCAGTGATATCGAACGTATTTTCTATTGATATTGATCGCCTGTCTATCACAATAGATATTGTTATTGTTTTTAATCGCCCAGCCCTATTTTATTCTGAGTTATCATATGAGCATTCAGGCATTAAGCAGTTATTCTTCACATTCCTTTTGGTGTGCCTGGTTAATATTTGCCATTTGTCACTTCTCTGAGTCTGCCTCATCTGAAAACCAAAGTCAAGGTTTGAGTAAAACTTCAACCTTGAAATACATGAATTTACATAATTCGCTGTATGACAGACAGTCTGTCGGGTCAGAAACTGTGCCAGAGGTCCCTGTACGTGTTTGAGTCTTGCCTAGAGAGCAGGATAAATGTATTAAACACTTGTTGGTGGGACATGTTGATGGGGCTCTACATCCTCCAGCATTTTATTGATCATTAAAATTGATGTTGCTGCTGCCTCACTGTCTAGACCAACAGTTGAGAAGAAACTGAACAAACAAACATTTTCCAGTTGCGAGTTTTACGTCATTTGTGTGACAGCTGAAGGGTTGGTTTGTTGAGGAAAAAAAAACCTTTGATAATGTATTTTTAGCCACCACATCATTCACTATTTATTTTTATAACGCAAACAGTTCCCTGTAGATTAAGACTTTCTTGTTGAGGCTTTGTGCAAACTAAACTTGTATTTCAGGAAGTTGAACAAAACCAGTTAATTTCCAGGAAGCTACTTGGTTCCTGCTCCTGGGACATTCATTGACTAAATACAGTAAACAGACCAGAGCATAAGCTCAACTTAAGTCACATATCCTATTGCTTATTCATTACTGAATCAATACACAAAGGCAACCCACAGAAACACAGACATATTGACGATCAAATAAATCTCCATTCAATTCGCTTTTAACCTGACACAAATCAATTGTTAGGAAAAGGAGATGGCTGGAAACTGAGCATTGGCTTTTGTCTTCTAAGGGAATTTTTTAAAGAAAACATAAATATGAAATAACCCCAACCTATCCCATTAAAAGTTCTTACCTCTCAACACTATTGTGATGAATGCACCCATGAGATCCACCAACTGCATATATCATGCCATCGATGACACCGACTCCAATTCGGTTCCTGGGTACACTCATCGGTGCACACGGTAGCCAGCAGTTGTTCATGGGATTGTAGCAGTCCAATGCATTTGAGTCCATGTTGCCATCAGGTGCATTATTTCTTCCACCAACAGCATAGAAAAGCCCACTGATCACACAGGCTGCGAGGCCACTACGGGGCACCTGCAGGTCAGCTAGCCTTAGCCAGGCCCCTGTGCAGGGATTATATGCCTCCAGGTAGCTGAGCGACTGACGGAAATAACCTCCCGCTGTGTAGATGAGCTGCGGCACCTTGGGTGTTCGGCAAGAGATAACTTTGGTGGGTTTGTGGAGGGTGAGGTCCTGGAAGATCTGGGCCAGGTAGTCTTTACATTGAGGGTCCCAGTCCAGAGACTGGAGCTGGGCCTGCAGGAAGTTGGGGGTGAGGGAATGGCAGCGGACAGCCTGGAGTAAGGCCTGGACGTACGGTCGTCGGTTCTCCCGGTCGTAGCGCACCCAGGCCACACACGCCTGAAAGACTTCAGACTCACAGCGCACATTGAGCTCATCGCGGCTGATGAGGGTGACCAGCTGGCAGTGAGACAAGTTGAAGAACTCCTCCTGGGTTGCCACCTAGGAATGTGAGCAGGGACAAAAACTTTTTTAAAAAGGTTCTATCAAACAAGTGCTGACCTGAGAGAACGAATCCAATGTAATGCATATTCAAGTGTCTATTCATCATGAGATCACCAAAATCATGTCAGGAAGAAAATCACGTCCTTGTGTGACAATGTCAAGTCTAAGTCAGATGTGAAGATAATTTGAAAGACAATACAGTAACAAGATAAGGTTTATTTAGACGAACACACAGACCTACCACCAAGGAAATGTGGTTTCCAGCCGAGAGAGTTGTAGCACATTGCAAGCAAATTTACTGAGGCCTCTATGTAATTAAACATGACACCATTTGTAACTTTAATTTGAGAAATACAAAATTGTTTTAGAAAAATGATATTTGCATTTACATTTCCCTTATTTGTTTCATAGAAGAGTATGGAAAGACCTTCATTTGTTTACCATTTTTGTAAAGAAAGGCACAAAATATGTGAAAGACTGAGTCACTGACAGATGTGATATGACACATCTGTGACTCAGTGAGCGCCTCTGGTCTGACTATTTTATCTGCTCATCTAGGATCAAAATTGAGTTTCGTTTCAATTCTTCTGTGATGCATTGCTCTTTTATCTTTTGCATACAGGTATGCTCCTAACACAAATAAAACCACATCATGACTCAGAGCTTGCATTCTTGACAATCTTCCCACAGAGCCACAGGACCAGTTCGCTGGTCTGTTGCAGAAAAGTCAACCAGCAGAAACCACAGTGGAAAAAAGGAAACAGCATTTACTCACACATAAAACCCCTTTGCACAACACTTACTATAAATATGAGAGTTCTGTTTCTTTTTTCAGTTAAGATTTAAAACAGGTCACTGTTTCAGTAGTTAACACTTGCACTTACATTTGCATTACATAAACCAACATTATAACTTTTTTACCTTAAAAATAAAATAACAGCCTCAAAATCATTTTGATGGTACAGTGTCTTGTAACAGGATCTATGGTGTCTCTGTCTCAGCGATCACTTGTTTCTGCACTATGTAACTTCAGTGAGAGGGTAGGATCACAGCGTTGCATACATGTTTACTTCAACATACAAGTTTTCAACACATAACATTGTTATGATGTTATGAGATTTGTTTGTAGTCAGCACCTACATTATGTCTGATAAATTGTTACAGACCTGTGATTTGTATTTATAACAGTGGTGTTGCACTGAAAAACTGTCGGAGTGCCAAAATCGCACAAAATGCCAATTTCTACATTATGCTGCCCTCAAATTATATGAACCCAATAATTGTTTTTCTGACTCGCTGGACTCTTACAGCAAGCAACAGCCACTAATTACACAATTACACAGCAGCCCGACTGATGCAAATACTGTCCTTAACAACAGGCAAGTTTCATCTTGTGATGCTCGTGACTAAAGACCTTTCAATACATCATTTATGGGGCATCCTGGGACCCATATGGTTGAGATGCATACTGCACAACTACAATGTCCCACAGCTGGGGACTTTTGTTGTAAGTTAAAGCCCCCTTGTCTCTCTCATCACATTTCTGTCTTTATCTACTAGGGGATATCACAATTTCAATTCCAAATCCGTTCATCAGTTTTGTGTATGAATTCGACAGGTTGTAATAGTCTAAACAAGGCAAAACAATCGCTGCTGAAAATACAAATGTGTTAGTTGAACTTAATCGCAACCTTTTGAATCTTGGATTTAGAGAAGTGCCTGCACACTCAACAAACAAAAAAGGTCCAAATTCGATCTTTAGATGAAAACAAACAAAACTATTCACGTTTACAGACTAAACATCAGAAACTCAGCTTCAGCTTTACCTGGCTGAAGTTCATGTAGATGTATTCGCGGGCCTTCTGGTGTAGTTCTGTACAACCAATCTGCTCAGCGAAGTTGGCAATGCCGATGGCGTTGCTGGGGTCGAGCTGCTGCACGAGGAAATCGCAGCAGGCCTTGACCACACTATCGATTTGGTACATGACGGCGCCATTCATCACGTGAATTACACACTTCTCACCTACGGAGATGCTGGCCGTGTAGGCAAACTCTATGAGTCGGTCCATGACCTGAATGGGTGAAAGATAAGGGTGAAGGTTGAGGAGGGGCAGAGGTGAAGAGGGGTAGGGTTGGTATAAGGCAGAACATATCACAGGAGAGAGTCATAATATGATGAATAAGGTTCTGGTGGCACATATTTGTGTGCCTATACATTTCTTTCCAGAAAGGACAGATGGACTGGCATCTTGTGAACAAGAAACAAAAGATTTCCCTGTGTAGTTATCTGCACAAGCTTAGCAAACATCCAGTGGAAATAAAAGAGGTCAAACTAAGTTTACTCAGCAAAGTTTTACTGTACTTATCAATGTTTACACAAACTGCACAGTGTAAGAGCTTAACTTTTAAAGAGCAACTTAAACACATCTTTACTACATTACATATTGTTGTACCTTTAAGAATTTCATGTAAATTTTACATTTATACATTCTAAGTGATTGTATCTTACATTAAAAGTAATACAATATTTTGACTGATAGACAGTGATTATATTATTCTTGTACTGTACCGTACTGTAAAATGAAAAAATTAGGATTTGAGCTGCAAAGCAATATAGTACATAGTGTGCCGATGGTCCGTGATTAAAATGTTAAGACAAACCAATGGTGGAAACATTTCTGTAGAGAAAAGTTGACGACTTTGACTCACCCTGGGATGAATCCCTTCGATGGACACCAACTCCATACCACACTCCTTCAGGCCGTTGGTGAACATGGCCCTGAAAACTGGCGACGAGGACGCCAGCACCACCTTGTGAGCCACAAAGTCAACCGCCTCCAGGTCTTTGTAGCGCACACGCAGTGTGACGTCGCACAGTTGCCGCTCCAGACGCAGCTCGTTCATGATGGCAAAAGCAGCTGCCGTGTGGCTCTCTAGTGTGTAGCTGAAGACGCGGTGGCCATTGTCCGTGGACGGAGTCACCAGCGCTTTGCATTCTGTCAGGCACTCTGTCATTTCCCACCCGTTCTCCTCCTCCTTACTCTCTTTCTCAAGAACAGTGGGCAGCGTTAAGGGGCATCTTTGCACAAGGGGAGTTTGAATCGAAACTTGACAGGTGGCTTGGCAGAAATCTTCACATTCAAGTCTGATTTATGTGGACATGAGGATTTCCTTGCTCTGTTCAGTACTTGAGTCCAGCCATACTGCTAATTATGGCATAACTAAAGACTTCTATGAGAGCTGCCAGTCATTGCTGGTGTCACTTTTACATGTTGCAGTTCCAACATAATTGAAATGTCTTGAGTTCAGGATTCCTTCGGATGTGTCTGAGAGTTAACTTCCCAGAACAGAATGTTTTTATGTCAGCAGAAACCAAAAAAGTAAAAAGACTCAAAGGACTCTTAGTTCAACCTGTTTGTGTTGTCAACAGTGTTGGTGGATCTGTCAGTCCTGACGGGGGAAAGGTCTCTTGTCAAGGGGATGATCTGTATGGAGATTCTCCTGAAGGTGCTTCACTTGAAAAGAGGTATTAACTAAAAGCGCCAGTCAGTGGGCAACACTTGTGCTGAGTGCTGTAGAGTCAGATACTGTAGATGAGGCAGTAGAAGGCTTGTTGACTCTGAAAGGGGAAAAAAAACAGGGTTAAGAGCCAGAAGTGTCATAAGTATAACTTGGAGCTCTTGGGAATGGGGGTGTGGAAGGGGGTGGCTTTCTCAGTAAACGCCTTCCTCGAGGTTGTCCGGCTTAGGAATTTGTTTACACTGCTGTGTTTACTAGGAAGCTGTTGGCTCAGCTGACAACAGGGGAAAAAGAGGGACACACTGAGCATGCATGTATATACAGTGTCCACATACCTTACTCAGGCACTGAAGCAATATATGACATACAGATTATAACTCCTGCTGGCACAGCACCAGTCGCTATCTTTCAATTTACACAGGCAAGTTTATCCATGCAAAGTGAGAAGAGACCCTGTGTTATGTCTATCATCATGGCTTTCACACCCGTGCTAGACTTCCTGGAGCAAATAAGTTTGGTCTGGTTTGACCCTTCATCTTTTATCTAGGTGTCTCTGATAAGAGGAGTCAATCTGACATTCGTCAAACATGTTGTGTGAAAAGAAGCTTAACAAACTAACCCTAACCCTAAACATTAAATCAAATTTATAAGCATTGCAATATCAGCAAAAAAGAACTAATGGAAAAACATGTGAATGCAAGTGAGTTTGTAAGGAACAGTGAGGGAGTAATGTCCGCTTTGAAGGACGACGGAGTGACTTAAATTAGGCTTGAATTGAGCTGGATAGCATGACTGTGTTTTTACTGTCCTGTGACCAGTCCAGCTGAGGCCTGGAACAGAGGGGATAGCTTGTGCAACAGCCAACAAAATCCAGGTTCACTCTGCATGCTAGTGTACACATATTCGCTCTGCTGTTGTTTTCAGTCAACCATTCAAACACAAGTAATTCTAAATCTAAATAACAAAAGTTTTTTTTAAAAAAAATCTTTACATCAGGATTTATGGCCAATTTCACCTTTAAAGGATACTTTCATGTAAAATGAAAATTCAGTCACTATCTTTCAAGTTTTGTTGTCCACAAAATATTTATGGAGATTCATAGCAAAACAGCATTCTGCTTAACAACTTAAGTAAGTTGGGACTTCTCTTAAAACGTAAAAAAAAAAAAAAAAAAAAAAGAAAATGTAAAATGGCTCCATATAGCTCGTGCGGCGAAATCCAAGTCTCCGAAATTGATTTGAAATTACATTAATTATGGCCTTTATTACGCTTTGGTAGTTTTCCCCTGTTTTAAAACAAGTCCCCATCTACTTCAGTTGTTCAGGAGAATGCTGCAACACTGTTCTGCTGTGAAGCTCCAAAAATGTTTCATGGACGTGTGCATCAACATGGGGTGAGTAGATAATGACTGATGAAGTCCACAGCAGTAGATGATAAAACAGGCAGGAGATGGCAGCCATGACGGCAGCCAGACTGACTTTGGAAATGAAAACATCATCTGGGAATACGTGGGCTGTGTCCATACTATTAGAAAGACCAAGAAATATGCTGCAAAAATAAAAACCTCTACTTTCTGTCAATGTACCTTTTTTTTCTGCACATGAACTGACTGTAACAGTGACATATACAGTACAAAGAGCAGTCAACAGTGGCTAATTGTCCGTCTGGTGCTCTCTGATCAGGAAGAGTCAGAGTTACTCAGTAACAATGTGAATGTTCACAGTTACATAAGAAAAGCAGGCGCAGTGCACAGGCAAGGTTATGCAGCCTTGCTGCTTCCAATTCTAGGTTACTGTGTCCTGCTCTTTAATAAGTTAAGACGAAGCAAACTAAATATTTATTTTGTCTGGGCATTTTTTATCTATCAACAGACGCCAACACATAAGTCATGAGGGCAGTTGGCCAGGAATTAGTTCCACACTGCAATTCCCATTTACTGCTGTACTCTCTTCCCTCCAGGTTTCTGGGTAAAATAGTTTCACTGGAGAACATATTGCTCAACTCTCTCGCTCTCCAAAGCAGACAGAAACTGCTCGCTGAAAAACAGCGTGCCTGAGCCTGCGTTTGGATCTGCTACATATCTCTGGTCATTCATGCAATTAATATATACAGCAGCCGTTCAGATATGGTGTTACGGACTGATTCTCTTGAGATGCAAAAGAAGCAAGTCAAACAAACATTGCATCACTGCAGCAAAGGCTTGCAACTTAAGTGTGATCCAAACTATCCTAAAGAAGATTTTCATTTGTTATTGATATAACTGTAAGAGCTGAAAAGATCAGTCAATTTATCTGCTAAAAGAAACTCTGTAGAGAAAAGCAGCAGTTCCTCACAATCGAGAAGCTGGAAAGAAATTAAATTACATTTTGCATTTTTGCTCGAAACGTGACTCAATTTATAATTTGATATAGTTAAAGGATAATTTCTTCTCGTCAGTCGACGAATGGTTTCTCCTTTACAGAAGGCTAGTCGCTTCCTCAAGGGATTCACCAGCAGCAACACGATAACATCACCTAGCGCAGGGGAATTTAGCATTTAGATCAAAACCGAACCGAGGTGATAAAAACCTGTGTCTACTGCGGAGTCAATTGACCCAGGTGTACATGCAGAGTTTGCACATTCTGTTGCACACAAAAGCCTGATCCTAGTGGGTTTGAGTGGGATTTTTGACCCGTGGAAAAGGGGTATATGACAGCAAACTGAACGTCTTGGACAAAAACAAGACATTTGAAGTATTTCTCACAATTTTCTAACATTTTTGACCAAACAACTAAAGCGTGACCAACATATTGGTTGGCCATAATTGCTCAATCCCAGATATATCAGTGTTGGCTTAGATATTATAACGCAGAAAGAAAAACGAAAAAACATGTTTGGGATAATCTATAGTTCTTAAATTCAGAGTGAAGTGTACTGTTTCAGTGCACTGTTGTAATTGTAGATGACACTGTGTCATGCTTAACTGTCAGATATCCTTCTTTGGTTACACATCTTTTTACAACCACATATGAGGGATCATTGCAAAAGAAGTATGCAGATGGGCCCATATATCAATATCAGAATTGTTCATTTCCTTATATCAGTATCTACATTTGTGCTAACAGTCGACCATTGGTCAGGATGTACAAGCTGATCTATTGATTGTTAAAGTAATCGACAATGAAAATACTTGTAGCCCCTGATCCCGCTGCACCCCAGTTTAGGAAGTACGACCCAGACCCTGCACTCCCTGGATGCTTTCAGCAGAGACTGCACAAAAAACACACTGATCCTCTGTTTGAAAGTTGAACATTTCCACGAGAGTCCCAAACAGACACGACCGTTCAACGTGCTTCGTGTACGTTTTGGCACGGAGCTCTCCTCGGTGACTCATCCTGAACTCTTCACCGAGCAGTGAAACAGTGGAACTAGCTGTACCAAAACATGACCCAGAAGTGGAGCTGGTCCTTACATAAACCGCAGACGGACTTAGATTTCCGCGCCATCTCTCAAACATTGACAGTTTTCACACAAAAGCACCGTTTCTCCACCTCCGGTCTCCGATCACTAACGATCATCATTTCTACGCTTGTTTTGATCAAAAATAAACCCGAGCGCTGGCGTGCACCGAAAACACAGGTGAAGCAGACTCGATAAAATTCCTCTGTCTGGCTTGAGACGAAAGTAAACTCAGCGTACTCATGACAAACAGCCGGACACACCGCAAATTACAAGTTAAACGTTTCGGAAATAGAGCTGACAGCAAAATAGGCTCCTAATAATAGACAGCAGCGTAACGGCGGCGAGCCGACCCGCGCACAAAGATGCTAACAAAGCGCTATCGTTACATATTCCTACTGCTGACTACCTACCTCCTCGCTTTCAAATGTGCCCTCATTGTCGTATTAATCATTGCTGATAGCGAACATGTGTAATAAAATAAACTCACGTAGTCTAGTTCAATTCCTCCATAGCAGTCCGCCGAGCTGTGCGCCACAGAGGAAGGAGGGGGGGAGAAAGCTGTAACTCACCGTGACTAAGCATTGTGCCGTCCTCCTCTCGCCTTCACAATAAGAGCCCGCCGCCACTGCGCCGGACCCGCCTCCGTTGACGAGTGACGGCAGGGAAACGCGTCCCGAGGGAGGGGGCTTTTATTGCGAAGGATATCTCAGAGTGAAAGAAAAGCGAGGCCAGTTTTTGGCGACGTGCCAAAAAAACTGTAGCTTTTACATCAATCAAATCTGTTATGAATAATGCAACTATGATTCATACATTACATGTGCACTTTGCTACAAGTTGAAATTACATTCCGTTAAGGTGAGTAAAAGTTAATCCTAGGGTGAATAAGATATAAATAACAATAGATTTTGAAATTCCAGCAGGAAATTGCTAAAATGCCATTGCTAAGTGATTTTAAATGAAGCATTATAGTGCTCAAGAGACACGGCAATAAAGTCCCACAATTGCTCCATAATCCAGTCTGTTACTCACCCTGCTTGTAAAGCTTTCCTCATACATGTTGCTGAATGGCTTCCACAATACAGCAGCTTGAGGGGACTCTGCTAGTGCTGACACACCAGTAATTTTTCTCTTCTCTGGAAAATACGTAATTGAGCTCTATACAGTACATAACAAACCATGTTCTGCATAACAGCCTCAAGGTGGCACCAAAAGTCAACTGTCCCGCTGCAGGCGCAAACAGTCACTTCCACATACCAGCCCAAAAACACACCTTGAATAGATTGAATCATTTGGAAATGAGCTGCCAGTGATAGAAAAAAACATCTAAGCTTTTTTGTGCCCCTAAGCCACAATTCACAGCTGATTAAATCCATTATTTCATGCCGACAAATGACAGGGATGATGAACCATCAACAGACATGAAAAATCTTTGATGTGATATGACAAGCCTTGAATCAACCACCATAATAATTCCACAGGTGAGCCATAGCTCTGCACCTCACTCAGTTCCAGTCAGAGAAATTAGGTGTGGTGAGCCTTGAGGCGCCCACATGGACACTCACTCAAGTGTCATTATGTCTGCCTGCTCCTCATGTGACTGATATTAAAGCTGCACTCTTGGACTGCTCTAGGATCAGTTTTGTGATTTACTTTTATATACTTAAATGTTTTCTATCAGTCAGCTATGCCTTCAATGCATATATTATTTAAACACAGTAATCTTTCATGTCCATGACTTTTTATTTTTGTCGATATATGTTGTTTTGAAGGAGCTGCGTAAATGTCCACTGCAGTGGAAACCAGACATCAGTGGAATAGTGATCCTGGAATATTGTTCAAATTCTCTTATTCTCAGAAAACCAGACAGGTAAAAACAGCAAAGGGCCACAGGCCTCTTTACATGGGGAGCATACTCTACCAACTGAGCTGTAAGAATGCCCCCTGGGTGTATATGTAAATAAAAATGGGCATATTTAGATAGGAATATGACTATTATTTCACAACACTATTCATGTGTAATCTGTATCCTAATTCTAAATAAACCATACAAAATGAAGAAAATAAATAATCAAAAAATACCCATTTTCTTGTGTGTGTGTCCATATTGTTGTTTCAGTCACAGAAAGAAATGTACAATATATATAAGAAATGTGTATATACATATATATATATATAAAATTGACAAAGAAATACAAGGAGAATAATATTATGGAATTGTGGATACACATGTTTACTACAGTGAATTCTCCCAAAGCTCAGCCGGAGAAAGGTGCTGTACATCTGTAATACAACCCTGCATGTGGTTGGGAGTGTCCTTGGTGGTCATCATGACAAATGACTAATGACTTCTACCTGTCCAGTTTGTTGTATGATCTGAACAGCATGAAGGAAGCTGGGGGCCAGGAACAGATTTGCAGACTTGTTAACCTCTGTCAGCAGGCACAGTGCTGGCGGATACAGGCAACATCTGGAGGAACACCTGTGCCCATACAAATCACATCAAACGTATGCAGTGCCATGGAATAGCTTTTTTCGTGGATACAAATGTCTTCTTGGTCACTGAGGGTTAAATCAAAAAGGAAACAACTATATAGTTTGTCAGGCTGCCTGTCGGGCACCGCTAGACCTCACTTTCAGTGTGTCGCTTTGTGCATCAATTCCTCTACGAGGTGTGAAAACTTATGTCCCAAAATAAGTTGCTGGGCATATGCTATATGCAAGAGCTAAACATATTTGTATAGTCATATCACACTTACAGTAAACCTACAGTCGGAGGAATTTGTATTATGACAAATGTTTTAGAGTTGAAAGAAGTCCAAAAAGCAGTGGCAATACTCCATCACCCGTGGCTGCAACATTATTAGCTCAAGGCTTTATTTCACATTTATCAATACTGGAATATGTGGAGTTCATAATAATGACTCTACAAAGCTTAAATGTATGAGCCGAAGCCACAGAAAATGTCTTTTTCCTCCTCTTCTGGTTTTCCACCAGATAAATATACCAACTTCAGCTGAATTAACAAGATGTTGGCCTCCAAGGTAACAAAATTAAAGCCAGCTGCATTTCATTTTTCTCTTTCAGGCATGACGAGCCTGGACAGCAGGTCACAATGAGGTGATCCTACCCACAGGTTGACAGAAAAAGGAAAAAGGAAAATTGAGAGTTGAGTGTTCAAATAAAAGGTGCATTGTGTGGTGCTGGAGCCGTCTTCAGACACACAGAGCTTGTAGAGGAAGGCTGTATCTAGGCCAATGTCATTACCAGATGTGAGACAAGGGGGCTCACTTCCTGTGGCGCTTCTTCAAGAACTGTTCCTCCACTTATACAAATATACACGGACACGCTTAGTGTATATGACTTACGGTCGGCACGCACACAGTGAAAATAAACCACAAACTCTTTAGAATCTTTAAGGAGAACATTTTTATTTCTTTTATGAAAAGAAAGGTAAAAGGTGTTTTCCGCCTTGTCTCATTACAAAATAGATATAATTTATAATACAGATGATATGAAAAGTATTACAAAAAAGTTCACTACATGAATTATAGTACAAAAAAAGCACACTGCCTCATTAAACAATTCAGGTTCTGCATTTAAAAAGATCTGTATAAAAACACTGCTGCTCAAACTCATTTCATAATAAGAAAATAAATTCAGTACCCAAAATATTCTGCCAACATGATGGATTGTGAAGGGATAATTACATTGATTCAACATGATTTAGCTTACAAGTGCAGGCATGTTCCTGTCTTTAAGAGTCCCGATGCAGCTGGATGATGAATAATCATATTTACAGCTTTATTTGCAAGTTGAAACATAAATCTTCGAAGTAATCATTTATCGAGCTTTTACTTAGATGTGATGTATTTACAGCTGCTTTGCTTCAAAGTTAAACTATCGGCTTGTCACGCTCACATATTCCGATGATGATTTGTTTTTTTTCGTTTTGCAGTTTTCCCGACATTAGAAAATATCAGACATCACGCCAACAACTTTCCACTCGGCATCAGATAGGTTCACCATCTGTCATTACAAAACACTGAGGGGGTTTAAATGTCGCGTCTCCCTCCCACAGTTATACCACAGCATTCTTCACTGAGGTGAGCGCTACCCCCTTCTGTCTCACTGTTAGCTCTCCGTAGATATGTGCATGGGCGCCCAACACTCTTTTATCTGAACAAATCTGGCACACCGCGGGGCTTTCGAACCAGCGAAGTCTGGGTCTGCAGATGCACAGTTGGCATAGAAGTGTTGGTGCTTTGATTAAGGCCCTTCAATAACAAACTGCATAGAAGGGTAAACCACAATGTTTCACTTTTCAACCCAGCAAGTCTGGGAGAGAATGTTACATTTTTTCAGTCACGACAGTCTTAGGGGTCACTGAAATCTTCCTCCAGGCTTCAACACAAACTACAGAACCACAGGAACATTTAATCCAAGGCTGCTCTACTTGTACATTGTGATATTTCAGTGCAAATGTATTAAGGAGACTCATCACTACCATGTACTCATGTTTGTTCGCGTTTGAGTGGCATCCTTATGAAGTCCATTCATGTGATCATGTTGCTGTAACTGCACCACGTCTGACTCTGAACATGAGTTTTCCTTTCAATAGAAGATGTGCTACATGTCTTCTGTTCAGTGGGAAACCCATTTACACACTCATGGACTCAGTCAGTCAGTATTAGTCCTTATGACTTGAAGAGTTTGGGGTAAAGGGCCTTAATAGGAGATGGCGTGGTGACATTGTTTCCAGAGGAAATAGTCGTCTCCTGCCCCCCCTCCAATTTCTGGGTTGCCACCTCAGTTTTACTGAAGCTGCACTCAAGGAACGGCATCCCGATCTTCTTCACTTGGCCATCTCTGGTCATCAGACACGGCCGACAGAGCAGTCTCAGGATTGCTCTCCTCATGTCCTTACTGGTCAGAGTGTATATGATGGGGTTGAGGAGCGAATTGACCATGGCTACTCCCAGGAAGTAATCGGCCTTGTAGAGAAGGTGACAGCTGTGGGTGGGGCAGAAAAAATCCAGGAGGAGGAGGAGGAAGAGGGGCAGCCAACAGGCTATGAAGACGCCGAGCACGATGGTGACTGTCTTGAGGAGGGCAATGTACTTCTGCGACTTCCTTGCTAAGCCCTTCCTCAGGCTGCCGGACAGGCCCAGCCGCTGCCGCTGCGTGTTGGTGCGGACGATGCGGAAAACTCTGGCGTAAAGCACCACAATGGCCAGGAGCACCGCGCTGAACACAGATACGCAGAAGAGGATGTAGCTCTTGGCGTAAAGCGGGAGCACCGTGGAGCACTGGTCCAGTCTGTGCATACAGTTCCATCCCAAAATTGGGAGGACCCCCAAAAACCCAGCCAGGGCCCAACTTGCACCAATCAGTGCCAACATCCGTCCCCGCTTTGCCCCATGGTATGGCCTCATAGTCACCATTGTTACATGTCGTTCAATTGCAATGGCCAGCAGACTGATTATAGAGGCAGCCAGAGTGATGAAGACCCCTCCCTCCCTGAGGAACCATAGCAACGGCGTCAGTGTCAGGGTATTAGGTCCAGACATGATGATGTTTGCCATGTATGTAATCCCAGCCAGCAGATCAGACAGAGTCAGGTTTCCCAGCAGGTAATACATGGGCAGGTGGAACTTCTTGTTCCTCCAAATGGCGATGAGAACCACAGCGTTCTCCAGGACGATGAGGAGGCACACCACCAGGAACGCAATGCCCTCAGGTTTGAGCCCTTCACGGTAGCGGTCCTTCTGCAGCTTGCCCGTGTAGTTGTAATGCTCCCTAATAACAGAATTGTCCTGGTACTCCCTGAAGAACTGCAAGCAGCCATAAGAGGAGGGAGTAGGGGAGAGGGGGAGTGTAAAGTGGGGAGTCCCTGCATGAGCAGAACTTGAAGCCTCCATGCTTAATGTTGCTTTTCTTCTTTTCCGCCTGCAGTAAGTGGCTATAAAGTCATTTTTGTTGACATGCTTTTGGCAGTGGGAGGTGTGAAGAATTTGTCCAAGTACAAAAAAAGACACACAAAGAAATGTCTGAGCTCCTGCAATGAATGGGGGGATTACAGAAGTTGATACGATGTAATCCACCAGAATCCCTAGATGTTTTCTTTTTAGCCAGAAGACGGTGCTCTTGAGCTCTGTTTGTCCTGGTTAGAGGGTCCAGACACTGCAGAGAGAGAAGAGGAAAAGCATGAAAATGATGGAAAGAAAGGATGCACAAGTAGTGAAACCAGAAAATATCACATTCTTAAAGCAAAGAAAGTAAGTGAACCTTGCGTGTATTTTGAAAGAGTTTCGGACTAGGTTATGTTGCACTGCCATTTAAGGCATTTAGCTGCATGAAACCTGATGAGTCAAATCTGAAGCACAATTCAACCGAGAAGCAAAGCGTAGGCTGGTTATGAGAATCCTAAAGCTGTAAACATCTACCTCTTCCCCTGACATATAGACATACTGTCAGTATATGAGCTGAATGCAAACTTTTTCCTCTGACACCTGCGTATGAATTGTGGCGATGCGAAACTAGTCGTGACCGCAATTAGACTGAGTGAGTAAAGCAGTATGTGATACTACAGACTGAAAGGACAGACGGATCATTTTAATGTCAAACAAACATTTAGCCTTTCACAGAGTATGTCATTCATTGTGAGGTTGATAGACAAGAACCATCACAACACGTGCACTTAATTTGGCACACATGCAGCTGCTTTTCACAGCACAGATGAGGTGTTTCTAAAGAGCCCCACACATGCAAATACACTTAACCGGCACGTCCAAAAGTTTATGGCCCTTGCAAACTGTAATCAGAAGAAAGTTGAGGGTCGTGGTGGAATTATTTGAGTTTACAGTCTTTAATGTTGAGAACAATCAGGGGTGATTAGGGTCGCATTCCTTTGAGTCTCTGTCGCGTGAGGGAATGTTTCTCTTGCTTCTTGAGTCATGTGTTAACATTTAACAAATGGTCTGGAAACTATAACTCATTCAATCTGTTGCTGAGAATTTGGGACATGGATTTAATTTGTCCATTTTGGCACAAAGCAGCTGTTAAAAGTACGGGTTGAATCTATGCCACGGATAGAAAATGAATGTTGATCATGAATTAATGAATTAAACATGATATGGGAATACGTATGTTGAACTCACATACACCTGCATTTGTGTTTCATTTCGTCTTTTAAATACTCACTGACTTGCATTTAAAACAAATAAATATATAATATAAAAGTTATTTTTGTGACTTTTACACTACGTATTGCTTATATTACAATCTCCTATAAAAGTTGAGCTTATACATTTCAGCAGCCCTTCTTTTCTCAGCCATAGAATTATAAAAAAAACAAACTCTCTTCTCTTAACATCCAGCTCTGTATGACCACGACACAACCATATGAAATTGATGTAAATGCCAAGAACAACATCCAACACATATTGCAATCACAACGAAATTACCTTGAAATTGTCGCAGCGCTGCCCTTATCCTGCACTTCATCTGCTTCTCAGTGAGGAGAATCCAAGAAAGAGCACCCAGTGAGTCACTGTCAGACTGACAGAGCAGAGGGAGTGAATGAAGAGTTGAAGCATGCACCAAACGGGGGTGGACCCAAACTCTCCCCCACTCACTCTCTCTCTCTCTCTCTCCCCCTCAGTCTCTCTCTCTCCTCCTCTCTTATATATTAACACAGACATTTGTGTGCATTCTTCTGTTTGCAAAAAGTTTTTTTTTAAATCTCTTCTTGATGAATGACAAATTAGTAGAAGCTGGAGAAATGATTACATTATGATCTCATTGATGCCCTGTCACAGTTAATGGTGTTTCGCTACATTTAAAAGTTCACATCATGTCATCAGTCAGCACTGATAAGGTACAGGTAGTTCAAACTGGATCATCCTCATAGTATAATATTGACTCTTCTCTTCTGTACTCTACAATGAATCTATAAATAAAACAATTTATAGCCGTTTGAGAAGTTTGGACTACAACACTCGGAAAACTTTAACACCATGATACTATAGGTCAGAGCAGCCACAGAAACTGCAGTCAACAACAGCAAGAAGAAAAAGAGGGAAAGAAATTCTCCATACTTCCTTATAGAACGTCTTAATTTTGAGCATTGTTGGGATACGAGAAATTCTGTGAACTTTGTGTCTACCACAAATTCTTGATTATTTGGGCCTTTTTTTTATTTTGGCATGTTTCACATATGAATTAATTTTTTGTGTTGCACAAGGAAGTGAGATCATATCACACATCATGCTTTTAATAAGATGGTGGTTTTTCTAATGCCTTGCTCTTCTTCCTGTGTCCATTATGAGATATGAGCATGCAATATGCGGAGTGTTAGAAATAGTATATAAAAGATATAAAATACTAGGAGGAAGTGCCATAAATGTTCAGGTTCTCCGAAATAAACACTTGTTTCCAGTGAAAGAAACAAAAGATGAGTGGAAGAACCAGTTTTGACAGGACACGGCTAAGTAAAATTTCCCCCAAACTCCCTGAGTCAACTACCATGGAGACACTGAGGTTTTATGTTTCTCAAGTTCCTTCGAATTAATTTTTTTTATGCCAATGATGATGTATTCTACAATCCTTAATTATGCAGCAAAGCAGGTGAAGTCATTCACATGCTTTATGTTGTAATGACAGCATCCCAATTCTCAGCCTGTCAGTGAGCGTGCAGCATGCTTTGACAAGCACAAGCGGCTCACCTGCGGAGCCTCCCCTGCAGTGCCTGCAGGAGGCTGATCAGGACAGAACAAGCAGGGGAGAGGTGAGAGGGACTGTTGTGTATCAGCCTCAAATACAACTTTTATTGGTATGATGCACATGTTGTCCTGACTGTTCGTGTTACACATACAGGAACAGGAACGCATTGTCTTCTGAACTTTGCATTTATACAATACCTCCATTACTCAGGTAAATAGTTAATTCCAACAATGATCCTTCTCAGCCAAAGCGTTTGACAGTTAGAAATCCTGCTCTTTATCCGGATGCTCCTCGGACACGTTACACTACAGTGTTTGGTTGCTCAAACAGCGGCTGCCTTCAGCTAAACCTGTTTGTTGTAGGATTATCTGCTTTAGCTGAATAGCCCTCTGGCGCCTTTGTGTACGTCTGCGTCCGACTGTGGAAAATATACAAGCGTGTTTCTTTCTTTCACCGCCATCACACCTCCTCTATATTCTGCTCTCTCTGTCTCACATTGCCTACATCGGTATTTTGCGATCTTGTCTGACGGGGTCAAGTGCCTGCTTTTCAGGCTCCTGATAGTGTGACTGCTGGCATACTGACACACATCAGCGAAGCAACGGATCAAACAGTCCCAACACCCTAAGCCAACATACTGAAACTGTGATCTGGGCTCTGTACTAAAATGGGATTAGTCTAATTGTTAACTGAAATAAAAACATGAACTTTTCCCATCACAAAGGACAACTGCGTCCTGTTTGCGTCAACTGGAGGCTTAAAGGTTGCTGTGTATTGTATCCAGTAATTATTGCCCCTGCACAAACATCAGTGTGCACAGTAGGGCCTATAATATCTGCATGTATGTGCATGCAAGCAAGCAGTTATGGAATGTCATTAACTACACATTCAAGGTACTTGTACTTTACATGATGATTTTCGTTGTATGAAGCTTTATTGTGCTACTCCGCTACACCTCAGAGGCAAATTACTCACTGTCAACTGCAGTTGGGTCAAAGTTCTCCACTGCTTCATCACTCGTTTATCACTGTTTTGAATGTTATGTGTCTGTGTGTGTATAGATGTCATGTTTCACCCGCACGCCCTGCTGTCTGCACCACTGTGTGCAGGAGGGGAGCTCACTAAAGAGTAATATCCTGCTGGGGTGAATGCAGAAGCCTCACATCAAAGCCTCAGACAGAGACAGAGGTCTGAATCTGAGGATGAGTGGTCTAACAGACGGACAGGACTCACTCAACTTTGCACAGGAAGGAAGCGCTGTCCTCTTTCATCTCTACTTCTTGAGCAGTTGTGACTTACTCTGTCCTGCCCGTGTCTGGTGTCCTGTCTCTCACACTTTTCCTGATTGCATCCATTCCTTACATCAATTTCCATCATCTCTTTTCTGCACTACGGAAACACACTCCACATGGATTTCCCTCTCTGGTATTCCTAGCATATGTTTTTGGCTGCGCTGTGATGCTGACCGCCTTTAAGCTGAGCCAGCTCCTCCTGGGCATGGAGGTAATGTTGACCTTGATGGACTAGTTTTGCGACATGTATGTGGTGCACGAGGGGTTTGTTTTTGTGGTTCACCCAAAGCTGCCTTGCTGATTTGATTCTACTCGGAAAGTGATGTTATGATGGCTTCCCTAAGCTGGCTGTAGTGTTAATATTTTTACGGCCTTGATATATTTCTCAGCCTGTGTGGAGAGACGTTGTTGTCAGAAGTCTGAAACTCAGGACCACCTAAGGTTTGAGAGTTGGAAACGTAACTCTCCTGGCATCAAATTTTTTTTTAAGGTGAATTTTGGCCTGTGCGTGAACCTGAGCGCACTTCCTCCCTGAGCGATAAACCATTAAAGTATTCCAGATATTATTTCACAGCTTCAGCTTTTGCCTGTCAGACATTCATAAGGGTTGAGGTTTTAATTAACTAACAGGCAACGATATGAGCGTGGCATATTGGGCTCTAAAACACAATCTAAATGGGTCTTCGTCAGCATAGTTCTATCAAGTCCTCTTCCTCATCACCAAAACACTTCAGACCGAGGTCTTTCCACGGCTATCGCACCCCGCAACCCCTCCTGCAATCTATCACCACTCAGTCCTCGGGCCTAATCCACTGATAAGTCCCCCCAAATCAGACTCGCCAGACCAGCTCTGTGATGATAAGAAAACATTCCACACTGCTTGATATTTCTGTTGCAGGAGCAGCATATTGCCCCTCTCCTCTTTGACTTCATCCTCCCCTCTCCACATTTCCATATATCCTCACTGGAGCGAGATGTTTACTTTCCAGTATCCGATCACTCGATGGGCTCAGAGGGCTGCATCGCATGACCTCAGACGGTCCTACCCACTCTTCAGCGTATTGTTTGTTTGGATTTTCCAGCCGACTTGCGGCGGTCTGGGGGCCACTCAAGGGCGATTTATGAGGATCTGTGTTCTTTTGAAGTGCTCGCAGGTCACGGTGGCTTCGAGAAGGAGGGATGATTTGAGAAATTAGTTCAGAGAGACAGAGCGGGGGATTGTGGGAAAGAGGTACACGTGATGTGGTCTTCTTCTGTGCACAGTTGAGCGGTTGCTGGGAGCCGCGGTGAGAGGAGCAACGAGTCATCACAATCAAGCTCCTTTCTCGCAGGAAATGACCACCTATTGCTCCAATTACAGTGATAACAGTGGATAACGCCTTGGACAAAGAAGCGACAATGATCTATGTGCGTGTGAGCTCATTCAATTATGCAAGTGCGTCTGTGCTTGTTCTGTATTTACATCTGTTTTCAGCAGTCTGCAGTTTCCACCCTCTAATGTAGAGGTGGCTCAGGTCGCTAAGCACTCTGTTGTTGATCCGGTCTGTGTCTCTTGGCTTGGCTGTGTCTCCGTGCTGAAGCTCTGTTGGGTGAGCGTGGCTGCAGTCTGGATGTGTTCACTCCAGCACTGGCAGACTTCAGGCCTAATGAGATCCAGATTTGAGAACTTTCTTGGTTTAGAGTGTGATACTGACACCCCTCTCGGCTCCACAGAGATGTAAGCGTCTCACTCAGCCCTCAGGATGATGTGTTCATTCCTGCTGTGCCAGAACGGTGCACAAAGCCAATAGAGGCTTCAGGTCCCTGAGGGCGTTTGTCAGTTAGAGACGTTGCATACGCTCACACTTTCACATGTGCATATACACACCTCTCTCTCCTCATCAAAAAACGATGATAACTGTCACTGTTCCGCCTTAGGACAAATCTCTAACTGGATCAAGATAAATGTTTATTAATCCCAAGCATCAGTTAAAAAGCAAACAGTATAAGAAATAATTAAAACCAGCAACCATATAAGTAAACAGGCATAGATACAATGTTAAATAAACATGAATTAAAATGTTGGTGACTTCGTTGGGTTTTCCCATTCTCCCTGAGATGTTTTGAAAACCAGAAAATATGGGTATGGTCATTACATTTACATTTACATTTACATTTACATTTAGGGTATTTAGCAGACACTGTTGTCCAAAGTGACTTACAGTAATTCAAACATACATTTATACACTGATGGCAGTGGCTGCCATGCAAGGTGCCAGCCAGAATGTAGACAATGCAATAGCAAAATAGACAATGTAAAATAGACAATATAATTAAAAAGGAAAGAAAATATAATCGAATTGACGTATATACATATTTACATGATATATGTAAATTATTATGTGACATATAATGTCAAAACTCCACAGATAATTCTCATCTCTCTCTGTAGTTTCCCTCGGCACTATGGAGCATTTTAGTGTCTTTCAGCTCTTTGTTTTTGTTTCACGATCTGCACCTTTACTGTTCCAGTTCTTTCTCAACGCTCTCTCGTCAGTTTTCTTTCCAGTGAACAGCTAAAAGTTAAGATATGACACTTTTCTCTCCACATTATAATTGCAGTGGTATTATCTCCTTGACATTCACAAACACACTCGCCGACAACACACATGAACACACGAATCATGCCCTCATGGACCTCTCGAGAGACATGATGGTAATCAGAGGAGATGGGCGGACAAAGACATTACAACCGCACGGCAGCCACACGAATCCCTGTGGGACGCTCACTCAAGGATTTTGTTGCTTGAACGATTCCCGCTCTGTTTCTTTTTGGCCCCTTGAAATTCCATCTTTCTCTCTGTTCTCTGAAGAAAAGCAGAGCAGGAGAAGCACAAACCAGTAAGAATGTAAATGAATGCCAGATCTCCCAGTTTTGGCCCCTTTCTGCATCTCGGAATAATTTGTAAAAAACTAAAAAACACATACACACTCAAAAAAACTTGCAGCCAAGATGCTGATATGGTGAGAGTGAGGAGAAGGGCATGAGACAAGCTTGGGCCTGAGATGTTTTCTTTTTCCTTCCTCTTTTCATTTTAGTTCCCTCTTCTTTTTAGCCTTCCTACTTATTATCTAGGTTTAACCTCTACTCTCTTTCTTTCTCAGAAACTGCCTCATGTTTCTAGTCGGAGGGTGTTTTAGAGGAAGACTCAGGCGAAACAGGCAGAGTACCAGCTCACTCAACCGGAGTGTAGGGTTAGCGTGACTGGAAGTGATTTAAAATTAAGTTTGGCTGCCCCTTTATTTTTCTCTTTAAAGTGTTTATTCTTCAAGAGCCTACCACTCAAGAAATTGTTGACCTCAGCTAAATGATTGCCCCCCCCTCACATCTCCTTCGAAGTGACGGCATTAATGGTTCAAAGAATCTTTAAGTGGCTCAGTCAGCTGAATGTTTTCATAGTTTCAGCGTGATTAACAGGGCGCCAACTCAAACAAATGACAACTTTTGAAAGGAACAGTTTTTGGGAGATATGGAGAATATGTATGGGGCTAGAACCAAGGAACATAAAAAAGGAAGGGTTATTACGTCACCAAATCTTGCTTTGGGGCCAGACTGTGGTGCCAGCTGTACTGAAGTCAGTGGGAGATGCATGAAGAAAAACATTCAAACCCAACATACATATGACATCTGATGAAGAAATGCCTCCAGATAATGTAAGAACACACTTCAGGTAGTAGCTTGATGATTGATTTTTTTTACCAATGCGTTCGTGCCTCTAATTTGTATTAGGAATCGGAAAAGCTCCAGTTTGTAGTGTGATTGCAGTCTCATCAGCGGAAATAAGTCGGACCTGCCCATTTGATCACTATATTATTGGCCCTGTCAATCATTTTGGGAAGAAAATCAGTCTTTAACCTACTCTCTGACGTGTGATCTTTTATTTTCTGGGGCATTTCTTCATCAGAAGTCATACAACGTAGATATGTTGGGTTTTAATGTGCTTCTCCATACATTTCCAATTGACCTCAATACAACCGGCATCAAGACTAGCATGTTACTACTTCTTAAAAACACAATGCGCATTTTAATATTTGTGTACAGATTAAACAAACCAGGTACAATATGTTCATTAGTGGCTTTACAGGTGTTAGTGGGTGACTTCTTCATCCTCTCATATTCGCGTCCAGTCTGCCGTTAAAGACTGGACGCGACCATGTCACTCTATCGCCTCTTGAGGTACAAGGTCTTATTACAAGACAGGACGGCCGGACAACACTGGGACTAGCTTGGTAACATGCTAACTTCAGGACACATTTTGTCAGCGCAATACATAGACGTCTTTGACTTACTGTAACATCAAAACTGAGAGAGAAAAATCTTCAGTGATTGTTTTCATTCTCAAACAAACTAAAACTTCATTTTCATTACTGAATAAACTGAAAGAACAAACCGACCCCTAAAGAACAACAATTTTATCCTGTTTTACTTTTTTATATTTGGTGGACCCTGCCACTGTTCCAGCTTCGAAGAATGTTCTGGGGACCTTGTTTTCCTCTGACAAAGAGTTTTTTATTCAATTATGGAAATAATAAATATTGGATATGGATTATTACCTTATCAATAAATATTACTTTTCTGAGTTTTACATGTCGCTCATCAAAAACAGTTCTTTTGGTTTCTTACTAGGTCAACCTCCGAAAAATTTAATAAAATCCTCCCTTTTATAATGGGAAGAAAAGAAAGTTCCTACTGGATTGTTACACTTTCATCCCCTGTTCAGTCTTGTAAGCACAACCCTGTTTCTGTTTAGCACATCTTGTAAAATGTAAATTTTTGACAGCACTCAAAAAATAAAACTTAATTCAAAGCAAACGTGTCAGATACTTGCCAGAATCAAAGCTGCAGAATTCAGCAAAAAAGCCAAACATGTGTCCCAGATCTGAGCTGAGCTGTTTTGTTACCCATAAATCATTTCAGCTTCTCTTCTATTCACACAGTTGTACAATCAGATGTTTAATCAGATCAGCAGCACATATTTCAGCCCCTTACTGTGCACACTGACTTGCTAACAGATACCTGACATGACGACACATTAAGATAAACGCTGAAGGTAAAAATTCCAAAAGCACATGATGATTTTTCATATAGACTTTTATATTAGAAAAGCATTAAAAACATATCATCATATAAAAAAAATATTGCATGTAAAGCTCCATGCATGACCTCTGATAGCCTGTTTTGTTTTGAACGACCCTCAGGATCTTTCACTGAGCCCATTAGTGGGAGTCAACACTCTGATGTCATTCAACCTCTGCAACCAATTACGTGCGGTTCGGAGATATTCAAATGCAGTAACTTAATGTCTTCCTGGGTTTCAGAGCCTCCAAGTCTATGTGTCAGTCACCCATCTCTTTGTCCCCCACCACCATCACTACCAACTCCCCTCCTCCAGAAAACCACATTTCCAAGCTGCTTGTTCCACGGCAAGCAATTAGATGTCAGGCCACGAGCGCACCAGCAGCTGGGTCCTGTTTCAGTGAGCAGCGGTGCAAGTTCAGAGCAAGTTTTAGTAAATGGGGTACCGTGAGTACATCAGCAGACTGTACACAGATAAAAACCAGCTGGCCCCTGCAGCTAATTTGCTCAACGGTGAAAAGTGAAAGAAAAGCGAAGGGAATTTTAATTTTATTTGAAAAGTGCTCTAAATGTGCACCGAGCGATCACTGCACCAGAATAATCACTCCTGCCTCCCTACTTACATGTATAGGCATGTACGCACACACTCACACACCCACTTGGAAGTGGGGTAAATTCTTCCAAAGCCATGTTTAACTCCTCATTTTTCAGGCAACCCACCTCTTTGCCCTCAAGGTTTAGTGGATCAGAAATAGACCCAGCTGACAGCCAGAGGGGACAGAAGAAATCTCCAGAGTCACACAGTTCCCAGTAAAAAAAAACCCTCTGTTGGAAGTCAGTCACTTTCTCATGTTTTCAACAGTGTCCCGATGAGACTCGACTGCTGATTAAACAGTTTTCATTTGATCACGAACCAGAACCGCTGAAGGGAGCGAGTTACTGTGCGGTTTATGTTTAGACAAATCCAAATTGTGCAGTCGCAATCGAAGTTGTCGAATCAGCTCAGCAGAGGGGGTTTCAAATCAAGCCGTGGTCCTGGGGCTTACTTGCCTTAAAGGGTAACCACCAATTTTATACATTAAAGTGTGTTTTCAGGTCTTGGAGAGTACTGCTGCATATGTTAAAACAGTAGATAAAGCAGTTTGTTCCACACATTCTTCCTCCTCTGACATCCATAATGAAAATCTTTTATTTATTCTCCCATGAATAAGTCAGAACACGCTACACAAGCTTTTAAAAATGGTGGTAATAATTGGTTTCAGTTGGTCCTTGGTTACAATCACCTCGCCCCCAGCCCCTGTGGTTCTTTGTTCTAGACAAGCAAATTGTTGGTTCCACTCTGGAACTGGGTCTCCTGGCTGAAAGCCAATTATTTGGTTGTGGAAACAAAGAACTGGTGCCAGAGTAGGCACTGACTCTGAACCAGCACCATAAACCACCGCGGTTGCAACTTGCACTGGCCAAAGACCAGAACTTGGTTAGCTCTGGTTGAAAGTCAGTGATATCATTGGAGGCAACGTATCACATTACATGCAGCTTCCTCTGGAGTCTGGACCCGAAAAGGGCTTTATGCTACTCTTTTCACGTATGCAGAACAACTCCCGAAGACCTGTAAACACATGTCTAAAAACTGGTGGAGATACCCCTTTAACCAAATATCCTCGCACTGAGATTACTCGTCAGTCCCACAAACTCTTTGGCAGGTCTGCTTTGCACAAAAACCACAGAACTTGTAAAGTCTAGTCAAGATGCCAATGTTTCCAAAGATACCAAATGAGCCCGGATGAATTACAGGGGGATGTGTACAAAGTGATGCAGAGTTTTCCATTTGACGTAAGAATATTTCAACGTAATCGTGCCTTTAGTGATATACTGGAACAAGCAGGTCCAATATGTTCATGTGATATCACCTAACTCGTAAACTAGTTTTGCCAACTATTTCAGAGGAATTTTGACAGAATGAGAGTAAAACATTCAGTGTTATGTCTGCACATAGTTCTGTGTCAGGACCAACCAGCACTGTGGGACTTCAGAGATCAGCAGGTCACTGTGAGTTTCAGCTCCATGTCTTATTTTGGTGTTTTGTTTGGGTGCATTTCAGGAGGGAGGGTATTTTAGTTTTCCCAGTGACTGATAGGCCTCGTTTGTTTACGGAAGCACAATTATACGAGCGACTGGGCAGCATACTGGTCCCGAACGAGTCCCTGTGGGCCCCTCTAATGGCCACGCTATAACTGCTGAGGTGTGGTGAAAGAGCAGCTAGTGTCTTTGCTAGCTGCTATAAACTATTTTACTGTTCACTAACACTGTGGACACTGTGCTGGGCCTGAGTATGCAACATCCTCCATGTTTAATGTTAAGGATTGAGAGGGATTCATAGAGGAAGAAGTCTTTTTTAGAAGCTGGAGGCGATGGATTTTACAAGCTTCCTGATGTGCCTCTGACATTCCCACTGGGACTTGTCATCTGGGACCTTTCCCCCATTCTCCCCCTCTAAAAGGTAGGATGCCAGGAGCAATTAGGAGGGATAGCAGAGCAGAAGAAGGAAGAGGGAGGACCGGTTCAAAAGAGAGTCACTTTGAAGGAGAGCAAGAAGAGAGAGCTGGACAGAGACAAAAAAGGACAACACCAACAAAGAGGACGATAAACAGATTTGAGCATTATCCAGTTGCACATGGCTTTCCTCCGGCCTCAAGCATTAAACAGCTTTAATGAAAACATGGAATAGAGCCACGAGTGCTTCTCTCAGTGAACAGCCAGGAATATGCCAGTGCCTGAAGAGAAATGGCACTCTTCTTTTAAACTTGTTTGGACTAGAGAGCAAAAGATCCTCCATAATTCCTCACGCTGTCATCTAGTGTCTTTTCTTCTTCTATAAGCTAAACCTTCCTCCCTCCGTGATCGTCCTCTCTTGTGGTTTTTTTTTTTACTCCCTATATATAAGCCTCCAAGGTGAAATGTGTCCTCTTGCACATCTGTGCGTATGTTTGGACACGAAAACATAAAATCCCTTGTAGCGCTGAAGTGATTGGTCAAGGAAAACCAATGTGCTGCATCAGCATTTAAATACCTCAGAAAAGATACACAGTGTGCAGTTACTTACGGTAAGTCCATGGGTTTTGGTGTGTTTAACCATAAATCAATGAGTTCTAGTCTGTATTTATATGCTGCAGCAGGTCACTGTATGATGACTGCCAGCTGAGAGGGACCTCAAGACAGATGGTTTGGATGGGAAATGCACTGCAATGCATCCTGGACATGCTGGAGCAATACTTCCCCACCACGGCGGAGTGGGGGTTGTTTGTTTACTGTTTAGTCCACTACTCTGCACGTCCGTTCTCACCCACGCCGCCCTCCCACTTTCTTTCTTTCTGTTTCCTCGACCTCTCCTTCTTCCCACAGCTCAGCTCGGTCCTTGAGTCCCTCTCTTACCCTCCAGCTTATTTCACCCTTTAGATTGCTCTTGCCTTTATTCTTTGTGGTCATATTCTCTTGGCTCGTCGTGCTCTTAAATGCTCATGCCAGCATCAGCAATAATAAATGTCTTATACAAGTCCAAGTATACTTCCAACGAAGTGCTTGTTGAATGACTGAACAACGTATGGAATGCTTTTGAGAGACACTGCCTGAAAGTGCAAAAACTGCTTTAATTCAGACATGATTAGACGTCAGGTCATACAAAATAGTTCGTTTGAAGCATAACTCTGCCTCTCCTCCCTGCCCTGCTCTGTAACCATAACTAACTGACAGTGTGGTCCAGAGCCTCTTTCCGTTCATTTGTAAATATCTCTTGCAGACAGAAAAGTCAAAGAGATTTGGAGTGGGCAGCATTGTCATCAGCAGGGATAGCAACTGGATGATGTGTTTAAATCCACGCAGACTAAATGCAGTCAGTCAGGAAATGAAAGCCAAGGACACAACATGAGAGGACACGCAGAGACAGTCTGATAACTCTGTCAAAATCATTCTGAAAAAAAGGGGAAAAAGTTTTTAAGACATTATTTTCCCATGATTAATCCGTCTCCGTCCAGCTCAGTGCAAAATTATGCTTGTTGGTAAGATTTTGGATGGAGTCTCACGGAAACAGAATACAGATGGTGATCGAATCCAGGACAGCTGACCATTTCATGCCCATTTGTAGACGACTCTATTTGGGTATCTATGCTACACAGAACAAAACAAGCGAACGGCAACGTAACGTCACTAAATGCTCTCGTGGTACCTGTCTGTCTCATTCAAATGCTGCTCAAAACATTGGCTCAAAACGCATCAATTCACAGGCTCCCCATCACAATCTACTTTCAAGGCTTCCATGTCCAGCCAACGGGACATGGAAGAGGGAGCAAAGCAGATTATATCTTTAGGCCATGTTTGTGTATTTTTCCAATTGGAACCTGCTTGTTTATTTTGGTTCTTGTTCAAGCGCTGCCTAATTGCAGATGTGATGGCTCTCAAGTAGTTTATAAAGATACACGCTTCACTACCAGTGACCTTAAAGATCGCTACGGGAAATGGAAGAGTGAGAGGTTTTCTGTGAATGTGTTTTTGTGTTTAGGTATGTTTTCTGTGTGCGTGGCTGTAACGCTGCCCCAGGCCAGAGAGAGACAAGTAGGGTCATGATACTCCCAAAAAATATTCTCAAGAAACAAAGTTCAGCAACTTTATCTTTCAAATTTGACCTTTGGCTCTAAGTGGTGATTCCTGAGAGCTTGTTTTCATTCTTTACATTTATCTCATTCCCTCTCCAGTGCCTCGCCCGATCCTGTTAAACCCTTCATCCACTTCTCAGGTCACGCCATCAGACTTTTTGTTTCTAGATGTGACCACTTGTTTTCCTCCACGACCCTCTGTTTTTGGCTCTTAAGGGGCGGCATTAACGTCAATTTACGCAATTAAAGGAGAATGTGTGAAAGGTTAGCACGTTGCTGCTCTCCAGCCAAATATGTAATTGAGCTTATAGCAGCTGTTCGAGCCGGATCTCATAACACATTCACATGTTCCATTAGGAGCTGCTCTCAGGAGCCAGCGGTGGAGTGACTGGCTCCAGATGTTTTCCGTGGCGCTGAAAAGAAAAGCCTCACAGGATACAACATATGAGATGGGGAGATGTGTTTTCTGTCAAAAGATAAGGATGAGAATCGTCCCCGGTGACTTTAAATACCTTAAAAGGGGCTCTATTTTTACCAGCTCCGGACCTGCATTTAATCAGGCGGCGTCCCTGTGCCAAATCCTCTTGAGTAATCACGTCCTGTGAGCTGCCCAAATGATAACACCTCCATGATTCTGTTATAGTGTTTTGGTTCTGGGAAACTGAGCACGCTGTGGTCCTAGTTGAGTCACGTTTGCGTTGGAGGGATGTAAACAGCTCTGGGTGGCGGTTTGAGAACAGAGCTGATCAAGAGACACGTCTAGTAATGTTTCTGCTCAAGCTTTTCATAAAATTCATGTTTGTGTGTGTTGTCTCCTAACCATGTCGAACTATGATTTCGATCAAATGTACCACACCTGTCGTTAGGATAAGATCTTTGCAGTTTATGTTTCGGCAAACCATGTTAGGTTGAAATGACTTTATGTTGCAGCATTATGCTTCTTTAGGTCCAATCTTTGGTTTGGTGTTGTAACAACACTGTGCTTTGGGTCTGGTTAGCTTTAGGCACAAAAACCTCTTAGTTAATGTCAGGAAAAGATCATGTTGGGACTTGAACTACCCATTTTGAATGTCACAAACATGACTGCAGTAGTCCCAACTTCTCTTCAAAAATAGTAGCTTTTTTGCCGCCATAAACATGGCTGGATATTCCGGGGATATTCTGTGGTGTCACGCTTACAAATGACAAAATGTGGTCATGAGGTAGGGAAAAATGCTTGCCGGTTTTCTCACTTGTAAGGGCCCGTGACTATGTAACTTTTCAGAAAGGCACAGTGTTGCTCAATATCAGACAACCAATGTTAGATTGAGCGGAGCTCGTCACACTTAACTAAATGAATGGAGGAGAAGTTTGTTCTGGCTGCTCCAAACAGAGACAGTTAAGCCCATTTGTTGGAGCAGATCCTCTAGACACTGATATGGATGGTGAGCATTGTGCTTTTATCACCCTACACGTTGTAAGTTTGTTGTCAGCTTGTTGTCAGCTGTGTTATCAGCCCTCTGTTACAAAGGCTATTGTCCATTTCAGTCAGCGCACAGTGCTTCATTCCAGTGCTCCCGAGTGCTCCGCCTGCGCCATATTTCGCCTGAAAGAAACACTATCTGGACACGGGCCATAACTCCACCAACATCCCCTCCACCTGCCAATATGACAGTCAGGTCAGTGACGTGTAATGTATAATTGTATAAATGTCAATATGGTATGTAGGCCTGTGACACACATAAATCTGGACGTATCAGTGGTTTGCAGAACAGTGTGCCAACATTTTATCCTCATGACTGGATACCTCTGAAGAGATAGCGGGGCATTTTCCAGCTGTTTTTTGGTGACAGCAGCATGTTATTCATAACACGATCTTTTCCTAACATTAACCAAGTGTTTTTTGTGCCTAAATCCTACCAGAGCACAATCACTGCGTTGTTGCAACGTTACATTGAAAATTGGACATAAAGAAACAAAGTTGCTTCATAAAGGAAGTTTCAACATATCTGGGGTTTTGCATAAACACACACGAACGTCATGTATTCTGTTTGGGTTGAATGTACAAGTTTTTACTGATTGTGCAGAGTGACTGGCTTCTGATCAGCAGCATGTAGACTACTGTTCTGATTCTGCTGCCGGTAAATCTTTTCCAGGCCAAACAGCTGTGTTCTCAAGGGAAAGTTATACTCGTCACTGTTCTCCTTAGGCAGTTCATGTGGAATCAAGCTCTATTACTTTTCTCTCATGACTCAGGATTTCTCTTTTCCAACATTGTTAACTCATTGATTCTTCAGCCAAGCTGGAGATGATTATTCATGCACATCACTTGATTGTTCATAAGTAATCAGTAATCATTCTGTAATGCAGCTGCTGACCCTCATACGTTTCAGTAAAACTGCAATCTGCGGGTCACTGAAAGCCTCTAATCAGGTCTTGTTGGTTATGCCCTTGGCCAAAGACAAACAACGATTGCACATTTTGGAAGTGAGTTGTTCTGGACTGAAGCTCTGAGGAGTTTTTTTAAAATGTTTACACTATTTATATATTCCTGTTTACATCTTATTGTTTAACTACTTTTTATGAACTTAATATAGTATTCACAGCCCAGTATACCTCGGGATCACATCCATATAGGACGTGGATCATGACTTTTAATGGCAGTGTTCTTCACTGCAGGAAGTACAGCAGTGTGTCATTAATGTGAAATGGTGAAAAGTAGGGGTGTGTTAGTCGGAATAGTGAATGTGTGTGTAACATTTCTGACTTTCATGCAGGAGACTGAACTTTCTGTCCGGTCAAAAACCTGTAATTAGTGATTGCCTTTTTATTATCTGTGACCATGATCATTCCCGAACTATAACCAAGTGTTTTTAGTTGCCTAACAATAACCAAAACACTAACCACGTACATATTTTATTTGCCATGACCCAAACTTATTCCTTAAGCCTAAAAGTACAGTACAACAGTTGCCATGTGCAAATACTGTAAAAGGTATGAATTAATAAATACTCGCATTGAAAACATTTTGGGACTTTGCAGAATCAGCCAGTATGGACAGTCTTGTCAGAGGAAAAGGCTGAGTTATAACTGTGAGGCTCCAGTTCTATATCTTCATGTCTGTATATGGCCTTTTGATGGTTGATGGCTGATGAGATATTTTGTTTCCTGTGGTCTATTAAACTGGGGGGAAGTCACATCAGCAACAGTAGAGGAAATCATTCAGAGCACTAAAGCCAAAAGCACATTAAACAGATATGTTCCCTTTCTGTATTCTAGATCGCCTGCATTGTCTGTTTTGCTTCTTCATCAGTTTTGGGGCCGTTAGTCATGCTGGTTAGCTCGGCCTCAGGGCTGCTGACAGCTCATCAAAATAAGAGTCAGGTGGTAAAACAGACAGTGACTAAAGAGAGGAGAAAAAACACTGTCAAACACTTTACAATACCAAAGTAAGAAAGTAAAGTTTATTTAATACAGCAGCTTTCAGGGAACAGGTCACAAAGTGCTTAGTAAGTAAATCAAGTAAACCATAAGATCATAAAAAATCAAAAAGAGGAAAAGTACAAGAGTGATTTAGCTAAATTAAGTTATAACTACAAATCCTGTTATTGCTTTGTTTACCCTTGTACAGATACACTTGATTTCCATGCAACAAAAACACTCGCAGAGTCTTAATATTTCACAGGAATGCTTGAAAGGGAGGAAAAATACAATAAAAATCTCATCCAAGAGTTTGACTCACAAACAAACTGTAAAACCTTTTCATTAATATTTTTCTCGACCCCAAACTGGTTTTGTGGGAAACTCTGTTGGCCAACTGGTCAATATGAACTCTATTTGGGACTGTTAATGGCCATCCAAAAAATAGAAAAAGGACGACCAGAGGTGCAAGACATATTCAAATCATTTACTTAGGTCAAAATACCATAACCACACTATAAACATACTCCTTTAGAAATTATCAGAAGCTCTATATTCAAATTTCCAGTTAAGCGAAAATGAGCAAATATTAATATCATTATAATTTACTTATTTGTATGTAAGAAATGCTGCAGTTGTTCAAGGCGGAGCGTTTAACTGCACTTCATAATGTCAGGCAGTCAAATCTGTAATAATACATTACACAAGTAACAAGTATAATAATTCTAGTATGAAGTAGCATAAAATGGAAATACTCAAACTAAATAGCAGCACTTCAGAAGGGTTTACAGTTTTCCCTGAATAAGTCTTTCACATATTCAAAAATACACTAAAACTACAATTTAATGTCCCAACCAACACTGGGACACTTCTCCACAGCGTGCCGAGGTGGAGGTTTTTCTCCCGTGTCAGGGAATGTAGTTTTTATGAGCCCATCTTCTCATCTGTGCTTCGTTAACACTGGTTGTGTTCTCTTGTGGTGTCGGTTTATGTGGCTCTGATCTCTGGAGCTAACTGCTCCTTATTCAGTCAAGTCAACTATAAATCCTAAATTTCAAGCAGATCTCCGAATCTAGAGAAGAGTTGAGCCACATCATAGCTTAAGTAGCAGGTAATTGGATGAATTGGCGCCTGGGGAGTGTTTTAATGATGCACTCATTTGGGTGGCTTTATGTGCTTAACGATGCTAATGTGGCACACATCTGCCCGCTCACAGTAAAACGCGTCCAATTTGATGAAAAAATCGAGTGTGATGTGTTCGGTGTAATCAAGAATTAAAACAAAGGTTGAGCAATGCTCTCTGTGGCCGTGTTTTTATCTAATGGTCAGGTAAATTTGAAGCAAACTTTTAAAATATCGCAAAAAAAGGAAAAGCGAATTAGGCGCATTTCCATCAACTGGTTTGGAGCGAATAAACTAAGCACAGTTCAGTCAGAAGTGAGTGGTTAAGGCTACCTTCCGCTGGCTGTAATTAACAGAGTAGAAGAAGTAGAGGACTCAAACCATAAACAAAACCAGTTGTCTGCCAACCACCAGTAAGCTTCAAAGAAGAAGAATAACCAGTTTCCTTCATTTCTTCTTTTTTCTCTCGCGGTAGAAACAGCTGATCAGTCATGTCAGTTAAATATTGGGTGTGTCTATTTCCCATTAAGAGCATTAACCCTGTTAATGTGAGCATCACAAGTTTGCCTAATTTAGGTTTTTCTTAAATTCCCCGTTCGCACCAGCCTTTTTCGGTGCGGGTCTTAAAAATGCACGTGAGAAAATGTTGCTTATGATCATTCTCTCTCTATCTCGCCGTCTCTCAGGGCGCCACAACACCTTTTCATCTGCTTTGACAAACTGCCACGGTTGGTTTCTCAGGCTTTGTGTAAACACAGTAAAACACCGTCGGCTAACAATTCTGGGGCAAGCAGCCAGTTAGCAGCAAAAAACAACACAACAAAAGAGCTTGAGCTGCCAAGGGGGACTTTAAATAAGCTCCCATCCAGCGGTGTTACACTGACACAGTGCAGACAGGAACTGATCTAAACTGACGACAAGCCTCATTCCCAACTTCTACTCCCTCAAAGTGCTTTCGTTTCACTCCCTGCAGCGGTAAGCACATTTTGAAAACAAAGTGTATGTGGGGAGTGACGCTGGTCATTAATGACTGATGTTAAACAAGGGAGTGACAATGTAATGGCGTCAAAGGATCCTCGGTTTACATTAGCAGCACTCTAAGTAATCCCGATCTGTTTGTTGCCGCTTTAATGAGGAATTAATGTGAAGTACATTACATGCTGGTTGACAGACAAGGCAACACACTCTGTAGGTGATGTCACCTCCTCTGCTAATGAACTCGTCAGAGACGAGAGAGAGAGAGGGAGACGTTCTCCGCATTCTTTCTGCAGAGTACGTTTCTGTTCTTGACGCCGCGGTTACGGTTCAGTTCCTGACCACTAATTCTTATCACTGGCAAACTAACAGATCTTTGTCTGAACACTGAGCTATAAATCGTATTGAATTGCAGCTGTTTTTCACAGCATGACCCACTCTTGACCACAGACCCGCACAGCCAGATCTACTATCTAGTTCTAGGTAATGTCGCTATTGACCATGTGCTTTGCTGAAATCTTTCTATACACTTGCCACTCAGCAGCCATGTATGCCACGATCCTGAGCAGTTTTTTTTCGGTCTAACAAGACCAGGCCCCTATCTAAGTCCGAGCCATAACTTCACTTTCTGGCGTGAGCGGGCCATTACAATGCATGTTTACACGGAGCGTAAGGAATGAGGATCTTGTCCCCCTTCTGGCAATTAGAGAACCAAAAGCAAAGATGTCTCTGAATCTGTGTGGTGGATAATTGAGTGTTTCTGTGAGAAAATATCCAGTGAGCCAATCCATGCTGTAGTCATAGATCCTAACGATGCGAGCCGTAAAGCTACCAATTCCCACTCCTCTGGATAAACAAACTGTGTTGTTCAGTCGTCCTCCTAGACAACTGGAGCCATTACAGGCCACCGCAGAAACCCAAGGCTTTCTCCTTATTAAAGATTGCCTTCATCCACGGTTGTTTTCATAAGCCCCTCTCCTCCATCCCTTCCTCGCTCGCTCCTCCAGCCTCATTCTTTGTGGGTTTCGGGGGTTGGCGGGTGCGAGGCGTCACAGAAATTGAGGCCCATTTTTCTCCTTCTTGCACTCCCCCCTTTTTTCTTCCTCTCTCCTTCCTTCCTCTACTCCCTTTCTCGGGACTGGGCGTTCACGTTTTTTAAATTGAGAGGGGAATTGCCAAAGCACATGTCAGAGAGAAACAATGAGGGAAGGTTGGTTTGAGAGAAAACACAGGAAGCCATGATGTATGGACTCCAACTGGCCTGTACCCTGTTGAGAGTGTGAGCCAGCCAAATGAAGAGTGTGGTCTGTGGGTGCGGCCCGCCATGCTTTATACCCGGGGATGGAGTGTTTTACCTCACACAGACAGAACACACACAAGAGCATTCACACAGACGCTCGCCAGAACAATAACACACACACTGATTGTCCTAAATTCTCCATTTCCTTTTGAATCTTCAACCGAGTTTGAAAGCAGCTCGGCATTAAAGAAGCATTTCACCGGTGGGAACATTGATCTTTATTGAAAGAGGGTCATATTTGTAGTCAAAATGTAACATCATTTTTGAATTTTGTGCTTATTTGACTGAGAAAAGGCAGAAAGTGACTTTAGGGCGCATTTGTATGAAAGACAACAACTCCCACAATGCACCACAATGCACAGCTCTGCAAGCCACTCCCACTAATCCGGCACACCACACATATCTCCGTCCGCTGTAGATATTTCGTCGCGAAGAAACTGGCATCTCTGGGATTCACTGCAGCAGACAGAGTCCAGTTCGGTGTCCATAGGCGCACAGCGAGAGCACCGGTGGCACCGCCAGTCCGCCCCTGCTCGAGCCAGTCCGGGCTCCTCGTCCGGGACAGGCAGGTCTTCTGCCGCGGCTGCAGCAGCCGCCGCAGCCGAGGCAGAAGACCTGCCGCCTCCATCTCCCTCAGCTGCTCGTCGCTGTATTGTGGCTCGTACAGGTAGCCGTGAACATCTGACTCGAGCATCACGCTCTCGAAATCACTCTCTTCGTTGTCTGAAATATCATATTGCATATCATCTGCCATCGTGGGTCAAACCTGGCTCCACAGCGTCTGTTCGCTTAGCGGCCAACAAAGATGGCAGCTATGTATTTTCGTTCTGCAAGTGAAGTCCCGCCCATTGGTCTGTGATAGGTCTGTAGCGTGAGTGGGTCCCACCTCTAGCCCCCACCCTTGGAAAAATGAGCGAAGCGTTTGTAGTCTTCCCTCTCAACACAGATATAGGACTTCCTGCTTTCAATGACGTAAAATGACGATTTTTACATCATTGAAAGCAGGAAGTCCAACACTGAAATCTCTAGTTCTCCTGTCTCAGGGCAAACTGAGGGAATGATGCACGACCATTCAAAAACATGACTGTTTTCCTGAAGATACAAAGCTCAATGCAAATCGGTGAAGTGTCCCTTTAATGGTCCAGAAAATTCCTCCTTGTTCCCGAGTGTTTGCGTGTTCGAGTTCAACACGACAGAGATCTGCAGATAGTAAATGGAAACCTGCAGGGGATAGATAAGGAGCAGGGATGGTGGGGGGGGGGGGACAGAGGCTCACAACATTTTACAACCAGGGTGTGGGAGGACAGATGGACCCCTGTGGATGTAGATGAAGGAGGTCTTTGTTGATAATGGTGATGGACGATGTTCTTATGGAGTCCTAGATGGTATCTGTTTTAATGCAGTCCTAAAGATGGGTCTGGGGGTTGACGGGCACAGCGCCACACTCCATCCATCAAGTGAGTAGGAGAAGAAAGAAGGACAGGGAGAGAAATCAGAAAGAGATACCAGTGTTTGAACACAACTTGTTTATGGCGATGTCCTCCTCCTTACATGGGGCTTTCCACTGAAGGCCTTTCAACATGGCAACATGAAACACATGCTGGAAGAGGGAGTTGGGACGAGAACAAGAGCAATTATTGGCATGGAGGGAGTCATAGAGTCATGTGGGAGTGCAGTCTGCGTAACTGGCATGTCCTCCCGTTCTGCGGTTTCATGTGAATCATTAAGAAGAGTTGAGAGAAGAATTTCACCTCCGCTTCTCACACATGGACTTTTTATTGTAGCTGTTGTACAAGCAGTTCAAAGAAGGAACCTGCTAAAAGGACACATCGTGTTTTTCATCGGCCTGCTGCTTCTGCTTGCACGCCTGGTATTGTGGCTCCTCATCAAGCATGTCTGCATATTGTACACAGATGGCAAAGACGACCTCTCGGATAGAGGCAACCCAAACCAAAAGGCAAAAACTATTCATTTTCAGGGAGGGGAAAAACTTACATCAGCAAGAAAAGCTTCATGAAGAAACGCTGCTTTCACAAAAGACATCTGGTGGAGGCTCTTCACGCTGCGCTGGATGAGCGTGATTGACAGCCCACCGTCCTCCGTGTGCCACTGACATTTTGGCTTTTTTTTCATTTTGGGCGCAGGATAGGTCAGGGGGGAGAGTTCAAGGTAGCAAGGTGCCAACAAGCAGGGAACATGATCAAGGACAGCACGCTGCTGGGCCAAATGTCTCTCCTTTTAGCGCTATGGGTGAAACAAAATCACGTTCCAACAAACATGAACACGGCCTATATGGAGCACTTAAATAGACAAGTCAAAAATATACCTGAATACATGAATAAATAATATTCAATATATTAAAATGTCATATAAATGACCTGATAATTTTTTTTACAGACTAAAAACAAACACAGCTTGAAGAAAAGGTGCCGAATAAAAATCTCTTTCCCTTCAACCGTTAACATGATTGTGAATCAATAATAAAAAAATGTTTGTCGGCTCCGAAAATGATTGCTATGTTCATCTCTGTGCAACAATTCTGACAGCTGGTTCCAGCTTCTAACAAAGTTTGTGAGACAATAGTATAACACTGTTGGTATCATGTTGTATTTGTGTTTCGTCAGCACCAGCAGTCTGAGGGGGCAGATAATTCAAACAGCAGCGTTGTGATGTGAGTGCAGTGGAAGGAGGGAGATGGAACATTTAGTGGCTGAATGCACATCAATATCAAGATAAAGACGACAGAGGCCTGTGTTCATTAGTTGATATCTAAGTAACTTTGCAACTGTTAGCAGACCAGCTGAAAAATATAATCTATCTATTGACATATAGTGACCTTACATCAGTAGACAAAACAGAAACCCGGCATCACACCAAACCATGTAATTGTCAACTTGTCACTGTCATGTTTGGTCTCGCCTGTCTGTGAAGACAAAAAGGTCTAATTCCATTTTCAAGTTAGCAATAACAAACATGCAACGTCACCAAAACCAGGAAAAGATAACTTCGCTCGGAGGTGAGGCAAACCGCCACACTTGCGTGCTAGCTGAAAAAGTAAACAGTGTATTTAGTTGGGCTTAAGCCACGGGGAAGCTGCTTTACCAATTCCACACAGTAGCTCAACAGTCAGTGTGTTTACATGACACTCGACAGATTTTTAAGATGCATGTATACACCTTTGTCTGACTAAAATCGGACTGGATCGGATTTCTCATAGTCGGATTAAAACACCTAGATTATTCAATTGATAGTCGGATTACTCCTGCATGTATATGTTCCATCAGATCGGATCGGATTTTGCGTTCTGCGCAGGCTCGAGATTTTTTACTCGGGGCCCTGAGCTGGAAATAGAAGGACGGCGGCAGTGGCATCTTTCCTCCAAAATAACCGCAAGCAAGAGCGCCACTGTGCATCTAGTTTTTGTAATTATCATGTACACCATATACGTAACGTACAAAGATGTAGCTTTGTCTCGCTCTTTGTACGCCATCTTTCTCGAATGCCGACGCAGAATTTGTTGTTGCTGGTGACGTAAAGAGGTCAGCTGGAGGTGGCTCTATTACCACTAGTTGAAATGGGTAAAGCGCCACCTATCGTACCGGGGTATGACATGCTCTGGCTCTCATAGGCATGTATACTCGGACAATTGTGTCAGGCCTGGACTAAAAGGAGGACTCAGATGCAGATTGAGAACAGTTCAGGCAGGCTTTTATTTTGAAATTCTCTTATCTTCTCTTATCTGCCAAGTTGAATGACAAAACAACTTGGCTATGAAATTCACTAACTCGTCTAAAAATGATGGAGAGCAACACAAAAAACAAAAACACGAGGAACCTCAAGAAAAAAAGGAAAACAGAAAATCACTCCCTAGGGAGGCAAAGCAAAAAGCTGAAGGCTAACTACTCTAATATAAATACTATGAAAATTAACAAAGAAAAAAACAATAAAAAGGCTATAAACTTAACTCTACGCTGCACCAAGGAGCAGAAAAATTACAAACCAAAAAACACTCCAACGGAGATAAGCAATGGTTATTAAACAAACTAACTACAAACAGAGCTGACTAAAAACTTTAGAAACAAAAAATCACTCTTCTTCTGAGGAAAATAAGGAATCAGATATACAAACACGAGGGCACTTGGCGTGGTTCAATGGCAAGGACTGTGATCAAGGGCTGGAGGTACACGAACAAACAAAATACTCTGGCACAGGACAAAGGGAGACGCGGACTATAAGACACATGAGGGTGATTAGAAACAGGTGAAAACAATCAGGGATCAGGGGAGACATCAGACCGGTGACACAAAAGAAGGGCAAGTGACCTGAAACGAGAGGTGAGCTACTTTTCAAAATAAAACATGAAAATCACGAGACAAAAAACCCCAACTCAGGACACCCCTCACCGCGGTGTGACAAATTGCAGTTGACTGATTGATTAGCATAGTCGAACTATGGCTGTAATCCGACTAAACTGTGCATGTAAACATACTGAGTGTTATTACAATGTCACATGATGCACAGGAGACGAGCTTACATCGTGGATGAATAGAAATAGTTTTAATGATTTGTTTCACAATCAGAATTGGATCCATTTCATCTGATAACATTTGTAAAGTCTAGAAGAGCTGCATGATTCAGTCAAGTGAAGAGATGTCTAGACCAGAAGTTAAGTGGCTGTGATGCGAATTGGTCTATGGGCAACACGATGTGGAAGCTATGTGGAATATAACTTCATACCCAGGCATCGAACTTTGGAGGCTTCACGCGCCAATGAGCAGCCTTCATAGGAATGAACGCGGCCCCTCCTCAGACACTGTATCCACTTCTCATTATGTGTCCACGGTTTGGCTAGCTAGGAACACATTCCTGTCATTTCTCTGCTGATTTTACTCTCACAGAAGCCAATGGACCCAACAGGAAAACTGGAAATGTGGTGAGGAAAATGGGAAATGTCACTCTGGTAAAATAAGGAAAATAGATAAATGATTGTTTGCCAAAAGAAAAAAAGAACAAGAAAAATTGAAACATGAGATAGTTAAATGAATGTTATATTCAGGACTCATCTGTTAATTTTTAACTCCTCAGACCTGCAGCTAACTGAGAAGCTGTAGTTCCTGAGGTGAGGAAATGCCTGGAGGAAAGTGAAATGAATTCTTTCCATGCAGGGGATTTCCACACGCTGGTGGCTCACTATCAGACTTGTCCAAATCTTGTATCTTTCATGTCAGTGGAATGTGTAGCGTGCCCCCCTCCCCTTCCATCCACAAAGCCCCGACCATGAGCAACCCCATGTATGCATCAACTTTAATTAAAAAGCAGATAACTGATTGGATGATGGTCAAATGACTGTGCGACCGTAGATCTGGCAGACGCTGTCTGTGGCTGAGCTTCCAGTAAAGATACAGTCATCGTCTTATTCATTTTTTTTTTTCATTTGATGAATCTCATCTCCTTGTTTGTCTGCGTTACAACATCGTCTGTTAAAGCTCACTGTTTACTTATCTGTGTATTATATGTTTAATCATCTGCTTTGTCAGCAGCTGTGTTCACATGTGATCTATAAATAAACTGACAAGACTTGACCTGACCGCCGTCTGACTGATGTTTACATGTGCGTGTGTACAGATTTATTTTAGTTTCTATGAAGTAATGTGACCAGGTGCTGCCTTCTAGACTCCAGAGAAAGGATGATGTAAGTGTACAGGGATAATTAAAGGACCCTGTTTATATTTATGTGCATATGTGTGTGTGGCAGGGGGTTTGTCATTGCTCTGTCTGTCTACGTCTGGGTACATTAGATGTTTGCTGCGTGGGCGAGTGTTCGCGTCTTGGAATGCGTATGACTAAACCTGCAATATGCACCAGCTCGACACACCTGTCCACACCACGTCACCTCCTGAGGTGTCTGGTTTTGGCTCAACTTTTTAGTGAGGGGAACCTAAAGATAGCCTCTTCTCTATAAGATGACAGAGAGGTGATTAAAAAGCACACATGACTCAAAGTGCCTCCTGGTTTCGTGCGTTGAGTGTACATCATAGGTTTGACAGCACTTGTGTCTGTGTGCCCTTTTTGTGCGTGTCTGCGACCGTGTCAGCAGGAAACCCCGGAGTAATAACTCACACAGGGCAGTGACAGGAGCTGCTGCGATGCCCGGCGCAGATACACCATCCCTGGCTGAGGCGATGCCGCTGACAGCTGCCGCTTTTCCAGGAACAACCACACCAGACCGTTCAACTGCCACCTGCCAATCCTTTATCATCACCTCCCTGACCTTGTGTTGAAGTGTGCGTGTGTGTGTGCGCGTGTTTGTGTGCGTGCATGGACACAAAGGGGAAGGGGTGCAACACGACCAGCGGCAGGAGATAAAGTGAAGTCAGTTTGAAGAATTGCATCACATGAAAGGTTGGAGCGAAAGTGTATATTCGGTGGACGGTAGATGCGTGTGCTGTGCGTGTGTGTGTGTGTGTGTGTGTGTGTGTCTGTTATAATTTCCATAATTAAATCCATGCAGACCATTTATCGTTTCCACCGAAAGGGCACATCATACCACTATGACAGCCTGTGTAATGTTCATTTGCTTAACAAATTATCATCTCAAATGAAAGAAAGCTTTGGCTGTTCTTTGGCTCACACCTCACGTAATATAATATCTCTTTTTCACTGGACACGTCTGGCCTGAAAGCACAATGTAATGAGACTTTGGTGCCAATTTGAACTTGATGACTTTTCCGGAGTTTGATTTGACCCAGTTGAGCCTCCCCTCGTCTCCTCTTCTCTTGCACGCTCTCCGATCCATTTCCCCATAAATCTGTCCCATCTTAATCCTCCTCCAGCCGGCTGCACAAACCCCCGAGATGTTAAAAAAGAATGAGGGCTTTGTTTGAGTTTGCTTAAGCGTTTAAATCTTAAATCATCATAGCTCTCTTACAGCTTGGAGAGACTAATCTTCTCACATGTCTTCAACCGCAGCAGAGCTTTCGGTACAAACACCAACATCAGAGAGAGACCTAGATTAAATCTGAAGCGCAGAAGACAAAATCATCCGCAGCTCGCTCGAGCTCTGCCACCACAGTTTTTATTTCAAGGCTGCAAAACAAATTTGAGGAGGAGTTGTTTGCACGCGGAACATAAAACAAATGATTTTACACATGTTGGGATTCTACAAACCATTGCAGACTGATGCTTTTGTGTTTCAGTAGTTTTTTTTAGACCTTAAAGCAGAGGATTTAAACTGAATTCATAACATTCAGACAATCTATGAGAGGAGAAACTATTTTCGAGCCTGAGACGACCTGCATACATCATGTGAATTAGGTGCCAGTCGACACAAATTACATTATGTATAGGAATTTCCCCATATTAGGCTGTCAGAAATGATTTAAGTTGAGACTTCACATCACCTCTTAAAGGGTCAATTCTGGTTCACCCAAATTACAAACCAAATTTTCTCACTAAAGTGTTGTGGTATAACTTTGGACTGATTTGCAACTTTGGGATCTGCCTCAGTGTTTGCTGCCAGTTTTTCTCCTCAGATGCATGGAAGTGAATTAGTGGCGCTCGCAGCCTTGAAGTGGCATTTTGAGATTTCAACAGCAACGTTTCTTTCCAGAGCCGGTTCTCCCTTATTTTGGATCATCCACAGAAAGTTGTCAGCAATTTTCATTCGGAAAACTGCAACGGATAAGTAATTTAAGTGAAAACTGCTAGGAGACTTCATATCATCAGTACAGTTGTGTGTGTTTGTTTTCACAGTGTCACATTGGGGGCTAGATTAAACTGTAGACCAGTTATTTCTGGACCGCATGCCTGTGTGACAGTGTGAACAGTCATGGACAATGGTGGAATATATAAAAGTAAGTTTACTCAAGTACCATACACAAGTACAAATTTAAGGTTCTTCTTGTACTTCACTTGAGTATTCCCATTTTAAGCATCTTCATAAATTTAGTGCTCTCAGAGGCAAAGTACTGTTTACTCCACTACATGGATCGGACAGCTTTAGTTAGCAGTTTTCCGATTATATTTTGTATGTATCTCCAAATTTGGGTGATTTCAATGATGAACGTGAAGAATTAAAGGGTTTATAGGTTTAGAAAATACTCCTTCTTCTTCAGCTAAATAAACATTTTAAAAATCTTCTTGGATGAGCAAGGAAAAAAAAGCTGGAAACTAAAACTTGACTTTTAAGAGATACAAACATATGATGATCTCATAGAATATGATGCATTGCTGTGGATTTAAAAACCCAACAGTATTTGAAGTAGTTCAAATAAGCTCAGCCTGAAACATCTACAGCACTAAAATGCAACATTCACATTAATGCAGCAGTAATATTACAGCTCCACCACTATTTGACTGCAGAATGAAGACTTTTTATACTTAATGCTGAAAACCCCCTTATATTTAAACTGGTGATCAGTTTACTTTGCTCTAACTTATAATTCTGTAAGTTAATAATGATTCTACTCACGTTTACTGTACTAATTGGTGTGCTGGATTTTGCTTTTATCTGTTTTACCGGCATTGTTTTTTTGACCTGTCAACATCCCCAGGTAACAGCTGGAATAACTCTAGAAACTGTACACTGCAAAAGTTTAAAAAAGACCCAGCTGAAGGAGGAAGACGAAGGAGTGTGATAGACGCCGAGGTAAAACATCAGTGAACCGATGGACATTCACCTGATGGAAAACCATGTTGTGTCGTAGTCTGTTCGCTCTTTTTTTGGATTAGATTGGTCAATAACAAAATCTGACAACGCATTAACATGACAGTATTTTACTTTTCCTTTTCATAGCACTGTGATCAGGGTTTACAGGTCAAATCGAGATTCTTTCCTGCTTTGGACAGAAGCCATTTTTACTTAAGTAAAGGATCTTAATACTTCTTCCAGCAGTGATTATGAATAGATACACATCCAAGTCTGGCCTACACACCACTGGCCTGAGTTATCTCTTATCATCCCTGCTGTGCACTGAAAGCCCCGAGCTCCAGATAATAAGAGATCCCAAACAGCAGACGATCACCCCAACATGTACAACACATGCACACACAGAAGAACACACACGCGCGCGCACGCTCAGAGAAAAATGCATCAGATAAAGGATACACATACGGCATCATACCCTTTGAATAACAACATAAACTGTTTACTTTACATCACTCAAATGAAATAATCAAACATTAATTGTTTTTCCAGTGGATTTTAATGTGTTCCAGAGGTCTGTGTTGCCTTTTGAAGGCACAGATGAATAATTTCAAAACCTCAAAGCTGCTGTCACAAAGTCTAGGAAGAGAAATCTGCAGCAGTTAATATGCACACACACTGTTGGCTACCGCCATGTAATGGAAAACAATAAAGCAATATTTGAACACGCACACGAAATAGGTTTCCATGCTGTCTTGGCCGTTTCAGTCGTCAAGCAGCACTGATAATACTGTTTAGTCTGGCTATTCTGTGGAATCATCCGTCCAGATCATTAGAAAAGAAAGGTGTGCTTGTGTTTTGTTTTGGTCCCGAAGAAAATGAAGGATGGGTGTTCGGTGGAGAGCGTGCAGGAGGAGAAAGAGAAACAGGAGGGAAATACGCCAGGAAAAGCAGAGTTGATGAACTGATTTTTGACGTGTCTGATACCAGGGTGAAGATTTTCCTAGAAGTAGCAAAGGCATCAACCTCAAATGTAGCAACAACTTAAAATAGTCACAAAGTCAGGAGCATGTCCACCCCCGATGCCATACATGGAGTGTTTTTTTGGTCTTCTTGCAAGTTTCATTATTGTTTGAATATAGAATCGTACAGCCTTTAAAGGCAGGAAAGCAAAACTTCATTTAAAAGTTGAAAGTGAATCAACTTCTGACTAAATTAGAGTATAAATTCCTACAGTAAACTGTTTTACTCAATCTTTTGTTTCACTCTCTGCACTATTTGGGCCTAACTTAAAGGAAAATAACACTTAATAAAGGAAAATGTGGCATTATCTACTCACTCCCATGCCAATGGAATTTCAGGTAAGGTTTCTTAGTCCACAAACATTTTCTGGAACCTCACAGCAAAACAGTGTGGCGGCATTCTCCAAACAACTGGTACAGATGGGGACTTAATGGTGGGGAGAAAAAGTACATTAAACAGCTCCCTACAGTTCGTCCATCACTTTTCAGCTGAAATCTTAGCTGATAAGCTAAAAGCAACTCGTCTTTAGTGGGGGCATTTAAAAAAATGTCTTTTCAAATCACTTGGATTTATGCCAGATGCACTGTATGAGGGATTTGCTTTTTCTTTTATAGGTTTTATAACAAATTCAAATCTACTTCAGTTGTTTTGCAGTGAAGCTCCATAAATGTTTGTGAACTACGAAACTTGACACCTGACTTTCCATTGGCACTGAATTTTCCTTTAATATCCCTCTGTCTTAAACACACTGAACCCTGACAGTTTGCAAAGTGCTTAAATTCTTCATTAGCTGGGGCTAAGTGGAGTGTGTGTACACACTGGCACACAACCACAATTTTAAACACCTTTGTTTGAATGAAAATTACCTCTAAATGTAATAACAAACTACTGTGAGCACGTGTGTCATTTTCTTAAGGATAACCACTTATTTTAAAAGACACTGTTGAAATAAAGACAATTTATAGCCACAATGAAAAGTTGCCTCATGTGGATGGAAACAGAGTCCAGTTTGTCATGGAGTTAACACCTCTCAGTGCCCAGAGAGACATCGTACTCCGGTCGGGGCTAAATGTTTCACAGAGGCCAGGTCTAGATCACGGAGGGTCAATTACAGTCACTGTTAGAGCCGTAAATCAACTCCATGAAACTCACACACGCACACACACACACACACACACACACACACACACACACACACAGACACACACACACACTCACACACACACACACACACACACACACATGCAGGCAAGCAGTCAGGCAGAAAAATGAATACACATTTGCACATGCAGACATGCATACACATGCAGATGTTTTAAGTTTATTCACATAATGTATTGACCTCTCTCTCTCTCTCTCTCTCTCTCTCTCTCTCTCTCTCTGACTTCACTCTTTGTGCCACACACACAGACATACACACGTGAACACACAAACACGCACTCTTTGCCCCAGTGAAAGTGATCTTTACCTGCTGTCAGCACATCAGAGCAAAGGCCCTGGAGCTGCTCCCCTTCCCCAAGGACGCCTATCAATCACTCTGCTGCCATGACAACAGAAGAACGCCTCTGGTTGGTTCACATGATGATCTCAGCTCAAGATTGCTGACGTGACCCTGGTAACGACTGAGTGATTGACAGGTAGGTGTATAATTGGAAAGCTTTAAGAGAGGGAAAGGAAACGAAAGGGACATGATATTTTGAGAACACAGCGTCTGAGGAGCCAGTGGCATTTAAGAAATAAAACTGGTGACGTTTTATGTTTGAATTACTAGAATCAGAAAAGGCCAAGTATGCGGCCACACACAAGTATTTTCACAACAGTTTTATATGGCTGTCAGCGTACTTAGACAGAAATCAACATACAGCTAGGAACAAGGACAGCAACTGGATAAACAGATTAAACAGTGGCAGAGAATAAAGAATACTAAACAGTAGCATGTGTAAGAAAGTGCATACAGTGTTCAAATCTCTGATCAGAATCCATATCAGAATCAGCTTTATTGGCCAAGTATGTGTACACAAACAATGAATTTGACTCTGCTTATAGATACTCTCAATGTACAGGGAACAGTTTTTAAACCTTAAATCTAAAAAATCAAAAATGAATCATCGAAAAGACTAACAGACTCCATAACATGTATGGAGGAAGAAGAAGAGAAAAAAAAGTCTGATTGTGAGGAGTGCAGAATTTCCAGCATTATTTACCTTCAAAACAGCATTTACATTAAAAACAGTGTCAGGAGTTTTTTTCTGACTCTCTGACTGTTAAGTGTAACAGCCGGGAGGAAGAAACTCTCTCTGTCTGGTCATTTTGACGTACAGGGCTCTATAAGGCCTACCGGAGAGGAAGAGCTTGAGGAGTTTGTGTCTGGGGTGCGAGAAATCTGCAGAGACATTACTCGCCTGTTTCCTGACCTTGGACCGGCACAAGTCCTGTATGAAGGCCAGGTCAACTCCAATTATTTGGTCAGCTCTAATTATTATCAATTATTGAACAGTCAAGAAAATATTGTTGTTTTTGTTCTTCGAACAAGATTTATTGACAAAAAGAAAAATACAGCACTAGCCTTATCCTTTAGCTTAATATTAAAGAGGTCATATTATGCTCATTTTCAGGTTCGTACTTTTATTAAGGTCCTAGTAGAATAGGTTGTGAAACATCTCGTCTGTGTTGAATTTTTGGTGAGTGTTACACATGCACATTACATTATAACGGGCGGGATGAAGCCACTCAGAAGGAGAGTAGGGCGGGTCATGCAGAACAAGGTAGTGTGATCCAAAATAACGCCTCTACAGCAGTAGCTATCTCTGCTGAATGACTGGAGTGTATATATTTTATAATGAATATATTAAAAATCACATTTATATACCAATGTTACATAGTGATACACAAAAGTTACGAAATTGAAATTTTTAAATATTCGTGTCAGCAGTAGGAACAAATGGATACAAGTGGCCACAGATAGTTGAGGGCTGTCAGAAAGTGTTGTGAGAAGGACTTAATTATTGTTGCTTTAGTCCTGTTGTTTAAATGTGAAAAAACCCAGCATACCTAATCTTCCTTCTCTTCATGTTATGTAAATGTTGTTAAAATTGGATCTACATTCCAGAAGCCTTTCACCAAATTTAGCTTTAAAAAAACAACATGACTGGAATGAACCTATAACTTCCTTGGTGTGTTTGGATTTGTTGACATGATTGGTTGCACCTCCATGACCTCCCAAGTCTTTGACCTCTCTCTGCAACCTTTCTTTATCTGGTGTCAAAGGTCAACAGTCAGTGGTCAGCGCTGTCTGTCACGGGCCAGACGGTAGTCCCTCGGACCACAGACTGAAACCACTAAACCAAATCCAGACCTCAAGCTTAAACAAACACTATCACCGCTGGCCGCTGTGCAGTTTTTAGTGCTGTGTGTGAAAAAGGTCATTAATTACTAACAACTCAACACAACCTTGAGCCCCGGGGAGACTACTAAAACCTTGGTACAATTAAATGTGTGACACACAGTGGAGAAAGTGTCCCAGACGCATTAACATCACAGGAGTGTGACTAAGACGCTGTTTGCGCTGTAACAGCGCCAGCTCCCAGGCTGCTGTGTTTACTCACACTGATGGTAAGTTTCCCTTTTGTCTCGCTCAGGAACAAGCATTCCCACACACATGAAACATGACCGGGCATAGGGGCACTTTTTTCTCTCATACCTGTTTCTAATTAGTTACTCTCAGATGTTTGTGTGACTCATCTGAGAGAAGGGGAGTCGCGACACTTCTTGCACAAGGCTGCTCATATGCAAACCTGCAGGTACGTTCATGCACACACATACAGTGGTTACATACACGAAGGCGATGATGAGATGAGGATAAGATTAAATGGAACTGTGTTAACAGTAGTTCAGACTTGTCCTGTTGGCGATGCATTCTCTTTGAGGTCTCAGCAGCATGCTAGCTGTGAAGTTTGCTGAATCTTGTATTATAAAAACTTCTACAAGGAACTTCTAACTTATTATGAAACAGTCTTTGTCCATCAGTGGAAAGATTTGCAAATTCTACATTTCTAATGCCTGTCAATGGGTCGTATTTCCAGTTAAACCAGATTAAATATTTACGACAAGCAGATCGGAAAAGCCTGTGTTTACCTTTTCCCCGGCAACGTTTTACAAAGACGTTATTGCCAGTTCAAATGAGGCACAGCCAGGAGGAGGTTTTGCTTCAGGGAATCTTATTTTTGACATTATTTTTTAAGGTTATGGCTAATACTGGGGCAGGAAATGGGGTTAACCTGGGGTAGGGAGCCCAGAAAGCTTTGGCAGTCTTTGACAGAAATACACCAATCTTACCTCCAAAGAGGAAGTGCAGGGATTGTGTCGAGTGCAGCAGACCCTGAGATGACCATGGCACCCTCCGACAGTCCAGCCAGACCAAGTGAACCAAACACCACTGCAAGCAATGCGGTCAGCCCATGAAGATAAGGGAGCAACTCAATTTAAAATATATTGAAATTTAAAACTTTTGTTTTTTCTTTTTTCACATTGTCACATTAATACACAATCTTTTATAATTAAATATCACAGGTATCATCAACATTAGTAGGTTGTGACACCTCTAGTGTCACACTTACACTCTTTGAAATGCCGTCATGGTCGCTTGGCAGCCTTCTTTTCTGTAACTCCACCGCACTCTCATTCACCTCTCGACATGAAAGTCAGTTCATAAACATGTAATGTGAGTGTGATATGACACGTTTTGTAGAATTGTCAATACATTTGTACGAAGCCATATGCCCGTACAAATCAGTGATGCGCAGAAACGTTAATTGCTTACATTTTATGTGGAAGGAACAGAGTTGGTTCGTAAATCAAAAGTCATATTAAAGTTAGTAATAGTAATAACCACAAATAGATGCATTGCCAATGTGCATTCTGCAAATAGCTGTGATTAAAAATAAGGTGCTAGCTACAGGGGCCTCCAATATCAACACAAATTGTAGTTCCTTTTGTAATTGCCTTTTGTTTTATTAAGCTGGGAACAAAAAAACCCACAAAAAAAGTTTGGGGTGTTAATTGTAATTGTTAATTTGCAGGCTTAACAGCATTGTTCAAAGCAGCTTTCAAGGCAGTGTTGCTCAACCCTGAGCAGACTGTTCCTATGGAGGGCAATAAAACAGGAGAACGAAAATGAAACAGCTGCTGACCTGCAACCCGGTGGCCTAATATAGATCACCATGACTGTTCTTACAGTAAAGCCAGAAATAACATTGAACAGGGGAACTAGAATTTGCATACAGACTGGGTAAGCCTGCAAGAGAAATTTGTAATCATACTCACATACATTGACAGGCTTTGAAAAACTTCCAACTTGCAACTCCAACTTTATTTGCCTTACAAACCTTTTCAAACACCAGAAAAGAGATAAAATCAAAGAATAAGGATGGTTTTATTTTATATTTCCCTTCCTTTTCCAATATATAATCCAGTATAAATATCATCACCAGCAATTGTATCAGTTCCTTTCTCAGTCATTTCCAACTTCCATTTATGTCTGTGGCTTTCGACCCAAACGCCCTTTTGTTCTTTAATAGCTGTTCCGAAATACAGTTCATAGTTCCATTTTTAAGAAATGACTAAATAATTTCCTCAAACTGCTGATCACTGCAGTTTTCTGACAGAAGTTACTTGGGCCTGAATGAATACCAACTTTTTTTAAATTTCAGTGAGTATATGTACAAAACTCAAATCAAACAACAGTGTACATTTTTATTCCATTGATGGTTTTGATCATTTCATAGGATTTGTGGTTAATAACTAAGATATGGAATATCACCAAGTTTATCATTTAGTAGAAGTATAAATACATCTTTTTTCAGATTCCAGATGGCCACTTTTTAAAATACAAGACTTAAGTCTTCAGAGGTGGCAAAAGTACGCACATTCTTTGCTTTATTAGAAGTACTTGTGTATCTAGACTCTGGAGAAGTAGAAGTACTGATTTAACTTCTTTACTGCAGTTAAAGTAAGAAAGTACAGTACACTCTGTAAGTATAAAAGTAAAAAGTATCCCTTTGTAGGACTTTTCTACCCACCATTTCTGTGCAAAGTTGACTGAACCTCATGTCATATAGTATTAATATAAGTCAAAGACTATTAAACTTAAAGGTAGGATTAGTCTAAGCTGTTCGTAAACTCACCACAAAGACAGTCGATTGTTGAATCTCATTCCCAGGACATCAGATACTGACATATTGGGTTAAGTGTCCTGAGCAGCAGAAAAATTGAGACAATTAGAAAATTGAGGCAGATGGCTGCAGATATGAGACACTAACACAACATTTCTTCCCATTTGATTCTCCCTCTCTTTCTGTTTCTGTCTTTTAAGTCATTTTCGTCTTGCTATGTCTGCCGTGCTTGATATGCACTGACAGGTTGAAATCAGTCTTGTGATGCTGGGACGGTGGCATGGAATGATGCATAATGAGAATAATAATTCCACTCAAATACATTAAAACTAAAGTTTACAGTAACAAATTATTTGTACCTCTTTACTTCCCACCTAGGCAATTCTGTTGTGATTTCCAAGGTGGGAAGAGTTTGATAAATAATAAACAATACTGGGAGCGCTGATGGGAGTGATTGTATGGCCCCAAGAGGAATGCTGGGAAATGTTGTGTTTTTCCATGCTCCGTCTGCCAGTGGAAACATAGGCTGTGCACATACACATGGTGTCCTCTGGGGAGATCTGGACAGATCGCTAAATCACTGCCCAAAATGTCCACACAGGCTGTTACTGCTGGCCGACATATGCTAGAAAAGTGTCTGTGAAGAAGTGTCTCGTTTAAGTGTTTCAGTGTGACTGCGTGAAGGAAGTCTGCTGGGGTTTGTGAGTTATTGTACTGGATAGTCATCAGGGAGTGAGAGGAATGTAAACTGAAGGAACAGCTAGGGGCCACTTCATAACCAAGTCAAGTGTAAGAACCTCCACCGACCACACCTCTGCATACACACACACACACACACACACACACACACACACACACACACACACACACACACACACACACACACACACACACACACACACACACACCTGCAGGACCTGAGGACAACAGGGCCCAATGACATACGAAAAGCTGTAAATTCACAGACTTCACAGGTAAACTGTCTCTGGGCAGTAATCCTGTGCAGGTGTGTTTGTGGGAGAGATTACATGAAAGTGTAATGGCGTTTCATTATGTATATAGAGTATATAAAGTGTAACAATCCATATGCCAGGGAGGTGACTCCCAGCTCTCCCTATAAAATAAAAAAGTAGGCATGAGAGTGCCTCATTTACTTTTTATGGCCATGGAGGGAACCTCTCAAGCCAAATCCAGATGGGGGTTGAGTATATATCTTCAAACCAGCTTTAAGAGTGGATTTCCCCCAGATCATCGTGAGACACTGAAGGAAAGATAAGAAAAGAATAGTGTTATCCCTGTGGATGAGATCATCAGTCATTATAGAGTCACTAAAGTCTATAAATCACATCTCAAATATCAACACAACACTCCTCTGGGGGAGTTTACTACTCTGTCAGAGGATTATATATTTAAAGGCTCAGTTCTTTCCTTAAGATAACTTCCTCTCTCTCCAAGTAGATGTCAAGGACTGAGAGAGAGAGAGAGAGCAAAAACAGAACGCCTGAGCTCTTCACATGCCTCTAGTCATAACATCACTTCTCTGTCTTCATACACCAGTGGTGTCCGCTTTCTGCTGCCAGGGTGCATCAGATTTCTTATCTAGGTTTGTCTTCCTCTGCAGCATGCATAAACAAGGCAGGACATGTACTGTATTATGCTGTGCTGCTGTGTGATGCTGGCAAGTGCAAAGCTTAACACTGAATGCGACTTTGTGAGAATATGAAATATTATATTTTGATTCTGCTGAACCGTGGGAAAACCTGTTTTTCTTAACCAGGGATGCAACTTTAACAGGCTTAGACTGGTCAGAGTGGCAACAGGGATTAAGCAGCAGCAAAAGTAGTGAGCTTGTGTAAAGTAAGAACAGAACAGCAAGACCACAATGGAAAAATACTCAGTTACAGGTGAAAGACATGAATTGATATTAGACTAAATGTATATAATCAGAGTTAGATTATATTACAGTATTGGAATAGTATTAATGATGTTAGTTGAGGTGGACCTAATACGACTGTGCAAAATGAGATAAATGTAGTGGAGGTGTAGTAAATATTCTGATACTGACAGTGAATGTTCCTACAAAGGGCAATGTGGTTTAGACACAGTAGTCAAAAAGATTAAAAAAGAAAAAAAGCAATGAATTAAACAACTATGAAAACCAAAAATATGCAACACCATCTTCACTTATCACCAAAACCATCTTGAGAAAGCATCGAGCCCCATTTTTTTTACAGCTGTTAACAGACCAAACAACATATCACAATGAGCACTCAAATAGTCTGTAAAGCAACATAATGTCACTTTTTTAACAACACATTACATTGTGATGACTTTATGAGTTTTGTTTGTAGTTTACACCTACATTACATCTGACAAATTGTTACAGACCTGAGATTTTTATTTTAAGACAATGGTGTAGCACTAAGAAACTGTGGCATTTTGTGCAAATAAGGTAAGAAAGGTTATGTATTATGCTGAATGGCCCCTTTCAAATGGTTACATTGTTGTATATTTTACTCTATTGGAATGTTGTTAACTTACTATAATGCATTAAAATTGTTAGTTATAGCTGCGTTTTCAACGTGTAGTTGATCAATTTCAAGCCAATAACAAATATTCTATATGATGTTGGATAGATCAATCTATTACAGTACATCAAAAGTGATCATATATCAGATAAATAAAGTCAAGTAAAATATGAATATGAATGTGTAAAGAAACAGCAAATGGAAACAATCAAGTACAAGTGCCTCAAAATTGGACTTAAATACAGTATTTTTTATCCCTGCCTTTTTTTTTTTTTAAAGATGGTGAAGTAAAAGACCTCCGTGCTACTGCTTCTAGAGAGGTAAAAACCTCCACCCTGATGGAAGCAAATAAATGACGTTGGGAGTTGTAGAGTGTCTTCATTTACCTAAGACTTACAAAACAGGTGATGATCTTAGAAAATATTACCTTAATATTCCTTTTTCGTTGTTTTTCTTAGCTTTGTTTTAGCACAGGGTGATCTTTCATCTCGAATGCAACTTTATTTATTTGTGTTCTGCTATCATTTGTAGTGCTGTTGTGAATAGGGTTTAAGCATAAAATACACTGTGAAGAAAATAGTATGCTTTGTTTGAATTTAAGATACCAAACAGTATGCAGAGCAATTTAAATTTGCTCGACCTTGACCAGCTACAGACGACAATGTACTGATTACATGCTAATAGAGGTTATCAATACCATTGATCTAATAATAGGCTCTATTCATAGCCTATAGCCACAGACAGGGGTCAATCTACCTGATGAGTACTTGCACTTTTAATACTTCATGTTGTTGCCCTGAGTTCTGTTAACTTCAGTACATCTGTCATAATCTGTGTTTCCTGTGCAGTGTGAGAAGCGGCAGCGCCCTCTGCTGTCAGAGCTGTACGTCACAGCTGAGACGTCATCGCCACAGTGCTCTTCTCCTATTGGTCACTTTCGGCCCTGTGACCAAAACACAATCATGGCGGCCTCCGCTGCTGTCCGGTCGAGCATGGGGCTGACTTTCAGACTTTCTCGAGTTATGCCGGACTGTAACACATGTCCTCTCAACAGGTTAAAGAGCTGTGTGAGCAGCGCGGCTAATGTCCAAAGGAGGGGTTCGTTTGACAGCTTCCGGACGATAAACCGACACTTGCAGACGAGTAAAGGTGAGCGGTGCAGCTTGCTAACACATTTTAGCCTCCATCAGAAGCTGGTTCTTCTTTCTGGGACTGTTTGTTGACAATAAGTGGTAGTAAATCTTTTTTTGCTCCGGAGTTTGTAGTTTATGTTGTTGTTAGTGTCAGCAAAGTCTGGAGGCAGTTGGTGGAAGGACATCAGAGGTTATTAGAGTCGAGAATCCGCTCAATAACACTTGTGTAACTTAAAGTCAGCATGCCCAGTATGGCTGGTGAAACTTTGTGCAACAAGTCAAACCTTGTCCACATCCGGCACGGTCTGATATCACCACAGACAGCAGAGACACTCACAGTCCTGTTGTTGTTGTTTCTTCTCTCGAAGGTCTTTACCAAAGTGAGGATGTCAGCTCCAATGCAGAGGACCCAGAGGACGTGTAAGTTCACTACGTGCTTTTTTTTTGAATTGATATGGTTTTCTCAGTCGGTGTTTATGCACAAATCCTATCAGATGCACCACAAGTCCTAATAAGAGGAGGCTACAACAGAAATTCATCGGAAGTTTGCTAAAATTTTTTGCAATGTCATGCTGAACATGCTTTTTTTTTTTTGCACACTGAACATGGACTGAACCAGTTGTTTACTTTAAAGTGAAAAGGTTGTGCTCTAAACCAACAGCTTACTTATTCAGTTTGCATTTAGGATACAAATTGTAAACACAACCCATTGAGTGGGTAAAAATTTGTAAAGTTTGAGAGTTCTGAGAGTTTTTTTCATCTAATTTGGTGGTTGCTGCTTCTCAGAGTGGGTCATCCATAAATTGCAGAGCTGTTGGTTTTATCTCAGGTTCATTCTGTCCAAAGTGTCTTTAGCAAGGCAATGCACTCAATGAGAAGCAAAATATAAAAGCGCTTTGTACATTTACAACAAACCATTACAGTTGTTGCTCTTCTCAGTGTGTTTGAGCAGGAAACTAGCTTGTTTGTCCCGATGCTTAAAATAACAAAAAACAATGTTGACCTACATTAGCTAGAAAATGGCAGCACTGAAAAGTAGCCGTATTCAGTTAGCCAGAAATGTAATGTGAGCAATGGAGAGGGCTTCGTGCTCTTAAACTAATACAGCATCAACAGTGTGTAGGTGAAAAGTTTCACCTGACACAAAAACATGCATTGCGTCTCTAGACTGACAGAAAAAATATAATGAAATGAAGAACTGATTCGTTTGTCAGTGTTTTTTTTCCTTCACATGTTTTAACACTATATATTTTTCAAGCCTTAAAACAGCCCAATGACCATTTTCAACTTTTCAGAACCTTGCAAGTTTAACTGAAATACGTGACTGTAAATAAAGCTAAATCATTTCTAATCTTTTTGCTGCTCAGGGTGAACGTGGTGTATATAGATCGGTCTGGTAAGAGGATCCCAGTTAAGGCCAAGGTGGGAGATAACGTCCTCTATCTGGCTCACAAGCATGGAATTGACCTGGAAGGTGAGCATTTACACAGGTGGGCCTGTTTTAGATCAAAGCAGGTGTTGCAGCGAAAAACACCAGCCCTCCGAATTATTTTACTTGGTAAGCTGTTTAGGCTGCGATGGTGTGGACTGCAGGGGTTGATTTCATGCTGCGGTGGTCAGTCGCATAACTCAGCAATCAGACAGGCTGGTCAACAGTATTGTAGTTCAAGCTGTTTGCACTACATTTAAAAAATAAATAAATTACATGATAAACAAAGTCTGTGATACTTATGATGGAAGTTTTTCATATTGTCTTATAAGCACTGGGTGACATGACAGGCTCGGTGTCAGGGTGATCAAATACTGTCTCACAGGCCAAAAAAAAGGTAAATGCACAAACATTCAGTGCTCCACCAAATTATGCATGTATGTTGCTTACGTCCTCCGATGACATTGTGCTGCCAGGTGACTGCACCAGCAGGAGAAGAGAAATACTCTCCAAACTTGATTCAAATGGAGAAACCCTCTCTGGAGGAACTGTTTCTCCCAAGCATAAAGCTGGAAATTGGGCGCTTTCTTTGCGAGTTCAGGGACCAAGCGATGATATTTCCCAGTTGTGTCCTCCTCACCGCTGCAATGCCTGATTTGTTCTAAGTGAGGCCTTAAAGTTATTTTTGAGGTTTTATTGAAGCATGTTGTTAAGACACTTAATGCTCATTAACTGTGTGCCTTTTTCATTAAGGAGCCTGTGAGGCATCACTAGCTTGCTCTACATGTCAGGTCTATGTGAGTGCCGACCATTTTGACAAACTGCCAGAACCTGAGGAGAGGTAGGTCTGCTACAAATGATGTCCTCCTGAACCATTTCAGTTTCAACTAATGTGTTTGATGAGGTGAAAGGGAGGTCACTGTAAATGTTGACGGATATGTTGGCTCTCTAGAGAGGATGACATGCTGGACATGGCGCCCATGCTTCAGGAGAACTCCCGGCTGGGATGCCAGATCACCCTCACCCGAGAGCTCGACGGAATCGAGCTCACATTGCCCAAAGTCACCAGGAACTTCTATGTGGACGGGCATGTGCCCAAACCTCACTGAAAAGAGGCCCAAATGACGATGAAGAGGGGGATTGATGGAAAATGACATGGGGTCTCTGCGCTGCCCCTGGAGTGACGGGTTGCGACCATGAAGAGATACACTGCGAGGATAGTGAAGTCCATGGCAACTCCCAAGACGACTTGAAGAACGACTGATTCCACAGTTAACCAATGACAGGAGAGACCTGCAGATGAGATCAAGCAGAGTCGGACACTATATGAGTGAAGGTGAAACTAATGGTTACTTCCAACAACAAAAAAAAACAAACAAAAAAAGCCCTGTGATGGTTTAACTGATATTGCATTATTTTTGTGGACATGTTCTCAGGCCAGCAGTACGACACCATTCAATCTCAAAAGCTGTTCTTTGTTAAAACACCCTATACATTTAAGATACATTTCATGCTTGTTTTATACATCGCACACCTGTTTTAACAAAGTTCATCTTTTTGCCGTTAAATGGAACATTCCTTGTTACAGCTCATATACGCACAAGTCTCAGAAGCTGATCATTTCTGCCACCCTGATTCCCTCGTCCAGATATTGTATACAAAAAATGTACTCTCATCTATATGCTCATTTGTAGGTGTTGTCATGGCTTATCAGTAAGTACCCACTAACTGTAATCAGCACTAAGTCACAAACCCTCAGTTTTCCTCTGCATGGCCCTAAAGAGAAGAAGCCATATGATGAAGTGGTGTAAGAGGACAGTATTTGAGTGGAGCTTAAAGGGTGGTCTCTTAAATATAGTGAACAATAAATCAGGATTTAGACTATTAAGGATTACATTTTATTCACTATAAACATTTCCAATCATATATGGCTGATTATGCTTCGAGTGTTAATTTAAAGCACTTCCTGCCAGGTGCCAGTGATTCTGCTTAATTAGCAGGTTTGGTTCAGGTGTGCTTTGAGCCAGAGCAGGATGAAGGTGGAGACTCATCTGTTCTGAAGCTGGTGGGCTTCATGTTACCATGAATTGAGTTTACTATGTCTACCTTTAAGTCTACTGTACTTGTTCAATTTACGCACAAATATAAGTGAATTCTGTATATTATGTCTTAGGAATTACAAATATTTAAAGTTGTGCAATAAAATCAATTTTAAAAAGATGCTTTTTTCAGACTTGTCATTCCCAGAGGACCTAAAAATGGGACAACATTTTTGGCATTGTTGCATTAAGGCTGAAATAACCGATAGTTCATTGTGTGATAAGCAGGCAGCCATTGTTAATAAAAATCGTTGCATTTGTCTGGCAAATATTTCAACATGCGTGTGTGTGGTTGCAGCTGCTACAAAGTGAAACTGGGACTGTGTGCGTTAGCACTTTTATTCCGACACAGGTGTAATCCAGCAAATCAAATACACCCGCGCAATGGTTCCTGGTCCAGAACACGTCATAGCAACGCATCAGCTCCATCGGTGAGAGTTTCCACAAAGTTGGCACAGTTTTCTGGTGATCGATCTGAAGATCTGAGGTGAGCATGAACAGTAGTGCGCAACGATTACAGGTAAACTGGGTGGACGGCACGTTTTTTAATATTATTCTTGATCCGATCTTTAACTACTATCTCCAGGCCCAAATGATCGAGACGTAGTTACCCACAGAGGCCTTGACAGGTCAAGAGTGGACAAATAGAAGCATGGATCTGCGATTTTTAAGTTAGATCACAGTTACAGTATCAAAATGTGCGACAGTTGAATCTTGTCCGTTCGACCTGCTTCTGCGCTCGCGACAATCAAACTCAAGAAAACCGCGAAAAAAGTTTTTGTAGAACGCAAGGCTACATCAGAGTTCTGGAACACTGGAGCTGCACCGAGGGTTCCACGGTTTGTTACATTTCCTCTGCTGAGTTGAGAAGGCCGAAGTGACGTTTTTATGAAAAGAACAAATCTATCGGCTTCACTTTAGTTAGTTTTTCAAAATTTTTTATTGTTGTTATTTTTTTATTAGGGTTTTGAATTTAAATTGTCACCAGTCGAGTCCTGTTAGCTAAAAAATAATGTAGGTCAATGGAACATTGCGATAATACTATCCTCAAGTCAATAAGCTAACGTCACTGTCGCCACAGTTTGAAAACAAAAATGCTAAACACTGAAATAGTCCTAACTAACCTGTCACTGTGGATATGAATGTTGCTCAATTTGTAATATTCTATGTTGTGGCAATGTTTGAAATCCATTTAGCCTCTCTAGAATAGAGGTACTGTATTTAAGTTCTCTATTTAAGTACAACTTTGAGGCCCTTATACTTTACTTGAGTATTTCCATTTTCTGCTACTTTATGCTTATACTATGTACCTTTTTACTCCACTAGTAAAGTAAAGTTACTAGTGACTTTGCAGATTGATGCATCAGGCCACACATTTTTAAATAATTCATTTAAAAAAAACAAAGCAGATTCTGACAATCAGAAAAATGCTTAACATCAATTTAAGTAATTGGCCATGCAGATACGGGGTCCACCCATAAGGTACAGTACATACATGTAAATGCATTTATATTTTACTGTTGCTTGTATTTTTGATACTTAAGTACATATAATATCAGAGACTTTCAGACTTTTACTCAAGTACTATTCATGTGGGTTCAACATCATTTTGTGTCGGAAAAAAAGTGGTTTTATTATTTCCCATCTCTGTAATGAACCCCTTTATGGGACAAGTGATCTTAAAGCTTTTTGTTTGTTATTATGATGCAGACACTGCCCAAACATGAGCACAGGACCAGAGACACAAGCTTCCTTCATCCAGGGAAACCAGAGCGCAATGGAACATGATGCCTCCCACTCAGCCCTCCTGTATCTTTTCCAAGAAGTTTCCAAGCTAGCTTCCCCCATCCACAACAGCTTCCTGGACACAAATCTGCCCTCCCCTGGCTAAATGAGACTTCTAGGCAGGGTCCTTTCGTGGCTAAAAAAGAGGAAGATGATGCACATTCATTTCAAATCTCTAACGGCTCCCACCAACACGGTTTGTCTCCTAAAATGCCTTGTAATCAGATGAAAAAAGTGAAGGAGAAAAGTCACAGTAGTAAGGTCACAACTTTTGTTGACCCTCAAGTATTGAGTCTGATCGACCTGCAGTGTGAGAGGCTCCTGTATCACAGTGATGTAGAGGAGTCTGACTTTAGCTCAGCATCATCTGATACAAAATTAGGCCATTCAGTAGATGAAGCAACAGATGGAACAGATCAGGGAATTGGAGGTGACTTCATAAGTGTTGAATGCACTTTGAGACCATCTGTTCTTGTCTGTGAGAGAGAAGATACCCCAGTCTGTGTTAGTTCTGTGGAAGATGTGAGAGTCTGCAGTGGTGGAGCTGGAACACCAGAGTCCTGTGTGAAAGACTCCAAAGTGGGCTGTTGTCTTCAGTCACAGGCTGCTGAAAAAACTGTTGCTGTTAGACCAGAGCTGGAGGAGGAAAACTCAGCATCATCTCAGCCTCACCACAGAGACAAAAGAGAGAACAAGTTCAGTGTTCACAGACTATTTGAGTGGAACCAGGAGAGCAAGAAGAATTGTTTCTCTTCGGAACAGGATATTTTGAACACACCATTCTCTGAAAATGAATCCCGCAGTACCCAGCTGACTTTTATTGAAAATGAAGATGCAAGCGTGGCTCTTACAAAGCCGGCACTAACACTAGACCACAATGCAAACCTTGCTTGGACTACAGAGTTCCCATGTGACAAAATCACTGCTTTTACACCAGAATGCACACATGCTCCAATAGAGGAAAAGTTCCCTCCAATTTCCCAAGTGAAATCCTCAAGCTATGATGGAGAAAAGAACCCCTCACCTTCTGCACCATCAAAACCAGAACACATACCAGTGCAACAGGAAAAAAATTTCCTTCCATTTACCCAGAAGTGGAGAACCAAGACTCCTAGAAAACAACCCCGCCCCAGCCGGAGTGCTGATATCCAAGACCCGGACTTCCGGGGAGTGACGTTCAGGATGGACACGGAGCTGGACGACAGTAGGGAACAGTGTCGGCTCCTCATAACTTCAAAGTACAGGTAGTGAGAGACTTGAATTTTTTTGTACAAGAATTTAGAAGATAAAATAAGAATAAGTTAAATTTACTCACTCTTTTGCTGCTTGTGTACCCAACACAGCAAGGAACTCTGCAAGACTGTGAGAAAACCGAGGCCGAAGACACGTACAGCACAGAAATCCCTCAAAACAAGTGGCTCGGAAGAGGAGAGTGACCCAGCAGCCAGGGTTTCCAGTGAGTAACACTCGAGTGACTGTCCTGTTCAGTGAAGCTGATGTCACTTCATGTCAATTTTACAGGCTTGTTAGACAGCAATGTGAAGCCTGTGAGATTTTAGATGATAGTTATTAATGAACTCTAAAATCTGTATAATACATGGCACACTCTAATCTCATCCACTTAATTCAGATAAACCTTCAAACCTCCAAACCTTTTATGGGGAAAATTAAGGGGAAGGAACAGTGAATAATGTACATAATTAATCAAGTAAATAACTGCAATTATTTAAGTTTCGGATATATATTTGAATATAAATGCTTCCATCTTATGGGTTTACATTGGATGCATCAGAAGCATCACTCTATTGTAGTTGAAATGACATCATTTGAGGTATGAAATGTCAATTTTCTCCACTAGAGGACGCCATGACACCAGAACATGTGACTTGACAGCATCACCCAGGACTGGTGGTGGACATTTGTACAAGTATTTATGAAAGCTGCTGTGTAAATATCCTCCAACCATGATGGGTATCATCTAGTTCTCAGGAGACATGAATTTCAATATAAATTCCAGCATGTGATTTTTACTTTCAGCTGTTAAACTGATGTTTTTGAGTTGGTGTGTTTTCAGTATCAATAGGGTGAAACGTCATGGCATTTCAAATGAATTGATTAGAGTCTCTCCTTGGTAACAAATTTCAACACCACTTAACAATTTGAAATTTTACTGCTCATAGCAGGACATCAAAAATACATGGTGCTCTTCCAGGTTGTAGTACTGATCATATTGATTAGCATTAATTATTCAAAAAATGTTATGATGCATTAAAGTACATCTGTCATTTAGACAGAAACTGTTTCTTGAAGTTCACTCATTTCAAAATACCAGTAATACTAACGATCATGTTTCTTTTCTGTTTCAAAAAAGAGGGTAAGGTCTGTGCATCATGCTGCACCAGGAAGACCCCCATGTGGAGGGATGCAGAGGACGGGACCCCCCTCTGTAATGCTTGTGGAATAAGGTAGCTGACATTGACAGTGGCTCAGTTTACATGCACTCAGTATTCTGTTTTTTGCCCTAATTTCCAGCTAAACTGTTCACATGGCAAATGAAAAACCATCATTCAACTACCTGTTGACTTGAACATGAAAGGGCTCATCTGTGTATTATTTTTCTGTCTTGAACTTTTGAAGGTATAAGAAGTACAGAGTGCGCTGTGTCAACTGCTGGAATATCCCGAGGAAAGAGGGCAACTCCAACTCGTGCTGCCTCAAGTGTGGAAACTTTGTGAGGCTGACCTCAGCTCCGCGGAAACACACCACCTAGGGAACATACACAGAGCGAAGGTTTTTGTGTCCACATGTGACAAAGTTCTTCACACACACACACACACACACACACACACTTTTGCACATGACAGTTCAAGGCTAAAGTTTCGGCTCCTGTAGTTCTTGGTTCGCTATGATTCACTACAGATGTGATTGCAGATATGGAAGAGCAGCACCTGCATCTTGCGTCTTAGGTGACACTGAGTATTTAAATTAGATTCACTGCTACAGGAAAAACATTCAAAACCCTCAGAACTCTTAAATCACTTAAAGATGGAGGACAGTGTCTAAAAAAATATTTGCTGCACTATTTGTGCCACCAGCTGACATCTATGTAGCATGTGTGACAGATCTTTATACAGTTGATGGGTTTGTTTTCTTCTGTCTGCACAAAGAGGGATAGATTGTTGAAGCACAGAGAGTTTGTAGCAGAGCTGAGAAACATTTGCGGAAATTAATGGCATACTGAAGGGCAACTATGAGAAAACATTCAGTGGAAAGTTTAGTCATAATTGGTGACATTTTTCATCTAAATAGCTTCAGTGTTGCCTGTGTATGATGGTCTGCGGTGCCAGATGGCTGCAGTAGAAAGTCATTTCTGTACAGGACCTGAGCTCAGCGCTGCATTCACTGTTATTAACTGCAAAACAATTCACTTCCCTTGACCTTGACAACGAGACTGTCTGCTAAGTTCAGTAGATCGACATTAAGTTGCACAAGTTAAGTTATTGATTCTGTTGTCTTTGTCTTGTTTCTGATTTGTAAGTGTTAATTTTCTCGTTTGTTTGTTTGCGGACTTTTGCTGGTTTAGTTGGTGCACTCATTTCCCGAGAATTGCTGTTTCCCGTGAGAAGAAAAAATAAAATGTTTGTGTGAGCTTGCATTGGTTTCATATTAAATTCAGTATGAACCATCCAATTTGTTCCCTGGTTCTGTTTTTAAGGTACTGTACTTAATGTAATCCCCTCCTAAAAATGCAGTGATTATAAAATAGTGTAATAGTTTCATAGGGGTGCACATATCACATTAAACTGTGTGGAGAGCTACAAGGAAGAATTGTTCATTAATGAGACTTCCCACAGTTTCCTCAGCCCACCCTGCAGTAAAGCACCATTTGCCAAGTGGGTGGCCTCACACGGATTGATACAGTGCAGCTATTATTTCAAAAACGGATTACGTCTTCCTCTTATTTGAAACAGCCAGAGAGAGAGAGAGCTGCCTCTCTTGCCATGTGCCCAACCGTCCAGCAGTGAGGAACACCGAAGGAAATGAGTGTTGTTTGGGCCAAGAACATAAAAGATAGAAACAAGCTCAATAAAATGAATGTGCTTGCTTCATTTTTACATTAAGCATATTTTAGTCCAAATCAGCCTCACCTGCTGCGGTCACCAAAACATCAACTGAAACAGAGTCAGCAGTGAGGGAGAGTCACTCTGCAAGTGCTGTACTGGTACTTGAACTTGTATTTTACTCGAGTATTATCATGACATGGATACCTTTGCATCATATTTAAGAGGAAAACTGTTTACTTGGCTACTTTTATTTGAAGGCTATATTTACTTTTTTCATTGTAAACATAATCCCCTTGTGAAATATGAATTGTTACAAAGTAGTTAATTGTGGCTCCAATGTGCATGCTCATAAATTCATGTATGCATAATCCACTTATAACCATATATACTATTTGAAACAGACTGTCGAGGGTACATCGGCATAATGTACTTTTATTTTGTACTTTTATGAATGCGTGACTTAGTCAATACTTATTTTATTTTCATTGTTAGTTGTAGTTTATCTTGCCAATGATATCCAGACAGTAATTTTTGAGACATTGATCTACAATTAAACGTAATGAAGAATGAACTCAAATATAACTTGGATTACTTATTTAAACTTAAGTTTAAATACAGGAATCCTGCACACATCTTGGCATGAATGGATCTCAGTTGTGTCTTTGCTGCCTCATTCAAAAGGGAAAAGTAGGCCACTTGCATAAAACAGGAATCCAGAAGCGATCATTTTTCCCACAGTGAAAACGTGCCTTTCAAATATTCATCTATCACTTAAGATACTTGAATCATAGGGTAATTATTATCATCCTCAGTAGTACCATTCACAATCTGTACCTTTCATTCAGATGTTTTTGCTTCAGGTTTGTGTCTGCTGCTGTTGTGATGAAGACTGAGGAGGAGGAGGAGAAAGTTTAGAGTGGGAGGCAGGAAAAGTCAAAGATGCAGTCTGATGCGCAACTTTTTTTTGTGAATGAAAGGAGAGAAGGGGGTCTGCTCTGTCCCGGACAGGCGCTAATCTCGCCTGCTGGGGCCGGCGTGCCACCGGACGCTCTGGACCATGACCTTGGGCGGCAAACTCATGGACGGGTCGATCATTGACGTTGGGGGACAGACAGACGCGAAGAAGACAGATTTGTCAGTGTTTAGTGAGAGTAATGTCGACTTTGAGCAGAGCGCGTCATCCTGCGCTCCTGCAGACCGGGAGGAGGGAGACTTCACGGTCCGGCTACAGGAGGGTCCGGGCAGGAGAACCGCCTCGGTGAAGCCCCCGTACTCCTACATCGCTCTCATCACCATGGCCATCCTCCAGAGCCCGAAGAAGAGACTCACTCTCAGTGAGATTTGTGATTTCATCAGCCAGCGCTTTGCATATTATCGGGAGAAGTTCCCTGCGTGGCAAAACTCAATCCGCCACAACTTGTCTCTGAATGACTGCTTTGTCAAAATGCCCCGGGAGCCTGGGAATCCTGGGAAAGGGAATTATTGGACCCTGGATCCCATGTCGGCCGATATGTTTGAAAACGGGAGTTTCCTTCGGCGGAGGAAACGCTTCAAGAGGCAACATTTCTGCGTGGGCGCGCTGAAGGACTCCAGGGCGCAGGAGCGCAGCCTGGTGCCCGTCTTCCCGCTGCTCGGTGCGCACAGCACTGGTCCTGATTTCTACCACGACCTGGACATAAGGAGTCGTTTGGGCTCCCAGTGTATCGCACCTGTGAACAGCATCATACCTGCGCTCTCCTCGCTCCTCTCCAAGAATTTCCCCTCTCGTCTTACATTTGAACATTTGGACCCGGGTCGCTGCGCCGCCGTCCCATCTCTGGCCCCCGGCTCCTCGTTCATGTCTCCTGTGTCGCTGCACGGAAGGATTCCCAACTACCATCATGTCTCCCACGTGTCCAGTTTCCCCGCTGGGATCATAAAAGTTTCGTCGAATTCAATTTAATTTGATGAAGAATTTACGGGATTTCAGAATAAACTCACATGGTACAGAATGTAAAAGGCACGACAGTTTTTAGTGACGGCCTAAACCTGCGGACAGGCCGCCATATTTAGCGAGTTGTTTTCTTGAAGCAGATGTTTTTGGATACGTGGTATTTTACAGTTTTTAAATATGTTTGCAATAAAACGTGAATGAATTTTAAAAATCTGTGCAATCTGAATTAAATATCACAGGGTTTATAACTTTCAGACACCATCAAATAAAGGTTACCTACATTTTTTTTAGATTATTGATTTACTGTTTTAGGCCGACATATTTCTGTCTTTTTGTTTTGACGGAATCTCAGACGAGACATCAGTGAAACGTGAATTAAAGCGCAGCAAAGAATAATGAATATTAAAGAATCACAAAAGAATCAATATCCTTTACATCATTGAATATAACTAATTACAGGGTGGCAGGTTAAGAGCGTGGATGGAGCTTTGCGTGGCAAAGTGTGGGGCCGTTTATTTTGTTAGATTAGAATGATGAAAAAAAATAATAATGATTTAAAAAAAGTAAACTGACGTGAAAACAGTGAACAGGTTACATGTACCGCATATCTGTCTCTCTGGCTTTAAAGAGAAAAGGAAAATGTTCATATGTGATGACGTCGCTGTGTTTATTGTGATCTGACAAAATATCTGAGCACCAGCACGTTATCTTTCTCCCTCCCTTGTTTATTGACCGTGTGTGTGTGTGTGTGTCCATGTTTGCTTTAGTCAGAACAGGCCTTTATTACCACGCGCTGGTCTGCATGAATATATGAAATGCATGTGATCATCTGTTAAACGACCACTGCGCTGACTTTCATCACTTGTGGCTTCTTTTTTTGTTTCTTGTTATGTGGAAATATGAGGCAGACGAGCGCCTGTATTTAGGAATGAGAAGAAGCAGCAACATGTTATTTGAATGGGCCTGTACGGACCTACTCAAATGCAGAGTGGCTCTTTTTCAGTGATGCGTTATGAAGCCTATAGGCCTATTTTCACTACAGTGGCCTCGAGTGGACACACTTCAGGTGAATAATTGTGTGGATATTACAATGAAACTTCACCAGCAGGCAATTATTTTTTGGAAAAGTGTTCAGAAATGTTATTTTTAGATAATGAGTTTCTGAAATTAAATATGTGGCAATTTTCTTTCCACCAGTCTGAAAAAATTCAATTCTATTGAAGCAAAACAGCACAAAATGTCAGAAAATTGACCAACGCATGAAAAACGTTCCTTTGTTTTTATCACCTGTAGTGTCTCTTAATCAGCTCATTCCATATAAATGCATGCAGCTCATAATATTATGTTTGTTCGGGACAAAACGTTTTTAGCTATTTGTGAAGTAAACATTGACGTCGACTGTCTGTTGCTCCATCAGATGGCTGTTTGCAGGTTGTAAGAGATCATAAAAGTGTCGGGGTTGCAAAAGTAATTCAATCAGAGTAAATGCAGTTAAAAAGAGGCAGTATAAAGTTTAAATGATAGAATAATTTAATCTATTTGACTTTTTCTTAACCAGGCAAATCATTAAGAGCAAATTATTATTTGTGAGTTGGCAGTGTTGTCCTGTCAAGTCTACTAATGCAAAAAAAAACTTCCTCAGAGGATGAAACCCAATTTTTACATAGAAAATCTAGTATAATATACATGCAATTTCCTTTATTTTTCAGTCTTTAAATTAAAGCTGTTTACTCAAAACAGAATTTTAGAAGTGTCTGAATTTTAATGTTTTTTACACTGTTATGTAAAGTTTTACAAGTTTTTATAGTCAATCTCACAATAGAGGCTTGCTTATGTTGTAGGACGACACTTTTGTTTTTCTTCAGAGGAACATCAGTGGGTAAATGTGTAAAGAATCTCTCCCAGGACGTAGCTGCTGGTGTAAGTGTGATATGGCTCATAGCAGATCGTCTGCCGTCTGTAAACAGCTGCCTTCATCCTAAATAATCCCTCAGGGAGCAGTTTGCTTTTCCTGGCACGCTCTTTCATATCGGAGATTAATTCAATTATACCGCACATGCACACTCACACTCACACTCACAATCCTGCTCCCCGCTTTGAAAACATCAAATCTCCATATATCTTCATGGAGTGTGGCCTATTAAAGTTGGTCGGTGATGTGTGGGCCACTGTCAGACTGACAGGAAATACGCTGCTGGAGTATGAATGTTTGAAGAAAGGGGAACCCTCTCCGGTCCCTAAAGACGGGCATGGATGGATAGCATGTAACACTAGAGCCACCCATGAGCTCATGATCTCACTATGTCTGTGAAAAGAGAAAGACTTTACTGACAGAGTGTAGTGGCACTGCCAAAGTATATGGAAGTCGATTTCCATTAATAAAAGAAACAAAAAAGGTGAAAGGTGAGTCATGATAAAGACAGTGTGACACTCAGAATGAATAATCCATGAGGCAGAGGGGGATAGAGGGAGTGAGAGACGGACTTAAGGTCAAGGTGACGATCCAGTTTATTTACAACGACAAACTTTTTATCCAAACAGCTGTTGCTGAATAGCTCGATATATCCTCAGCTCTCTTTCATAGGTGTGGGTGTGTGTTCTGGGATAAATATGTAGGATTATAGCCTGGGCATGATTCAAAGCCACAATAAAAGCAGAAGTCCTAATTTAACCAGCTGTGTTTTGCCTCCAAACAAGTGCAGAGAGGCCTGAGACATGATGTCGTCAGCTCAGCCTCAGTCAACCATTAAGTGATCCAACACATTGGAGGACTTCTCTCTGTGTGTTTCTGTGTTTTCAGCAGTGACACACACACACACGTGACGAACAGCAAACACCAGGACTGCTACAGGCTCAATGACCTTTGATGCGTGGAGGTTTGGTTTGGCTTCTGCAGATAATCCTTTAAAGTTATGTTGTCCATGTTTGGTGTAAAGTGATCGTACAATGGTTAAGAAAGAATGTAACACAGAGTAAACTGCTTCAATCATTAGAGATGGCCTGCTGTTCCAGGGTGGTGCAGGTTTTTTATCAGGGAGGGGTCTCTGATTACAGACTTAACTTAATTGCTCACTTCTCAAGAAGTGACTTGATAAACAGGAAAATCCTGTTGAACAGCAAACACCAGGACTGCTACAGGCTCAGTGACCTTTGCTAAAAGGAGGTATGGTTTCAGTTAATCTTTTATTTCTTTTCTCTCCTACAACACGACTCTGTGCTGCTTTCTCTCTTAACATCTTTCTCACCATTGACCTATTGAACTCTTTGCATGAGCTAAAGGATTATTTCACCAAAGTTACAAAGATGTTGGTATTTAATGCATGGCCATCTGGGGTGTCGATATCTTTTTTTACTACACGATTATGGTGGCCGAAAGAGAACATGACAACGATATTAACTAATATCTAGAAGTTCTGAAGAGAAAAATGCAGTCAGTCAAATTACTCTTGAACTTCCTTCATTGTGTGTTTTGTCTCTTTTATCGCTGAAGAATTACAGAAAATTTAAGAGGCAAACATCAATATTTGATTTTTAAATGTCATGGTTATCATAAGTACAGGCATACTGGGACACCGGCGATACAATAAAAGGAAAAAAATCAACTTGTTTTTTTGATAATCAACCCACTATAAGCATTGTTTTTCTGGGAATTCTGTTCAAAGATATCAACAAGTCTACAGCCATGCTGAAGCCCTGTGAGGCCAATTTGATAAGAGTTTTGTTGTGTTTCCATCCCAACCTGGTAACAGGAAACAGAAGTTTCCTTCTTCGTCTTAATCTATCAAAAAATCATTTTCCCTGGACTGATATTTCAACCAACTGTGATGGGAACTTTAACATCATGTTAGAAATCCCCTTCATTTGCTATGAATTGACATCGTGGGAAGCATGCTCATTGTTTTTACCCCCAATAATTGCATGAAGAGATCGTTACCACTTTGATTCTGCATGAAGTAGGGGGCTGAAGCCAGGTTACAGTTAGCTTAGCTTAGCATTGATACTGAAATCAGTGCACCAGCTGACCATTTGTTAAAAAATCTACCTACCAACAGCACTAATCCACACTAAACTGAAATTTAAAACCAAGAGTCATGACTCGGAGTTACAAGCTGTAACCGTAGACTATAAAAAGATGGATGATGCTCTACCACCTACTCCTAATGTACAAAAATGAAACCAAATATCCTGGATGAAGGCGTGGCCATCTTGCACTGAGTTCCCGCCCATACACCTGCCCACTTCAACTGCAAGCAGGGCTCAGCTGTCAGTCGTTATGTCACGCCCTCTTTTTCTAGCATCATAACTAATTAAAACCAAAGTTATCAGGAAAATGACAATTTGAACTTACTTCAGCAAGATAAGAGCTACCTAAAATAACAGAAACCAACTTTGTGAAAATTGTGACTTAAGACCTATACTGCAGACAGCCATCCAGACCACAATTCATATTTAAAAATGTATCATTATTACATTGCAGACTGGTGCATCTATTAATGAATTCACTAAGTTGTATTGTTGGCACAATGAGAAACCTGTGACCTCTTACCAGTGACTTTATTAACATTTCCAACTGCAGTTGCAATGAAGTTTACATTTCTAAATAGATGATCAAACACTTTAAACACTTTAACTCTATACATGAAAATAATAAACATGTATGTATGCAAGAGCAAACATCAGCAAAATATCTTCGACACATACATCATTAACATGGTTATTACAGCTGAAATAAAAACAAAATCAATCATTTTCATGGACAGTGTGAGTCATTGTAACTTTGTTTTTTAAATCATATCAATCCAACATCTTTATATTGAGTAGTTATAAGTGTGATTTCAGTACAATAGTATCACTTTAATACACAACAAGCTGCTCTGAAGTCTCATGTAAGCAAAAACCTTTAAAGGCCATCTGATCAACTTCACAATGATCTCCACACTCCATTAGCCTGAGCATATAATCAGATATTTACAAGTTTGATCAGCATCAGAATCTAAAAGTCAGGTGTATTTGCATAGCTCTTAATCATTTCAGATCTTCAGCCCCATACAATGTCTACAAAATGGTAGTAAAAATGGAGAGAAGGCTTCACATCAGTTAAAAACAATTTCTTTCCCTGCAATGCCATTTTCGACTTGACTGTAGTGAAAAACTTCACACTTTATCTGTTCAGTCTCCTTCAGCACCCCACACTCCATGAGACATGCAAACCAACCATCATCAATGTAAGCCAGGTCTGAGTAACCACTGGGTCCACTGTTGATGATCCAGGGTTTGCGCCATGCATTTGGATCCTGTGGGGATTTATTCAGATACACTCCTAAAGCGATCCTCTTGTGTGGATCACTTGGGTGGGTGTAGAGCAGCCACTTATTTGGGCTTGAGTCAGCTGTGGCACCTTCGCTTTGAGCTGGAAAGGAGACCACACTTCCCTGACAGCCTTTATCTGTTTCCACAAGCTTTCCAGCAGACGTGAGGATTTTAAAACCAGCTCCGTCATCAATAGCTTCCACTCGATAGCCTCCCTCACTACGAGCATTGCAGTAGATGTAGTTTTTGCCTGCATCATCAGAGACCTCTGCCATTTCACATTCAAGTGATTTTGTTTCAAGCATCTCGGTAAAGTTCCAATTAATGCCCTTATTGTCACTGTACAGAGCGAGAGCATGTGGGACAGAGCAATTACATGATATGCAGCAGCATAAGGTGGAGCAAGAAGCGTATGCATACGTTGGAATAATCAATCTTCCACTCTCTGTTTGAAGACCATGACCTGGACCAACAGCAAATGTGGCCCATTTATTGATATCAGGAAGATCTGTCAAATCAGTCACACTGCTCCAAGTCTGTCCACCATCTTTTGTTGTAGTGTAGCAGAGACGAGCCTTATTACAGCCCCAGAATCTCTGGCAGCACTCTGAGACGACGCCCTGAACACAGATGAAGAACAGGAAAAGTGTCTTGCTGGTTTTCTCGTACACTGGACAGGGGTTCATCGGACGATGTCCATCAAGTTGTGCCTCCTTCACCACTTTGAGCTCCGACCACTAGAGAGAACATTAATCAGAGATGTGTGAAGCAAACAAAGCAGATTCACAAGTAGTTTAGAAATAAAACAATTGTTTGTCATGATTACCTCAATCGTTCTCACACCAGTGCTCTCCTCCGTCTTCAGCGTTCCTGTTTTCATAACCAGGTGTTTTGTACTGCTATCATCTACAGTCTCCCTCTGCTCTGCAAAGGCCATGAAGATCTTGTTGCCTCTGTCGTAGAAAAGAGAAGGAATCCTGTAAATCCATTTCTCAAAAATAGTTTGGCTCCGTGGTTGATGATCCATGGTTGGTGTAAAATGATCGTATAATGGTTAAGAAAAAATGAAATGCAGAGTAAACTTCGTCAATCATCAGAGATCGCCTGCTGACTGTTCCAGGGTGGTGCAGTTTTTAAATGAGGGAGGGGTCTCTGATTACAGACTAAACTTAATTGCTCACTTCTGAAGAAGTGACTCGATAAACAGGAAAATCCTCTTTAGCACTTTTCAGTTGATTAACACAGAAAATAAAAGTCCACTTCCTTTTCAGCAGTGACACACACGTGATGAACAGCAAACACCAGGACTGCTACAAGCTCAGTGACTTTTGATAAGAGGAGGTATGGTTTCAGTTAATCATTTATTTTTTTGTACTCTCCTACAACAAGACTCTGCATCTGTGCTGCTTTCTCTCTTAACATCTTTCTCACCATTGACCTATTGAACTCTTTGCATGAGCTAAAGGATTATTTCACCCAAGTTACAAAGATGTTTGTATTTAGTGCATGGCCATCTGGGGTGTCGATATCTTTTTTTTACTACACGATTATGGTGGCCGAAAGAGAACATGACAACGATATTAACTGATATCTAGAAGATCTGAAGTGAAAAATGCAGTCAGTCAAATTCCTCTTGAACTTCCCTCATTGTGTGTTTTGTCTCTTTTATCGCTGAAGAATTACAGAAAATTTAAGAGGCAAACATCAATATTTGATTTTTAAATGTCATGGTTATCATAAGTACAGGCATACTGGGACACCGGCGATACAATAAAAGGAAAAAAATCAGCTTGTCTTCTTGATAATCAACCCACTATAAGTATTGTTTTTCTGTAAATTCTGTACAAAAATATCAACAAGTCTACAGCCATGCTGAAGCCCTGTGAGGCCAATTTGATAAGAGTTTTTGTCGTGTTTCCATCCCAACCTGGTAACAGGAAACAGAAGTTTCATTCTTCGCCTTAATCTATCAAAAAAATCATCTTCCCTGGACTGATAGTTCAACCAACTATGATGGGAATTTTAACATCATGTTAGAAATCCCCTTCATTTGCTATGAATTGACATCGTGGGAATCATGCTCATTGTTTTTCCCCCCCAATAATTTGATGATGAAATTGTTACCACTTTGATTTTGCATGAAGTATGGGGCTAAAGCCAGGTTACAGTTAGTTTAGCTTAGCATTAATACTGAAAACAGCGCACCATCTGACCATTTGTTTAAAAATCTACTTACCAACAGCACTAAATCTCACTAAATAACACTTTTCCTCACCTGTACTCAGCAACAGAAATTTAAAACCAAGAGTCATGACTGGGAGTTACATGCTGTAACCATAGACTGTATAAAGATGGACAACGCTCTACCACCTACTCCTAATGTACAAAAATGAAGCCAAATATCCTGGATGAAGGTGAGGCCATCTTGCGCCGAGTTCCCGCCCATCAGGGACTTGCACATGATTATAGAGGGGCAGGGGCTCAAAGTTGGAAAAGGGCAGTATGTGAAAAAAATTTCGGGCCTTAATTACACAATATGTAGATTGATTAATGTAAAATTGATAAACAAAGTACTTATAGAAAGCTAACTACTTAGCTGTGCAGCCTGTGTAGCTGTGAGTGATATGCAACTGCCATTTCTTTTGTGTCAATAAATTATTGTCAACATGAGTTCATTCACATCATCATAATACTGAGGTTTGGAAGACATGCAATTCAGCTGTGGTTCAATGCAACACTGGTTTATTATTAGGCTATTTATTGGAGGGCAAGTGCAAACTAGAATTACAGGCTACACATCTAAAGATGTGACAAAACCAAGAAATGACTACTGTGACTGTTAGCAGGAACAGCAATATTTACAACAGCAAAGTCACAGTAAACTCAATATCTGGAAGAAGTTTAAGATTTGTGGCAGATAAACAGCGACACAAACAGCTGCCATATTATTATTAATTCTGGTGAACAAGCAGTTAACTTAACAAGCACAAATGAAAGCTCCTCTGAAATATTACTCATATTTACGCACGTTGAAAAAGTGGAAGGCGACTTGTTAGCCCCCACAAGGAAGTTATGTTAATTGATTTATAACTCAGAAAGGTTCAAGTCGCTCCACTGTCACGTCTCGTGTGTGGAGTTCAGATGAGGCAGCGGCTTCGTTCTCTCGTTGTCTTCAAAATAAGAGCTTTACATTGCACCCCATTGGAGTTTAGAACTGGGTTCTTAGCGGGGGGCTTTTAATTTGAAAGTAGCGACCGTTCGTAGAGAGAGACAGAGCGGAGCCGCAGCGGACAGAGAAGCGGCTAGGCTCAACACACACACACACGACACCATATTACGTACGAAATGTGTATGGTAGATAACCGTGGCGTTTTTATACCGCCGGTTTTTGACATCCCTTTGCACAACAGGATTTTATTTATTCATTAAAAAAAAAAAAAAAAACACACACAAAAAGGGCAGGGGCTCAAGCACCCCTTGGGCCTTATGTGTGCATGTGCCTGCCGCCCATACACCTGCCCAATTCAACTGCAAGCAGGGCTCAGCTGTCAGTCATTATGTCACACCCTTAAAACAAAAGTTATCAGGAAAATGACAATTTGAACTCACTTCAGCAAGATACAGCTACCTAAAATAACAGAAACCAACTTTGTGAAAAATGTGACTTATGACCTATACTGCAGACAGCCATCCAGACCACAATTCATATTTAAAAATGTGTCATTAATTACATTGCAGACTGGTGCATTTATTAATGAGTTCACTAAGTTGTATTGTTGGCACAATGAGAAACCTGTGACCTCTTACCAGTGACTTTATTAACATTTCCAACTGCAGTTGCAATGAAGTTTATATTTCTAAATAGATGATCAAACACTTTAAACACTTTAAACTCTATACAGGAAAATAATAAACTTGTATGTATGCAAGAGCAAACATCAGCAAAATATCTCCGACACATACATCATTATATGGTTGTTACAGCTGAAATAAAAACAAAATCAGTCATTTTCATGGACAGTGTGAGTCATTGTAACTTTGTTTTTTAAATCATATCAATCCAACATCTTCATATTGAGTAGTTATAAGTGTGATTTCAGTACAATAGTATCACTTTAATACACAACAAGCTGCTCTGAAGTCTCATGTAAGCAAAAACCTTTAAAGGCCATCTGATCAACTTCACAATGATCTCCACACTCCATTAGCCTGAGCATATAATCAGATATTTACAAGTTTGATCAGCATCAGAATCTAAAAGTCAGGTGTATTTGCAGAGCTCTTAATCATTTCAGATCTTCAGCCCCATACAATGTCTACAAAATGGTAGTAAAAATGGAGAGAAGGCTTCACATCAGTTAAAAACAATTTCTTTCCCTGCAATGCCATTTTTGACTTGACTGTAGTGAAAAACTTCACACTTTATCTGTTCAGTCTCCTTCAGCACCCCACACTCCATGAGACATGCAAACCAACCATCATCAATGTAAGCCAGGTCTGAGTAACCACTGGGTCCACTGTTGATGATCCAGGGTTTGCTCCATGCATTTGGATCCTGTGGGGATTTATTCAGATATACTCCTAAAGCGATCCTCTTGTGTGGATCACTTGGGTGGGTGTAGAGCAGCCACTTATTTGGGCTTGAGTCAGCCGTGGCACCTTCCCTTACAGCTGGAAAGGAGACCACACTTCCCTGACAGCCTTTATCTGTTTCCACAAGCTTTCCAGCAGAAGGGAGGGTTTTAAAACCAGCTCCGTCATTAATAGCTTCCACTCGATAGCCTCCCTCACTACGAGCATTGCAGTAGATGTAGTTTTTGCCTGCATCATCAGAGACCTCTGCCATTTCACATTCAAGTGATTTTGTTTCAAGCATCTCGGTAAAGTTCCAATTAATGCCCTTATCGTCACTGTACAGAGCGAGAGCATGTGGGACAGAGCAATTACATGATATGCAGCAGCATAAGGTGGAGCAAGAAGCATATGCATACGTTGGAATAATCAATCTTCCACTCTCTGTTTGAAGACCATGACCTGGACCAACAGCAAATGTGGCCCATTTATTGATATCAGGAAGATGCGTCAAATCAGTCATACTGCTCCAAGTCTGTCCACCATCTTTTGTTGTAATGTAGCAGAGACGAGTCTTGTTACAGCCCCAGAATCTCTGCCAGCACTCTGAGACGACGCCCTGAACACAGATGAAGAACAGGAAAAGTGTTTTGCTGGTTTTCTCGTACACTGGACAGGGGTTCATCGGACGATGTCCATCAAGGTATGCCTCCTCCACCACTTTGAGCTCCGACCACTAGAGAGAACATTAATCAGAGATGTGTGAAGCAAACAAAGCAGATTCACAAGTGATTTAGCAATAAGACAATTGTTTAGGATGATTACCTCAATCGTTCTCACACCAGTGCTCTCCTCCGTCTTCAGCGTTCCTGTTTTCATAACCAGGTGTTTTGTACTGCTATCATCTACAGTCTCCCTCTGCTCTGCAAAGGCCATGAAGATCTTGTTGCCTCTGTCGTAGAAAAGAGAAGGAATCCTGTAAATCCATTTCTCAAAAATAGTTTGGCTCCGTGGTTGATGATCCATGGTTGGTGTAAAATGATCGTATAATGGTTAAGAAAAAATGAAATGCAGAGTAAACTTTGTCAATCATCAGAGATCGCCTGCTGACTGTTCCAGGGTGGTGCAGTTTTTAAATGAGGGAGGGGTCTCTTTTCACAGACTAAACTTCATTCTTCACTTCTCAAGAAGTGACTTGAAAACATCGAAGTTGACTTCATCCTTTTCTTGGAAGAGAATTAGTTTCACATGTAACGAATTGTTTAATGCTGATTTTAAACTCAGAAGTCTGTCTTTCTTTCTAAGAAATCTCAGATCACATATTTCAGAAATTCAAGTTCTTAGAATTCAAATAAATGTTTCACACGCAGCACAAATCCTCTTCAGCACTTTTCAGTTGATTAACATGGAAAATAAAGGTTCACTTCCCTTTCAGCAGTGACAGGCACGTGACAAACAGCAAACACCAGGACTGCTACGGTTTGGTTTCAATTCATCTTTTATTTTCTTACTCTCCTTTTTACTCTCCTACAACAAGACTCTGCATCTGAGCTGCTTTCTCTCTTGGCATCTTTCTCACCATTGACCTATTGAACTCTTTGCATGAGCTAAAGGATTATTTCACCAAAGTTACAAAGATGTTTGTAATTAGTGCATGGCCATCTGGGGTGTCGATATCTTTTTTTTACTACACGATTATGGTGGCCGAAAGAGAACAAGACAACAATATTAAATAATATCTAGAAGATCTGAAGAGAAAAATGCAGTCAGTCAAATTACTCTTGAACTTCCTTCATTGTGTTGTGTGTTTTGTCTCTTTTATTGCTGAAGAATTACAGAAAATTTAAGAGGCAAATATCAATATTTGATTTTTAAATGTCACGGTTATCATAAGTACAGGCATACTGGGACACCGGCGATACAATAAAAGGAAAAAAAATCAGCTTGTCTTCTTGATAATCAACCCACTACAAGTATTGTTTTTTCTGTAAATTCTGTACAAAAATATCAACAAGCTACAGCCATGCTGAAGCCCTGTGAGGCCAATTTGATAAGAGTTTTTGTCGTGTTTCCATCCTAACCTGGTAACAGGAAACAGAAGCTTCCTTCTTCGTCTTAATCTATCAAAAAAAATCATTTTCCCTGGACTGATATTTCAACCAACTGTGATGGGAATTTTAACATCATGTTAGAAATCCCCTTCATTTGCTATGAATTGACATTGTGGGAAGCATGCTCATTGTTTTTTCCCCCAATAATTGCATGAAGAGATCGTTACCACTTTGATTCTGCATGAAGTAGGGGGCTGAAGCCAGGTTACAGTTAGCTTAGCTTAGCATTGATACTGAAAATAGTGCACCAGCTGACCATTTGTTGAAAAATCTACCTACCAACAGCACTAATCCACACTAAACTGAAATTTAAAACCAAGAGTCATGACTGGGAGTTACATGCTGTAACCGTAGACTATAAAAAGATGGATGATGCTCTACCACCTACTCCTAATGTACAAAAATGAAACCAAATATCCTGGATGAAGGCGTGGCCATCTTGCACTGAGTTCCCGCCCATACACCTGCCCACTTCAACTGCAAGCAGGGCTCAGCTGTCAGTCGTTATGTCACGCCCTCTTTTTCTAGCATCATAACTAATTAAAACCAAAGTTATCAGGAAAATGACAATTTGAACTTACTTCAGCAAGATAAGAGCTACCTAAAATAACAGAAACCAACTTTGTGAAAAATGTGACTTAAGACCTATACTGCAGACAGCCATCCAGACCACAATTCATATTTAAAAATGTATCATTATTACATTGCAGACTGGTGCATTTATTAATGAGTTCACTAAGTTGTATTGTCGGCACAATGAGAAACCTGTGACCTCTTACCAGTGACTTTATTAACATTTCCAACTGCAGTTGCAATGAAGCTTACATTTCTAAATAGACGATCAAACACTTTAACTGATCCATCACTCAATCTTATCTCTTTTTTACACGAATGAGAGTAAACACTAAGTCAAACACTTTAAACACTTTAACTCTATACATGAAAATAATAAACGTATATGTAGACAGGAGCAAACATCAGCAAAATATCTCCAACACATACATCATTATATGGTTGTTACAGCTGAAATAAAAACAAAATCAGTCATTTTCATGGACAGTGTGAGTCATTGTAACTTTGTTTCTAAATCATATCAATCTAACATCTTTATATTGAGTAGTTATAAGTGTGATTTCAGTACAAAAGTATCACTGTAATACACAACAAGCTGCTCTGACGGCTCATGGAAGCGAAAACCTTTAAAGGCCATCTGATCAACTTCACAATGATCTCCACACTACATTAGCCTGAGAATATAATCAGATATTTACAAGCTCGATCAGCATCAGAATCTAAAAGTCAGATGTATTTGTAGAGCTCTTAATCATTTCAGATCTTAAGCCCCATACAATGTCTACAAAATGGTAGTAAAAATAGGGAGATGGCTTCACATCAGATAAAAGCACCTTCTTTTTCTGCAATGCCCTTTTCGACTTGACTGTAGAGAAAAACTTTGTATGCTATCTTTTCAGTTTCTTTCTGCACCCCACACTCCATGAGACATGCAAACCAACCATCACCAATGTAAGCCAGGTCTGAGTAACCACTGGGTCCACTGTTGATGATCCAGGGTTTGCTCCATGCATTTGAAGCCTGTGGGGATTTATTCAGATATACTCCTAAATTGATCCTCTTGCCCTGATCAGTTGGGTGGGTGTAGAGCAGCCACTTATTTGGGCTTGAGTCACCTTCGCTTTGAGCTGGAAAGGAGACCACACTTCCCTGACAGCCTCCACCTGTTTCCACAAGCTTTCCAGTCGACAGAACAGGTTCAAAACCATCCCCCTTATCAATAGCTTCCACTCGATTACTTCCTACACTACGGGCATTGCAGTAGACGTGATCATCAGACAACGCTGCCATTTCACATTCAAGTGATACTGTTTTAAGCATCCTGCTAAAATGCCAACTCACACCCTTATCGTCACTGTACAGAGCGAGAGCATGTGGGACATAGTGCTCACGTGATATGCCACAGTGTGAGGTAGAGCAAGAAGCATATGCATACGTTGGAATAATCAATCTTCCATTCTCTGTTTGAAGACCATGACCTGGACCAACAGCAAATGTGGCCCATTTTTTTTTTTTTGATATCATGATGATTTAACCAATCAGCCCCCTGGCTCCAAGTTTGGCCACTATCTTTTGTTGTGATGTAGCAGAGACAAGTCTTGTTACGGCCCGTCCTTATCTGCCAGCGCTCTGTGATGCCGTCCTTCACACAGATGAAGAAGAGGAAAAGTGTTTTGCTGGTTTTCTCGTACACTGGACAGGGGTTCATCGGACGATGTCCTTTAAGATGAGCCTCCTTCACCACTTTGAGCTCCGACCACTAGAGAGAACATTAATCAGAGATGAGTGAATGAAACAAAGCAGGTTCATAAGTAATTTAACAATGAAACAATTGTTTGGATGATTACCTCAATAGTTCTCACACCAGTAATCTCCTCCTTCAGCGTTCCTGTTTTCATAACCAGGTGTTTTGTACTGGCGTCATCTACAGAGCTCCTCTGCTCTGCAAAGGCCATGAAGATCTTTTTGTCCCTGTTGTAGAAAAGACAAGGAATCCTGTACACCTCTTTCCTCTTGGAGAGAAAGACAGTTCTTTCTTGCTGGATTTGTTGACATGAGGGTTTGTTGCCCATGGTTGCTGTCCATGCGTATCGGCATATACCGTTTAAGCTTCTGTTTATAAGGCTTGGTGCTGCCCTGTGGGAATGAGGGAGGAGTCTTTTATTACAGACTAAACGTCATTGTTCACTTCTCAAGAAGTGAAAAAGCAGGGTACATCCTCTTCAGCACTTTTCAGTTCATTAATAGAAAATCAAAGTCCACTTCCTTTTTAGCAACACAGGTGACGAACAGTAAACACCAGGACTACTACAGGCTCAGTGACTTTTGATAAAAGGAGGTATGGTTTCAGTTTATCTTTTTATCCTTTACTCTCCTACAACAAGACTCTGCATCTGAGCTGCTTTCTCTCTTGACATCTTTCTCACCATTGACCAATTGAACTCTTTGCATGAGCAAAAGTATGGAGCCAGAACGGTGACATTAAAATGTGGCATCCAAAAAAAAAAAATGGCATTGAAATTAAAACCAGTACTGAAAAAGGAAACATTGGCATTGAAACATTTGTATTGAAAACAGTTGTATTGGCTTTGAAACAAGTTTTGGCACTGAAAAAAGAAACTAATTAAAATAATTAAAATCTGAAAATCTTATTATTTTATTGGGATTTTTTTTGTATTTTTCAATGACAATCTTTAGATTTTTTCTTCATGTCACTTTTTTTTCAGTAACAGATTTTTTTTACAATGTCAGTTTTTTTTTACAATGTCGGTTTTTTTTCAGTGTCACTGATTTTCAGTTTCAACTTTCTGTCACTGTTTTGGCGTCGAGAGGGAGGGGCCTGAGGGGAGGGGCAAGTAGAGCGTGGTTTACATATCATTAGAGAAGGTATGGCAGCATCCTGCGGGAAGGCGGAGCTGGACGGTCCAGCCACAATAGCATTTAGGATCCGTGTGTCGGCCGTCTCTGGGCAACACAGAGTCCAACTACCTCGCTGACTTTTCTTCAAGCTCTCTCCTGATGTGTCCAAGTCTCTGTGTATCTTCTCCCCGAACTCTGTACCACCATACCGCTGTACACGCATACAGAGACCGGACAATAAAGCAGAGTGCTTGGAGAAAATCAGAGGAAGTTGGACTACCTGCTAAGTTATGAAAATATGTGTCTGTTACTTGATTACTTTAGTATGAACCACAGCACAATCGCAGCTGACTTTCCCTGCATACTAGCTTGTTGAGTTAAGTATGACTAGTGATATTATTCACAGACCAGAGCGCTACTGTCGGCACTGCTGCCCCGGCTCGGAACGACACAACAAGCAAGAAAAGCCTGCTGTTCTACTGTTGTGCTAACTGGGGCTAATGCTCCGTGCTCAGCGCCCGGAGCTCATTAGCTCCGTGCTACTACCACACTCCATCGCATAGAGCTCCGCAACGGAACCAGATACACAGAGACTTGGACAAATCAGGAGAGAGCTTGAAGAAAAGTCCGCGAAGTAGTTGGACTCTGTGTTGCCCAGAGACGGCCGGCACACGGATCCTAAATGCTATTGTGGCTGGACCGTCCAGCTCCGCCTTCCCGCAGGATGCTGCCATTACCTTCTCAAATGATATGCAAACCACGCTCTACTTGCCCCTCCCCTCAGGCCCCTCCCTCTCGACGCCAAAACAGTGACAGAAAGTTGTATGACAATGTGACAGACATTGTGAAAAAAAACTGACATCATAAAAAAAATCTGTCACTGAAAAAAAAGTGACATGAAGAAAAAATCTAAAGATTGTCATTGAAAAATACAAAAAAATCCAGATAAAATAAAATAATAAGATTTTCAGATTTTAATTATTTTAATTAGTTTCTTTTTTCAGTGCCAAAACTTGCTTCAAAGCCAATACAACTGTTTTCAATACAAATGTTTCAATGCCAATGTTTCCTTTTTCAGTACTGGTTTTGTTTTCAATGCCAATTTTTTTTTGGATGCCAAATTTTAATGTCACCGTTCTGGCTCCATACAAAAAGATCATTTCACTAAAGTTACAAAGATGTTTGTATGTTATGTATGTATGTATGTTGTATGTGATGTTTTTTACTACAGGATTATGGTGGCCGAAAGAGAACATGACAACGATATTAACTAATATCTAGAAGATCTGAAGAGAAAAATGCAGTCAGTCAAATTACTCTTGAACTTCCTTCATTGTGTGTTTTGTCTCTTTTATCGCTGAAGAATTACAGAAAATTTAAGAGGCAAATATCAATATTTGATTTTTAAATGTCACATACAGGCATGCTGGGACACCGGCGATACAATAAAAGGAAAAAAATCAATTTGTCGTCTTGATAACTAACCCACTATAAGTATTGTTTTTTTCTGGGAATTCTGTACAAAGATATCAACAAGTCTACAGCCATGCTGAAGCCCTGTGAGGCCAATTTGATAAGAGTTATTGTCTTGTTTCCACCCCAACCTGGTAACACGAAACAGAAGTTTCCTTCTTTGTCTTAATCAATTAAACAATATTTTCCCTGGACTGATATTTCAACCAACTCTGACAGGAATTTTAACATCATGTTAGAAATTCCCTTAATTTAATTGCCATGAAATGACACTCTGGAAAGCACACTCGATGATTTTTCCCCCCAATAATTGGATGAGATCGTTACAACTTTGACTCTGCATGAAGTATGGGGCTGAAGCCAGGTTACAGTTAGCTTAGCTTTGCTTAGCATTAATACTGAAATCAGTGCACCATCTAAACATTTGTAGAAAAATCTACCTACCAACAGCACTAAATCTCACTAAAGAACACTTTTCCTCACCTGTACACAGCAACAGACATTTAAAACTAGGGGTGGCTCGATACCATACTGGTCAAAATTTAAGGATCGACCATAAAAAAAACAAAACACTATAGCCCATCCAATCCGACACCTAAGCCCAAATGCTCAACTTCACTTTCCGCGACATGCCGTAAGACACTATCACCTCAGCAACAGCAGCCTGCTGTTGCGCCACGTGCTGTAAACAGAGATGCAGCCTGCAGCATGTGTAAACAGAACGTCGTGAGTGACAGCCTAGCCATGTTATCATGTCAGCTGTGTGGAGTTACTTTGCGCACTAGGAAGGAAAAAGTAATACAGCCTATTCAACTTGTGCAACGCGAGTGTCTTAAGGGGTGACAGCAACACTGGACATTGCAACACCACAAACTTGATAAAGCATTTGCAAAAGCATCACGGAAAGGAGTGACAGCAGTCATTGCAGGAAACAATACTGAATAGGGATGTACCGATGCATCGGCTGAACATCGGTATCGGTCGATGTTTGCCTCGTTAACTGCCATCGGCCATCGGCAAATAAAAATGACATTCGCCGATGGCCGCGGCCGATGATTATATCTTGATTTGCGGCATGAACGCTGTGCTCAAGGAGAAACTCTTTTTTCCCTCTTTTTTTTTTGGAGAAATCCGGAAACGCAGCCCTCCCGTTTTCATGTGGACAGCGAATCCGCATACTTTCAAAAACAATAGGCGCGTTCAAGTTGAACTCCTGCAGACTGACTGCAGCAGCGAGATCTGCGGGCGACTGCAGGGGCGGGGCTACAAACGCTGCTATGAAGTCGGACACTCTCTCTCCCCGTAGATGCGACGTGACTCGGCTGAGCTTGCGGTGTTTGCCTTCTTCATCTGGGAAGAGGTGGAGGAAATTGAAATTCCATTGATGTTTGAGGAAAATCAACAACGACGGCGATCAGTTTTCTTACCTGATGCTATGGGTACTACTGGCCTTTTCTCATATTAGTCCCCTTCGGAAATTATTCAATCAGAGATGTTCAAAATAGTAGTCCATCAAAACATGTAAACTGAGGGAATAGAGCAGTGGAACTGCTGCTGTGTATCAAGACCCGCGTCTAGCTCGTCTTTTGCAGAGAGTATATATATATATATATATATATATATATATATATATATATATATATATATATATATACTGTATATACGGACAGTTCATATTTTTCATATTTAGAGACAACAGAATGTGACAGCTTTGTCACAATAACAACTTCAAATTTGGATATTTTGTAATTGCTTCACTTCAAACGGTCACACAGTGGCGCATCAAGAGTAGATGAATAGCCTAAATGTTGTCTTACTGTAAATGCTCATGTTCTGTTTTCCTTGTAATGTCACCATTAAATACATTAGAACTTTGTCTATCTGGTACATCATAGTAAGTCTTGCCCAATAACAATACAATACAATTACAATTAATTATTATGAAGACAACTGTGCTTTGGTGCATGATTATCACAGCTGAGGGGAATTTGCTGACTACATTTAACAAATAAGCATAACCATAGACACATAAGATGATGCATTTTCTTACAGCAACATTATTCACAATGAATGAAATACATTTCACTGAATGAATGAAATACAATAATCAGAACAAATGACTGAATCAGATGCCTTGTCCCGCTGCGCCGTCTCATCACACACAGAATAGCTCAGGATAATTCTTTGTATTGTTAATGTGACAGGAACAGAAAGGGTTAATAAGAGTGGATAGAACAGATGACACTGGACACAGCAGTTAACCACTTCTCCATCATCACCCTCAGCTGACAGAACTGAGCAGTTTATTGACCACATCTTTCAGGGTTGTTGCGTTACATGAAGGATTTTATAGGTTTCTTCATGTTGACTGTCCCATAGCTGCGGCCACACGGCTGCTACTTATCTGAAAGTATGTGATACTTGAGTAGAAAAGAGGTGCTTATGGAAATGGAAATTCATCGAAACACACGTCATATACGTCAGCATAGATGAGAGCCAATCAGGGCAAAGTCCTGACGTCATGAAGGTGGGTCTAGGGTCGCGCAGTACCTGGAGAACAACTGCGCTACTGCTCTGCAGCCGTCTTGCTCCCGCGATAACTTAAGGTCATGTGACATCGGATGCGGAGCAGAAACCACTCCCATGTCACCGTGGACACATTTTAACCAGCATACATCACGATTTAGGCAGCGCTGCGTGATCTTGAACTCGCCTAATGACGCCATCGCCGCATCTCGCAACGTCCCATAACAACAACAATGGCGGACCGCATGCTCGTGTTCGTGCCGCAGAAGATATCAAGCCTTTCTCGCAACTTACCCTTCTTGTAGTTGAGTGTGAGTCTCAGCAGCAGTTCGACCTCATTAATGGTCCACACAAACGATTCTGGTTTCCTTGCATTCACCATTTTCATCTTCTTCTTCTTCTTGTGTTCGGTTTCTCCGTCTACTGTCTGTTTGTTTACAGCGTGCAAGTTTACTGTGCATGCTCCGTGTCTTCTTCTCCGTGTTTTGTGAATGTCAAGCGCCACCTAGAGGCCTGGAATATGAACTACAGCGTTTTCGCTCATTTTCAGTGGGTCCGTGTGGACGCAAATCTCTCTATAAAAGCAAGGAATCTCTGTCTGTCTGTCTGTCTGTCTGTGTGTGTGTGTGTGTGTGTGTGTGTGTGTGTGAAATATCTCTGCGGATCAGGATCAGACTGACCTGAGAGTTTCAACATGGCTGCTGCTTGGTTCAATGGTGTGCCATGCGGATTTGTTTGGATTACAATGATACCGTTAATGAATTATTTCATAAATGCTTTACACATTCTGGAGCATAGTCTATCGGAGCCCCCACAGTGACATGCGCATTAGAGCCAGTCACTGCAGAGCTCAGGACTATGACACACATTAAGAAACAAGCGGATGTATACCTGCGGCAGCGCGAGCTGGACCGGGAGTTAGACGGCGGTTCGGTCCCGTTCTGTTCTGTGCATCTAAACTGACTGTTGTGGATTAATGAGACCAAACGAGACCGGACCGTGTCTGTTCGGGTCTGAGGAGAGCGGATTTATACCTTCAGCGGCGAGAGCTGGGCCGGGAGTTAGCCGGCGGTTCGGTCCCGTTCTGTTCTGTGCATGATCTAAACTGACTGTTGTGGATTAATGTGACTAAACAAGACCGGACCGGTCTGAGGAGATGCGGAGACGCGCGGACAACAAAGTGGAAACGGAATCTGTGGATGTTGGTGTGTAGCTAGCTGCTAGCTGCTAGCCGCTAACCAACCTACACGGCCCAACTCCCGAGTCGAAGGACCGGACGCACCGACATGTCCAAAACCGGACTTAGGGTAAATAATGTCCGCCACGCTTTTTCGTGAACATTGCCGTCACGTTTGCTTTGTGTCTGGTGCAGAAGAAACGGTAAAAATGGGCTTTTGTCACGAAAGTGTTCAAGCAGCAAGTTTGGTTGTAGAGCAACAGGAAGTTGTGGGAGGGACGTCGGCGGATGATTGACAGGCAACGACAGTCGGCGTACAGACAGCGATATTGACATTTAGCGTGTTTGGAGTGTATAGTTAGTGTGTTATGTAGTGTTTGGTGTTGTGTGTTTAGTGTGTAGTGGAGTCGGTTTTTTGTTTAATGAGTCAAAACAGAAGAAGCTGAATTTGGAGCAGGCAGTGGCAGCTATTCATTCCTTTTGACAAGGGAGGCGAGCGCTTCATCAGTATCTGCATCTGACGTCATCCCTATCGTGAGTGTCCTTAAACACATTCTCAGTCGAGAAAATGAGGCTGATGATGGAATCAAGTACATGAACAGGACCCTCCTTGAGGCTGTAAACCGTCGTTTCAGAGACCTGGAATCCAAGCCAGTACACTCAGTTGCCACACTACTGGATCCACGGTACAAAGACAGGTGTGTGAGGCTTCCTAACTATAGAACTATTTGTGTGTGTGTGTGTGTGTGTGTGTGTGTGTGTGTCTGTCTCTGTGTGTCTTCTGTGTGTCTTCTGTGTCTGTGTTAGTGTGTGTGCGTGTGTGTTTTACTCTTGTAAATCTAAAACAGAAATACATATTTCAGACTGGATTCATCACTTGATCTTGAGGGTAGAAAAACTTTCAATGTTGCATGTTAATTTTTGTCATTACAGATACTTTATAAATGCAGAAACCACAACACAGGGAAAGGATGCATTATTGGCAGAGGTCATGAAGATGGACGAAGTGATGAGGAAGACCAGGGGAACAGCCTCTGAGCCAGCAGAGGGGACTTCTTCCACCTCAGAGCCAGCAAGGCTCGGAGGTAGATGAGGCCCCCCTCATCTACCTCCGAGCCAACAAAAAAAACCTCATGGGTAGAGGCTACAAGCAAGAGCAAACTTGGAAGCATTTTTGATGAAATCCTGGAGGAAAGTGCACCTGGTCCGGAGTCAACCACCACAAATGTACGTGTTGAAGTGCAGACATACTTCAGCGAGCCAACTATTCCACATTCGGACAACCCACTGCTGTATTGGAAGATCAACCAACCTAGACTGCCCTCCTTGGCAGTTACAGCAAATAAATATCTCTGTGCACCTTCGACAAGTGTGGAGAGCGAGAGGCTCTTCAGCACAGCCTCCATTATTATCGATGAAAGAAGGTGCAGACTGACAGCTGAAAAGGTTGAAATGTTAATATTTCTGAAGAAGAATCTGCCCCTCATGTTGAAGTGACCAAATGAATGTCAGAAAGGAATGTAAAAGCAAGTGTTTGTGACAGTTATTTAAAGTTAGCAGTTATTTAAAGCAGCTTTATATCCTATAGCCTTCAATGCAACATTGGAATTGAGTCCATTCTATATCTAGTTTGATATGGATCCTTTACAGTTCAACCCCAGAGGGTACATGTGAAAGAAGAAACATTCAAGTTTATAGTTTGCACTGATTTGAAGTTTAAATTATTATCAATGAAAGAAGGAGCAGACTGACAGCTGAAAAGGCTGAAATGTTAATTTCTGAAGAAAAATCTGCCCCTCATGTTGAAATGACCAAATGAATGTCAGAAAGGAATATAAAAGCAAGTGTTTGTGACAGTTATTTAAAGCAGCTATATGTCCTATAGCCCTCAATGCAACATTGGAATTCAGTCCATTCTATATCTAGTTTGATATGGATGTTTTACAGTTCAACCCCAGAGGTTACATGTGAACACATTCAAGTTTGTAGTTTGCACTGATTTGAAGTTTAAATAAAGAGTTTATGGCTTTAGGCAAATCATGGGCTATTTTATTTCTTCCTTTAGGGGAGCAGAATATTTGCTGCACAGTTTGAACATGGTGTTTTTAGATGTCCATATTAAGCAAAGTACATCTATACAAATTATATGTATTATTAACAACTTAACAGAGGAGAAAAGAAGGTATCGGATTGATATCGTTATCGGCAGATACTCTAAGTTGCAATAACGGTATCGGACATGAAAAAGTTGTATCGAGCCATCCCTATTTAAAACCAAGAGTCATGACTGGGAGTTACATGCTGTAACCATAGACTATATAAAGATGGATGAAACTCTACCACCTCCTCCTATTGTACAAAAATGAAGCCAAATATCCTGGATGAAGGCGCGGCCATCTTGCACCGAGTTCTCGCCCATACACCTGCCCTGTGACCCCTTACCAGTGACTTGATTAACATTTCCAACTGTAGAATTAAGGGGTTGGAAAGATTAGAGAAACTTTGGCCAATTACCTTCCAGTGAATTTAATACTGGATTTATTAATCCTTCCATTTAAAATGACTTGATTAGAGTCAGTGTTATGTTTTTTTTAAAAGCAGGAGGAAGAATTTTCCAGCTGCTTTCCTTTTTGTCTTTAAAGCATCTTCCTGTGAGAGAACGTCACCAGCGATACTGTAAAACTATCATATAGTCACAATAGAGTCTCAAGAAACAAGCAGTTGTCATGCTAAGCAACATTAAGCTCCCTCTAAATGATGCTTCCTTTGATGTACGCATCAGAAGTATCAATACAATCTCAGCATATAATCAGACATTAACAATGTTGGTTTTATAAACTCAGATGAGTCTATTCAAGGAAAATACAAATCTTTAAAAATAGAGAGAAGTTTTAACATCATGTAGAGATTTTCCTTCAATCTGTAATGCCGAACTTGACCTGATTGTTGTGGGAAACACTTCACATGTTATCTACACATCATAGAGTCTGAGTAACCACCGGATCCACTACTGATCATTTACTTTCACAGCAGCACTACTGAACAAACAAATAAGAGCACAAAAACAATGTTAGGACAAATACAGATGATCAAAGGTAAAAAATGTGCCCCTTTGAGGATGTGCATGCTTACAAGTGTGCAAAATAGATTATATCTGCAGAAAACCAATAAAGAAATTGCTTTTAATTCCATTTATTTGTCAAAAAAATCTTGTTTTTCTGTTTACATTTAATATTAAAAAAACATTAAATCTGTGCCAGTACAGCTTTGCTTGAATTACACCACATAAGTGTCAAATGTTAGTAAAGTATCACGTTTAATATGGTTGTTACAGCTGAAATCAATCTAAAAACAAAATCAATCATATCAGTCAATACATGTAGATAATTCTACATTTGCAAATCATATAAATCCAACACTTTTAATATGTCTAATAGTTGTTAACATGATTTCAGTGCAACAGTTTCTCTTGTAATATACAAAACAATACAATAAGTTCATGGGAGCAGGAACTCGGCACAGAAAACTGACTTTCAGCCCTGAAACACCTGGTTGGAAACGCCATGACTCTTTGTTTGATCCATCACTCAATCTTATCTTTTTTTTCTAATCATATCAATCCAACATCTTTATATTGAGTAGTTATAAGTGTGATTTCAGTACAGTAGTATCACTTTAATACACAACAAGCTGCTCTGAAGGCTCATGGAAGCAAAAACCTTTAAAGGCCATCTGATCAACTTCACAATGATCTCCACACTCCATTAGCCTGAACATATAATCAGATATTTACAAGCTCGATCAGCATCAGAATCTAGAAATCAGGGGTATTTGTAGAGCTCTTAATGATTTCAGATCTTCAGCCCCATACAATGTCTACAAAATGGTAGTAAAAATGGAGAGAAGGCTTCACATCAGTTAAAAACAATTTCTTTCCCTGCAATGCCATTTTCGACTTGACTGTAGTGAAAAACTTGACACTTTATCTGCTCAGTATATGTCTCCACCCCACACTCCATGAGACATGCAAACCAACCATCATCAATGTAAGCCAGGTCTGAGTAACCACTGGGTCCACTGTTGATGATCCAGGGTTTGCTCCATGCATTTGGATCCTGTGGGGATTTATTCAGATACACTCCTAAATTGATCCTCTTGCCCTGATCAGTTGGGTGGGTGTAGAGCAGCCACTTATTTGGGCTTGAGTCAGCCGTGGCACCTTCGCTTTGAGCTGGAAAGGAGACCACACTTCCCTGACAGCCTCCACCTGTTTCCACAAGCTTTCCGGCAGAAGGGATGGTTTTAAAACCAGCCCCCTTATCAATAGCTTCCACTCGATAACCTCCCTTACTACGAGCATTGCAGTAGATGTGATCATCTGACACCTCTGCCATTTCACATTCAAGTGATAATGTTTCAAGCATCCTGCCAAATTTCCAATTACTGCCCTTGTCGTCACTGTACAGAGCGAGAGCGTGTGGGACATAGCGCTTACACGATATGCAGCAGTATGAGGTGGAACGAGAGGCATATGCATAAGTTGGAATAATCAATGTACCCTTCTCTGTTTGAAGACCATGACCTGGACCGACAGCAAATGTGGCCCAGTCACTGATATCAGGAAGATGCGTCAAATCAGTCACTTCGCTCCAAGACTGGCCACCATCTTTTGTTGTAATGTAGCAGAGACGAGCCTTGTTTTGACCTGTGCTTATCTGCCGGCCCTCCGTGATGCCGTCCTGAACACAGATGAAGAACAAGAAAATTGTTTTGCTGGTTTTCTCGTACACTGGACAGGGGTTCATCGGACGATGTCCATCAAGATGTGCCTTCTTCACCACTTTGAGCTCCGACCACTAGAGAGAACATTAATCAGAGATGTGTGAATGAAACAAAGCAGATTCACAAGTAATTTAGCAATGAAAGAATTGTTTGGATGATTACCTCAATCGTTCTCACACCAGTGCTCTCCTCCTTCTTCAGCGTTCCTGTTTTCATAACCAGGTGTTTTGCGTCGGCGTCATCTGCAGAGCTCCTCTGCTCTGCAAAGGCCATGAAGATCTTTTTGTCTCTGTCGTACAAAAGAGAAGGAATCCTGTACACTTTGGTTTTTTGACATGATGGTTTACAGTCCATAGTTGCTGTCCATGTGTATCAGCATATAATGTTTACGCTTATAAGCAAGGTCTTTATAAGGCTTGGTGCTGCCCTGTGTGAATGAGGGAGGAGTCTTTTAACACAGACTAAACATCATTGTTAACTTCTCAAGGAGTGACTTGAAAAACGCGAAGATATTTCAGTTAAAGTCATCCTTTCCTAAGAAGAGCATTAGGGGCATGTGTAACAAAGTGTCTGAATGCTGCTTTTGAACCTAAAAGTCTGCCTTTTTTTTCTAAGAATCCTCAGAGTAAATTAATGTGAAATTAAAGGTCTTACAGAAAATAAAAGTCCACTTCCTCACTTTAGCAGAACCAAAACAAGTTTTTTTTTAATTTACCAAGAGGAAGGTCAGCAAAGCAAGTTCACATGCTGAAAAAGCACAGAGTTTATTTTTAACAGATTACTTCTGGCCTTTGCTAAGTGCCATTATAACAAAGAATATCTGCCATATGTCCATTAAACAGCAGGAGGTAGTTTTCTGTTTAATCATAAAAGTAAAAAAGTATACCCTTGAAGTTCATGCATGAATACAAGTGTGAAAAATTGATACATTTTCAGAAACAAAATAAATAGAGCTATTGCAATGCCATTGTTTGTCAAAAATCTTGTTTAATTATTTAGATAAAACAAAAAAACTAAAACTTGGTGTCCACACAGCATTGTTTGAATCACAGTTTAGAGTATCGAATGTTAGAACGTCATTGATATGGTTGTTACAGCTGAAATAAAACAAAATCAGTCATTTTAAAGGATGATGTAAGTCATTACAACTTTGTTTTTAAATCATGTTAATCCAATACCTTTATATTAAGAACTTTTACATGTAATTTCAGCACAATAGTGTCACTTGTAATACACAACAGGCTGCTTTGAAGTCTCAAGTGAGGAAAACAACAGGTCATTTTGTGGTACAGCCTCAGAGAAAGATGGACATTTCTAAACATCGGATTTTTACACTCTAGTGCCAGCTTGACTTCATTGTAGCAAAGACAATGACAATGTGATCAGCTTCACAATGCTTCCCACACTCCATTAGCATATTATCATACATACAAACAGCGTCAGCATCCTGAAGTCTGACATATTTGTAGATCTCTTTATCATTCAAGGTCTTCAGCCCCATGCAAGGAATCCGAAATATATAAAAGTCTTCACACCTGTTAAAGGCATTGATTTTGTTCTTTCACTCCTCAAAACTCTTCTTGACTTGATTGTAGTGAAAAACTTCATATGCTATCTGCTCAGTATATTTCTGCACCCCACACTCCATGAGACATGCAAACCAACCATCACCAATGTAAGCCAGGTCTGAGTAACCACTGGGTCCACTGTTGATGATCCAGGGTTTGCTCCATCCATTTGGATCCTGTGGGGATTTATTCAGATACACTCCTAAATTGATCCTGTTGGACTGATCACTTGGGTGGGTGTAGAGCAGCCACTTATTTGGGCTTGAGTCAGCCGTGGCACCTTCGCTTACAGCTGGAAAGGAGACCACACTTCCCTGACAGCCTCCACCTGTTTCCACAAGCTTTCCAGCAGAGGGGAGGGTTTTAAAACCAGCCCCCTTATCAATAGCTTCCACTCGATAGCCTCCCTCACTACGAGCATTGCAGTAGATGTAGCTGTGGCCTGCATCATCAGACACCTCTGCCATTTCACATTCAACTGATTTTGTCTCAAGCATCTCGCCAAATAGCCAACTACTGCCTTTATCGTCACTGTACAGAGCGAGGCCATACGGGACGGCGCAATAACATGATATGCAACAGTATGAGGCGGAGCAAGAAGCATATGCATAAGTTGGAATAATCAATCTTCCACTCTCTGTTTGAAGACCATGACCTGGACCGACAGCGAATGTGGCCCATTCATTGATATCAGGAAGATGTGTCAAATCAGTCACACTGCTCCAAGTCTGTCCACCATCTTTTGTTGTAATGTAGCAGAGACGAGCCTTGTTACGGCCCCAGAATCTCTGCCAGCACTCTGAGACGACGCCCTGAACACAGATGAAGAACAGGAAAAGTGTCTTGCTGGTTTTCTCGTACACTGGACAGGGGTTCATCGGACGATGTCCATCAAGATGTGCCTCCTTCACCACTTTGAGCTCCGACCACTAGAGAGAACATTAATCAGAGATGCAGGAATGAAACAAAGCAGATTCACAAGTAATTTAGCAATGAAACAATTATTTGGGATGATTACCTCAATTGTTCTCACACCAGTGTCCTCCTCGTTCTTCAGCGTTCCTGTTTTCATGACCAGGTGTTTTGCATGGGCGTCATCTACGGAGCTCCTCTGCTCTGCAAAGGCCATGAAGATCTTGTTGTCTCTGTCGTAGAAAAGAGAAGGAATCCTATACACCTCATTCTCTTTGGAAAGAAAGACGGTTCTTTCTTCTTGGATCTTTTGATGTGAGGGTTTGTTGCCCATGGTTGCTGTCCATACGTATCAGCATATGCTGCTGAAGCTTATGAGCAAGGTGTTTTTAAGGCTTGGTGCTGCCCTGTGGGAATGAGGGAGGAGTCTTTTGTAACAGAAAATGATTGACCAAACACTAATAAAACAACTAAAGTAATAAAAACCTGGGAGTTGATGACCATACTCCCTCTACATCTTGATAAAACTACAGAAATGACAGGACAAGTTTTCAAGCCATGGTTGGAAAATGTATAATGCAAGGTTAATGTTATTACATTGCTAGTTATTCAAGTAAGTACATTTAATAGCAGAAAAGAGGCAGGATTGAATTCACAAATAATAGAACTGCAAAAATGCTTGACAAATGATCAGTCTGACAGCTAGCAAGCTAGCATTAACATTGGTAATGCCAGCTAGCTAATGTTAACATTGGTAACAATAGCGCTAAACGCCAAATCACATTTACATTGCTACCGCAAGCTAGCTGCCTTCTGGGCATGACAGTATGCTGGGTATATACTGTAACTTTTTTACATTTAGGGGCCATTTAGCCATTTTCATGGTGCTTTCTACAGAAGTGATATTGACACTGTTTGACTGACATGGTGTTGAAGTTATGGGTGTGATGCATATGAATGAGGGTTACTTGGTTGGGCAATGTTATTGTTGAACCAAATACAGATAAAGCAAGCGGACGGGGAAAGTTCACGGATGTAATTAACCAGATAAGGAAATATTAAGTAATGCAAACCGGGAAGGCAGCCTTAACAGAAAAACAATTCCAAAGGGCCTGGCAGAAAATCCAAAATCCAATGATAATGCATAGCTTCAAATCAGGCAAGTAAAAGGTCTCAGCTTTTGGGTTTCAGGTAGCAGATAACAGCGGCTAAATGCAAACGGAAGAAGCAGCTTTGACAGCCTGGTATTGACTGGATAAAGAGGCTGGTATAGCAGGGCTGATAAGGGAAAACGTGTGAAAACATGTTGACATGGACAGGTTACTGCAAGGCACAAGCGAGTGGCTGGACGTTGGATCAAGGTGACTGGGGCAAGAGAACAGGGGGCATCTCATGAACAAAGCATAGGACCAAACAGGAGTGGGGAAGTGGGAATGTGGCCAGAGGGAGGAATACAGAAGTTGAATGTAACAACAATTTTGAAAAGAAAGGCACTTTCAGCAAAAACGCCCAAGTGTTTCGAAGGGGAGACAGGAACAGAAAACAGTTTTCACTGAAAGTTACATTGTGCCAGTTATGGAAAAGCATGTTCCTTTTTCATGTGAACAACTTTAACTTTGTGTTGTCAGCATTTAGCACTGCTCAGTTCATACTGCTGTCACTGAGTCGTCTCAAATGCTACCTGTAGCTAAACATGTACCACACTGTGTCTATCTTGTTGTATACATTTTTATTTTAACATTTTTTATCTATTTTTATACTTGTTTATATTTGATATTTATTTGTCAAACTAAGAGCTACTAGCTATGTTTCATTGTTTTTGAAACAATGACAAACATTCTATCTCTCTATAAAAGCAGGTTGGATCAGACTGACCTGAGATTTTCAACATGACTGCTGCATGGTTTAAGGGTGTGCAACGTCGGATTTGTTTGGACTACAATGATACCATTAATAAATTATTTCATTAATGATTTATGAATTACCATAGCCACATGCACACCAGAGCCAATCACTGCAGAGCCCACCCCCACGCCCACCTCCTGAGTCGACGGACGCACCGGTGCGTCCAAATCACGTGACCAATTTAAGATGACATAGCAACAAGACACAGCCTCTGTGAGTCTCCGACATATGTGTTGGTGCGGCCTTCAAACTATATACCAGCTTTTAAATCGTGTTGATAGGCCAAGTAAAACTGGACTTGTGATAAATAATGTCCGCCACCCTTTTTCGCGAACATTGCCGTCACGTTTGCTGCGCGTTTGGTGCAGGAAGAAACGGTCAAAACAGGCTTTTCTCACGAAAGTGTCAGCAAGCAGGAAGGGTTTGCAAGCAAAAAAACCTGTGCTACTCCCTTTCCTATTGGTGGAAAAAGGCACCACACCAACAAATCACAAAATTATATGGCAAACCACGTGATTTGATTGCTGAGGAACAGGGGGAAGTTGTGGGAGGGGACGGCGGCGAAAGAGTGACAGTGACAGTGACATGATAGAGACAACCATAGAGAGAGCGAGTTTTGAGAGTTGAGAGATTTGTGACATTTAGCATGTTTGGAGTGTATAGTTGGTGTGTTATGTAATGTTTGGTGTAGTGTGTTTAGTGTGTAGTGGAGCCGTTTTTTTCTTTAATGACTCAAAACAATGAGGAGACTGCTGAATGTGGAGCAGGCAGGGAGGAGCTGAGGGAGCCCTGAGCCTGAGGCATTGCCTGCATTTCAATGTAAATAGTTACATATAACTTACTAAATTTCAAACACGTATGCACAAATTTAGCAAACAACAATTTATATTTGCATTATAAGTAATAAAAATGGTTTGTTACAGTAAAGAATCTAATTTTTTCCTACTCGGATTTTATGTTTTTTTTTACGATTTTACATCCACTGTGTTAATACAGTATGTCAAAATGAAAAAATAACTGTACAGTCACACATATGAGGTTGTGCTGAAAATAATGACACCAAGCAAGGCAAGGTAAATAGTTCTTAAGGTGAAATATAATGGCAAAATCAAAAATAGTCAAAAATGGCCAATTATACCCTGGAATATCGAATTTCACAACAAACCTAAATATCCCTGATGTCCCACCTTCAAACACAGCCTCATTTGGCCATCAATAAAAACGCTACTTAACCTCCCACTTTTTTTATAGGAATACATACTTCCTACGGGCAATGCACTATTTCTAATAATTCAAGGGTCTGAACCACACATGATTGCATCATCTGCATAACATGTAAAGAAACGTTTGACACACCATGGCTGTAAAATGCAAATAAAAGCTTGTTTTCATACATTATGAGCGTGCCAGTTGGAAAACCATTTTACCATTGCAAAAGAAAAGGCCGCAAGAATATGATGTAATCATACCCAGGGCCGGTAAGTAACTTTAAAATTATTTATGTTATATCTGTAAAAATCTCTTCCCTACATCTAGGAAGCAATCAATAAATCAAATGCTCTGAGAAAAAAGAAAAAAAAATCCCGTGCATGTCGCAGGCTCAAACAATGATACACTTCTAGGGTAGTCTGGGTAACCATTTCCGGTACATTCCTGATGGCTATTTTGCTTGTGTTTATCTGATTGTGCCATTTAACAGAGTAGGGAATGTGTATATTAATTTTAGTAAAAAAGATAAGAGAGTTTGTTTTTTGTGATCAAATTGAAAAATAGATCATAAAATACATATATACCTATATATGTGTTTATATACATATGTGCATGAATAAACAATTAGAATAAAATAGAAAAATAATAAATAAAAAGAAAATGAATAAAGGGAATAAATTCAATATGAACATACATACACACACACACACACACACACACACACACACACACACACACACACACACACACACATACATACATACATACTATGTATACATACATATTTGTACATAACAAAATCAAAACCAAAATCATAACCCCAAATATGACCCACCCACTCCCTGGATCCAGGACTCCAATCCTCAGTCACATGCTACACCTAAAAGCCACGGAGGATAGTTACAATTTGTGAAGTGGGTGTGGTCTAAGAGGGCCCTGTAAAGGAATACCATTGACTTTTAAGGACGATCTCAGCTGCAAATAAAAGAAAAAGGAGGTACGTGGTATACCATACTTAATACATATGTCCTGAAAAGTAAGTAACCCCTCCCTCCCCATAAATTTAACCAAGTGTACAAATGTTTTTTCTTTCCCAGTCAGGAAAACAAATAGGACGACTGCCAATCAACAGTTAATCATTATTAAATATTGGAGAGTGTGGGCCCCATCCAGAAGAGCAACCAACTAATTTCTCCACCCTCTTCCATAGAAATAGCAAATATTAAATTATGGGACCAAACCTCAAGCGGCACTGGTGGGCTGAAATATTAGAAAACAAAATATTAGCAAAAGAATATGGGGCTAACATCCGCTCCTCCAGAGCTCGCCATGAGACCTTTGCATCAGGTGAAGATCAGAAAAACAATGTAGCAACCACAAAGGTTGTTTGTTTAATGTGTTAATGTGAGGAGGGTTAGGTCAGATCTGTGTGGAGTGATGATCTATCATGTAACTTAAATGATCAGAAGTCAGTTTCCATTAAGAACATGAACTGTGTATTAAAAAGGGGAAGAACCACCTAGAAGTGAGCATTAAACTATATTGTGAAATTAAGCTTTGTTTCCCCTTTTTTTGCAGAACTTTGCAGTTTTACCCAAATGCTGTTACTATTAAATGAGGCCAACAGAGAGGCTCATTTAATAGCTTAATTCAAGATACGGAACAATGTGTTTTTTAGTTTCGAAAGATTGGTCCCCCCATATACCTAACAATGGTTTGGTCCACCGGCAATCAACCCGCACCTTACACACCTGTTTCTGTGGAGCCTTCCTCAGCATTGTGCTGGCAGATCATAGTAAGCAGATATTATGTTAATTTTGATTAATTTTGTTGTTTTGTTAACTTCAAAGAAATGTGCTATTTTTGATTTGTTACAAAGTTTTATGTTAAAGCACAAAAATACTTGATTTGGGCTAGAAAGTAACAGTGTTTTGAATTAAAACAGCTCCCTGTTTCAGTCACCACAAACACTGTAGATGTTCTGAGGTCTCAGTAAAAAAAAAAAACACCTGGTTTTGTCACGACAAACAGGAACAGAACATTTCCCAAGTTGTCCTTAAAAAAAAGATTAAGGGGTGTCTACTTCAGAAATGTTCTCATTAGAATGTTTTCTATTTATTGTCCCCCCAACAGTGAAGGGAAATATCTGCCCTTGCCAACGATAACTGTGTGCTTTTAGCACAATAATATGACAATGTTATGCAACTTCAATCACAAAAATGTACCATTAAACTGTGAAACAATCACTGACAATAGTCAGTTACAGCTTGCAGGTGATTGTTCAGGCTCATCTTCAATGAATCAAGGAAATATTTAATAAAACTGCCACATTATTCAAAAGAGGATATAAGCTAAGCTTGCTCTTGTTGTGCTAGAATGAACTTTGTTTTTCTCAGCATTTAAGGACAGCAGGTAAATTGTCAACCTGCAAATCAGTAGCACACATAAAAACATAAACATTTATTACTGAGCTGTATAACCTTGCAATGTCTGTCTCAAATACCACTTCAGTCACATGCATTGGCACAGTGTTTGTATGAAAATTGTCCAAAATGCAACCCTTTTGTTATTGCTCCCATGTTTTACGAGTTGAAGTCAAAGATTTAAGACTTTCTTTTATGCATATTTATCAATCCACCTGACAGGTGTGGCTTATCAAGATATTATGTTAATTTTGATTAATTTTGTTGTTTTGTTAACTTAAAAGAAATGTGCTATTTTTGATTTGTTACAAAGTTTTATGTTAAAGCACAAAAATACTTGATTTGGGCTAGAAAGTAACAGTGTCTTGAATTAAAACAGATCCCTGTTTCATTCACCACAAACACTGTAGATGTTCTGAGGTCTCAGTAAAAAAAAAACACCTGGTTTTGTCCCGACAAACAGGAACAGAACATTTCCCAAGTTGTCCTTAAAAAAAAGATTAAGGGGTGTCCACTTCAGAAATGTTCTCATTAGAATGTTTTCTGTTTATTGTCCCCCCAACAGTGAAGGGAAATATCTGCCCTTGCCAACGATATCTGTGTACTTTTAGCACAATAATATGACAATGTTATGCAACTTCAATCACAAAAATGTACCATTAAACTGTGAAACAATCACTGAAAATAGTCAGTTACAGCTTGCAGGTGATTGTTCAGGCTCATCTTCAATGAATCAAGGAAAATATTTAATAAAACTGCCACATTATGCAAAAGAAGATATAAGCTAAGCTTGCTCTTGTTGCGCTAGAATGAACTTTGTTTTTCTCAGCATTTAAGGACAGCAGGTAAATTGTCAACCTGCAAATCAGTAGCACACATAAAACCATAAACATTTATTACTGAGCTGTACAACTTTGCAATGTCTGTCTCAAATACCACTGCAGTCACATGCATTGGCACAGTGTTTGCATGAAAATTGTCCAAAATGCAACCCTTTTGTTACTGCTCCCATGTTTTACGAGTTGAAGTCAAAGATTTAAGACTTTCTTTTATGCATATTTATCAATCCACCTGACAGGTGTGGCTTATCAAGATGTTGATTAGACAACCTGATTAGTGCAAAGTTGTTCTTTGGACTAATCACAATTAAAGGCGTCTCACACAACACAGATGTCACAATTTCAGTCCCATAGGCCGTCTCCATTATGGTTTGGTGTGGTGTGTGACCAACATTTACTTCATGGATGGTGACAAAATATACATTCAGTTCACGGACAACTGGTGGAACATCCCTGCAGTCAACACTTGCTCAAAACTTGTGAAATCTGTGGCATTGTGTTGTGTGATCTGTGGTCTGCCTTTTATTGGATTAGTCCAGAGTACAGCTGTGCACTAATCATGTTGTTTAATCAACATCTCGATAAGCCACACCTGTCAGGTCAATAGTCACTAACAAGGTTGTTAACAAATATGTGTTCAAAATCTGAGAGAAATAATTATTTTGTGTGCATACCAAAAGTCTTGAATATTTTACTTCAACTTGTCAGGGATGGGAGCTAAATCGAAACAGCTGTTTTTATATATTTGTTCGGTGTACATGTTGAATGTACACATTCACAAATGAATTTTACATTTCAGAGGTGCAAGCTGTACAACAAGGAAATATCAGCGACAGTATCACACACACAAACACATGCACCGGCTTGAGTGGCAGCAAATGGCAGTGATGCAGCCTCATCTTGTGTACTGACTGTTTTCTGTTTGTTTTGTTTTTTTTTCGTCTGCAGACTGTTTCCTGGGCTGGAGTAAAGATTGCATGAGCATGAAATGGCCCAAATGGAAGTCATTTTTACATTTTAGAGGTAGGTCACATTAAGACTTGACCAATCAAATTAACTAAAAAACAGAAACGTGTGACAGACATGGGAAGGAATGCAATTCATCAATGCATAAAATGGGAATTTTCAAAAAGAGGGGAAAAAAGCATCCGGTTCCCTGAATTTTCCTGCTTCTACATACATCTGAATCTTGTAACACTTTAAAATTCTAAGAGGCTATATCAAACAATTTGGAGCAATTTACATGTTTTACTGTAATCATGTATAATTGGCCACATGTGCTCCCAAAGCACGGTCATGGGTGCACAAACGCACAGGAGAGCTGATGGTGAGACACAGTGGGCGGTGCCTGATCAGGCCTGTGAGAACTGACCAACCAGAGCAGACTTAGGAAGATGGGCCTTAAAAAGACAGGAGCTAAAATGGATTACTCAGACAGAGGGTGAATAAAGGTGCTGCAGTAATAGACAGTGTAGTAATTAAATGTAAGTAATGGGGTTTTTGAAAATTAAAGCATTTAAGCATTTCTGGTAGACACCCAAGCATTAAAAAAAAGAACCTAATCATTACTCCTCCTCGAACCGGCACCTTATCGTGGTGGAGGGGTTTGAGTACCCGAATGATCCTAGGAGCTATGTTGTCCGGGGCTTAATGCCCCTGGTAGGGTCTCCCAAGGCAAACAGGTTCTAGGTGACGGGTCAGACTAAGATCGGTTCAAAAGCCCTAATGAAAGACATAAAATCAAGGCAGTTTACGTCGCCCGGATTGGCGTTACCGGGGCCCCACCCTGGAGCCAGGCCTGGGGTTGGGGCTCGCAGGCGAGCGCCTGGTGGCCGGGTCTTTGCCCACGGGACCCGGCCGGGCCTAGCCCGAAGGAGCGACGTGGGCCCGCCCTCCGGTGAGCTCACCACTCGCTGGAGGGTTCAGAAGGGGCCGGTGCAGAGGGATTTGGGTGGCAGTCGTGGGCGGGGGCCCCGGCGACCCAATCCCCGGGCGGTGACTCTAGCCATGGGGACATGGAATGTCACCTCGCTGGGGGGGAAAGAGCCTGAGCTGGCGCGGGAGGTCGAGCGGTACCGGCTAGAAATAGTTGGGCTCACCTCCACGCACAGTCTGGGCTCTGGAACCCAACTCCTTGAGAGAGGCTGGACTCTCTTCTACTCTGGAGTTGCCCGCGGTGAGAGGCGACGAGCTGGTGTGGGCTTGCTTATAGCTCCCCAGCTCAGCCGCCATGTGTTGGAGTTTACCCCAGTGAACGAGAGGGTCGCTTCCCTGCGCCTTCGGGTCGGGGATAGGTCTCTCACTGTTGTCTCGGCTTATGGGCCGAACAGCAGTGCAGAGTACCCGGCCTTCTTGGAGTCCCTGGGAGGGGTACTGGAGAGTGCTCCAACCGGGGACTCCGTTGTTTTACTGGGGGACTTCAACGCTCACGTGGGCAGCGACAGTGTTACCTGGAGGGGTGTGATTGGGAGGAACGGCCTCCCTGATCTGAACCCGAGTGGTGTTTTGTTACTGGACTTCTGTGCTAGTCACAGTTTGTCCATAACAAACACCTTGTTCAAGCATAAGGGTGTCCATATGTGCACGTAGCACCAGGACACCCTAGGCCGGAGGTCAATGATCGACTTTGTGGTCGTGTCATCTGACCTCCGGCCGTATGTCTTGGACACTCGGGTGAAGAGAGGGGCTTAGCTGTCAACTGATCACCACCTGGTGGTGAGTTGGATCCGCTGGCAGGGGAAGAAGCTGGACAGACCTGGCAGACCCAAACGTATTGTGAGGGTCTGCTGGGAAAGTCTGGCGGAACCCTCTGTCAGGGAGGTCTTCAACTCCCACCTCCGGGAGAGCTTTAACCAGATCCCGAGGGAGGCTGGGGACATTGAGTCCGAATGGACCATGTTCTCCACTTCCATTGTTGACGCGGCTGTCCGGAGCTGTGGCCGTAAGGTCTCCGGTGCCTGTCGTGGCGGCAATCCCCGAACCCGGTGGTGGACTCCGGAAGTAAGGGATGCTGTCAAGCTGAAGAAGGAGTCCTACCGGGCCTGGTTGGCCCGGGGGTCTCCTGAGGCAGCTGACGGGTACCGGCAGGCTAAACGAGCTGCAGCACGGGCAGTCGCAGAAGCAAAAACTCGGGTCTGGGAAAAGTTCGGGGAGGCCATGGAGGAGGACTATCGGTCGGCCTCGAAGAAATTCTGGCAAACCATCCGGCGCCTCAGGAGGGGGAAGCAGTCCTCCACCAACACTGTTTACAGTGGAGGTGGGGAGCTGTTGACCTCGACTGGGGACATTGTCGGACGGTGGAAGGAATACTTCGAGGATCTCCTCAATCCCGCTGACACGCCTTCCATAGAGGAAGCAGAGACTGGGGTCTCAGAGGTGGATTCATTCATCACCCAAGCCGAAGTCACTGAGGTAGTTGGGAAGCTCCTCAGTGGCAAAGCACCGGGGGTGGATGAGATTCGCCCTGAGTATCTCAAGTCTCTGGATGTTGTGGGGCTGTCTTGGTTGACACGTCTCTGCAGCATCGCGTGGCAGTCGGGGACAGTGCCTCTGGACTGGCAGACCGGGGTGGTGGTCCCCCTATTCAAAAAGTGGGACCGGAGGGTGTGCTCCAACTATCGGGGGATCACACTCCTCAGCCTCCCTGGGAAAGTCTATTCCAGGGTACTGGAGAGGAGAATTCGGCCGATAGTCGAACCTCGGATTCAGGAGGAACAATGCGGTTTTCGTCCTGGCCGTGGAACACTGGACCAGCTTTTCACCCTCCGCAGGGTGCTCGAGGGTTCATGGGAGTTTGCCCAACCAGTCCACATGTGTTTTGTGGACTTGGAGAAGGCATTCGACCGTGTCCCTCGTGGCATTCTGTGGGGGGTGCTCCGGGAGTACGGGGTCGGAGGCCCTCTGTTAAGGGCTGTACGGTCCCTGTACGACCGGAGCAGGAGCTTGGTTCGCATCGCCGGCAGTAAGTCAGACCTGTTCCCAGTGCATGTTGGACTCCGGCAGGGCTGCCCTTTGTCACCGGTTCTGTTCATTATTTTTATGGACAGAATTTCTAGGCGCAGCCTCGGGCCGGAGGGGATCTGGTTCGGGAGCCACTGGATCTCATCTCTGCTTTTCGCGGATGATGTGGTCTTGTTGGCTCCTTCGAGCCAGGACCTCCAGCATGTCCTGGGGCGGTTTGCAGCCGAGTGTGAAGCGGCTGGGATGAGAATCAGCACCTCCAAATCCGAGGCCATGGTTCTCGACCGGAAAAAGGTGGCTTGCTCCCTCCAGGTGGGAGGAGAGTTCCTGCCACAAGTGGAGGAGTTTAAGTATCTTGGGGTCTTATTCACGAGTGAGGGAAGGATGGAGCGTGAGATTGACAGGCGGATCGGTGCAGCGGCCGCAGTAATGCGGTCGTTGTATCGGTCTGTCGTGGTGAAGAGAGAGCTGAGCCGAAAGGCGAAGCTCTCGATTTACCAGTCAATCTACGTTCCGACCCTCACCTATGGCCATGAACTTTGGGTCATGACCGAAAGAATAAGATCCCGGATACAGGCGGCCGAAATGAGTTTCCTCCGCAGGGTGGCAGGGCGCTCCCTTAGAGATAGGGTGAAGAGCTCTGTCACCCGGGAGGAGCTCAGAGTAGAGCCGCTGCTCCTCCACATCGAGAGGAGCCAGCTGAGGTGGCTCGGGCATCTGTTTCGGATGCCTCCGGGACGCCTCCCTCGGGAGGTGTTCCTGGCATGTCCCGCCGGGAGGAGACCCCGAGGAAGACCCAGGACACGCTGGCGTGACTATGTCGCCCAGCTGGCCTGGGAACGCCTTGGGATCCTCCCGGAAGAGCTGGAGGCAGTGTCCGGGGAGAGGGAACTCTGGGTGTCCCTGCTCAGGCAGCTACCCCCGCGACCCGGCCCCGGATAAGCGGACGAAAATGGATGGATGGATGGATGGACCTAATCATTAGCTTAATAAGGGGCCTCCCAAGGAAAGTGTTGAATGGAGTCATAGTCCTAGCTACACTGAAGTCTTTATGAGCAATAATTGATGAATCAATAGATAAAAGATATCAAGAGCAAAACAGCCTCAAGGGCAGTTGTGGTGGTTTCATACATGAGGAGAGAGAGGGTTTTGTAAGAGCTGCTTCCTACAACGCTGTGCTGAGTGCCACCCTGCAGCCCATAAATATCACAAATATCCCCCTTTCCTCTCCTCCTCCCACTCCTCTGCTTCTCCTCCCTCCAAACTGCTCTACCCTGCTGCTCTGTATCCACTCTTTCCTCCAGTGCTCATAAAATAAAAAAACAGAGCTGACAGGTGCTGGAGACCCAAGCCAGGAATACAAGAGTTGCTGGGATCATTAATGAGCTCTGGGCCTGATAAGTCAAATATTTTTGGATCAAATAAATCTGTACTTTATATTCTTTCCAAATATATATATATATAAATATATATATATATATATATATATATATATATATATATATATATATATATATATATATATATATATATATATATTTATATATAGACAACAGCTGCCTCTAAATTCAAACTCACTTGTTTGAACAGTTTTTTAAAACGGGAAGACCTGAATCAGCAAAAACAAACAGCTGCAAAGTGTTGAATACACCGGCGAGCCAATCCTGACATGAGGTCTGGTTAACTGGAAGGGGAAGTAAGACGAAGACAGACACAAGGTCAGTGTCAAAAGCAGCTTTGTTATTTTAGTAGAGGACTCAAATATCCTTCCTCCTCCTCCTCCTCATCCATCTCCACCACCCACCACTGACTTGGCCAGCCCTGGATGTCTCTGCCACAGTTGGGAGAAGTTAGGAAGAGTCGGATGACTTAGATGTTTTCTGCTGTTGTGTTGACAAGCCTCCCATCTGAGCACGCAGCCAAGGACCACCCTGGTTGACTCTTGTAAAAGCTCACTCCCCTTCGCCCTCGCTCGCCCTTTCCTCCGCTCACAGACAAGCTTGTGAACTCCAGTCTTCTTCGTTGGCTGCCTTGTTCTCTTTGTTCACTTTGTCTGTGTGCATCATGCTGGTGTTTGTTGAAAGAGAATCAGAAATCAGATCTTCAACTCTTCACCTTTAAAATAACAATCACAGACATTGTTCAGGAGTGAATTAGCGAGAGTGCTGACAGCTTTCATGCACGATTATAGGGTGCATTTTGCAATGAGAACAGGCCATTTGTGTATGCCGCTTGAACTAGCTTGTAGGCGTCACTTAATTTGTTAGTATTTTGTACATCAACGAAACATATTTTATGGTGTCAAATCACATCAGTTTGTCATGTTCTGTTACATCATATTAAACCAGACATCAATGTAGGTTTTTGGGAACAACAGCTCATGAAATACCAAACAAACCAATGTGTATCATATCACAGTCACATAATCCAATACAACACACTGATTTGCAACATGAGCCACAATGGCAAAATACAGATGATACTACTTCCCTGGACAATATTTTTGCACGTATATCAACATCCTTAATTCTGATACTCATATTGTACATCTTTCTTTATTGTATTAATTTGATTCTATATTGTACATGCACATGTCTAGAAACCTAAAAAAGTTACTTTAAATAATCACATTGTAAACACTGTTTTTATTGTTACTATTATTGTTGTTGTGTCTGTTACTATTATAATTATTTTCACACTTTATTTTTCAGTTTTATTTTTCTATAAATGCTCCCTGACTTAAAGAATATATAAAACTATATAAAAAAAGTACTATACTATGGTATGGTATGGGTCACAGGCCAAAACTAAGCTTTAATTTTCTTCCACTCTGTGTTTTGTGTATTAGCAATACATTTTTGATAACTTGATTAATAACAAATCTCATTTATTAAGCGCAATATAAACTTCAATAACAAAGGACTTAAAACTACAGTTTAACTCAGTATTGCTCTACAAAAAAGGACCTCAAATGTATTCAAGGCCCTGAAAACTTATTTGCCCAATCAGCCTCTTGCTTTCAGTAATAAGGTCCTCAGAACAGTTTTAGTTAGTTCACGGGAGACATTTCTGTATTTGGGTTTCTTTTCTGTCTCCTCCAATGGTTTGAACTGGGTGGGACTCCAATGGACACGGATCAGGATTCATTCATTCGAAACACATTTTGATTACAGTTAATTGGTTGTTCAATCAAATCAAATCAAATCAAGCCACAACTGCACAGTGTCTGCATAACCTTATAATACCTGAACACATATTGGTTGTTGAATATTTAATCATGCATAATTAATGTTTAAGAGAAATACTTCTCTTCCCATCAGTTTCAGCCCATTCGCCAGATTAAAATGTTGGCCTTGTATGTTTCTATAAACCACAGATAAGTACATTTGCACCATCAGAAAGCAGCATGATGAACCTGGAGGGCCCCTGAGGGTCTGAGCCCCAGAGTTGTTGCCCACTGATGATCCAGCGCTGGTTGCTACAGTGTAAACGATACAGCAACGTTTCTGCTGGGTCACAAAGTTATCTCATCTCACAGTAAATCACTCACCCCCACCCTGATCCACCACCATCCTTGGATGTTGCTCATATGTATATATATAACATGCATACATAAGTTATCCATCTCTATTTCTATATTACCTCTGTGCTCATATTTGCACTTTATCTGCCCTTGACTCAATATCTCATAAACTGACTGTGCTGTGTCTGTTTTCTGTGCTCTTCAAAGTAATTGGTGATCCAACCAAAGGTCAACCTAAGATTAACGTCAGAACCAGGGAACAGCAATATGGAACCAATCTGCAATACATTTCCCAATTATTGACAACCTGTAACAGAAGAAAAGTGCATCTGCAGGCCCGAGTCTTCTGTATAAGCTCAGCACGGCCCCTTTGAACCGTAATCCCCCAAATGTTCACTCACACAGCAGAAGGCCTCGCTAAGTGGAGCACTGTCACACAATGCGAGGATTCACTTCAAAAACAATTCGAATACGAAACAAGGGAGATGCACATGTGCGGGGAAACTGACTCTTTCATAAAACCTAAAAAAAATCACAGAGTTGAAAGACATGAAAGCTGAATATGTCTCAGCATATGGTCGCCAGATTTGTGGCAGATTTCCGATCATAGAGATACAAGCTTTCCTGGTTTTTGAGAGAGGAAGGATGGATGGGAGGGGGGGAGTCTGTTTCATTTTAGAGTGCTATAGTGGTCAGTGTTTCATGTATGTGCAAAGGCTGACAGACAGCTCCATTCACAGCGATACATGCTTTGAATGTGACGCTGCAGTGGCAAGGAAAGATCGAGTCTCTCAGGCTTTGAGCTTCAATGAAATGTTTAGTATTTTTTAATGTTAGCCACAGTCATGATTCATGAGGAATGAAACCAAAATGACGGATAAAACAAAGTCTATTAGCAAGTGATCAACACTTCAGTCAGAATGACTTTTTTTTATTCTGATTTGTCAGCCAAAAAAATCAGATCATAAAACTGCAAGAGCTGCTCGCAGACTGCACTTACTTAGAAATAAAATATCTGACGTGTGTTACATTTTTGAGGGCGACTACACAGGGAGAAAACATATGGCATGCAATATCTTTTTCCTTGAGCGGAAAGCAGTGAAAATAGAAAACTTGTGTTAGATGTCTGCTTCACAAAAGTTATGAGTAGCACTGTTTGCATGCAGACTGTGAATGGTGGCATCATGTATGACAAAATATTGCTGTCCAAAAAGGTATCTAGAATCTAGCTATTGCATGGGTTCTACCTATCGTGTCTGTTTTGAATCATGACACATGTAAGAAAACAAGATTAGTGAGAGAAACTGAACTCACGCAAAAAATGTCAACAAGGCCTGATCATCAGACTTAATTGCAATTTTCAATAACTTAATTCAAACAAACATTTTGCTCATGTTTTACTTTCTTTTTTCCCGAAATCAATTTTTTGCAGGAATCGATCCCACAGGACTGAGTTGGTGATAAAAATGGAGTGTTTAACAACTAAAGAGCCAGATATTTCCTTCAGGAGTTGGTGGAGCTTATTCCAAGTTATGTTTAAATGTTATTGTTATTTCTGCAATTACACTTAAAACAATCTCAAATGCACTTTTCTGTTTGCTTTTGTCTCTTTACAGAAAAATGTCTTCACTCCTAAAGATATCGTATAACATTTATGTAAATAAAAAATATTTCACTGACATTTTTACTGACATTATCCCAAATGTATCCAAGGAGGTACACACCAGAGAAATCCACAAGTTTGCGCCAGATAAGTTTTATTTGGACACCTGTCACTTCCTGGAGAGAGTCAGAGAGTGAGGCAGGAAGCCGCAAACCAGACTAAACATAATGTGAATAGAACTATACAACATTACCTCATACTTGAACATTTGTTTAATCAGCATTGGTTGTTATTCATTGTTTTTTCACCTCAAATAGTCCGATTTCTTTACTGTGCATTAGCCGTAAGCTAGTCGGCAACTGCATGCACCGAGAGTGTCAACCTCTCACTAAACTCAGCACTCATCAGAATTAAAGTACATTTCCCCTCCAGCCCCTGTCAGCAGTCACCATTACAGTGCATAAACACCCGTCAGGCTCCTGATCAGAAGAAGAAGTCAGATGTGACTCTGGATGTTTATTCCTCCAGAAGGTTTGGCTCTGCACCAAACGTCTCACGCTTTGTTTTGATAGAGAGACCCCTATATAATTACTTTTTGTGCTTTTAATCCCACCAATAAAACATTGATTGGCTCAGTTGTCTTGAGGAAACCGAGCACAGCACCATTTGTATGTGAATTGCTGCATTACTGGAGACGTACATCAGTATTCATCAGTATATCCCTGTGGGACATTCTGTCAAGGTTTGAGGTTCCCACCACCTTTAAGTGTCCACAGTATACATGCACTGTAAATATGTATAGCCACACGCATGCCCTTAACACCCACACAGGCCCACACACACGTCTCATATCAGCAAGCTTCTCCACATTCAGAATCCAAGTAATTACATGAGATAACACTGAGTTTTTAAAGGAATCAGGGTACTTCATTTATTGCTCTATAACCTGCAAGAAAGGAACAGCTCTGAAAGAACAACAACTACCAAAGTGCCAGGTGGGATAAAACCTAATAGCCCCAATAACCAGGGCATCAACCAAAATAAGTTTTAACAGTTCCAGGTAACACACCTCGCGGTCGTAGCTGAGCCGCAGTGAACGTGGATTGAGGCCTCGTTTATCCCTGTGTGTGTTTGCCTTTCAATGCTCACCGGTTTTACTTAATATCTCGTTATGAAAGCGAGGTCTGAGGTCATCTGAGCCAACAGGGAGAAAATATGAAGGATCAAGTAAAGACCCTGTATGGAGAGGGCAAAATCGTAAATGCAAACAGGACGTATGCAAACACAAACTAGTCTGCTTTATATGATGTTCTATGTCCAGGAAGTCGTAAATACAGATTGTTTTCTGTCATTTAGGAGGGCAGGTTTAATGTCATGCTGTGTAACAAGCCACATCTTTATCCTGTTAAACTTTATTAATTTGGCCTCAGCTTTCATCCAGACTTTATAGGCCTTGGAAATGCCTGAATCCCAGAGGTGGGGCTTGTCGAACAGGGCTCACCCACTGTTAGCTATGTAAACAGCTGTAACCCACACACAGACAACACAGACACACACATACACACACATGCTGCGGAGGAAAGAACCAGTAAATCAAACCAAAAAAAAGGAACCAAAAAAAACAAAAGGATGCAAGGCTGAAGCTTGAAGGGTAAGGATTAGGATAGATTTTCTGTGCAGGCCGAACGCAGAAATCTCACAGTGCAAATATTTCCTGGTGAAGACAGAAAATGTGACGTATTTATACAGTATGTTTTAGAGAGCAGGGTGCAAGTCGTAATCACACTTCTGAAAAACATGTTGGATTTGAGTCATTTGGATCAAATTCCATCAATGACACAAATGTGGTTCAGCTGGACAAAAGATACGACATCACTGTATTTTACAGAAACTAAAAACAAATGAAGCTAAAGATGAATTCTTAGAAACTGTAGTTGACAAAAACAGTTTGAGCAGCTGTTCTGGATCTTTCAATCAAAACTCAACACCGTCCTCAGCAGATGAGGTTTGCCCAGTTGTCATTACATTTAATAATTTTTTTGTAAAGCACTGAAAGGATACTTTATGTCCATGATAGCTTAGAAGTTGATGAGCATGAGAAGGTGAGAATATTTGACAAAAGCTTTCAGATTAAAAGCTCCAGAAACCCTACTGACTGAACCTTGTGACACTGCCGTTTTGTCAGCCTGCTTTTATACATTTTTAATGCCTTTTTCCTGCCGTTCCATAACTATTCCCTTTAAGATTGTTGTATGTATGTATGTATGTATGTATGTATGTATGTATGTATGTATGTATGTATGTATTACTTTATGCCTTATTGCTTAATTTTACCATTATCATACTTTAACTTATTGTCTTCCTTTTTATTTATTCATTTATTACTATGTTTAAAGTGTAGTCATTTTCATTCATACAGTATTTTTTTAAATAACAACATGTACACTGTATGCTCTTACACAGTGTATCCGTGTTGATCCAGAGTGTGTGTGTATTTGTATACGTATGTCACACTAAGCCGTAGAAAGTGTGTGTGGTCAGGAAGCGCCGTGAGCAGCAGAACAACCGTCTTCAAAAGCAGTTTACTGTAAATAGGCTTAATGATGGTTTGAGTGTTTAACTGTTCTGCTCCTTGTTATTCATGACTACGTGATTTTTACTGACAGAGCATACAGTTAAATGAAGGCAACAAGGTTAACTGTTATCTCAGGTGGTATCTGAGTTACAGTAATATTAACTGAACTTTATGGAAGTTTGTTATTTCCCTTGGAAACTGTGTTAATACAAGTTGTTGCGTGTCAGCATTATGAACATACCTACCATGCATTATAATGCACCAATAGCATCTTGTTGTTCAAGATAAAAGCACTCATGAATCTTGATTCTTAATAACAATAACACATTCCACCAATGTCTATAATGCATTATGAACATTAATATATAAACATTTGTTTTTATTTTACTGAAAGCAAACGGTGACCACCTATAGTGACTTAAAACCAGCTTGTGATGTATTACATGTCATTACTTTATTTAAAGAACACAATGACTACTTACAATCCCCTTTTAATGCACTATAATAGTGATTATAACGTGCTACAACATGATCATAATATACTGCAATCATTAGATATTCAATACACTGTGATCCTTGCACAAATAGAGTGAGCGTGTTTGTGAAGTATTGATACTTGACCTTAAAAGTCATATTAAAATTAAGCTGAATCTAAAGGAGCACCATATACTACAGGTGCCTTTAAACTCATTATAAGGTTGTTCAAAACATAGTAGGATACATTATAGACCTAGGCCTCATAGACACAAGTACGTACTTGTGATGTTTTGAAGGTTTGTAGTAATAGCAGGTTAAGTGCTTTACTTTATTCTCATCATGTTTAACATTAAAAATCAGTCTTTTGTTCCTCAGTAAGTCCAAGCTGTCTGATCCCCTCTTATCAACACCTTCATCAAACGCAAACACACACACACACACACGCACACACACACACACACACACAGTAACAGTAACTGGACATGTTTTGACAGGTGGTCATCTCTGGTTTATACTGTATAATAGCAGCCTGCAGAACGGAAGAAGAGATGGAAAGAGAGCCAATGTGTGTGTGTGTGTGTGTGTGTGTGTGTGTGTGTGTGTGTGTGTGTGTGTGTGTTTGTGTGTGTGTGTGTGTGTTATATATATATAACCAAATGACAGACAACCAGAGCAAACACACACAGGGAATAAATAGAGAGAGCGATTGAGCAAGAAGCAGAAGGAGTCTGAGTGTTATTTCAGTCACAATAGATCCAGTTGTCACTGAGCCCTGTGACCAAAAGCTTTTTCATTCCCTCCTCTCTGTTTCATAAAGCACCTCCGTATGCAGAGCAGCACATCTGGTGGACAGATGTCTATCTCTCCATCTCTTGTTTTCTCTCCCTCTGTACTTCTTTTTCCTCTAGGCAGGCCTGGTGCTAATCCCTTTCTCCTCCACCTGGCCCGGACCACCCACACACTGAGCGGGGCTGCGGCAGCCCACCAGCAGAGAGCAAGTGTGTGTGTGTGTGTGTGTGTGTGTGTGTGTGTGTGTGTGTGTGTGTGTGTGTGTGTGTGTTACATGTGGACAAAAGGACGACTGTACTGATGTTTACACAGAGGCAATAATATAAGACAAACAACAATCAAATATCATCATTATTATTATTATCATTATTAATGTTTAAATAATCAATGCATTGCTCATAAAGTGGCTAAAGATTTATTATCATGCTTTAGGTGACACCAGAGACATAAAGAAAATTAAATATATGTCAATTGTTTTTTTTGCATTTTTGCAGGATCTGCAACATAACAACCCCCATTTTTGCAAACAGCAGAAAACAACAGTGTCTTGTGTCGAAGCACTTGATGAGACTTGTTGAGATTAATTTTGGGCTGGCGAGTTTTGATTTAAAGCTTCCACAGCACCACATAGACACTTAAAATCTTAATTTACATGAAACATTTTCTAAAGTAAAGCATTCCCACTTAAGGGAGCAGCAGCAGCATTCATTTTCAACCTCTTGGGTGGTTTAAAGGTGTCGATTGAATGTTCATCCCCTAAAAACCTTTTACACTTGTCATTGCTGTGAACCATTCACTACTTAAACTGTTCATCTGACGATACTTTTATAGATTTTTTTTTTACTTTATTGTTTCAGTTTTTGTGTGTCATGTCCTCTCTATCTCATACACAGATGGATGAGGGATATACAGAAAAGATGTTGCACGAGTTTAACACTTAGCTTTTGTCTCCATCTTGTGGTAAAGTAACCAAAACACTAAACAGTATAATGACATTTTATTTTATTCCCCTACATCATCATCATTTGTGTGTGCTTACAGGGAACATTAAGTCAAACTGGCGTTGGGTTGTTGTGATAAGATATCTGTTTATAAGAAAAACATGTATATATTTTTGAATATTTATCAAATTGGTGATGGTATATTCATTTTAAGAACAACTTTTATGTGTGTCTGCATATGAACTCTTCACTTCACTTGCACCTTGCTATGCACTCAGTTGCCTGTTAATTAGCTACATTTACCTGAAACTAATTCAGCCTAATATGACCGTTTCAGAGAGGAGCTAATGTTCATTTTGGATGATATAGTTTAAGGATGCTCTGAACAGTTTGTATTATACAGAGAGGTGTTTCTGATCTGCTTCTTGTTATTCTGCCCCTGTTAATAAAAAGGGGGTGGACAAAATAGAATAGTGATACAGACACCTGTCCTTTGCAGAGGGAGAGGGTTAGGGGAAAAAAAGTCCCTCTGTTGGGTAGTGACAAGGACTCAGCGGTTCAAAACTGGATACTCTTCACAGGCTCCCAAGAATGGAAGGATTAGCGTAAGATCAGAACACAAGCCTCCCTCGTTACATGCTATATTTGCCCTTGAGCAAGAATCTTCAATCAGGGCCCAAGTGTATCATTCAATGATCAACAGATTTTACCATGGTGTAGCCTCAGTGTGTGAAATAACACCAAGGACACCGAGCCCATGTGCTCTTATTTCTGTTAATATGTGGGTCTTTGCGGTCTGCTACTATGCGCCATACATTCTGAAATATAGGCCTTGACCACATCAATTCCCCCTTTCACACTGGACAAAAAACCCACTAGCACCTGACTTTTTCCTCAAGTTGAATGTGTAAAATCTGCATTTAGTCCCCATCAGTTCTGATGAAAACACAACACTCGCGTGAACACGTTATTTTTTTGCCCCTTGTCATTGTGAGATGATATGACATGTGTTGGAGTTTAGGATGCTGGCTTGTTATTACTTTTGAATCCGTCCCTGTCAAATCAGATCCTGTGGTGGAGAATCTAAGGAAACAGAGCAGCACAACAGACAGTCTTTTTGTCTTTTGTTATTGTGGAAACAAACTTGTTACATATGCCAGGCTGTATGTCCTTAATGTACGATACATGAACAAAATCAAACTGCATGCAGTGTTTCTCCAAAGCAAACAATCAATTCCAGAGTGAGTAAGCTCCAAACAGGAACTCATATATTTTGAGTTAGTGAGGGAGAAAGTGGAAAAGTGATGCTGAGTTTCCTATTATTGCAGGATGGGGGGCTGACAACAGGGCCGAGTCCGCCCACCACGCCGTGAGCGCGCCAGTGGAATTTGGACGCCGACAGTGCTGATGATGAGAAATATGAGAGAGGAAGACACAATACTGTGTTGTTCCACGCAGTGTCATCGTAACCTGAGGGCACAGCCACCAGACACGCACACACGCAAACGCACGCACACACACCACACACACACACACACACACACACACACACACACACACACACACACACACACACACACACACACTCTCTCACACACACACACAGAGCTGTTTCAATTTATGCTTAGAGACACAAACACAGTTGTACTCATATTCACAATTAGAAACATTGAGTACTCGTCCACAGTGAAACAAACACACACCACACACACACACACACACACACACACACACACACACACACACACACACACACACACACACACACACACACACACACACACACACACACACAGAGGCTATTGTCAGTGCTCATCTCATGTGGAAATATTTGTAGTTTCGTTGCCAACACTGGAAGTGGATGCGAGTGGTGCTATTTGAAAAGTCGCAGTGCGATCGTAAAGTTCTGCACGTAATCCAGCGCAGGTGACAACGCTTAAGAGTGAGTCAAAGGTCAGACTGAGGCGTCGGGGTCAAATGAGTCAGACCAGTCCTCCCAGTGAGAGTTACTGGGCTGTCTGTGTTTTCCCGCTCATCATTTCTGCCTTTTCTCCACTGATGAAGAATCAGCAAAGGCTAAAACAAAGAAGGGATAAGTGGTGAAACTTGCGCTGAGAGCAAAAAAATATAAAACAAGACAGAGGGTAAAAAGAAGAATAAGTAAAGTTTTGATTTTATTATATCACTTTATTAGATGTGAAGGAAAAACAGCTTTATGTTGAGTCAACTGATGTATTGCATTAAACATAAATATTGTCTTTTCCATTTACTTATTCCTATTGATTTTATAATTACATTTCTTCTCCCTCTTTATGCCTCTGTTACGACCAGGGTCTAGGGGAAACCCTGGTGCAACAAGAGTGTGAAACTCCCCTCTTCCTGTTCCCCAAACACCACCAGCAGCGAGCGCTTTTAACAGTTTTATTCACAAACATATTTTGTCCACAATCACACAAATGCTGGTAGTCTTTTATAGCAGAGGAGGAGAGCCTGCAGGAACCGGGAGGAGCCGGCCTTTAAACTTTTGGCTCCAAGAAAGCAGCCAATCAGCTCCACAGTGCACCCTACAATCACAGACACACCTGCAACCAATCACACACATGCTCTCACTCACACAGGTAAAAGAGGGATATTAAAAACAGACAATTAGAAACATTTACAACCTCTAGGGTCATAACACTTCATTGAAAAAAATATATCCACAAAAGATTACTTCATAGTTTTATCCCAAACTGGGGATCTTAAAAAAACAACAACCTTTGAATGCACGAAGTAACATCTCTAATATTATCTCAGCCTTCTCCAAATCTTCCAAAGTTAAAACAGCTGTCTAGTTACATCTTAAGCAAAAATACTAAGTCAACGTTATGTAACTGTCTGGAGAAAGATTAGCTGATTGTTAAGTCTCAGTCCCCAAGTTGTCCAATAGCCTACTGACGCTTTGGGTTGATGGCTTGGAGCAGATCTTTTCACTAATACTCTTAAACTTATTAAACCAAATCAATCTACTCATGTGTCAAAGAGGCCAAAATTCACCACATATTCTGCAGTATCGGTAAATATTTCAAATGAGCGTATGACGCTTAATGTTCTGGTAGCCATAAAAAAAATCATTGAGGCGTTTGTAGTGCAGAACACTGAAACCTCATCAGACGTTTATGTATTCTTAACACTCCTGATTTAAGTACCTCGTGAAAACAGCCTCTTTTCTGGCTCCTGTTCAGCTGTTGAGGCTGAATGTACAGTACATGTGTGCAATCAAGGAAACGATTGATTGAACCCATTATGCTCTGATTAGCCTGCAGGCCGCTCTCTCCCTCCCAGCTGAGTGAGTCTATTCTGAGACGGGAGACAATAAAGGAGCGCTTTCTCCTCGCTCCCTCTGTGAGTATGTCGGTCTGTCTGACTGTCTGGACTGTCTGTCTGTCTGTCTAACTCTTCTTATCCTTCCATTTCCCTCAACCAATCCTCGCCCCTCCCATCAGGAAAGTCTTTGATTTCTTTTCTAAAAGTGCAAATATTAGCTTGAGGAGCGTTGGTTCCCTCACACCTGTGAGATATATCCTGTTTGGAAAAGGCCTCACTTAACACCCTAATCCACCACCACTTCTACCCCACCCCTCTCCCCCTACTAAACCCCCCCATCACTACCCTCCTCCTCCCCTCCTCTGCGCTGCCAAACCAGGAAGTGTGCACAGGAAACAGCTGTCCCCCATGTCCGCCCGCTCGCCCCTGGCCAGGTGCATCCTGGGAACGGAGCAATGTGTGACCGTCGACATGTGGCTGACACTGTACGAGGTGCCGTTACAGTAATCAGGATTGCTATGAACTCTAAACAGTGACAAGATAAAAATAAAGCACCATGTTATCTATTAGGCCTTTTCAAATAACCTGAGATTTATTTTTTTTGGAAACAGTCTGCAGTGTTTGAGCACTGATGTCACTGGGAGGCAGTGATGGTGAACAAAACAGGTTATGTCAGATCTCAAGCTGATACACTTGACTCACAAGTGATCGCTTCTCCTCAACTCAAAGGGGAACTCCACTAATTTCACACATCAAAGTGTGACTACGGGTGTTGAGGAGAGTTACCATATATGTGAAATAAGTTGTTTAAAGCCCCCAGAGGGCGCTGTCTGGAATCAGAGAAACTGCCTTAAGTGATGTCACTTGAGTCAGCTGCAGTTGTCGCCGAAGACGTTTGATGAAATGAAAAAAATTTGGGAGTGTGGAGTTTGCAAGAAGTGTGTTTACCAGAATTCTGTAGCCCGCTCCTCATCTCTGCAAGGCTGCATTGGCTGCTTCTAGCATTACACACCTCGGTCTCCAACAGAACTGTCAGATGTCGAGTTGCATTGTGGGTAATGGAGGCAGCAAGAAAGAAGAATGCGTGGAGTAAAATAGATGATATCTTTGATTCTACTGACCCCTTTGGTAAATGCACTGTACAGCAATTCAGCACCAGGGTTTGAAGCCAGTTTGAAGTCTAGATGAGTGAAAGAAGTCTAGACGGCGGAAGTCTATGGTGCGCACATTCTGTGGGCTGCACAATGCATCATGAATGTGGAAGACCTGGATAATCTGATATCGAGGAAGTTGAACTTTGTCGGCTGTACGCATCACGGAGCAACTTTCACAGGAATGACTGGGGCCCGGCCTCTGATGCTGTATCCAGGCCTCACTTTCATGAATGTCAGTCAATCAAAAAAAAAAGACTAAAATTGACTATGTTGTGATGCAGTGTGGGAGCTGATGTCATCATTGTTAGTCCTCTTACATCACAGATGAAATGTTACCTGACGTGTTAACAGTGTAAACAGACGAGGTGATGTTTAAAAGTTTTATTCGCGTTACGTTTAGTTATGCTTATTTACGTTCGGCTAACATAATCTCAACAATCTCCATATTGCAACCGTTGCGGTGCATACAGGGTGATCCCGAATGGTTCTCTTATACACTTCAGCCAGAAAAACTCTATCTTTACAATTTTATTATAATTAAATAAATAAATAAATCTGTTTGTTTGTGTGTTCTGTGTTCATAATATTACAAGATGCTTCTTCTGACACCTCTGGTTTAAAGCTGAGTCCTGATGAGGTCGATCAGGTCTAAGTCATAAGTTTCCGGTCAGATTCTAGAATGGCTGTACACACACATCCTCCTGTTATGTCCTAATTGTCCAACAGAAAGTGACACTCTTCTTGTTGTCGTTTTCAGCAGTTGGATGGCCGGTCTCCAGGACAATCAGGAAAAACAAACAGAGCCAACATCTGTCGTGGCAGAGGAGGAGAGAGAGCGTCTGTCCCGGCCAACGCTCGCAGCATTGTTTGTCACTTTCTCCATGAAATACACTGCGAATATTGCCTCAAACAATTAGGTTCCAGTGATCCCTATCGCCCGGCACACAATAGTGTTTACATGGCGAGGAGGAAACATGGCCATGGAGCCCACTTTGGGGAGTGTGTGTGTGTGTTTTCTTGGGCATGTGCATGCGTCTGTATATATACACTATATGAGTCTATACGCTCACACAATTCTGAGATGGTGGAAAATATTGGTTTACCATAAGAATTTTGTTTTGATTGCTTTCTCATTTTCACCCTCCAGTTTTTCCAAACTTTTGAAACTGTTTATTTAAACACTTTAAGGGGTTTTGCTGCTACTGCAATACCTGAGCTTGTTTGACCGGGAGCTTAGCACTATAGGCTCACTTTAAAATCATTTTAAAGGCGATTGTTGGTGAACTAGTCTACTGTAGCAGGCAAGCTGACTGCTAAAATGCTAGCCATCCATGGCCATGTTAATGTAGTGACTAACAACAACTCCCCAAACTTACTCTCAACGTTTTACGCACTTTGTTTTAGGGACTTTATATCACTTAATAAAGGATTACTCAACAGGAGATAAAAAGCTAATGAGCTTGCTAACTGTGCTGTGCTAACTGCTTGTCAGCCAGGAACTTGAAGTTTCTGCAGTTTATTCAAAAACTGTATTAGTATCATAATCTCCTGTCTCATAACTATCTGCTAAACATGCCTCTTTTGTCACATAGATACAACAACAGAAGGGTTAAATAATAGTCGTTGGTGCAACACAGCTAATTTACTATGATAGTTTCTTTCTTTTTGGACTCTTTGGATCTCTGTTTCCCACAAAGATCAGGGGCCTCACTTATAAAACAGACTTGCGATTTATTATGATCTTTAGCTTGACTCCACTCCAAGTAGAAATCCTTGTAAAAAATGTTCCTAAAAAAACACACTGAAAATGATCTTGTCACTAAGCACAGTCTAGACTAGACTGGTGGTTCTGTACAGGTGTTGCAGTTTGGGACGGATATGCATCCAAATCTGTGGTGAACTTTGCATGAGCTCTATAAATGTGGTGCGCCGTTTTGGCTTTGTTTGTCACCCCACTGTTCAGTCGCTCTACTCTTCTCTACCATTGTTGTGAGTCTGTCTACCAAAAACCTTTATTTTCTTGTTTGGTCAGTGGCTATTTCTGAATAAACTCTGTTTTGTGCAGGAATTTTACAGCAAGGCATTTTTTAATCAGTATCTTTTATGAACTGAATGTAAGCATGTCAACCATTATCTGCAGACAAATTTAAAGTATAAATCTACAAATAACTTCCGTAAATGAGGTCCCAGTTCTGTCAAGGCTTGTTTTTCTCCCAGTTATGTGAATTTCCATGGGTGGCCTTCACAGACGACCTCTACATAAAGGCTGCAATTCCATTGTGCTAAATTTATTTTGCTGCATCATTTTACAGTTGTAAATACTGGTAAGCAGTAACTATTATTCTGCTACCTGTGTTAGAAACATATGTAAATAGGTTTTTCATTTTCCACGCCTCAACCACACATGCTTACTGGCCCAGCAAGAGATCAATGCTGTTTCTGCAGGTGCGCATACACACACACACACACACACACACACACACACACACACACACACACACACACACACACACACACACACACACACACACACACACACACACACACACACACACACACACACAAAAGTGAGACAACCTTTACATATAGCTTTATTTTTACTTTATTCTCTAGGGTATTTAGCAAACAGCCTGACCCTGCCTTATGCGTATACACACACACACGCGCGCGCACAAAGGCACTCCCATCAATACTCCATTTATTGAGCTGGGTATTTTGAGGTAGCCAGGAGGAGGGCGTGACAGCTCGGTTCTCAGATTAAAACAATCCTCTCTTGATTTCTTCCTCACTCAAGGGAAAAGCGGAAGCTGTCTGTTATCGTTTGTTTCTATAATTATTCCCCATTTACAGTTTGGGTGTTCACACAGGGCCTTAAATGAGAAAGTCAACGATTTGTCTTCTGCCCAGAAAACTGTGACTGTGTGAGATGCCACAGTAAAATGGGGGAAAACCAAAATTCAGTGATTTGTTGTCTGCTGGCTCACTGGGCTTCATGTGACTTAATCTATAATTCACACAACTGTGGCACCACACTGTGAGCAACAGCTTCTTTACTATATTAAAGCAATTAAGAGGATTTGGCAACTAAAACTGCATTTTCAAACCATTTGAAAGAGTCCAGATTCTTTTTCAGATTTTCCTGTGAATTTATAACATGTCTTTTTTTAATGGCTTAATAAACCACCTTTATCTCCCATTCATGGTATCCTGTTTTCCAGCACAAACTCAGTTATAAGTCATATTTTGCATTTTTTCAATTTAACAAATCATAAACTGTCAGGACCTCAAAATACAGATTAAAAATCTAACATAAAACATTTTAAAGTAGTATTTTTCAATGAGCTTATAAACAAACAAAAGGAAAATAAAGCAATACATATTCTAATCTAATTACATATACATTGCTTTTCATCCCAACTTGTTTTTGACCCCTTTTCCTTGGAAAAGACAGTGAAAATCACAGATATTAGGACCAGAACAGTTAAGGGACCATCTTTGACAGTATTTAGTTTTCTCTATTGTGATTCCAGCTTTAAAAGGCAACATTTCCTCTCCGCACCGTAGCCACAAACATTTAAAAACACTAGGTGAATAAAGGCAAAGGCATTTAAAGACATTTTCCATTTAAATTATAGTTTTAAACAAACATTTAAAGAACTAAACCTGTTCTGAAAATACAAAATTCTGACACCATTAAATTGCATTTATTTTAACAGGAGCGTGTAAAGCACAGGAAAAGTTAATCCCTTAAGGATTTCTATCTGTCCCTTGTGTAGCTTTTTATATGTGACAGGCAAATTCAGGCAGCGTCTGCAGGGACAGCGGAGCCACTACGACGTTATTCTGGCTCACTGAGGGCGATCAACTGGAACCACAGCTGCCAGACGCAGAACAGTGTGACACACTCTGCTCTCTGATTGTACTCACACTATTGTTATTTCAGCATATTCAGACCTCATGGGCTGCTATTCCTTATAATAATGATGATGTTGATGATATTGATGGCCACAATGAAAAAAAAAAGATAACAATGATGATGATGAGGATGATGAAGGCGATGACAGATTTGTTGAGTAGTTGCTCAGCAAGCTGCTTTCTTTCCCAGGACCTTGAAGGTCACGTAACTGTAAAGCCTTTATAATGTTTGTGTTTGAGTCTGTCTAAGAAGGAAATGACTGAGGGAATGTAAAAGAGGCGTTGACCCTGAGGTTGAAGGAGGGAACAGGAACGGGTGAGCACAGAGGAGGAATGGGTGAGGGATAGATTCAGGAAGGAAGTTCAGGAGCTCTCGGAGAGGAAAGTTACCACGGTGATGACGACTCGTGTGTTGGTCATCTGCGACGCAGGTGCGCTCTGATGTCATAAATCCCCAAATCCGTCTCGTGACCAATAAATGAAGACCTTCTGTGTTTGTACAACGCTGTAGTGGGAATCAGGGCAGAAACTAATAACTATTATTTTTACTGTAGATTCATCCAGAGGTTATTTTCTTGATTTTGATTCTTTGAGTTTTTACGTGAAGCACTTTGCTTTTGTATGAGCAGGTGGTGTACATCGAAGTTTAACTGGATTTGATTAAGTAACTATTTCATTACCATTCCCATTATTTGAATCGTGACATGACTGTATTTTTGATTTATTTTCAAACATTTTAATTCATTTCAAGTTGTAGATGTTTATGTAACTGGATGTTATTTTATAGTTTTTAAAATTTTTATTAAACGAGCCCACAATTTTTGGCTTTGGCTTTTTTTTGTTTTACAAGCCTGTTGTGGAACTGCTTTTACTTTGTCAGTAATATCCCTTTTTATTGTTTCTCCTGTTCTTTGTTTTGTTTGACTCATTGTCACTGTAAATGAGGGCTACCCCTCAATGATCTCTCAAGTATAAATATAGTTTGAATGAATAATGGTGTTGTTTTATCCAACCTTGAATATTATAGCTTCCCAGAACCCTGGGTGACATAATAAAATATCTTGTTTTATACAGTCAACAAAACCTCATATATATTAAGTCATCTCGTATTAGATAATAAAGACATCTAATCCTCATAATTCAAAGTGGAAACCAACAAATCTTTGGCATTTTTCAATTTTTTGAATAGTTGAGTATGAATTTAGTTTATCAGAACAGTTGACGGTTAATTAAAGGGAAGCTCTATTCCGGGACCCACAGTTGCTCCTCTTTTCTCCTTCTCACCTACTTTATTACATCAATTTGTCTGAAATCAATAATAAAATAACATAATATATGTTTTTATATATAATGCTACTTCATATTCATATCAAAAGTGTTTTACTGTTTGCCATCAGGCTGTGAAAATGACCTTTAACAGCAGACATTTGATAAGAAGACAAAGAATTTAGGTGATTCCCTGTCCACGCATGTCTGTGTATGACCGTTCACCATTCCTAAGCATGTGTGTGTGTGTGTGTGTGTGTGTGTATACAGTACACCTTGGTCTGTTTATTATATTGTGATATAAGTGCAGTTGCGGATATTTTCTTGGAAACGGTCCAGGTCCCTTCAAAGTCTGACCAGTCTGGTTTGATGTGTGTGTGCGTATGTGCACGTAGGCGTGAACCTGCCAATTGCGTGTCTGTGTGTGTATGTGTGTTTGTTATGAAAAATGTGTGTGTGTGTGTGTGTGTGTGTGTGTGTGTGTGTGTGTGTGTGTGTGTGTAGGTATTGGTGGTGGAGGGGGGAGGAGGGGTAGTGGAGGTTCCTTATCTACAGGCCACAGGCAGCTTTTGAGGCTCTTATCAGCAGCCACCATATTGTACTCGCACATCCTCTTGTCCAGCAGGGAGCGGAAAACTCTCCTTGCAACACGGTTCCCTCTCTCTCTCCCTCTCTCTCTCCCCCTCTCTCTCTGTCTCTCTCTCCCACCTCACATTTGCCAGAGTACCAGAGCTCTCCGACTGGCAACCAACTGAAGCATTGTGTCTTCTTGGCGAGGAGAGTGAGAGAAGGAAGGAATAGACAGGACAGAGAGAGAGAGAGACCGAGAAGGAGAGAGAGAGAGTGAGAGTTGACAGAGGTGAGACTGACATACGGACAGAGACACACACGATCCACCTGCAGCCTTTGTCGTGAAAAACTTCACGACAAAAACAAAAATAAGTACGTCTGGGCTGTCCTTCGCTTTCATTTCTGACTTCATTTGTTTTTGAATATTTCGAAGTTCCATTTAATTTTTAATTTCAAAAATGATTTTGAAGGAGATTGAACTGGGTGTGAGGAGGTGTCCTGAGGGGTGTCAGACAGTTTGGCTCCAATTCTGATCTCAGATTGACAGACAGACGCTGACAGGCTGCAGTGCAGTGCGGGTGACCCGAGGAGGAGGAGGAAGAGGAGGAGGAGGAGGAGGAGGAGGAGGAGGAGAAGGAGGAGGACGTTAAACACTGAGGAGATACACCATGTGCGTTCACAGATTACTTGAACTCTGACGGATTTTGCATGATAGACAGACGTGGCACACCGGACATCATAATGTATCTGTGAGTACTTATTTAACATCTTTTCAATTATGTTTTTATGCAGCCTGCAGTACATGAGTGTTTTTAACCTCTGGTTTTTTATTTTAAATAATAATGACCAATATTGAAAGAGTCTGAGTGGAGGTTCAGTCATACACATTATGTACTTTTAGTGAGAAAGTCGTAATAAAAAATGTGCTTATTTAAATGGCTGACGAAATTTCATGTCAATTCATGTCAGAGGGTTTGATGGATGGCTATTTACTGTATTAACTAACAACATTTATGTGACAGTCTACTGGTTACACTTAATACACAATATATTGCTCATCTGGCTTAAACATTAATCTAAGACATGCTTTAGACAAATCTAAAATGTAGTAATGAAATGAAAAGCAATTAAATTAAACCATTTTAATTTAAAGTATTCTAATGAAACATCAGTTGCATAAAGGTTTATCACAATTGTCAGAGATAATTTATTTGAGGCGATGACTCAAACTATTAGAAAGGTCATTGTGTAGGTAATTGTGAAGGAATATATGGGTTTGACTAATAATCAAATTTTTTAACCGATACTATATTCAGATATATGTGTGGAGCCACACTGACTTTGTTTCTGGGCAACCAAAATATGCAGAAGTTCAGCAACTTTATCGGTCCTGCTGCAAAATGAGAAGGATAAAAAGTCTTGTCCTTACATGATTGTGAAAGAGGGAACTGTCCGATATAAAGTCATGACCACTCGAAAAGACCGAAAACAGGAACAGTTGCGATTGCAAAACCTGAGAAATCATAAGAGTGTTACGTCTTCGTGCAGGGCAAAGTAACAACAACCATGTCCCTCATCGAAGAGAAGCGTTCACTTGATATCCAGCATGAGTCAAGTCTGTAAATTTCCATGAATTAAATTCAGATTTTAAAACCAAGGAACGAGACCTGTGTGCACATTTTCTCGTCGTATCCCTTTAGCTAAATATACACCAAATATATATCCTGAGTGCTTGTTTTTCTTTTTCTTTTGTTCAGCAGACTCTTTGATATCAATCCAATCTTCAGCGATCTGGGACGTTTTCAATGCTTAAAAGGATTTTGACTCATATCCTCAAAATACACACAGACAGACAGACAGACAGACAGACAGACAGACAGACAGACAGACAGACAGACAGACAGACGGACAAAATCATTAAGAGTGGCCACTGGAGACTCGTTCAGAAACCTCAAGTCTGCTGCTCAGGATGTGCTGTGAGAAAACCCCCCGCCAAATCAGTCCACAACCACCACCCCGGCTCCACGCTGCGCCCAGAGACGATACCACAGAGATAGTCGTCCATTAAAGACTGTGGCACCTGAATCAAGACGGCCTCACATTTGCTCAGTTACCCAGGAGGAGCTGATGGATTTCAGGTTGGACAGAGGAAAATCTACATTTTTACTGAGGTAGGAAAGTAGGGCAAAGGAAGTCTCAGGAGTTAAAAGAGGTTTAAAGGTCTCTGCATGAACATGTTAGTTACTCTCACACACATTTAAAGACTCCACTGGGACAAGACACACTGAGAGGAACAGGAGCTTGGCACCGACAGGAATCCCTCTTGAGACTTCATCACCATGATGGAGAAGCTGAACTCTACAGGCATACCTGCCTCACCCTCTGACCTCCCTCGCCCCTCCTCCTCCTTGTCCTCCTCCCCGTCCTGTGCCTCCGTAGAGCAGCACAGTCCCCTTCAGAGCAAGACGCTCTCGGATCCCACCACCAGCCCCCATCCTGCTAACAAGACAGGCCATAAATCACACACGGATGTCCCGATCAGGTCCCCAATTGCCACGACGACAGCGTTGACCAGTCACCATGCAGGCAAAGCAGCTGCACCTGAGCCCATTGTCATGGAGACCGAGGAGGAAGAGGAGGAGGAGGAGGAAGAGGAGAGGCCAGGAGGACCAACGTCCACCACAGCCGAAGCTGCTTCTGGGTCCCCAACTCTTTCCTCTCCGCCTCCGCTTCTCCCGGCACCAGCCAAGACCTCCCCATGTGCTCTACCGCCTCCCACCTCCGCCACGTCCTTTGCTTCGTCCTCATCGTCCTCTCCTCTTCCTCCACACATTCCAGTCATCAGCCTCGGCCACAGCAAGCCCCCTCTCCCACTAACCAACACCCCTCTGACTGCCCTCCACCCAATTCCCAACCTCCTGCACGGGCCCCACGGGGATCTTCGCCGCAGTCAGATGACCTGCTTGCCTGTGACGAGCCCTGGAGCTTCAGGATCTTCTGTAGGCTCCGTAGGGCCTTCAGCTGCCTCACCAGGGCCCCTGCTGCCTCAGCAGTACCTGTCTGCACACCCTTTCTTTACAAGGTGAGACCTTGCGTATAAGCCCTATGGTCCCAACCTTTCGACCTCATGACCTCTTAATATTAATCAGTTTATACGTGCAAGCCTGTCATCATCAGTGAGTGGTGAGCAGGGTGATTTTCACTTCTCAGATTGTTCCATTCGATCACTATTTTGCGGACGAATGAGTTAAACTTTCTATTCAACAAGAAAAAAGCAGCGTTGTTAAAAGTACCCCAAAGTTTTACTTGAGCAAAAGAAAAGATACTGAGTGAAAGTCTAATAAATCTGCATATTAAAAGTATCAAAATTAATTTTGGTCTAAAAGTATCTGATATTAAATATACATATCAAAATTACAAGTAAAAGTAAACGATACATATATTTCTGTTGATAAGTATGTAGATACTGTCTATTTTGGGTCAAATAATTACCCACCTGGATGATTATTAAATTCAACTTATTCCAATTTTCGATTGTCAGACTGCATTTAGTTTCGTTTTGTTTTTTACCTGAGTAAAAACATCAAAACTTTACTTTTGTACAGTACTTGAGAAAATTTCCCTAGTTACATTCCATAACAATATTTACATGTATATGCTGTGTACTACAGATTGACTGATTATCAGCTTTACTGATCGTTGGATCCAATATTCAGTAAATGTACTTAGTTATATTCCTCAATCGCTAAAAACAAAAGAAAAGAGGGTGAAAAGTCAGAAAACAATCAATGCAATTTTGTAGTTCACATCTTTTTTGTATCCAGTTAATCATCATGCAACTCTTCATTTTTATCTTGCGACCCATGGAAGGGGTCCTGAGGCCATCTTTGGGAACCACAGCATGAACAGACAGCACTGATAGTGTTTAATATCCAAATGTTGCACAGACTGTGTTTTGAATAATCGTGTTGGAGGAATATCTGTTTCATGACCTACGCTTGAACCAGTCAGGAAATGTGAAAAATGTAACCTCTGTGAAGCATCGCATCAAATAAAAATAAAATGCCACATTCTCATTCAGCTCCTTTTCGCCAGGCATGCAAAGAGATGTGGAACTCTAAACTATAAAATACCACAATACACTTTCCTGAGATGTTACCGCATCATTAATGATGATGCTGCTCCGTTGGTAACTATGGCAAGTTTATGTTTCAGAGGAAACCTCAACTGCTGGGATTTCACGACCTTCCATAGTGATTTATAGCCACTGCGCTGTGCGGTTATGTGAAAGTGACAGCAGGATGTGTGCTGTTATGAAGGCACCTCACATTTCTCACGCTAAATTTACTCATCAGAACGTTTGACTGCTGAACACAAGTTGCATCACGGATTTTCCTTTGTGCACATTTAGTACCAAAACCCTTTAGAGCTTTTACTTTTGGAACTATACATTCAGTTTTAATTGTGGCTAAATTTAGTGGTTGAACTAACAAAAGGCAACAGAACTCTAGAAGCACTTTTTTCAGGCCGGTACAGTTGGCAACCCTTAGCTTACACTTGTGAAGAAAGGCATTCATTTGCAGACGTTATCAAAGCCCTCCTACTGTTCATCTATTCTCTACTCCAAAAAGGATTTTCCACACAGTTTCTTTCTGTAACAGAGGAGCATCAGCGATGTAAAAAGCAGTACTTTTTTCACAGTGTCTACATCTATGGTTGCACCATCTGTCATGGAGGTCTGGGAATAAGGTTCCCTCCTCCCTGTTTGTAGCAGGAGGCATTGATCCCCCCGCGGTAGAATCAGCTAGTAACCAGACTTAATGAGACTGGGCTGCAACTATGCATGCACACTCAATCAATGCCACCAATATAATCCCTTCGTGGTTAATGGCTCCCACCAACCTCTTGATTTCTCCAGCCATTCTCCAAGATATTTAAGAGGAGAGGTGCTGGAACGACCTGACATGTTCAACAACTGTTTTTTTGTATTTAGCTGCATTTTATTTTGCGAACACTGCTGAAATTGAAAATCTCACTATGTACATTTGTCTCATTCCCTGTTTGAAATATCTCATTACACTTAATATAAGATCACCAAGAAAGTAGCATTTCAGCCAGATAAGATGGAGTTGATTCTAGGTCATTTTTATTTGTTCCATTTGCAGATGTCTTGGTAAGCCTTTCTTTTACAGTTCCCTAATTACCATTTATTTACCTGGTAAATCCATGGTAACACAAAAGTGTTACTAGGTAATTACCAATGATAATAAGAAAGTAAATACAATTAAACTATGGACAAAATACTGGGCATTTACCTGGTAACTATATGGTAAATTATAGTGTGTTATTGGGTAATTACTAAGAAGGTAAGTACAATGAAACTATGGCCAAAATGCTGGGTATTTACCTTATATGGTAAATTAAAGTAATTACTGCTGGTAATAAGCAGGTAGCTACAGTTCTAGCTATTTACCCAGTAAATATATGGTAACAAAAATGTGTTACTAGGTATTGTATTTACTTGCTTATTACCATTGGTAATTACCGAGTAACACTTTTGTGTTACCATGAATTTACCAGGTAAATACCTAGTAATTGGGGGACTGTAAAAGAAAGGCTTACCAATGTCTTTTACTTATTACAAGCAAAGAAATTTCTTATGTTAATTGTCATTTTGAAGTGGCTATTTTTCAGTGAATGCAATTCCATACATGTCAAATTTTCACCCACATTACTGTGTATTTTGTTTCTAGTTCATACCTCGGCCCCTCGGGAGGAAACTATGGTGTCATCAACAACAGCCGGATCAAGAGAAGACCCTCGTCACACTTTGAGATGGAGATCACTGAATGTGAGTTTCTGTGTGACCAAATAAATAACCAGAGATTAGTATTAATATGGCCATAGTTACTGTATGTGAACTGATGATATACCATATATCTAAAGTGTCATGTAAAGAATAAGTTTGAGTTTGCAGATATTCTGTATTTTTCTTATTGTCAACATCATTAATGTGTTAGTTTGTCTCTCAGTACTTTCCTGCCACAGCCCAGTTGTTCTTACTGAGGATATAAATATCTACACACCTATAAATATAATAATGGGTCATAGATACATATTCATATCTTTATAAAAATGAAACAATTCCCTTAAACATCTGGGCACTGTAGTTTTTTAAAGAAAGTCGATTCGCCAGGGAACTATCAGCGGTGGATTAATACAGAATTTATTCTAGTATTTACAGCAAGCGAGACAAAACATGTAGGGTTGACTCACAACAAACTGAAGTGCCCATGTTTACCTTAATGATAAACATGTCCCAGTGCAACAATGCCGCTCAGCGACTTGTTTTTTTAATAGTTTTAATGAGGCCCTTTATATAGCTACAAGATTCTTGGAAACTTGCTGTGCTATCCTGCAAACCAGCTCATATTTCCCACAGTTCTGAGCAGAAATATTTTAATCAAGGATTTGTCATCAATGGAGGATGTTGCATAACACATAACAACATGTAAAGGACAATCTTTTTTGATGTAGTTGTAGCTGGGAACCAATCATTGTATTTTTGGCTGATATGTTGTGGCTCACAATCAGGTGTGTGAACTGGAAAATAACCAAGTTTTTTTTTTTATGGGATTTGTTGAGAGAGAGCGTGTGTATCAACTTCCTACATCCTTTATGGCCCTGCACACTCACAGTATTTGTGTCTTACAGGCCCTCCTCAGAAAATTGCCCGGCGTGTCTTCACAAACAGCCGTGAGCGCTGGCGACAGCAAAACGTGAACGGGGCTTTCTCTGAGCTGAGAAAACTCATTCCCACACACCCGCCTGACAAGAAGCTCAGCAAGAATGAAATCCTGCGTCTTGCTGTCAAGTACATCAACTTCCTGGTCACTCTGCTCAACGACCAGGCACAGGACAAGAGCAGGGACTCAGCTGAGGATGAGGCAGAGGAAGAAAGCACCACAGTTGGGTTGAACAGTAACAAACTGAACCCTCTTTTCCAGTGCGACACCCCTCCTCCGTCCCACGCTGCCCCGCCATCCTCAGCCCATCCCGCCTTGGCGACAGCCCACAGAGACAGAGACTCAGCTGACTCAGTCATCGCTCTGGCTAACTCCCCAGCGACGTCCAGTTGTTACGGTGACACGGACAGCGAGGAGAGCTTTGGGGCTAAGAGCTCTTTGGTGACCCATGGCATTCTGGGAAAGGTCAAGGGTCAGATGAGTATGGTGGTGGCCACAAATGACGAGCGGTGACATGAAAAGACAGCAAACAAAGAGGTGTGCAGATAGACTGAGTTTATATGCCACACTGACGGACAGGACAGTAGTGTGAATAAGAAAGAGGCAGATTTTTAGCAATATTTGTGCTTTGAACTGTCTTTATGTTTCCTGTTATGTGCAAACATTGAATGTGAAGTTCTTGTTTTAGGAAAATAGTGAACTGTTCTCTGGCACAAGCTGAAACATCCCAGAACCTGAAGTCACAATGTTCATTTGTCTAAATAGTATACCCCAAAGTCAAACAATATGGATCCATAACATGGATACACTATGCAAGACAGGATCATGAAATCTAATTAGATCAGCTCAGACTGGATTTTCCAAAGAACACCACAGACCGATAAAAAAGTGAATTCTCTCACAAGATGTAAATGAGTAGCATTGCTCCAGTAAAGTTATGGTGGTATAGACAGCCTCAGACTCTACGCCGTGCCTGCAGAGAAGTCAATGACATGCATTCATGGATATATGCTGCAGTTTGGTCCCACCCTGACATTGTGACACACTCATACCAGACAGAAATAAAGTGTGTTTTAGTTTGCTGTTCCGTATTTGACATCCTCTTACTGCGCTCCAAAGACTGCTCTTTGTCAGCACAATTTCTCAACACGTTTGCCATGTTGCCATGTCAAATGTTGAGGGAACATATGTGTGTCCTCAGAGTGCTCAGTCAATGGCAATCTCAGCCTGACATGAATCAGATGCTAAATGTATAAATGCAGTGCTGCTGGATTGGGGTTGTGAATGAACCAATTGAAATGTGAATGCTTATTTTAAGCTATGCCGCACATTATACAGTATGGGCCAAGGCCACACTGCATGTTGTTTATTTGTGCTGTTTGACCAGAGCGACAGATTGATAATGGTACTTTTAACACGGGAGCCGTAAACAACACCAGTTAAAAAATAATGAAAAAAAGTGAGTGATGTGACTCCCTGAAGACCAGTATAACTGTTCGCTGACGTTACTATGACAATCCCAGCCCTGGAAAAAAGAAAAAAAAAACCCTGTTGACCTAAATGCTGTTGAAGTGCCGAGGTTTAAACCAGGCTGCAGATGTCAGGAGGAGTGTTGTACAGTCTTGCATTTCAAATCTAGCATCTAGTGATGGTGTTAGCATCAAAATATTGTACCCAAAGTAAAAGTACTCTTCATGCAGAATGGCCAATTTCAGAATAATAAACATTATACTACTGGATCATTATTATCTTAAGGTTATGTTTTCATCCGTGTCCATTTGTTGGTTGGTTGGTTTGTCAGAAGGATTACACAGAAACTACGGAACGGATTTCCACGAAATCTGAATGGAGGATGATTGTCGGCCCCATTGCGGATCCCCATTCTGTTAACTTCTGAGGGAATAGTGCATGGATTTTTAAGGGGCTCTGTGGAACTTCTGTGTTGAGCTGGAAGCCGGCCATTAGTTTGTGTTCACTCTCCTCATTTCTAAACTAATGCGATCTCCTGTTGCTCTCTGGTAGCAGAGCAGAGAGAGGCAGAGAGGCAGCAAAGTCACATCTTCTGGACTGTAGGGAGATGCTGACCTGGGTCCTTGTCAAAGAAATCCACAGTCCAGCAGCTTTAAACAACTTAAATAAATTCATCCCCAGGCTTGTATGGGCAACTGAGAGAGACGGAAATGTCTCGTTTTCACGTCACGTTGCAAAAAAAAAGCCAATAAAATTGTGATTCCAATATGTAGATAACTACAAATGCTATATTGAGCCCCTGTAATAAAAAAAATCAGACGTTTTGAGGTCGAAAAATGTTTGCAGCCGGTGAAGCTGGAGCTAAATTCCATACGCTGCCAGATGGCTCCATAATCTATAATAATAAATCATAATTTATCATCTGTTTTTTTATGTTGTTAATCTGAAAGTAAAAAGTTATGTCAATGTCAAAAAATGTTGTGGACAATATTTGCTTCTAAAATGTTACGGAGAAGAAGCATAAAGCAGCAGGAAACAGCCTCGAGTAAACTACAAGCCCCTCAGAATTTAACTTAAGTATGTTTCACCACTGCATGTTTTAGATGTGTTTGTGCATGCTGTATGTGTGTGTGCGTGACTAGTTAAAACAATTAGCAACAGAAACAATTGTAGGTGTGCGGTTGTGTGTCAGGGAGGCCGGGGTGGATGTGGGAATGCGGTTAGAGATGGGGTTGAGCCTGGTAGTGTTAGTGGGGGGGTGTAAAAGTGAAAAGTTTTGGGGGGTTAGGTGCAGCTGTGCAGTGGTGCTGGTGTGTCTCTGCCTGCGTGCTCGGCTCTATCAAGTGGCCAGGAAATGGCTACAGTTAGTGCTGTCTCATTGATGGCCAACAAGTTTCCTGGAGGAGGGGTGGTGGCAGTGTGCTGCATATGTGTGTGTGTGCGTGCGTGCGTGTGTGTGTGTTGATGGGTGTTTGATGGGTGTTTGGACATGTGGGGTGGCAACCGCTGCATGGAAGAAAAGGGAGAGGGGAAAAACCAAAAAAAAAAAAATAGAGTACAGCCACCAGGATGCTCTGGGAACCCCTACACACCCGGTTTCAGGGCCACACAACAGGAAGGGCTGCTTTCACAACGCAGCTACGGCTGCTTCTGCCCGCTCTGCTGTGCCAGGCCGCTCTGTCGCTCTCTGAAACCACAGAGAGGATTACACACCGAGGCCGGGGTCACACACATTACAGGGGTACTGCAGGATTCTGAGATAATTTTTTTTTTTGCAGCAACACAAGTGATTTGCTGTATTGTTGCAAGTTATTTAACAATAATGTGCTGCAGTACAGTCTTGCGAAAGGCCTCCTTTTGTCGTGGTGTAACGCATTTGAAAATAAACTTTATCACAGCACACATTTGGCTTGTCAAAGCACAGGCGTAATTGATTATATTTGAACAACTGCATCACATGTAGGTGACCTGGATCCAGGGGTCTGTTGTTGTGCATGCTGGCTAACTGGGAAACTTGAATTATAATGTTTGCCTTGCTTTATTAATGCAGGTTTGACTGGTGGACATTTGTACAGTTGGTTTAATCATTACTAACAACCAATGTACTGATGGCGCACTTATAGCTAGAGGACTGAACATGTAGCCTGACCTGTTGTTTTTTTTCTTTCAGCTTTTCCTTTTACCTTTAGTGAAGCTGCACAGTCTAGGGAGAGTCAGGGATTTTGAAGGTTTGTTAAACTAAAAAACAGCTGCCTGCAGTGGTCGAAAATGATAATATGAGAGCAGAACCTTCAACTGAACATACTTTAAAGCTACAGATTCAGGTGACAATTCTCAGTTGAAAAGTGAAAACTAGTGAAAATTTTATACATCAATATCATAGATTTTGATCATAGCTGTTCAAGTGAACCAATATAAACAATACCAGGACAGTGAAATGCCTGTGTGTGTCCTTCTGTGACATGTCAAAAAGCCTTCTCAGAGAAAAAAAAAAACATTTTCACAGCAGTTTGCATCCGTCATATTTCTGTAACAGTGTCTCTTCTAAAATTTACTCTATGTTCCGCTAACACCTTCAAACGTATCATTTTTATTCAAGATCACCCAACTTTTGACCTGATAACTTCTTAGCTATCCATTGGATGTGAAAATATTGGAAGCTTTCTTATTTGTGAATGGATTCTTGTTATTCACAGTCCTTGTTTAACCCATATTGTTATCTCTACTCCATCCCCTGAGAGGATGACTTTACTGAACCAAATAACAAATGCCTGAATTTTCCCAGTGTGGGAAAGACAAGCTGTTCCAAACAAGTGGGGGTTTGGTGATCTGCAGAACTTTAAATTAAATAATGTGAAGACGCATAATTTAGGTGAAGGAAATAAAACCTTATAACTGGGGTGTTAACCTTCTCCCCCTCTCCTGATACAGGAGGCCAAGCAGGGTAATGCTGGCCAGCCTGGGCCTTAGAGATAATGTCCCTGCCTCCACCCCTCCGTTGTGCCCCTCTTGCCACCAGAGTCACACCCACTTGCACACAGAAATACCAGTACCTCTATTTCACCATTCATGCACAGTCTAAACCTACACGTCGCATGTGAGCAGTAGACATGCTGGAAGACTCTTGGTCCTAAAGCAGCTTTACTGTAGCCTGCCAATAATGATGAGATGGCTGTTTAATGCAGAGATTTAGCAAGTTGCCAGGTTTCATAAAGGCAAAAAACAAAGTCAGTGTAGACAGTGAAATTGTGGAAAAACAGTTTTAAAAGGTTGTGATAATTTGCATCAAAACACCTGCTGAGCATAATGTACAAAGTAAGAACACTCAGGATAAAGGTGCAATAATTTTAAATAAATGTTTTTTAATTGAGTGCTGAAGAAGATTACAGTATTAGCAAGAGATAATTGCTAAATGATCGATATACTGTATATGTATAACTTGCTTTAAAGATGAACAGGAAATAATATACAAAAAAATCTTTTCTCACAGAATTGGACACACCTTGCACACAGCATATAAGACATACACCTTAACACATTTTGTCAATATCTGAAACCATATTTTCAGACATATTGCTAGAGCAGATCGAGAGGGACGACATTTGATCAACTTGTAAGCGACAATATACTTGTACAACAATATTTTGACATTTATAACGAAAAATGTTTGTAGGTCAGTCTGGTTCTAACCTCTTGATATCAACATTTGCCTTGTCAAAGGAAGTCACACACATTCTCATTCATGAACTGCCAGGATACAATTAATGTTATAATATCGAAGTTGGGTACCATCTTAAGGCATTTCTTTACAAACGAAGAAATTGCATCATTGTTGTGTAAAAAGAAACAAACAAACATGAAAAGGGTCAAGATCACTAGTCAAAATCAAAATGAAAAAATATTCTCCACTGTTTTTCCAATAATACATTTTGATGTTATTAATGTCTGAGGTTATTTTTTTTAAATTTGTTACACATTTAATGTACATTCAGCCCTTCATTCATTTTTCAATACTTTCTCGCCTTGTTTTACCAGTGAGTTCATGCCATCATTCACTTTTCTCTCCACATTTTTTGCAGCTTCATTCGTCTTTTCTAATGTGATTTTCTTGCTAAATTTTCGTCTGCCCACCTCAGATACTGCAGATCCAGCAGCCGCCCCGACAGCTCCGCCGAGCACACCCCCCAAAAACACGCCAAGCACCAGTCCCAGCAATGCTCCCCCTATGACTACCTTTGGCACCTGTTTAGCAGTGGTCCCAATTTTCTCCCACACCGAGCTCTCAGCCACCATTTTGGCCCCTGCTTTGGCTCCAGAGCCCACCTTCCCCCACACCGGACTCTGTGCCACCTTCTTTGCACCGGAACTAATTCCAGCTCCAACTCGCATAGAATTTTCAGCCATCAGTTTAGCTCCAGTTTTGGCCCCAGATCGGACTTTTCCCCACATAGGACTCTTTGCCAAATTCTTTGCCCCGGTTCCAATCCCGGCTCCGACACGCATGGAACCATCTGCCATCAGTTTGGCCCCTGATTTTGCCCCTGAACCAACTTTTCCCCACATGGGATTTGCTGCTGCAGCCTTTGCTCCGGATCCCACCCATGCAGAACCATCCACCACTACCTTGGGAACTCTATCTCCTACTAGTTTGGACACATGGCCAGCACTAGCTCCAACCTTCCCCCACACAGAACTGTCAACCACTATTTTCTGGACGTTTTGTGCTCCGCTGCCGACCTTTCCCCACACAGGACTAATTTTCACCTTCTTTGCTCCGTCGCTGATCCACACAGAGCTATCTGCCAACAGCTTGGGTAAATTCTTTGCACCAGACTCCATTTTCTCCCTAATGGAACTGAGAAGTGAGGGGTTAATGCTGGAAAGCGTAACAGGAGGAAGGCTCTCGATATTCATGGTTCTCACACTCATCTCTGCCTCATCCCTTGTTTTCTCAATCTCATCCTCTCTCACTTCCTCTTCTGCCTCAACCACAGGCTGCATGTAGGAATAAAGTACCCGCCTATCAGAACTGCGCTGTCTAACGTCCTCTTGTCTTTCTTCCTCTAGTTTTTTCCCCTTTTTCTCCCTTGCTATCTCCACTTGTCTCTGTCTCACTCTGTTCTCTGCCTCCTGAAAAGCAGGACAAGAGTAACACTGTCCCCCAGCCTCCTTCACTGTCTGCTCCACCTTCTCAAGCAGCTCTACCAAATTCTTACTCTTCCTCCAACCTCCTGCTGTCTCCATCACATGAAACTTGTCCCCGCATTTCTCCACCAGCTTTAACAAATCCCCACGCTGACCAGCGATGTAAGCCTCCACGCTGTTGTTTCCAGCCTTCCCACTTTCCCTCAGTCGATCTGCGTAAGTAAAGAGGACCATTGTGTGTCTTTGGACCGACTCCGGACCAAACACGGATTCAAGAGCCCTCAGAGCCTGCAGCTCAGTCTTTGCTGGCTGGTCTAAAGGGACGCACAGGAGGAAGGCATGGGGACCGGGACTGGATAAAGCAACGCAGGAGGAGATCTGAGCTCGCACCTCATTTGGAGTTTGCTCTGAACTGAACCAGTCTGAGGTATCCACCAACGCCACCTGCAGGTGAGAGAGGAGAGCAGAAGAGTTGAGTAATGGGAAATTAGCCAGATTGTATTGTTTCATGCCATGAAACAGGGGAGGGTGTCAAAGATTAGATGTTTAGATGTTTTGGCAATAGCACACAGAGCAAAAGGGAATTTCAACTACACAAGCAAAAAACATCTTCATAACTTGCCTGTCTTCCTTCAACCAGAGCTTTCTTTTTCTCACACTCCTTAGTGATCGCTGTGAGGCTTTCTGGATGTGACTCAAACGCCTCCTGTCCCAATATGTAGTTGGCAGCTGCGCTCTTTCCTGCTCCAGATCGCCCAAGCATCACCAGACGGAGCTCCTGAGACGATGAGGGGGAGGAGGAAGAGGAGGATAAAGGGAATGAGTAGGCGGAGGAGGGAGATGAAGGAGCTTGGTTGAAGGTTGGCGATGAAGGGGAAGAGGCGAAGACAGGCGAATCAGGAGGGGAGGTCGGAGACACCTCAGGGGACCTGTCTTCAAAACTGTTGATTCTGTGGTGCACTGAAAAAAAATCAGATGAAATCTGGGATTTAATATGGAAAATAAAAATGAAAATTATTTTTAAACGTCATAGAAGTGAACTTTAAGGGGCAAAGTACTAGATAGCCAGTTCCTGTGACTTACAAGTAGTGACCAATTTTGGTGATGATTTCCCCTCAGACATTTGTGAGAGTAGAGCTCCATCTATGGAGGAAAACCAGAAAATAAGTGTAGTTCATTTTCAGCTCCTATTTATTTTTCTTCTTTTTTGCATTGATCCAGAAAAATTGGATCCAGAAAGTTTTTCTATTAGCGATTACCTGCATTTAGTCTGAAACTGGGCGTCCTCTTCAGCTGTGTATCCTCATGCGACTCTGAATATGACTGTCGCTCTGGTGCTGGAGTTGAAAGAAGCCCGTTCGACACTTCGCTCACACCCACTCTTCCATCCATCACATCCCTCTCTTCTCTTCTTCTCCTCTCCCAGGTGGTACTGTAGTCCTCTCCACTATCATTACTCCTCTGTGTTTCTGTGTTTGCGATATGTGTTGTAGCAGTCCTCTCCATTCTCTCCTCCTTTTGAGCTCTGTAACTTTCCATAAGTTCTTGCTGTCTGTCTCTCACTCGTTTGTCCAGCACTCTCTCCTGAGCAGATTTCTTGTTGTATACCCCGTTTTTCTTCACCATGTTGTCCACCTGTTACATAAATGAATAGATAAATAAATGACGCATTAAGGAAATGTCCCATAACTCCAATTTGCAATTACAGAGTCACTTTTTATAACTAAAGAAGAAATTTCGTAAGGAAGTGCGGTGTGAATGCTAGATGTTCAAAAAGCTGACACTAAACTGAACTGCTGATTAAAGAATAATGGCCAAAGATTTGTAAAATTGGCTTTGGAAAGATTTTTTTGCTAATAGTATGAAAAGCATGCATGAAAAAGTGTAAGAAGGAATAACAAGCTGATGGATGGGAAATATCGTGTAGGCTGGGGGCTGAGCTGCATTATGGCTTGAACAGACTACACGACTTCTTCAGATTACTGTCCTGTTGACAAAACACAACTCTCTGCTCGCTAGTTGTACAATCATTTTGGTTTTCACACTACGTGTCTGATCACAGGGGGTTAGACACTACAAGATCAAGCACACAAGACGTGACACAGGAATGAAACTTCCCAAACAATCCAGGTTGTTTGTGTGCTGATTTGCAGTCAAAAACAACAACTTGTGATTGCTTGCTCATATTGTGGTTCAGCAAGGAGGATTGGGGACAAAGTGTGCACCCACCTGAGCTTGGCGGTACTTGACTAATAGCTAGAGACTAAACTACATTGCTTGGAAAATTCCTGGAAGCTAAACTGCATTGTTTTACTGATGAATGGAAGCCAAACTGCATTGCTGGCATCACTTTGTATGAAGAGGCAGCTGGAGGAGAAGCTAGAAAAGTGTCTAGTTCTTCTTCCCTCTGGACATTTCTTAGTTTATGCACAGTCGCTTGGCATTCCTGTCACAGGCTCAAAGTGCCAAATGTTTCATTTTAATTGATTCCATGGTAACGTGTGCAGAACCAGCACCATTTTTTTGATGAGGGCATAATGCATGAAGAGAGAAATGTGTGGGAGTAAGAAAATGTTTAAGACAATGTTTTAAAGATTTCACAGCTCATCTCCACTCTAATGATGATGTCACACACTCTAGCTCTGAAAATTCCTACCCATACACACTACTGTAAAATATGAGAAGGGTTGAAAATTGCATGCAACTTAAAACTGTGATTGTATCAAAAGTATGATTGATATGCAAATGCTGAATCACCTCTCAAGTGTTGTGAACATGTGAAAGAACTGAATGAGGTTTCAAGCTGAAAGTATGAATGCGTAGGTGAGAGTTGAAAAACCTTGAGAAAGTGTAAAATGTGGGAATTCTGACATTCCACCCATCCATTTGAATAAGGGAAATTTCCACAACACTGTGGAATATTTATATATTCTACAAAAGCTATTAATAATATAATCAGTAATGGAGCTGAATGTTTAGTGTATGTTTAAAAGAAAAATGGTGGGAGTTAAGTGCCAAAAAAACAAACAAACAAACCTTCAGACAGAAGAATAAAATACAAAAATGTTGATACTGAAAGAACATATGTTGTGAATGCTTCCTGCATTCTCATAACTTCCTGCAGTGACTCTCCACAAAGGAATGAATTCCATGTCAATCAAGGTTACAATGTAATGAGCCAAATCATTAAGCCCTAAACTGGTCCTGACCACGACTGGGTGTGATTGTATGAGTGAAGAACAGGGCGTTGCTGGGGAAAAAAACTACCACAGACAAAACAATCAACTAAATCAAGATTTCACTTTTTATAAAAGTCCTTGAGAAATCCACTGCATTTTTTTTTTACATATACATCAGGACTAATTGAACTCTTAGATAACCAAAATAATCAATATGAAACAAAGCTGTTGACAATACAAGTGCAACATGTGTGTGCAAACTCTTATCTTGACACTTTCTGTTTACGGTGTTCTGTGCAGACATCTCACCTTCTCCAGAAGCTCACAGACCTGCTCCCTGTTGCCCGGCTTACGATTATTGATGACATGGTACCTCCCCCCACAGCGCTCAATTATCTGCCTCAGGCCTGGGTGTTCTTCCTGCAGGTACTCCTGTGGAAAAAAAAATGATTTGTTTTGTGTTGCTAATTAGTCCAAATAGTTTACAATGAATGTAAAGAAATACTGTAAAGACGTCTGAACGAAAAATAGTTTACAGAAAATGATGCCATCCTGTCATAACGGAATATGCTTTTGAACACCAAAAAGGTAAAATTCTGCACTTCTTTCTCAAAGTGTGCTTGGACTTTTAAAATACTAAAATCAAGAGGACTTGACATTCTATCTCAGCACCCAAGAGACTGTACACCTCTAATACCTCCACTGTTTTTCCCATCAAGTAGTCCCCACAAGTCAGCAGGACCAGGGTGTGATCCAGCACCTCTTCCCCAAACACCATCTCCAGCTCTGCAGGCACACGACCCTCCATCTGGGAACAACAGGGAAAGAAAACAGAGAAAAAGGAACAACAATTAGGAAACACAGTGATGTCAATCAAAGCCATTTTTAAACTACCAAAAAGATGTCCTTAATGATTGCATGAGCAAATGAGACCATGCAGAAACACAAGTCGAAGCACAAACAGGGACTACAACCAACCTCTGTAAACACGCAAACAGGTACCAGCAGTAAAATAGCATGTGGGCCTGGTGCTAGCAGCATCAATGCTTGCTCAGTCTCCTTCCTGACGCTGTCCTCAATCTTGCCCCCAACCCAGAACCACCTCGGCGCCTCTACCAGGGTCACACTCCTGCCATCAGAGACACCTTGCCGCAGCGTGCAGCTCCTGGAGGAACCGGGAGTTACTGGGGACAGCTGGCCCAGGATAGTGTCTGCTGATGATGTCTTTCCACATCCAATGTTTCCCAAAAGAACAAGTCTGAGCTCTGAGGACGAGGAGCCATAGAAGCTCCCTCTCAATCGTTCACTCATGGCTGGAAAGTGAACAAAAGCAAAAGGTGTTTTTAGGAATACATGTGGCTTGAAACCAATAACAGACTGAGATGAATGTGCAAATTAAATGGGAAAAATTGAGGACTGGACAGGTTAAGTACTATAGGTGTTTAACATTTAATCCATCTGTTATGTGAGGAGAATGACTTCCAAAAATAAACATAAGTCTTTTTTATTTAGTTTCCTTTAAACATTACCTGTCTTCCTACACATTTACTCCAACCTCTCACATATTTTGCATGAGTCAACAGGAACTATGCTAATCGGTAATAGTTTTGATGAAGATAGATGAAGCTATTATTTCACCAATGTCATTCTTCCTTTTGTAACTGCGTCCCTTTTTTCTCAGTGTGCCTCACACACCACAACTCACCAGTCCAGTCCAACTACATTCTACCTGGACTTTTATACTTGACTGATATGCAAACATGCACAAAACACATCAACCTACAAAAGTACATAGAAATGACAACCAAACATATGGCACTGCACAATAGAGGAGTATCCTGTAAAATGGTGCACATTTAGCACTAAGGTGAAACTTAAACTTGGTATTAAACTAATACCGAAAGTAAAGAGTATATTTAAACAGAGACGACAGTATGTCATGACAAATCAAAGCTCACATAAGACTGACAACCATTTCCTCAGAATGACACATAGCTGGGACTCAAGACTACAGCGCTTATGTCAAAGAAATATGGCCAAGAAACTATGTAGGTTCACTAGTACTTAAAACAGCTTAGATTAGTAAACAGATGTATTATTAAACAATAAACATCATACTTACTCAACAGTTTGAGGTCTTTGAAGTCGTGTTCATATATTGTCTTCTCTATGTGCTCTGTTCCGTTGGCACAGAATTATGTCTCTCATCCAGACAACTTCCGTACATGTCGACTACTAAAAGCTGCCTACGCAGGTGAGGTTCATCTGAGGGAGCAACCCGTCTCACCACTCCCAATTTGGAACACATGCACACACAAACGCACTTGTGACTATCTTTTTGCGTGCGCAACAGGTTTCTTTGTCTGTGGGCTGCTAAGCATTCCAAGATGGGGTGGAGGAGGTGTATCCCACGGCTCATGTGAATCATTCTACCTTCGAGATTTATGTACCACACCCTTTCAGTGTCAAAACTTGTGGATGAGCTTCAGGGTTTACGGTCGCTTAGTTTGGTAACTGGTGAAATGTGCATGTAAATATTTTGACATAATGAAGTTGTCATCCCTAATCAGGAATGAGGGCATGCCACAGAAAGACCTGACGAGTTCACAGAGTGTTGTGTGTCATATGGACAGACCTTCACTAAATAGCACTTTCACCCTCCATAGTTTGACGGCCTCAAAGCCACAGGCTTCACTTCCTTACAGCCTGTGACTTGTGTCAAGTACTACCTGAAACAAATTCACAGGTGTTGAATTTCAGAGCAATTAGACAAATAATAGACCTCAATATAAAACTCTTACAAGTATCACATTGACTTAAGTAATAAGTAGTAAAGGTAATTGGTAATGTTACACTATTGCAGTTTATTTGATTGTGCATATCCCATAAACTCAAAAATGGCCACTCTTAGCTTATTGGATGGAGTTTTCACATAATTGAAATAGTGGCCTTATTCTCTAAAATAAACAAAGTTTAATAAAGAACATGAATCACTTCTAAGAAGGTGTAATTTGTACGGAGCCCCCCTGGTGACATTGAATTAAAAAAATATATAATGTGTGGCCACGCATTACTATCTCGTGGCCACACGTTATTATCTTGTGGCCACGAGATAGTTTATGCGTGGCCACGCATTATTTTTCTTTTTTATTCAATGTCACCAGGGGGGCTTGTGGCCACGAGATAATAACTCATGGCCACGCATTAACTATCTTGTGGCCACGAGATCGTAATGCGTGGCCACGCATTATTTTTTTTTTATTCAATGTCGCCAGGGGGGCTCCGTAAATTTGTACCATTTTCGAATTAAATTTTCTGATACAGGCTACACCTTTGTAACATTATCTTGAACTGTGTACTTATATTATCCCAAAGGTTTCTTACAAAGTTCAAAGTTTAGCTCAGTTGGTAGAGTAGGCATCCCATGTACAGAGGCTTTGTCTTCGCTGCAGCGGATGTGGGTTCGACTCCCGGCCTAGGGATCCCCATTTACTGCGTGTCACACCCCCGCCCCTCTCTCTCACCCTGTTTCCTGTCATATCTTCAGCTGTGCTATCAATAATATGGTTGTTTAACAATGAAAACAACAGCAACTACCATGATCCCAAGCTTCTTCACATTGTCAAACTACGTCTTTTGTTTTGTTTGTTTTGATTGACAGACTCCTTGTGCCAGAATTACATACTGTTTTTAATGTGCCCAGTGACACAGACAGAACGTATCTTGTCAACAAAAGAAAGTTACATGTTTCAGTCTTCGCACACATCTTTTGACTGAACCAAGAAAAAAACTTGACATTTCTAAGTAAACTTGCCTATTTGCAATAAACCATAAATATTGTTTTAGTGCAGAGAAACACCTGTACCTATATATCTTTTATGTCAGTGTCAACTAACTTATAGTGTCTTTCTTCATACAGTCTTCATCACCACTCACATCCCAGGCATCACATAGGCAATGTTTTCCAGAGTGGAGGCCTTAAAAACAATGATTAAAAAAAATAACAGTTGTTCCCTACTTCCTGATGACATGACATATTGGAAGAACAATCATTTCACTCATGTGCATGTCTGTGCAGGGTGTCAGGTAAGTGGTGTGAATGTTCTGTTAAGTGGCTGCATCTCTCACCAGTGTCTGTTGTGTGCAGCTACTCAACTCTGGTATCTCTGCCGTGAGGCAGAGTAGAGGAGCCAAGGCGCACAGCAGAGAATCCAAAAGCAGAGACAAGCTACTTGACATATTCACTATTTTCTGCAGAGACACAAAGAAGGGCAATTATCATCCCTCACTGCAGTGAAAATGAGTAATGTTCTCCTGCGGCTAAATTAAACCTGCTTTTCTTGATCTCAAAGTCAGTTGTAGTCATGTTGACCAAAATGTTTGTGTCAACACTGGAGTGTTTTGTCTTATAGGACTGCAATATTTCACAGCTTTAAAAATGTCCTTTGACTTGTTCCCAACACAATTTTTTTAAAAAGACACACAAATATGATGGCACAGCTCATCAATTATCTGTGTAATCAGAGACCAGTATCATTGTAGATCAAAAAGAAAATTCTTCACTTTCTTCATTGAATCTACTCACATTTGTCTCCTGAAGATGGTGTCCAATCAGGAACAAGGACTCCCCCAGCAGGTGTAGGTGAGCTGCAGCACTGACAGGACCCCGGTCAGAGCAGCCGATACTCCTGGATGTGGATCTGAGTGTGTCCCAGGCTGAACCAGGGGGACTGTACATAGAGTTTACCGGACTGCAGGTGTCCTTCATGGGGCTAGATACCACTGAATTACCTGCAGAGCTCGTTTTCAAAGCGGTCACTGCACCAGGAACAGGTATGAACGGACGAGGCCTGTTGGTTACTGAAGTGGCAGGAGGAGGGGCAATAATTCTCGTGACGGGACAGTCTGCCATGTTGTGCTGGTTATTTAGATACACCCAGTACTCCAACGTGGAGCTTTGACTTTTCTGAGAGAAAAAGAAAGGTAGAAAAATCACACAAAGTCGAGGAGAAAGTAGAAATAAAGTTTGCGCGACATACAGCATAATTACCTGATCAATGCTGACCTCTGCTGGGCAACATGAATGCAACAACCTGTCTTGGATATTCTGGAAGACAGAGTTTACATATCAACATGAGTTAGTACAGAAGCAATTAAATAACAGGTATATTATTTATTAATTGATTTTACCACATACAGATAAACTTAACCTTACATTTAATCCCATGGTCTTTTTACATCCCTGCTGTTCCCTCACCTCTTGCCCTCCTCTTATTCCCCATCTGTCTTGTGGATAATCAGGGAGGAAACTGGAGGACTCTGCTCCATTAAGTTCAGGGTCAGCTTCACTATTACCTGCAATGTGCCATTTAATCAGATTAAATATGTGAAGATTATCCTGTTAACCATGTCTTAATTAAGGAAGTGTCCTTTAGATCGCACCGTGGTCACCATGTAGTCATGGTGGTTTTAGCTGACATTTGCTCACCATTTACCACTGACATACTGTGTTACACAATGATGGAAGTGCATGCTAATGCATTGTAAACACACACAGTAACTTTAAAAGCACCTTACCAGAGTGTTGCCTTTCTTTGTTGAGCAAGCCTTCTGGTTCCTGAAATTTTTTTAATAACAAACTATCAAAAGTGGCTCTAAGGATTAAAAGTGGAGTTTACCCAAAGCCGAAATTTGTCATTATCTACTCACCCTCATGCTGATGGAAAGTCAGGTAAAGTAGCGTAGTCCACAAAACATTTCAAAACAAAACAAGACCCCATCTCTTTCAGTTGTTGAGGGGAATGCTACAATGCTTTTTTTCTGTGAAGCTCCATAAATGTTTTGTGAACAACAAAACATCACCTGACTTTCCAGCAGCATGGGGTTTGGTATATAATGACTACATTAAATTTTTTGTGGGAACATATCCTTCAAAGTAAATTGCAAGATCCAAAATGAAGAGATAAAAGCAAGAAAGTTATGTGTAACTGGTAACGATAACTGTGCAACCAAGTAGGAAAACATATACATAAGTTAAGGGATCAAAATTCAATCAAAAATACACAGTTTTACTGCATTACATATAAGCTCTCTATGTCACAGAGTTTTATAGAGGGCTTATACGAGACAGTGTGTACAGTATGAACACTGTGTACAATGTGATTGGCATATCTCAGCTAAAACTGCCACAAATCAGAACAGTTCAAAGTTCAATTCTGTGCAGTGAAAGATATACCTGACATTGCAACAGAGCACAACACCAACGCAAATGTATAGATAACATGTACCAGGGTACTATATAATAATATATCACATCTGATGTTTACACGCCTGATCACTACTGTTGATAGTCTTTAAACTTCATAGTCAACAATTTCCCCAACATTCGTCTAACTAACAGTGCAGCCCACCTTGTAAAGCCTCTTGGTGCAGCATTCCACACAATCTAAATCTGGATCCTCCTGCTCCTCCTCCTCATCCATCATGATGTCTCTGAAGGACCTTTTCGTCCCTCTCTGGCTGCTCAGTAGGCCAGCTTCATCTTCCATCTACAGGAATAAGAGGGGAAAGTGATTCAGCAGCAGTAATCATACTGAAGTATAAGCTCCACTTGTGATTGAAAGGAGAGCAAAAGCAGTGAAAAGGAGGAAAAAAAGTTGATTTATTGCAGTATGATTGAAAGATTTATGTCTTATAAAATCCACTTTATCCTAAAAGCTACGTACACCCTATTTGAGTTCGTTTTTCCTCAAAGTTCATTAATAGGTTTTAAATGCAGGACTTTTAATTGAAGTTAATAATTTTCAGAGTGGTTAATGTACTTTAAATTAAGTCAAGGGCCCTACTCTGAACACTTATTCCACCATTAGCCATAGAAAGCAAAATTGTGAGGAGCCGTGTTAGCTGACTAGTGCTAGGCTAGAACGGATATGTTAGCTTAGCGTAACATCCGAGACCACAATGTAGAAAACAAGACATAATGTTTCAGGGTTTTACCTAGGATACATGAGAGTCTGGCTTTCATATAGCTGAAAAACGAAAGAAAACTTGGGACTGCTTGCTCCAAATGTTAAGCATTCCAACTGTCCCCATGTTAAGGAAAACAAATTAACACATGGCTAATTAAAGGATGAAACTGTTAATAGCTTGTCGCCAAGTTCAACGTCTGTCGTCGACGTTGCCAGGTTACAGTCATGGTTAAAGTTAGCTTATGCCTTTAACTAGCTAGGCTAAAGACTAGCTTTGATTTCATATAATTCACCAGCAATGTCGACCGAATAACATGCTAACATGTAGCCCGGCAAACAACTCCAAATAAAGACCTCTAATTCGGGGCATGTTTGTCACCAGTAGCCTTGAGTGAACGTCTCTCATGTCGTTCACTGGGTCTGTTTGAACCGTGAGAAGAAAAAAAGCTGCTGACTCACGTTTAGCACCTCTGTCTGCCTCTCCCTCCTCCCTCTCCGTCTGACTACTGCTGATTCATGTTAAGCTTGAGGAGAATCAGCTGATTTAATAGGTGAGCGATTGTTATGTCTCCCTGGCTGAGCAGATTAGCTCTGTTACACATGTATCACATAAAATGACATAATGGGAGTTTTAACACTTATGACACTCCCTTTATATACTTTTGTGTAGGCATTTTATATTTTGGGGTTTTGAGCTTGGTCCCTTGTTTCCAGTTCATAAAAGTTAACAATCACAGAATCCAGTGGTCAAAAAAACAAATCCCAAACCAAACAAACTCAGAACTCAGACAGCCTAGCAGCCCTGTATCGTTTGTGTCCAACTTCTTCTCAGCCAGCAGTCAGGAGAAGTCAGTGATTTGCACCTGCACTCACTGATGTGGCTGAATGAGAACAGATCCCTGCAGAACATACTGTGCCAAAGTCTTCACGTAAGAGTGGAACCAGTAATATCAAAGCCCACGCTTTTAGAATGAGATGCTCAACAGACACACGTGGGCAGACATGTGATACAAATCATTTGGTCCAAGTTCTCAAGCAAGTCCCAAATCATTTTATCTTGGGCAAGTCCAGTCAAATTAAAGGTACAGAAGGCAAGTCTGGAGAAAGATAGTTGATTGTTGGGTCTCATTGCCAGATCGTCAATGAAATTCTAACCTAAAGCTTTGGTATTTGATGACCTTGGAATAAGAATCAACAATCAGCTATCTTTCTCCAGAATCACCTTCCCTGCCTTTAATCCGACTCCTTAGTTATGCCAAGTCGAGTCACCTTTCCTCATCTAAAATACTGAAGTCTTACCTGCAGTGTGAAGTCTTTATAAAGACACAAGGCAAGGTATTAGTACCTGTATCATAATGATATCATTGGCAAATGTATCTAACCTATTAAAATAACTATAAATTCTTAATACCTTCTAAATCAAAAAGCAAAATTAACCCCCCTCATCACTTTTCAACAGTTAAACACTGAAAACCTAAAAGGAGCCCAGGCCAGTCATTCGAGTCGTCATGTCTGAAGTCAAGTCACGAGTCTTTATATTCTGTCAAGTCAGTTGCAAGCCGTGACAGCAGTGTGACCTGAGTCCAAGTCACAATGAGTCGCCCACATCTCTGCCAGTGGATGTGCTGTTCAGGGGCCCACATGCCTTTGTAGTGTTGTTCTTTCGGCAGTATTAGTATCACTTACGCAATCTGTCACCGAAGCCATTTGTCACCAGCCAGACAGTCGAGTATGATGTGACTTGATTGCCATTTAAAAAAGATATTAATCTTGCCAATCGAATGAACATTGCACAAATAGTTATCATTTTAAAAGCTGAGTTCTTGGTTTGTTTGTTTCATGGAAAAATAGAATGAATTCAAATTGTTGGCTTAAAGTTGCAACTTAAATCCTTGGACAAAATCATAGATGGTTTTACCATATTTCTACAAATCAGTTATATATTATATGCACATATCTGTTCTACTCTTGTCCTACTGAAACTTAACAGCCATCTAGAAACGTGGTTGAACTTGTTCTTGTTTCCAATGAACTGATAACCACTGGTGCGCTGTGCTGATACAATCATGTGATTGTTTTATTTTCTGTACCATTAGTCACTGTTTCACCGCTTCCTCCCTCTTCACAAACTCCCACAGTCATGTTTAGCACCAGCTCCTCCTCCTCCTGTCTGTTCAACTTTGCAATTCCAAAGCTGCACGGTCATGCTTAGCGCTCGGCCCTCCTCCCTCCTGTTCTCCAGGGCAGGACTAAAAACTTCCTCACTCATGCTAACTCCTGTTGTCCCTCCCTTAGGAACTTTCCAAGTTGCCCTCATAGTTGCTGCATCATGTTATCTCTCCGTCCCTCCTACTATTTTTTTTCCCCTTTACAGCTGAAGTTGCCAGGTCATGTTTAGCTGCGGCTTTGTGACGCTTTGTTCCTGTTTTCATTCAGCTGCTGACGGAGGGAGGAGACAAAGGAGGATCGTATAAAAAGGGAGAAGACTGTTGGGACACAGAGCACAAACTGTCCTGGACATCCAGAGAGAGCAGTGAACGGCTGTGGATATACCCCAAACCTGCAGAACTCCATCCTCACTGGTGAGTGAAACACAATATTTACATGGCTGTTTTTGTCACACAATCTTCATCACCTCTTTCTGACATTTGATACCTCTTGAATCTCACTATTATGTTGCAAGACGGTTTGTGTCATGCAGAAGCTCACGTCTCACATCTTTGTTTTTTCAGGGCCACTATGGAGACAGAGACGAAGACTCAGATGGCAACAGAGCAGATGACTGACATGTAAGAATAAGCTGCTCAGATGTATTGTATCTGTACATCTAAAATTCTTCCAGATCCATTCACATTTCCCCTCCAGGCAAGGCAATAATCAGACCAAGATTATCAAGATCAATCGTGTCTAAACTGCAGAACACTTTTTATTTACATTACGTTCAGATGATCCTATCTGCTTCAGTGCTGCAGCAAAGAAAAGTAGGTTTGCAGCACAGTACGTGCTGACTTTCTGCTTGTGCTCGTGAAAGTATCAGCTGTTCGAAGATAAACATCCATAGCTGACGCAATATACACAGTGTATCTTCTGTACTTTGGAGTCCCAGATTATGTTCATGTCATTGGCTGCACACTTTTAGCTACGGTCAGAACTTGATTTTAGAGGGACATATCTTAATTTTAGAGGGACATATCTTAATTTTAGAGGGACATATCAATTTCTTAAATTTTTTAATTTTGGGTAGAATAGGTTTACATGCTGTACTCTTCTCATATTTCAGTGCTGTAGCCCAGTATTCCCCTTCTGTCTGAAATGCTCTGTATTAGACTCTGTGTGTTTAATGACCCCCATCCTGAATACCAAGTCTGCTCTGTTTGGTCATCTCACACATGCCTGAGCCAGCGTTGCACAGCAATGCCTGAAATCAACTTTGATGCAGTGATTATAATGTCTTTTATTTTATTTTTTTTTTGCAGGGATCTGTCAGAACAAATCAAAAAGGTGACAAAGGAGAGCCACATCAGGGCAGAAAACACCAAGCTGATGATGAGCTTCCAAAAGGCACAAGTCACTCTGCAACAGTACAAGGTAATAAAATATTTGTAATCTATTTTTATCAGATAATCTCCCCTTTTTTTTAAATTCCATTTTGTATGCTACTGTGATCTTTTTGTCTGACACCTCCTCTCCTTTTTCCTCCTCCCTCAGCTCCTCCTGTGCTCGCTGTACGAGATCTACCTGGCCTTGGAGGAAGAGCTGGACAGGAACTCCAACCACCCTGGTGTCGCACCTATTTACTTCCCGGCTGAGCTGGCCAGGCTGGAGGCCATCGAGAAAGACCTGGAATACTTCTACGGCCAGGACTGGAGAGAGAAGATAGTTGTCCCTGCAGCCACCAAAAGATACTGCCACAGACTCAGACAAGTATGTTTCTTTGGATCATATTTATATTACACTCACACTTTACAGCTGTTAGATACTAAAGTAAAACTCCTCATCCTTTTTTTTTTCAGATTGGTAAAGAAAACCCTGAATTTCTGCTGGCCCACGCTTACACCCGGTACCTGGGCGACCTGTCTGGAGGGCAGGTCCTGGGCCGAATCGCCCAGAAGTCCATGGGGCTGAAGAGCAGCGAGGGTCTGTCGTTCTTCGCCTTCCCCGGTGTGACCAGCCCAAACCTGTTCAAACAGCTGTACCGCAGCCGCATGAACAGCGTGGAGCTGACGGAGGAGGAGAGGAATGGCGTGCTGGAGGAGGCTGTCAGAGCGTTCGAGTTCAACATTCAGGTACAGACCGAGAGAAACCGCAAAATAGAAATTTCACATTGAGGTTTCATGTCTTGTTTTAAACCCGAAGCAGCTGACTGATGTTCTTTGTTTTACAGGTCTTTGATGATTTGCAGAAAATGCTGAGTGTCACTGAAGATACGTTGCAGAATTGTTCGACACACTCCAAACCAGTTCAGATGCTCCAGATCAACGGGAGCCTTAACAAAACTATTCCGTTATTCAGGATGGTTCTAGGACTTTTTGTGGCTCTGGCGACAGTCAGTATGGGAATCTATGCTTTTTAGAGAAGCAGCACAACAAGAAATACTATGTATTTGCTTTAAAGGGTCCAGTGTGAAGGATTTAGGGGAATCTACTGGCAGAGATTCACAATTATGTTTCCATTAGTTTGTCAACACCTGATACTCAGAACCAATTTCTGTCTGCAAACTCACCACTAGATGACACTATATCCTCCACGCTCGACCTTAAAAAGACTGTAAGATCTTTGATTTTGTACAGAAAGATCATTAATAACTCTCACCTGATGCATTTGTAAGATTTTAATGGTTTGTAATAAAATACTTTGTAATATTTTTGTAATTTAACAGAGAGCCATTTATAATATGCCTTCATGAAAGATGTAATGATTTTCTGTCTAACACTGTTCTCCACAGTGCATTAAAATGTGCAATATGTGTCCCTTCACAACTGTAAATATGTTACTTTTAAATTAAAATCCTGTCAAAAGAAAACAATTCTTTCTCTGGCAGTTTTGTGTCTTTTGACAGCATGTGTCTGTGCTGTAGTTGTCACTGCTCATGCCTTCTATACTTTCTTGGTAATGGTAATGACACTGCTGATGTTCAGGGTCCAGCTGGCTGACATGTTGTTCTGGCACCCGAGCATGTGCCGGCTGTTCATCTGGACCTTGGTGTTTGTCATCATGTTTCCTGGTTAAACACTCGGAGAGATTCCAGTCAGTATGATTGCGCAATTAATAAACACAATTGCTGCTAAACCATCTTAAACATGCAGGATTATTTTCTCGTTCTCGTCGTCAGCCAATACTATTTACTATTGTTTTTAATTCATCTCTTAAAACAAAGGAAAGTCAACTAGTACACTATACCCAATACTTAAGCCTTTTTGCCAAAGTGACCTCTTCAGCTTAAATCAAGTGGCAACCTCCAGAGCTGAAAAATGAAGCAAATGTAGAATACCAATAACTGCAGTTCCCTGAATGGCCACTCGAGGCTGGCTCCAAAAGTGAGTCAATCCCTTTAAGAGCACACGTTAAAACGCTGAACATTTAAGAGAATTTTCGATGCAAATACCAGACATATAATATGGGTTTCTGTGAGGTTAATTCAACTAACAGACCATAGTGGAGGGACAGATGGTGGTGTTTTGGATTAACAAGCGACCATGTTAGCGTCAAAGGCAGAGCTGGCAAACTCTGAAAGAGATGGGCAGAGCCTGGAGATTCTGGAGGAATAGAGTTAGAGAGAATGGAATTGAGAAGAGCAAGAGACAACACATCATACTTGTGTAAAATTTGGTATCCACTTTTATTGTGGTTTTATGATTTTCCTAAAACGTGCACCGGTGGCACACACCATAAATTAAAAACACAAAAATGATTGTTAACAGCAGCCAGAGCAGTGTTCTGGCTTCATCCTAGGCCTATTTCATAGTGACACAAATCAGTGCAGTGCTGGTATCTGTCTCCCCCTAGATGACAACTAAAAGAAAACCAAAAGTTATGCCAGAAATGATTGTACTTCACAGGAAGTGGCTTACCTCAACCTTAAAAGGCACAGCAGCCTGAGTAAATCAGAAATATCCTCTTATTGTCAACTCTAAATCTTTAAAAGCTGAAGAAATGCTTTACATTCAAGATACATTCCTTTCTACAGATATCACACACCTAATACCAAGAGTATTTTGTTCAACCAGACCCAGGAGCTCCGGAAATGCATCACTTGCCGTGAGAAGGCCATCAACACAAAACGAAACAGGTTCAAACTAGAAAAAGAGAGGTAACTACGACAAGGCTTACAACTGACAGGGTTAATTCACAATGTTACCTCGACATTTCAATCTCTACCCACCATCCTGTCAAAAAACACACACATACAAGCACATCAATACTCACAATCATCTACCAAATTGACAAGCTACAGAGTGCCAGATGAGGGGTATCCCAAGGTGCTTTAAGGGGGATTGCACGGCTTATTCTGTCTTTGTAAATGTCACTGACAGTAAACAATGATAAGACACATGAAGGGTTGATTTTTAAAACAAAACAGAGAGCAAACATTTGTGGCAAAGCAAAGGAAAGGCAAAACAAAAACAGATCCACACTAACAAAAGCAGCGTCAAAGGAAAAAACTACAGTAAAGACGATAAGACCCTAATCAAATTAAATATCTTCAAATATCTTCCAAGCTCAAATGACACCATCTCATCTCATGGCGTAGACATGAATGGGGACCTCACAACCTATCTTTGTTCAGGGAAGATTTTTTTTCTGTGCTTTGATGGTTGCATTGCATAAAGAAAGGCCTGTGTTTCTGTGACATTCATGGCCATGGGTTAAAAAAAACACAGTAACTTCACTTCATGTTATCACTGGATTTTCTAACAAACTACGATGCCAGGACAAATCTCCTGCGTTTTCTCCATTGATATACATTATTGCACATGACGTCTTGAAAGGGGAAGTAAATTACATTAGTGACATGCATCTAATTACCATAGAAAACACAAATTTAAACAGACTATCAGTCATACAAAAGTGACATTACTTTGCAGTAATATTTTGCTACGTGTACAGCTCTCCATATTCTTCATCTAGCTTGATTTGGCACGTTGTCCTACTGTAAAAGGCAAAGACTTTTCCAAAGCCCAAATGAGGTCCTGACCTAATCAATGCACTGTAGGAGCATCAACATCTGCCTGCATCCCAAAACACCCTCCAAACATCTGCATAACGTCACCTTGGCTACCTGTTTGAACAGCGAGGACAGTTTCGGCTAAAAAGGTGCAGTTACATTTAGGCAGGAGCAACCATCCCGTCAGGGGGCTGCTCAGTTGGTTTCGTAAGTGGACAGCAGGGCCGCGTCCACCGGCTCCATGCAGGAGGGGCAGGTAAAGGAGCGCATCAGCCAGGGGTCAATGCAGTCTACGTGGTAGATGTGAAGGCAGGGCAAGAACCGAATGGGATCGCTGTACTCGAAGTCCATCATGCAGATCACACACCTGGAGGGAAGAGACAGTAAGTACTTAAAACGTAAGTATAAAGATAATATTTGTAAAATAAGTTGAGGCCAATCTGTGCTACATTTTCGAAAACACATGGCACAATATAGCGTGAAAAACATTTCTACAAGAATAAAAAAAAAATCGAACTTATGCATCCTACTTTGATCATCCGAAGATTCATTCAACAGCTTTATCTAAAAATGGAACTAAAATGAACCCAGCCCATTGTGTTCCATCAAAACAAGATGCAAAACAAAAAAGAAAGAAAGAAAAAGAGAAACAAAACATTAAACAAACAGGCTGATGAGTTTTTCCTATTTTATACTCACTCTTTCACTTTCTTGTTGGAGGGGTCGGAGCCTGGGTCGAAGATACCTTTGGGCAGGTGCTGGATGAGACCGATTCGCTGGGCGATGCGAATCTGCTCCTCCTCGGTCAGTTGGTAAGCCAGACGACTCTCGCCTGGGTTGGGATGGTACACTGGCAGCGGCTGGGTACGCTCCTGGAGAAAAAGAAACAGAAGACAACTATGAAGCAAGTCTTCTTGCAGGGGAAGGTTAAAGATATGCCTGTATTCTCTTTGCATTAGAGCCAGAATCAATTACAGTAAAATGACTGTTTAAAGGTCCAGTGTGTAGAATTTGGGAAGATCTATTGGCATCTGAAACAAAGAACCTTTGTGTTTTTCTTACAAACATATATCTACAGAGGGAGCAGGTCCTCTTTCACACAGTCAGCCATTCAAGAATTCCCTAAGGTTTGTTACAATCTACCACCAACAACATTAGATGCCTTCACACTGAAACTTTAAGTCTGTGTATTTGAGTCACAAACATTGATTAATCAGTCATTAATGTTTTTTTTCTTTGATCTAAGCTTCTTAAATGTTTTTTTTTTTTTTTTTTTTTTACATACCATGTGACAGTAAACTAAACATCTTAGGGTGTTAGACAAAACTTTGAGGAAGTCATTTTGGGCTTTAAATTAAACATTTTCACCGTTTTCTGTCATTTTGTACTGAAAACTATAACTCAATGATCCAAGAAATTAATCTACATCTAGGGTTAGGATTACCTGGGCTTTTTGGATCTCCTGAGATTTTAAATATAGCTGATATTAATGTTTGCTGTTATAGTTATTGCTATTATGTGCAGCACAGTGTGACCAGGTCTCTGCCAGCTGCTCCAAACTGAATGACAATCATCTTCCAGGGCTTTTGCTCTTTCGATATTGAATATGTCTGCAACAGTACTGAGAGCTACCTGTATGACAGATGTTATAGCAAACAATCAAAGGGATTAGTTGGCATGTTAAAACTACCGGAGTGTGTTTCACTCGAGCCCCAGCAGCTCACCTGGTAGGGCGGGGGAGGCTCTCCGGGCAGGCTGCCCCCCTCGGACTCGTTCAGCAGCGACAGGTCATCCGCACCATGTGAAAACAGACAGTTCCCCATTGAACTGAGACCACCATGAGAGTGTCCACTTCGTTCAGAGGGTGGTAGACACCCAGCAACCGTCAGCAGGAGCTAAGCTAACAAGCTATCGTTTGGACTATTTAACGGTAGTTATCCTAGCTAGTTAGCTAATAGTTTGCTGTCATTCCGTGGAGAGCGTGAAGGTAAATCGACGGGAGCAGCGACGGCCTTCTCTCGACAGAATATATAGAGTTATAATATGGCTGGTAAAACAACTGGTGACACAGATTACAACGACGTGTTTTGTGTGTGTGTGTGTATGTGTCTACTTTAAGGCTGGTTCTTGTGTTTACTAAAAACACAAACCGGAAGATCGTCATTGCCTAGTCTGCAAAACACTATATTTCCGCTTTGTACTTTCAGAATAAAAGCATGAATTATTATTATGATTAAGATGCTTACATTGTCCCATTGTTACCATGGTATTTATACAAAACATACACATATAACAGTGTTAACATCATAGGAAACGGTCAAAGACAGACCCATTCAGCGTTACTAATTTAAAAGTACTTGAATAAAATTCTTTCGGCTCAATATCATGTGTATCTGTAAACTGAAGGATATTTGTTTAATGGCTTTGGTTTGCAGATGGTCAGGATCAGGATACCCCTACATTTAACTGAGCTTGGTGACTTTTCCACAAGAAATGTTAACATTCACTGATTACAAAGGCTCAAGCCTGCTCTGTAATTCCTTCACCCAGATACAGTAGACAGACAGACAGACAGACAGACAGACAGACAGACAGATAGATAGATAGATAGATAGATAGATAGATAGATAGATAGATAGATAGATTAATCTGTTTTAGTGATTTTTGTATTGAGGGGAGGATTTTATATAAACCCTTTGGGCTTCTTTTCCTCTCCTGCACAAATATTTGCCTTTGTATTATGAATAGTTATTATGATAGTTTTGTTTTTTTTTTTTTAAATATCGTGCTTAACCCTGAAGGATCATACTTCCGGATGTGGTTGATTCCGGAACAGAATCCGTTAGAAATGATGTCGGCTGTGGGCGAACTGTTATTGCTGCTTCTTTAGTTGTTTTTTTACGTTGTCGGTGGAGGAAACAAACTTTTTTTTTTAAAAAATTTATTGATCTGTGTTTTGATTGTTCTCCGGTTCCAGTTCCTTCCCGTGCTGGTTTCTGAATTAAGAGAGAGTCGAGGAGTCAGAAATGGTAAGAGAAGCAGTAACTTAGCGCATGGTCTGGTCAGCAGTGGAAACTTTACAGTTCAGTCAAACAATGTCATGAATATTACTGTAATACAATAATATATGTAATTTATAGGTATTATAAATTACCCTGTAGAGCGCCACAGGAAACCTTTGCTGCTATTATACTTGGCATAGCTAACTTGCTAACTGCTGCGGTGTAGAATGGAGTGGGTGTGTTTTTATTTATTTATTTATTTTACCTCGTGGAGGCTCCAAAGTCACACATATCGTAGTAGTAGACGCCATAGATACTGAGGTCATGAGGTCCATTTCCCTTAGTACAACTACAACAGAGACATTTCTGTTGTATTTTCTGAGCATTTAGAAACAAAAATAGATAAATAATGTGTATCGTATTCCTGCATTATGAGCTGGTACCAGGCAGTGCATGAGTATTTTTATTTTTGATTTATTTCAATTCTGTCAGTCACCTTTTCTAGAAATGTTTATCCACATGTGGAGACAGCACAGCAGTCTAGTGGGGCTGGGCAATATATACCACATTGTTATTGTGATAGGAGACAAGAGTAGAGAGCAGGGAGACTTTACTGTCCCTGTGGGGCGATGGTAAACAAGACCTATATCACTCACACTGTCACCTTAGGTCATTGAGCTTATAGCTGTATTCAAATCCCAACAGCTGATGTAATTAAACAAAGAAAAAATATTGGTTGCCATACCGATATCCAAATTTCTTTAATTTTAAATTTGGTATCGGACCTAAAAGTCCAGCTTCGGTCACACTCTGGTAATTATCCTTAAAAACCTAGCAGCATTTTTAATATAAATCTAATTGCAGAATGTAAAACTACTCCTTATGTTGTCATTAATCCCTTGAATTTCAAGAAATATGACAGAGAGTCTTTGTATAGCCACAGCCCTGACACACACAGTACCATGTACCAATCAGAACAGTCACTGTCAGAGAAGTGGATTAGGGCCCACCTTTGACACAAAGTTTGTCTTTCCCTAATGTCAACCTTCATTCATTTAGAATCCCATTTCTGCACCACCCCCACGACCACCACCACCACCTCCTCCAACCCATGTGACGCAGCGAAGTAGGGAAAGTGATCAGCCGCAGCCTGCACATGCTGCAATGCCATTTAATAGAACCCCTCCTGTCCAAGAGACAAGTCCCCCGCCAGAGACTCAGCAGGTAAGTGTGTCCTCCACAGTCTGGAATAATGTTGGTGTGAGGCTTCTAAAAGATCTCACTGAGAAATCTCCAACATCCAGGATGCACCAGCTACACCACCGCCCCCAGCGGAAAATGGATCTATGTTTCCGGTGTCAGAAGGGCCAGATGACAGTCCGTACGATAGTGGGGAGAAATCCGGTCCAGTGCAGGAAACTGAACCTGCACCACAGACATCTCCTGTTCTACAGGTAGATTAAACAGATGCTCTTTTTTCACTTTGCAAATCACATAAAACATCAGAAATAACTGCTGATTCTCTCTCTGTCTCAAGTTAACAGAGCTGCGAGTTGAAGCAGCGGTTCAGATGGACCCGGCTGCAGAGGACTTGGTTATCAATTAGCGGTGCTTGGAAATTGTGTTTTGAATTGTACTGAGACACTGTAACTGTAACTGTAACTAACTAACACCGAAGTGAGCACATTGCTTTAGGTTCAGGTCAAAAACCTTTTGATAATCATTCAGCCTTCAGTCATCATCATCATCATCATCATCGTCATCATCATTTCTCACAGCTGAATTGGTCAGTTAGAGCTTTGCTTTTTTCATACATATTCTAGCAATATACTTTATAGTGCCTTTGACCAAACTGAACTTAAAATAGATATTTCAGTGATTTAAAATTTTAGTGATGTACCCTCCGACCTGTTGTTGTTGCCACTGTTTAACTTTATATATAACTTTGAAAAGCAAAGACACATCTACCAGACAGGGAAATATTTTAACTGATCTGTACTTCTGCACCTCTGCAGCCTTCTGTTTTAATCTGCCTTGTCTGAGTTCACAAATTTTTTTTTTAATTATGTCCAATACTAAATTGTGGCACCCTTTTATTTAAAGCATATTATTTAAGCTTAGAGAACTTAAATTTAATGTACAGTATAATTTGATTGTGTTTATTTAAATGAACATTTGGAGTGTTTTTGTCACTTCTCATAATGATTTCAAAATTAAACTTGATCCTGCTTTGCACACTCTGTTTCTTTGCGTTACTGCTTAAAGGACAGTTTGTATAGACATGTTGTTATGTTAAAAATTATGTAAATGTCAGATTTAACTAAAAGTCAGCAGCAATGCCTCTGTTAGGTTGTATTTCTTAGGCGGGACGGTGCCAACATGCTCACAATGACCACGCTAAAATGTTGATGTGGAGCAGTTATATATATGTTTACCTGAGTTTAATTCAGGAGTATTCTAATATTTGCAAATACACACTAAAGTTTAAGTGCACCTGAGGCAGATGGGAATGGCTAATTATCTGTCATAAACCAGATTACTGGACGGATTGAAATTTTAACGTAATGACAGCACTAAATGAAAGGTTGCTGGACCAAAGTTATTAAAGTCCATCCTCTGGGAACTATGACTCTGTTTACCAAATCTCAGAAATCCCTCCAATACTTGTCACCCACAAACGTGAAGTTGAATCAACTTTATTTTTTTTACTGGACAGGTGAAATGTTTGACCTGCTGGTGGTTCGACATGCGTACTTAGAGGATCATCATGTCAGCAGTATTAATCCTCGGCACCATGCATACCCAGTCTAAAGATGAAAAATACAAACATTGTTCAGATGTTTTGAACAAAAGCCATGGACCGTTTTTGGGTTGTCTGTCTGCCTGTTCTTGTGAACGCTATATGTCAGGAACACCTTGAGGGAGTTTCTTCAAATTTGCCGAAAACTTCACTTGAACTCAAGAATGAACAGATTGATGCTCAAAGGTCACTGTGACTCTGCAAATCACATTTAAGATGAAATGACTTAGTGATATTTTAGATCCAAAAAGTCAAAGGTCAACTTCACTATGACATCATAATGTTCTGCAAAAAATCCCTTCCCTTGCCATAATTCAATCCCATAACTCAGAAGCAGAAGGGGAGACAGTGACCATATTTCACATTTGGTTGGATACTGAATTGGTGACACTGATCTTGGATGCACGTTGTAGAGATCTTCTGTGCTGCTGGGTTGAACATGTGAGTGAAGCATATACGTTTTAGAATTCACAGCTTCTTAGTGTTCCATCAGAATCAGCTGACAACTTCAAATTTGCCAGAAAATACACTTAATACCTTATTTTTTCCAGTCTTTACCACATACACATCATCTAGACAGACATGGATGTAAACTGCAACTTTGAAATTATATCATTTTTATTTAGTTTATATTTGAAAAACTACTCTATTAACACACAGATACACATCCTCTTACCCCTGTGTATATGTTCCAGGTTCACTTAGGATGAAGAGCTGGAAACAGCACATAGACAGCACCAACCTTCAAGATGAGAGCTCAAAGAGGATCTGATGTGATCAGAATGATTTATAAAATAATTTGACACATTTAAAGACAAGAAGCCGATTTCTTCGAGCCACCAGTTCATAGAAAGAAAGACATGGCACAGCAAGAAGGTACAGTCAAGAACATCCTTTTTATTCAATCAGGTGCTGCTCTTCTCAAACTGTGTTTTTCTTCTTATGGAAAAGAAACTGTAATTAACACATGCATTTCACCTAGAGCTCTGGGGGTGTTCTCACAAAGAAGTGGCGCTGCACTGAGGGCGTAGACGGAGGCGTAGAAGAGCTGGGAGTCAGGGGGCCTAAGGGTGCTGCCTTATTACACCAATAACCATACACGCTTAAGAAGATAAAGAACAAAATGAACAACAGAACAAAAGACACGGAGCAGTCCAGCATGAGGTGGTAAGAGGAGAAAAAAATGGAGGGATTTCCCTGAATCCTCACAAATCGGAGAGATCAGGTTCATGCTGGCTTTTCAGTCTATCTGGTTGGTGTGTTGTAAATGGCTAATACTGCTGAGGGTTTCACTGTGTGAAACCCGCCATGAACAATAATACTTCACTTTGAGAGATTTGAGTGAATGTGGGATATGTCCTGGAAATGCAACCCCCCTCCTTTCAGCCTCGTGCAGGACAAGTCCGGTTATAAGGTGCTTGTAGCTTTCATTTACAGTCCAAGGCTTCCTCAAAGAGAGCCTAAACGACAGCATACCCTGATAGCAAAAAAAAAAAAAAAAAATCCAAATTAAAAGGAAACAAAAAAAGTGGGTGGGTGGTGTGGGAATAAAACAAAGCCAAAAAAATAAATAGCTAAAACAAGAAGAGCAAACTCTTTTCCTCGTCAAAGCAGCCCCTTTTCCAACATCCCAAAGCAGTTCATCCAGCCCTCTCGACCCCGTCAATCTTCTCCGTAAAAACCTCTTCAACCCCAAACCCCTGAACCCCTGTCGTCCCTTCCTAACCCACCCAAAGGACACCCCCAAAAGCCCGTCAGCGTAATTTGTTCACTTACATTAGCTGTTGAATGGAGAAGCTGAAGAAGATGGGTATGGTAATACAATGTGAAGCATACAGACAAGAATAACATGTGAGCTAACTGCATTCTGCTCAGACAAAAAGTTTCTCGGCAATTTTTTTTTTCACCCTCCCAACAGCGGAGAGGGCAGGAGAGAGAGAGAGAGAAAGAGAGAGAGAGCGAGAGAGAGAGAGAGAGAGAGAGATTGACAGAGAGTGACGGACACACAGTTACAGACTACTCCAGTGTCTAAGAGAAAACAGACAGTGGAGACAGAGGGGAAGAAGAAAAAAGCAAGAGCTGAACGAGAACAAGTTTTTTTGCCTTTTCGAAAAGTTTTTTTTTATCATTTATCAATAAAAAGTAAAGAACTAATTCACACCAGTTTCCTTTTGTACTATATATATATATATATGTATATATATACGGCTTTGAAAAGGAAGAGAGGATATAGGGGAGGTACAATGGAGGGGATTCATTTTCGAAGGCGGAGGGAAAAACTAAGTTGTCCCCGAGAGCTGAACAGGTGGCAAACTTTTGCCTCCTCGTGGCGCTCAGGGGCAACCTGCTACCTCGAGCCGTTTCGAAAAAAAAGGGGGGCGATCTGGATTACAAAATGGAGTCTGTGAACAAAAGGCACTTTTAAGGGACAACCTTTAACTGCTGGGAAACTATACACTACAGCACAAGCACTATAAGAGTAATTTACAGAGGAGGGGGTGGAACAGGGGAGAGGCTCACCTTGCTGCCTGTTTCATAAATGGTTCATATTTTCGCCCTCTTTTTCTACTTCCGTTATCTGTGCAGGAGACAGAAGCTAATACTCTTTCCATTGCATGTGGGTCTCAACACAACCTGCTGAATTTGATCCAGCTCTGGAGTCGGAAACAAGTTGACATGATCATGGGAAGAAAAGGTTTTCTGGATGTGAAGCATCTCCCGCAGAACAGGGAGAAATTTGTTGTGTATTTAATGCCGAACGTGTGTGATAAAAATGAGTAAAATTGGGAGGGTTGTTTTGTTTGTTTGCTGGTGAGTTTCAGGCAGTGCGTGGGTAAGTTATCTGAAGGGTTTCTCTGGCTTAACATTATGGGTTTGATTGTTTTTGGGTTTTTTTTGTTTTTCTAAAGGTTGAACCAAAATGCCTTTTGTGTCACAACCTTAAGGAATAGGAACCTCTCCCCCCCACTCAATACAAATAGAAGAAGAATAAAAATAGAGAGAGGAATAATGCTGTTTCCTTAATGGTCTGTTATTTTTGTTCATTACCATTCATTTACAATAATTCTGAATGTACTTTATAGTGTTAAAGCACCAGTTTTCATCTGATGATAGAGAATTTTTTTTTTCTCAAGTTGTGTAGAATTTTTTTTCCTTCAGCCCTCCCACATTTTTATAAACAACTGATTACACATAAAACATTAAAAAAGAGACAAAGGAAATAAAAACAAATAACCCCCAACTTACAAAGACTAGGATTTTTCATGGCCCTCTAGTTTAGAGTCCCGGAGCTTACGGACTTGAAACAAATACATTTTTTTTCTCTTTTCTCTTAGCTTTCTTAAAAATCTCTAACAGACAAACACAATGATCTACCCAATGCATTGCACGTGGCTCAATCGACACATATTTTTCAATAATAATACTTTCCATCAAAAAACAAACACTTTTTTTTTCTTCAAACCTACTGTCGATTTTTGACATGATCATCTAGATATCATAATGCTGCGCTGCAGATGGCGATGGCGTGTGTCGTTTGCTCCGTACTGGTAACAGTGAGGTGATGTTACTGAAAACGGGTTGTGGGGGGGGGGGGGGGAGGGGGAGGTGAGAGTTCAGAAAATAACTAGACTGCCAACCAGCTTGTGTAGTAAAAGTTAAAAAGGAGCATATATCATAAATATATATGTATAAGATCTCTCTCTCTCTGTCTTTACAAAAAGGTTTGCAGTCCTCTATAAAGATCTGTCCTAGGCCAATGGTTTCCACATGCACCATCGCTACCATTCCCTGTAGCTTTAGCTTATATGTGGGAAGAGAACCTGAAGTCAAGTTTATTACTAATTGCATTAAGGGAATACAGAGGCACTTTCATATACTGTTATAGTCTTGATATATGGTTTTAGTACATAGAGCTAATGTTACTAGAGAGGCTGAGAACGGGGCCTCAGCCCTGTTTACTATCCCTGCAAAACAGAACCAACAGCTAGGCAGTCCAGTTATTTTGTGAGGTCGGCTTTTGTTGGATTGTGTCATGATGAAAATAATACCGAGAGCAATTTCAATGTGAACATTTACATAGAAAAAATATCTCAAATTAAAAAGACAAATCTTAAGTGAATGAAAAACCATTAACAAAGGCAGTTTGGAGAACCAAATATAAAGGCTTCCCTTTATAATTTTATGTCAGGTTGTTGGTGGTGTTAGTGTGCATTTTATGTGTGTGTCTGTGTGTGTATTTGTGTGGGTGTCTGTGTGTAGTCCTCTGGGGTTTTCTGTGACTAGACTAGGGGATACAGGGTAAAGCAATGCAATGCATGTGATGAGCTGTTGTTACTGTGCTGTCCATACGTGAGAGATTTGAGAAACTGCTATTACTGTTTCACTGAAATTTTAGCGCCATACTGCAAACTAAAGAAAAAAGTGTTGTGGCATGCAAGAGAAGATTAAAACAATCCAAGTGAGACAAAAACCAAAACCAAATCTGGCCAAAAAAGAAAAAAATATCGCAAGAAAACACCTACAAACAAAATGAAAGCTAATAATATGAAGCTGATGCTGCGTGTGCATTACTGTAAATTAAATTCCATGTCTATGAATAATAACAAATGATATAATGAGTGGTTGTGTGACCGACTATTCTGGAGAAGATGGTCTGTATGTGCTGTATGCAAGCATGCATGTGTGTGTGAGAGTATGACCGTGTGTGCGCTGCATGTTTCAGGGCCTAGACCTAAATGTTAGCACAGCCTCATCCCTGCAGCAGTAGCCAGCCTCCACTCACTTCTCTGATCGCTCATCTGACCATCGATGTGCAATACTGTTCATCCCTTATTAAAATTAATAGTGCATAGGTGAGGGGACGAACGAGCACATGTAGAGTTAGTGTTATGACTGTCTGTCGTGTGTTCACTCGCTTGTACTCGCCTCATGGCTATCGCTTCTCCCACAGCAGGACGCCCTGATACTTTGACAGGTAAACAGAGACCAGCCACTTAGTGCATATATGTCACACCATCACATGGTGTCACCAATGATTGGCCAATCAGAAATGAAAAGAGGCTCAGGGCTGAGCGAACGAAGTGGCAGAGTGTGGCGACACGCAGGCGTGCGGCTGTGGTTACAGTCTGGACCCTGGTTAGCATGGCGCTGCAGGTGGGGTGGTGGTGGTGGGTGGAGGGGTGGGGGTTGTGGGTCAGGTGGGACCATGCACCTGGAGGATATGGAGGCGTGCAGTTTGGGTGGCAATCTTTTCAACTTGCACATCCGACGTCACCATTTACCACTACTTTCTTTTTTTTTTGGATCTCCCAGCCAATGCATGGAGTTTCATTGTGGAGACAACAAAATAAAAAAAAAAAAAAAAATCATAAAAAATGAAACAACAAATGTATAATTGGTCATTTGTCAGGTTGCCATATTGTGTTTCCTTTCTGACATTTCGTGGTGTGTGTGAGACAGTTCATCTTCCTCTTCCTCCTCCTTGCATTCTGAGCCTGTCCACTCAATCTCATTGAAGCCTCCTGCATAAAGGGGGGGACGAAAGTTCCTGCTCAAATTGTGTTGGATTGAAAGTCCTCTTCGGGCGGAGTGGGCGGGGGGTTGGGGGGGTTCTGTAGTAGTACTTTGAATAGTGTTGGCGAGAGAGAAAGACCTTTGAGTGTCAGCAGTCTGTTCTTAATCAGCGGTGATGTGTTTGTTTTTTCAAATTTTCCAATTTTCATGACACAATTTTAGCTCTTGATTCAGAGAGGCCTTGTCAGAGGAACCAGGACTGCGGAGAGAAGAAAAGAAAGGAAATTAGTCCATAATATATTTACATTTCATTTAAGTCTCGATTCTCATCAGTCTTGAGTGCCTGCAGTAAGAAAGAACAAGTGTAAAACAGAGCACATTACTACTAAGACACACACGCCCAAGTCATTGGCATGGAGGTAGATAATAAAGGAGGTAGAAGTGGTACAGATGAAAAAGTGTGAAGTGCGACAAAGAGCATGGTGTTCATCACTGGTTTTCATCTAGAGCTGTAACTATTAGAAGATCAGTCAATCAAATAATTAATTGCCAACTGTTTTGATAATGAATTAAACATTTCAGTCATTTTAATTGAATTTTCAGTCAATTTTCAGACATTTTTAACGATTAATCAATAAATCATGAAGATAATTGAAAGATTAATTACTATTGAAAATAACTGCTAGTCGCAGCCCTATGAAAAGTAGAAAGCTGAAGAGTAAAAGTCTGATCAATATGACAAAATGTCACAATTCTTTGCTTTTTTTCTAGAACATTATTGGATAACTAGATAATAATGTTACATGTTTTGCAATCAGGTGGTCGATGCAAGCAGCAACCCGGCCTAATGAGTAGAGGTTGCTTTGTTTTACAGGGTTTATAAGTGTTGGGGACACCTTGCATAGACACTCCTTCCTCCACTAGGTGGCCACCTACTACTCGTTTTCCTCCCTCACTTACAGTACTTGCTGAGCTCAGCTGTCCCATACAGTGTTGAAAAAAGTTACAACCTCTATTTTACTACTTGCTGTTTTAAAGAGGGCTGACTTTGGCGTTTCACTCATTAAAAACACTTGTGTTATTTCAGAACTACAAACAGCATTTTTTTTTCTCTCAGCCCTGAATGACTTTCCAGTGAGCAAACACGGGACTGTAACTGCTCTGTCATGCGCTACCGGTTTACATGTAAGGCGATCCTCCTAATAAGTCTCTGCTCTGTGGGCCTGAGTGGTCTCAGGCTACACTGTAAAGCTATTGAGGGCAGCTACACCGGGGATCCAGTTTCTCAGTTTGATAAGAGGGCAGAGTGAAGGCTTTGGCACAGGCGGAGCTCTTCTGGCTGCCACTGACATTCCACAGGCCTCGGCCCGGGGAGAGCAGTGATCGCCCCACCTTTAATAGAACGAGAGAGAGTTTTAACCCCCCTCGACCTCCGTCTATCCTCCACCAACTCTGCCTCCCTCCTTCCTACCCATGATTCTTTGGTGTTATTAGATAAACTCCTCCTCCTGGCTCTGACTTCCCTTAACCCCCTTCCTCTTTTCCTCTCCTTCTCTCACTCCGGCTCTCCCAGTGTAATCCTTGGCAGTGGAGAGTGACCCCCTCTCTCTAACCCCCCCTTCGAGTCCAAGTTCAACTGCCTATGACATCATGTCTGGTTGCTGCGGGCAACCAGACAGCCGGGACGTGACTGTGGAGTGCAGCGAGCTTCGACTAACTCCCTCCGTCCCTCTTTTTTCCCTCCGTTTCTCTTAGTCCCTCCTACTTTGTTCATCCCTCTCTCTTCCTGCAAGGCTGAGGTCTCACCACCAGAGAGCTCCTCAGACCAGCTTTTCTCGGCTTCGTGTCCTGACAGCAGTGGGAAGACTCTCTCCCCTCTGTCTTGGCTAGTTGGCTAGCAGGCGGCGAGGCGGGCTGGCAGGGCCATCGTCTGAACCTCTCCATATGCCAGAGAACAGCAGGATAGGCAGAGACCTCTGTTACTCACTCTGGCTGGGTTTGTTACTGACCTACTAGGCTCGGCTAACTGGGAGCAGTTGAGACCAGTTGCCCAGGTTCTCGCTGTGCGTGCCGTAAATCCGGCAGAAACGTTAAAACGTTCATGTTTGATAAGCAATAGCAGGAGATAATAAGCGTTCTGAACAGATGTAAGCTGTTTTAAAAGCCCTGTTGTTTTTTTTAGGAGAGAAAATGAGGGGCAAGAGTTTTGGCACAGAGTTGAAGTGTATGTGCGTGTGTGTGCATACGCGCTCACACACATTTGGATGGTGTTTGGATGTCCCCTCAATGCCAGGGCTACATCTGTGGGAGAGTGGTGCAGGTGGGGAGCTCGAAAATACTAGAGGGAGCAGCAGGAGGATAGAGGGAGAGCGAGAGAGGGAGGGTGGGCTGCTGATGCATGAGGGGAGGGGAGGGGAGGGGAGGGAGAAGAGCAGCCGAGCAGAGCTGTGCCGAGGAGGAATGCAGATTGTTTCCATGTGTGGGGAGGACAGGAGAGCCGAGTTGGCTGCAGGCAGGTGCGGTTAGCCCCTAATGAGAAAAGTTGTGTTGGTGATGGAGGAGGCCCAAGACACTGCAGCCCAGTGGCAGAGCGCAGCCAAAGCTGAAACCACAATGTAGTTCACTACTGGCCTCACACGCTGCACTAATACACACTGTGGGGCCGAGCAGAGATAAATCAACACTGCTGGAGCTGAAACTAACTGGCACTGCTTACATTCACAGTGGGGAAACTACTGTGGTACAGACACTGTAAACCAATGCTGAAACCAAAGGCCTTGATACGCAACACTTTGTGTCAGTGTAGGTGGGCAAGTTTGCAAACAATTACTGGGAAACATCAAGCCGATGTGACATATTTGCTTCCCCTGGTTCTTTAAAATATTCCTCTGCATGCGTTTTAGAGATGGCAGTGTGTAAGATGTGGACAAGCACAAGAGGACTTTCAGTACGAGGAGTTTAAAAACTTGATTTTATACAAGTACAGTGTTCATTAACGGGGGGAGTTGGCTCAGTTTTCATCAGTGATGGGATGTTACTAAGTGCATTTACTTAACTACAGTACTGTACAATTTTGACTACTATTTTAACTTATCTTCTACTTCCACTCCACTACATTTTGAAAGCTAATATTTTACCTTTTACTTGACATCTTTATTTGAAGTTATTAGTAACTTTAAAGATCTAAATTAGTGCAATTTTGAAATACGTGATTTACTTAATTGGCAGATAGAACAAACAATTAAAAAAATATATAGATTCTGATAATAAGAAAACTGCCAAACATGGGATCCCACAATCAGCCAGACCAACCATCGGTGGACACACATTATACAGCATAAGCATAAATGTAAATATACGTATGATTTACTTTCAAGACTTTAACTTTATAAGTACTTTTCCTTTGGATAAGTATTTTAACACAATATCCTTACTTTTAATAAGTATGATTTTGGGTACTCTTACAACACTGGATTTCATGGACATGTATCTGTTGACAGGAAAGGCTAAACGTCACCTCTTTACCGGAGCTACTGAGCATGGATGTTGACAGATCCATCTCCACTTAGCTCAGTTCACTGATTAAGCTAGAAAGTGGACTTTGAGTTAGGGTTGTTTTTCCAAAATCATTAGCAAAATGATGCGTGTGACAATTATGACCGACTACTGTCATCTCAAAATATTAAAAGCTGTTGATCAACACTGGGCTGAATCACTAAGCATTGCCAATGCAGAGCCATTGTCAGAGCACTGCCCCTGTATCACAGCCTTCACTCTGAATGACACGCTTGTCCCTTCAAACTCAAAGATGCCTACAGTAATGAAATACTGTAAAATATCATCTACTGTGGGTCAGAGTCAGGCTTGCAGCGGCTAATGGGGGACAAGGAAGAAAAGGACATAAAACAGAGGAGGAGGAGGAGGAGGGAGAGGAGGAGGGAGAGGTGGATGGGTCGATGTTAATTAAATGAGGGAGGTTGGCGGGGTACCTGAGTCTGCTGGGGGATATTCAGAAAGTTGTCCCGTGTTCCGATGCCGACAAACCGGTTGGGAGCTGTGGAGCCTGGCGTGGAGTATGCTATAAACAGAAAGAGACAAGTGTGTACATGCTTTTACACACACACATACACACTGAGCTCATAGAGTTTGATGCTCTCGTCATCATTATCGATATGTTTAAATATAATACTAACGTACTGCTAAGACTACAATTCACTGTCAGATGAATTACTGGGAGAAGACAGTAAGGCTCAGGGATACTGATGCCCTGTTAGTCACATGGATGATTTATTCATACTGTGGGCATGTTCATTGTTGTTTTCTTTCACTTAACCATTTAATCTGTGGTTTACAAGGGGATGAACAGCCTGTAATGATTAGTGTTAACATGAAGAAGCTATTTCCCCCAAATATGGCTGCGCTGTTTAGTCACGGACTCTCCTCAGCAGCCCCTGGCCTCAGTAGTAAGCCACCGTAATCATAGAAAACCACTGAGGATTCACTGTGGACTTAATAATAGGGTGACCAATGGAGGAACTGTATTCATCACAAGCGGTAGCCGATGCTCCATTACGTTTAACTGGTTAAGAGGAGCATCTTGCCTCCAAAGTGACACCATTCAGTGATGCCAGAGGATCAAATTTAGGGCAGTTGTGCTCACTGGACTCCTGTGCTGTGCATGACTTGATTGAGGTTGAGGGGATGGGGATGTGTGGGGGTGACAGTGACAGGGCTGGAAACTGATGTATGAGTGAGGGTGAGATTGTAACATATGCATGTGAACATATGCATGTGTGTGTGTGTGTGTGTGTGTGTGTGTGTGTGTGTGTGTGTGTGTTTGTGTGTGTGTGTGTGTGGGACTGTAATTACGATATCTTGAGAATCAGAGACAAAAGTAGAGGGGGTAAAAAAAAAAAAATATTAGAAAAAATAAAAAAACAGTGATAACAGTCACCGGAAAGAGAAAAGAGACGGAAAGTACGATATTTATTTATATAGATATTCATATAAATAAATAATAAAAGTGACACGTTAATCTGAGAGAGCTGGAAGGGGAGGGGAGGAAAGGTTGATAGGACAGGAAGAGGAGAAAAAGTCAAAATAAAAGGAGGAGAAGGTGCCCCGGTTGCTCCGTCCAGTGCCCCCTCTTGGTGTGCCTCTCCCGTGGCCCGACTCTTGTCGCGCACCTGTCTGGGTGGAACCAACCAAAGCCTCACCGCTCCCTGATGACACTCCTCTTTCCCGCTCCTCCAGTATAGCACTAATTAGATAGGTTTGATTAGATTTCAAAATTCATGTTTAGAGAGATTGGGTTGTTCTTGTTATACTGTGATTTCCATGTTTTTTGTTGTTCTCAATTTTTAATTGTTGTGAGATTTGTGTGAAAGTGGCGAGGGGATTGGGTGGGTAAAGTGGGGCATGATGTTTTTTTGGAGTCCACGCCAACTGCCCTAATTTTGTTCCCTTAAAAAGAAAAAAGAGAGAAATAAAGGGAAAAAAGAAACAAAGAAAGGAGGATATGAGAATATATCAAATAAAGAAAAGAAGAGGGCAAAAAAGAAATGAGAGAAGGGGGTAGATTGTACTGCCGCTTTCACAGACAGACATGCAAAGTCTGCATTGATCAAAGGCTTGCGGCTACAGAGGCAACGTGCACAGGGCCCTGCTCTGCTCTGCTCCCCCCAAACTACAAAACACATCAAAAAGAGGGGAGAGAGACTACACTGCCTCTTGTGGTGCTTGCAGGAAACCGAACACCAGAGAAAGAGAGAGATGGAATAAAAAGATTTTGAAGAAAAGAAGGTGTAGAGGAGCGAGGCTGAGGAGATTTGCAATGACATGAAAAGAGAAAAGAAGACTGAACTTCAGAGCAAGAGATACAGAAGAGCTTGAAAGAGGATCTCTGGTTTGGCAAAGGCGTGGCTTCTGCCTCGACAGAATCGGATCTTGCTAGTACAGTACAGTACAGTACAGTACAGTGGCGTACAGTTCATAAGGTGACAGATGAAATAGGAGTGAAGCTCCTGGGGCTGCTGAGTATTTGACTGAGCAGACTGCAACCTTAATGGAGGCAGACAGTCAGCTAAACTATGAAAAACTACAGAAGGAGCCATTGTAGAAGTCCCAGACCTTTTACAGTAGTTGTACTACATGATGACAGAAAGTGGAGCTGAACTGCACATAAATACTGAGACTTCTATGATGGCTACATCAGTTCTAGCCTAACAAACTTGATGCAGAATTGCTTGGAACAGACGAATAAGTAGCTGCCAGCTAAGAGCTAACCAACCTACTGGAGCTTACAATCGGTTCAGACTGGCCTCTATGAGAAGTCTGTGGGGAGACTGGGGCAGTAATGGGGTTTGTGGAGGGGAGTGGGAGTTGGGGGTGACTTACACGGAGATGCGGGTGAGGTGAGTCCGCCGTCAGTGGGCGTGCTGATGATTTTAGAGTCGGGCATGGGGAGGGGCACAGGGCGTGCCACCGGGGGTGGCGGAGGCAGCAGGAAGGAGCCCGGCATTTTGCTCTGGCCACCTCCATTAGGCTGCAGACGGACCATACAGACAGGGTGAGCAGGACACACCCCGAGAATATACAATGTACACGGAGCCAGACACACACACAACATAAAGTCACACACACAGTCCCATGTAAGGGTAAGACACTCATATATAGACAGGTTTCAACAGTGTCCACATAAGTAGTCCTCAGTGCAGTCAGACGCACATTACTGCTCACACACAGGGACAAGAGAGTTCACCAAACTCACACAATTTCAAAATGGAACAAACAAAAATATCAGACAGTCTGGCCAAAAATAGTGAGGTAAATTAGAAGTGGAAAAATGATAAACACTGTCAACACACAAGGGGAAAATAAAAATGGAGTTGTCCACAAGAAAAGTTATTATAGTGCAGTGTAAGAATTTTAAAAAGAAGGGAAAATCAGTAATGAGGGTGTCTGTGTGTGTGTGTGCATTGTGCATGTGGAATTTGACAAGTGACACTGTGTTTCTAGTGTGTGAAGTAACGAAAACGAAGATTACTAGGGCATGAAAAAGGGCTTAATTAGTGGTTTCAAAGTTGCTCACAAGGCCAAGTTTACAGTAGAGGTTTACAGTCCTACCAGCACCCTGCAACGAACTGAATGTGTGATGAAATAATTCTGAAATGTCTCTTTGGGACCATTTGTCAGTTAGCTGGGTTTCATGTTTTGAAACTTCTTTTCAGGAAGACTGTAGGCCGGTTGTTGGGTTATAAAGGGGGCACCTCCTTTCACTGATGTTTCACTGATTTGAACCCAGAAACACCTCCCTCTTTGCCCCTGTTAGCTTCCACAGTTTCCTCCTCGCTACAAGCACTCACAGCTTCATCTGATGCACAGTGTGTTTTCATAACAATTCTGTAATTCCCCTCAGAACTCACATAAATTTTGTGTTGATAAATACTTTTTATGATTCATGATTGCAGATCGCAGTGCAGACTGGGAAAGATGCGCCCTTTGAAAGATTGTGGTAGCAGCAGCAGCAGGCTAATGAGGGCTTGAATGAGAAGTCTTAAATGTCTGCTGCAGTTTCCTTCAGTGGACACCGTACTCTCCAAACAGCGATGATCTAGATCAGTCTTCAAACCCTCTACCAAGTTTGCAGCCCTATTGCCTGTGTTTAGTAAATCCATTTCCAGTCACCAGTCTCACCCGGGCCATACCTGTCTATAACTTGTCTGAAAGGGATTTTTCCAGATACTCCCCCAAACCTGAACATAACTATGGGTGGGATAAGGTCATGTTGAACCTACAGTATGATGAGTCAAATGTGGTTAGGTTCCACATGAGTTTAACCCCAAACCACAAGCTTTTCTCTTTTGTTTAAGAACATCTGGCTGCCTCCTCCTGTTGGCACAATTGCCCTCAAACCATTTTCCTCTTCCCTGGTGAAATTGGTCTAGGCTGACATTGTCACACCTGTATATCTAATAATTAAGAGATGTTTTATGGACCAGTCAAAGCCGCCACTTTCTTCCTTTTTACATTTTCATGAGTGAATTCCACAAAAGTATACTGACTTCTAACAACTTGTCCTTTATGTCAGTTTGCACCATAGACACTCCCGGTGTAACCTCCCTTCCCTTTGCTGAAGCCATATACCACTTACCTGTGCGCTGGGCTGTCCTGTGCCGTCAGTGCACACAAACTGCACAAACTCCTTAAGCGGGTCCTGGTGGTGATGGTAGCGTATGGTGGGGTGGGTGAAGTACGGGCTGGACTGCTGGATGATAGAGGAGGAGGGGAAGTGCAGGGCTGAGGCTGAGGCACGGGGACTCCCTGAGGAGAAAAGTGAAAAGGGGAAAACAGAGAAGGAAGAAGAATGTGAGGAAAAGATAGAAGAGAGACCAGGAGTAGGTGAAATACAGAGAGGCACAGGTCATTCTAGTGTTTGTCTACTAAAACAGCTCACGCAACACTCTCCAAACTACATTATCCAGCACATTAACATGCAGACCTATGACAGTATATAAGACATGCATTATGGTCCAGCTAAGCACCAACACAGTTAGCATCATAAACCAGGTTGCTGCTTCAGCCTTTTATTGTCCTAACAGAAAATAGCTGTGACATTCTCTTGTGGTCGACTGACTGAAGCTGTTTCTGCTTACAAATGACTGGCATTATCCCTGGCTATTGGGAAACATCTGGTCCCATTCATTTTATAAATCAGCCCACTAGATTTCTCTGTACCTCAGCTAAGCCTGGCATCACCCCACATACACACGCATTCAAAGTTCCGTGCACGCTACAGTGTGTTACAGTATTTTCTCCCTTCTGGTCGCTGTCAATTTCTCACACACACACATACACACACACACACAGGGTTTTTCCACTTTTGTTTTATTGCTTGTCGGTGATGTGTAATCAATCAGCAGCATATCCTTGCTGTGCGGTTCTGCCCAGTAGTTTGAAGCTTGAGAGAGAATCTCCCCTCAGCTCCCAACCGACCACAAAACGCCTCCCGGAGACATTAGTCAGCCAGCCAGCCAGCCAGCCAGCCAAACACACACACAGACACACACACACACACACACTCACACACACACACACACACACACACACACACACACACACACACACACACACACACACACACACACACACACACACACACACTAGGCTCCACTGTCTGTCTTCTGCTGAGATTCTATGGCTTTGGCAATTTGGCACACCAAACTAAAGAGGCAAGCTGCTAGGTGAGGGGAGCCTGGCGAACAAGCATCTGTGATTATGTCTGTCACCTACTATCTCTTGTGTATGCTCTACTCACAGAGTGTGTCAGTGTCTATTTGTACAAACTTTCTGTTTGGTGTTTTCTTGCATATCCTTTTGTGTTTATTGCGTGTCTGCTGTGTCTTTTTGTGGAAACGAATTTTGTGCGTTTCTGTGTCCATATGTATTTTTGCAGTCTGTCTGAATGAATGTGTTGCTATGACTGGTGCAGCTTTCATGTGTCTTTGTATGTATATTGGTGTGTGTGTGTGTGTGTGTGTGTGTGTGTGTGGGTGTGTGTGTGTGTGTGTGTGTGTGTGTGTGTGTGTGTGTGTGTGTAGTCACCGTCACAATGGCGGACACTCCAGACTGGTATAATCAGACAACAGTCAATCTGGCAGCCCTCCACATCAGTCCAGAGCCAAAAACAGGACATAAACCATCCAGTCCTTACCCCTGAACACCCACACTCACTAGACCTATACAACAAGAGCTAACAGCTCCAGTCCATCCAAGGCAAGCCCTGATTGCTAACTGCTTCTTCCCCCTCTCTGTCTACCCCCATTTCTCTTTTCATCCCTCTCTTCCTCCCTCCCGCTCTCCCTCCCATCATCCTCCAGTCTCTTTATAGAACCAAGGCCTCCGAGGGACATTCCATTTGGATGGCAGCCATTTTAGCACAGAGAGTCCTCCACAAGAGTGTAAATTTACACATGCGCGCATGTGTGTATCTATGTGTACGTGCACAAATGCACCCATACACAATCTCTAAACACTGTCTCATTACAGCCTCTCTGTTACATGAAAACCTCTTAGCCAACAGTCTACGCACACAGTTTCAGAGTGTGAGAAGTTAGTTGGGGGAACAAAGAAACCTGAGCCAGTCCCTCACACCTCTTCAACTCACACACAAAAAACAGAGGAGCAAAATTTAGAAATCAATTCAAATGCAAAATTCAATCTGGTGCTTTGGATCCTCTAGAGGCTATAAGACTGCTCGGTGCAGATAAACAACATGGCTTAATGGTGAGTGATCTGGCCTGCACTATATTTTCTAAATATACCGTGGGGAGCACCCTGAATAAAATTCAATACGTTTCAACATGGAGGGCAATGAGTCCAAATGACCTTTACGTGGTAGGTCTGGTTTGGCTGAGGCCCAAACCATCCCTTTGAGAGACAAATGGAATGAGAGGGAGAGATAGATAGAGGAGGACATATTTATTCCTTTGAAAAGTGAGACGAGCCTACAGGGACTTGTTGGCAAACTTGAGATCCTGGAGACTTTGGGAATTCTCCGACTGAAGATGGAGAAACCATGTCGGTTATCCTATAGGACCGAAAAGCTCTTACGAGGACAACGAATGAAACAGGGCCTTGAAAACAGGATGTTACTTTAAGAATTTTATAAACTACAGTTGACGTCTGTGCAACTGCATGGACCCACATTCCTGTTACTTACTCCTTTTCAAATGTGTATTTGCTCTATAATCTCAAAAAAGCACATCACGTAAAAACAAACATGGTGAGATGTTATGTCTAAATGCAATGTACAGTCTTATTACAATATAAATCAAAGTGTGGTCTGGTACATTAATACAACCAGTCAAGTTCAGGACATGAGAATAAACAGCTTTGTCAGATTCAATGCAAGAACAGATTTCTAAAAACATTACGATGGATGCATGAAGCAAGTAAGATATGAGGCAAATCAGTCACAACGGCATGGATGCAGCAATGGTACCATGCAATGACAATATTAAAAACACATAGGCACAAAGATGGTGGTAAACGTGGATGGATGGAGAGAGGCTGAAAGAGAGAGAGAGAGAAATTTATGCCAAGCCATGATGGTAGCAGTAACACTGAACAGGTGAAACTCTGCAGGCATATTGATTCCCAGCAGTTGCAACTGCAGGATTTTAAAGTTTTATTTTGCCTTCTCAGCAAGTACATTTGGAATTTTCATCATTTCCAGGCACATTTTTGCAGAATTTATTTTGTTTGTTTCCAGAGGATTTTGGAGGTGTAAATATGACAATCTAGGATCAAGTTTGACACTCCCTTTCCTTCTCTCTCTTTTTCAGATTATAAAGGGGGGATTGGAGTTGTTGGGTTCATGGCATCGCTCTCACCTGGTCTCACTCCTGCCAGCACAGGCAGCGGGTGGTGTGTGAACGCCATGCGGGGGGACCTCGTCTGGGAAGTCAGGGCGTTGAAATCAAACTTCCCCGGCTTCTTAAGTGAACCAGGCGAGGACAGTCCTGGCAAAAAAAATGGGATCAACAAAAAAAGTGGGGGGGAAGAGGGAGGAGAAGAGAGAGGTGGTTTTAATCAACAAAATGTTGCTTATTTAATTGGCTACACTAAAAAAAAAAAAAGATTTGTATTAAAGGGGACTGGAACAATCATGATTTTCTGATTAGATTGTTTAATTTCCTCATTTGTTGATGGCAGTGCATTGCTCCCTGTTCTTTTGGCAGTTGGCCATTCACCCATGATCACAGGACTCTAGGCTATAATAAGTCATTCAGAGATATACTGTAGGATTCCCAGTTCCCAGCTTTACAGTCATATAATATGGGCTGAGCAATATTTCAAAGACTAAGTGCACGTCTTCAAAAGAAAAAAAGGGAAAAATAGCTAAAGCCAATCTGAATCTGCTCTTTGTTTTCGAGCCAAAGAACATCTTTAGCTACAATAACCTCTACTGTGCCACTGTATGTTTTTCTGTCTCATCTCTTTCTCTCTTTTTCTCTCTCTCTTTCAGGTGCCAACTCTGGGCTTTCTCTGTGTATGAGCATGGCCACCGTTCAGCCACAGTCAGCTAGTTGTGGTCTGGCTTCAGCGAAGCTCACAGGCTGGCTGCACGAGAAGAAGGCTTCATTCAGAAATAGCACACACTGTACAGTATGGACACGGCAGCTGCTGAGTGCGAAAGACAAGCAGACGGACAGAGAGAGGAGACAGAGGGAGAGAGAGAGAGAAAAAGAGGCGAGAAGAACGTGGGAGACATGAAAATATGCGAGGGAGCAAGGGAGCGAGAGAGCAAAGCAGAACCTGTGAAAAATGTAGCAGTGTCTTGTTTTTCAATGCGTTGCTCTGACGACATGTATGAAATTGGAATGTCATAAGATGTTAAATATGGTTATTATCTCTCGCTCACACACGCTCGCTTACACACTCTGAGCACACTCAAAAGCGCGAGCACTCGTCCAATCACGAAAAAAACAAAGACCCTTAAAACACCGCCACATTTAACTGATGACACAATGGACATGTTTCTTTTCCATTAACTTTTCTTCTAATCTTAAAAACAAGTGACTGATGTGATAATGCTCTCCGTTTAAACTTTTTTTAGACTGTTGTTTTGTAGTCTATTTTTGTGGCCCCTCCGCATCAAACGAGGCATTAAATACGATTCCTCCTCAGTTCTCCAGCTGGAGACGTGTGAAAGTCTATGGGAGTGTGGGGGCGTGTAAAACCTTCCCTCCCTGTGTGAAAGAGTTAAGTCTCAAGCAGGTGGGAGTGAATATGTGTGAACCATTTATGTCTTTAGCAGACATATATTTCTTTTTTTTTTTTCTCCCCCCCACTGTAGCGGGAGTCTGGGGGCGTATTGTACTGTCAGACAGATTCCAAGCATGAAGACAACCCCAATCCCACTTCTGACACCAATAGTTAGCAGTGATCGCTATGACACTGTCACACTTGTGGGAGCAGAGCGGAAATAAGAGCAGTCTGCAGAGATTTAAACAAGGAAAGGCACTGGAGGGGAGAGCTGGGAAACACTGAGAATTGGAAAAGAAAGTGTAAAAAACAGAACCTTATAGATAAAACAGTTTCAGGGAGGTAGTTATGTGTTTTAATTGTTGGAAGTATGAAATGAATCACAGCCAGGAATTACAAAGAGGATCAGATGAAGATTGACATCTGTATATGTAGGAAGTTATAGCACTGTCACTATCACCAAGGGAATGTGAAAGACAATATTCAACACTTCAGAGACTGTGCAATGGTCTGATCTGGGTTGTGTGTGTATGAGTGTGCGTATGAGTGTGTGTATGTGCCACAACTGCACTGTTTCCTCTCTTGGCAAAGCCTTAGTATTTCACTGGCAACCAATCAAGCGCTCCCATGATGACCCTTCTGTCTCTTTGCACTAACAGGCCTGCCACCAGATGCGCCTCTGAAGCACACATAGACACAGACACACACACACACACACACACACGGACGGACACACGGATGGACACACACACACACACACACGCGCACACACACACACACACACACAGTTGGAAGAGACAGGAGATAGGGGTTTGAACAAGTGAAGGGAAAGTCAGGGAATTCCTCTATCTCCAGTGATTTGAACCACATATGGAAGCCCAGCCGTGTCCCTCTACGGGCCTGTAACATTTAACTCAAAGCACCAAGAAAGCCCCCCACCACCACCACCACAAGTCTCTGGTGTCTCAGGAAAATTTCACAATCATTTGGAACTAATATGAAATCATGGTTGTTTCGTTTTCCTCCGCTAACCTCCCCCACCCCTCTTTGAGCCCCTGTGGAGCAGATGTCTCCAGCATCCTCACCAATCCCAAGGCTACACACACGCAGAAACACCATCTGGGTCCATGCTTCAGCTGTGCGTGTGTGTGTGTGTGGGCAGTGTGATATGTGTGCACAATTCTACCATGTGCATTTCTGAATGTATGTGTGTTTGTGTGATTTATATATATAAATGCATCTTCATACATCTGTGTATGTGTGTGTGTATGTTGCCAAATGTGTGTGTTCTGTTGGTTATGAAGGGAGACAGGGGGAGTAGATGGTGCTGAGGACAGACGGTGAGGCGCACCTGTGTGTGAGTGTGTTTTCTATTTAATTTTTTTTAGAAGCCCCTTGGCTTGTTTGTGTGTGTGCATGTGTGTGTGTTGCTTGTTTACATACCCCCCACCTGGACAAGAATTCCCAGATGAGCTTTGCCTGTGGCAGGTGGGATCCTTTGGAAAATCGAATACACACTGTACCAACATCACACATTCTCTCCTCGCTCCATTCTTGCTCTCCCATACCTCAATCTCTCCTTTTATCCCTTGGTTTCTCTTCCGTGTTTCGTGGTAGTGGCAGTTAAAAACTATTTCCAAACCCACACAACAGTAAAAATGTGATAATTGCAGATAATTACAAAATCCTAATTTTTCACTTGGATTTCATAAATTAATTGGGTAAAGGGTCCAGATTTGCATGTCATTCTACACCTCTATTTGCCAAACTCATTAGGAGGTGTACAAGGCTGTGTGTGGTGCACTTTGGAGAGTAAAGACGTGGTGCACACACACACACACACACACACACACACACACACACACACACACACACACACAGAGCGAGTGAGAGACACAGGAAAAAGATGGGAGGTGAGGCTCTGGTGCGCTAAGGCGTGCAGCAGCCTCTGTTGTGGCTCTGATGAACAGCCTCTTAATTACATTTACAGCTAAGTGGAGCAGGAGCAGGAGAGCAGCCGCTGAGGCTCGAGTGAGAGTAGACTGGGGCAAAACCTAACCAGGGCTCTTGGCTCGGCTACCTCGCATCCTGATAACCCTTCTCTCTCATTAGCTATCACCATTTCACTCAACCAAAGTGTTCTTCTCTCCTCTCTTCCATCTCTCACCTCCCACTTTTCCTATCCACTTGCTTTGCTTGCTGCTTCTCTCTCCTTCTTCTCTCTCTCTCTGACATGTTTTCTCCCTCCCCAGGGTCCCTCCTGCTGTACACGTTTTCAATTAGACAGAAGGGAGACAGGGATGGAGGGTTGAAGAGAGAGCTAGGGAGCAGGAGGAAGGGTTTTACACCTCTGATCCACAGACGGTAAGCGTCTTAATGAGGGATTTGAGGCAAGGGAGGGATGGAGCGAACAGAGGGATGGAGGCAAGGCAGACACCTGAACACCTGCAGGGGTGGGGAGCCTGATAAGCATGTGTTTCAATGTGTGAACGTCTGCGTATCAGGGGGTTGTAAGTGTATAAGTCATTGCATGTGTAGGGGGGCGTCTGTGTATGTACAGTACACTTGTGTGTGTGTGTGTGTGTGTGTGTGTGAGGCAGAACTGGGCATAGCATGTGAATACGCCTGCTGTTGTTGTCAGTGTTACCCTGGTGACATCTGTCAGTTAAAATGCTGCTGGAGGACTGACAGGACTTCTGAGAGATAAAGCCAGGGATCTTAGGTGAGCTACTTGTAGGCTCATGATTCACACAGAAAATAAGTAAAGCCTGAACTGGATTATCTTTGACAATCGTGCCACTGTGTCACAAGAAATGAAATTTTGATCAGCAGCAATGAAGTCAATCTGATACCAACTAAACATCATTATATAGAGTATACTGTAGTCCCTTGTACCCTTAACAAAGACATTCATACAACTTACATATAAACACAATCACATACAGTATATATTATATACATATATTGTATATACATATACTGTATAATACACACATACACAGAGGAATAACTGAGCTACATATAGGTTGATAAATAGCAATATATGAGTGTAATCAATGTTGTTCTAACCATGGTAAGGAAACTGCACGCCATCGTTTTCATGTTTTATCTTCCTCTCCTGCACACTCGCCAAATGGTGCTGCACTGAAAGTGGAGAAGGGTATTGTTAACAATGAGACAGAGGAAGAGTGAGAGAGAGACAGAGAGAGAGAGAGAGAGAGAGAGAGAGAGAGAGAGAGAGAGAGAGAGAGAGAGAAAGAGAGAGGCAGAGAGGCAGAGAGGGAGACAGAGAGAGGGAGAGAATGACGATAAAGGGAGAGATTTACGAGGGAGCATTTGTGTATGACGGAGGTAGTGAGTGACTGATAATTGACACAACATCAGGGTAAACTCTATGTGTGATTATGGATTTAAGGTGAAGGATGAGGATATATGAAGTCTTGAAACTCAAGTGAAGTAAACAAGAGGTTCTTTTTTTGGAGTTATAGGGTTGTTGGAGGGATGAGGTAGGATTACTGAGGAGATAGAAAAAGAGGGTAATGTCCAAAGCACAGAGGTAGTGGTTACTGCCAAAACAATGGAAACACCAACATAAAGCCTTAATACAGGCTGTTGTAAGCTGTTATTTCATCCTTGATGCATCTTGGCATTTACATTCCTGATGTCTGGAGCTATTTGGTGGATGGTATTTAGCACCATTTATCCATGATAAATTAAATTTTATGGGGTTGTAGCAATGGTGTTGAAACAAAATAGTGACAAAAAAATGGCACAGAGTGTCATTTAAAACATGTCGATGGTTTTAAACCATTTATGGAACAATAAAGGAGGAGACCATTCCAAACAGTGTAAAATAGCATCACCGCATGGTGAAGGTGATGACTGTGTAATGGCTTTATTGCCAATTATATTCTTCCTAACAGGACCTTAACCAGGCCTTTCATTATTTATCTCCATTTCCTTTATTTTAGCAGGTGGCAACTGAACACTTAAACATCTCTATTTCAAATCGACATGATTTATATGCTTTAATATGAGGCAGACTATCACATCCTTAACAATAATAGATAAAGTAAGTATTTGTATTTGTTTCCTGAGAAATTATCAGCCTTTGTTATTTAAGAGCTCCAGTATTGGTTGTTGCTGTTTCTCTAAGGTGTGGACTAGTCAGACTGAGGTACAGGGAATTAAGGAAGGTGGTGAGAGAGCGTCAGGTTTTGAGGGGTGTACATCACCAGAATGAAGGCAGGTGATTGAGGTAGGGAATGTGACATAGAGACAAAGTCAGATGAAGGCATCAGTTTGGACTTGGTGGTGGTGGTGGTGGTAGGGTGGGGGTCAGACAGGAGTGTGAAAAAGAGTTGGGGCGGGGGGTACCTGCATCCATGTCATTGGGCCACGCACTGGACTGGGAGGAGCTGGCAGCAGGCGAGCGTCCAGGGTAGAAAACATCATCTGTGGGGCTCTCCAGCTCACTGTCATCTAATGACTTCCTCTTGGTGGAGCTGATACCGGGAGAGGATGTTTGGAGGGTGAAGATGAGGCAGAAAGAGAAGGGGAGAGGAGGCATGTTTTTCAAAATAACATTAATGGCACGGATCATGTATGGATCAATCACATTTCATATCATTTAAAGAGGCATCTTCATTGAGCAGAACAGACAGCACAAGAAATGTTAAAACTATGAATGAAAAAGGAGGAAACAGAAAGAAAAGTTAGGAAGCAAAGACAGCCTGATGAAGACTCTCTCTAAGTGTGTGTATGTGTGTGTGTGTGTGTGTATGTGTATGTGGGAGTGTGTGTGTGCATGTGTGTGTGTTTTAGTGCGTGTGTCGCATTAGTTTGTGTTTTTGTAGGTGTTTATAACTACCTCCGTGGAAGGTTTGCGTACAACTCCACCTCAGACCTAAAGTGACAGCAGATGACAGAAGTAAGAAGAGAGAAAGAGACAAATTAAGAAAAAGCAGAGAGTGCAATCACACATTCATAAAGAGGAGAGCAGTTCACAGAGAGACACACACATATATGAAGAGGTTCAGGACAGATTCAAAGACTGGGAATGGACTTTAGGACCAAATGCCATTTATAGCAGGAAACCTCAATGAAATGGCGTACTTCACTTGCCAGTAAAGTCACCCTTTGGATAAGAAGCAATGTACCGTTGGCAGATATTACTGTGATTTCACACTTCCTTGCAGTCTGCCCTTGGCTTCACAGAGAACCGCATACAAAGGTAGCACTACTACTGCCACATGGTAGCTTTACCCACAAGGGACTCCACTAATGGTGGACAGCTGGACTTGTATAATGGTCACTGGTGTTTCCTGGGCAACAGACATCTTCCTACATCCATGTACTGCTGTTCTCATTGTGGAATTATAGTTGGGACTGCTTACCTGGTGGAAGGAGGGGAGGTGAGGGAGCGTCGTCCCAGAGCCACCTGGTTGATGTTGTAGTAGCTCGGACTGCTGTCCAGGTCAGCCAATGAGAAGTTAGGACCTGACGCCGTGGCTACAGGAGCTGACAGGGATGAAATTATGTAAGAATTAGTTAAGATGATGAGTGTATTCCAGAAATATTCTTAAGATTTTTAAAGGAGGAAATTAATCATCAATACAGTTACATTTTGTCTCAGTAGACATTTACAGGCATACACTGGATTGTACTGGGCTCCTTGAAAAAAAAAACATAATATAATAAAATATTATCAAAATGGTGCAGCTTTGTTGCAGATTTAAGTCCCAATCAGGGGAAAATCTACTTGTAAATCCACAAATCATACTGTGGATATTGTAACCACTTTTTGGTAGTTCTAACTCTTTTTTTCTGTCCCTTTGCCTCTCTGTCAAGTTTTTTTTAGAACTTACTCTGTGACACTCTGACCAACTCTGCCACGTTCCACACCCCTGAGGTGACAAAGCAGTCCTGGAAACTCAGGTGCCCTGTACAGAAAAGGATGTGATCAGACAAACACAGAAAAGCTTTGGAGAGACAAAAAAAAAAATTCATGAAATAAAAAAAAAAAATAATTGGAAGAAACCCTGAAAATCACATTCCTTTGAGAGGGCGACCATCTGCAACTATGTTTGTGGATCAACATCTGTGTGAGTGTGTTTGCTAATTGGATCCATAATTGGCAAATGTTAAGACTGATAAGCATGATGGAATCAATTCTAGTATGCTAATTTGACAGCGTTTGGACATGGATTTTTGCATGTGTTTGTGTGTGCGTGTGTGTACCTACCATTGGGCGGTGGTTTGATGTCTGTGTCCCCCTGTTGGCTGGAGCTGTCTGATTGTCCGGATTCTGCACAGAAACAGAAACAGGGTGGGGAAAGTAGAGGAAGACAAATGTTTAGGATCTGGTTTGTATGCTAAAAATGCAAATAATCAAAAACATACTGGTAAGTGTACAATGTCTCTGTGAATCATACATATGTATCTGTGTTGCCAAGATGGTGATATTTGAGGTGTGAGTGAATAAGAGGGACTTGCAGTATGAGCTGGGACATGGTATACATGAGTATACAGTGAGTGTAATTGTGTGTGTGTGTGTGTGTGTGTGTGTGTGTGTGTGTGTGTGTGTGTGTGTGTGTGTATATGTGTGTGTGTGTGTGTGAATTCACACATTTTTGTGTGACAGTCTTGTATCTAAGAATGTTCTCTCCCATCTCCCTCTGTCCCTCCTGACTTAAGGTGCAATGATTTACAGTGTGCTGCTATGCCATTTAGTATCTAACCACGCAATCATATCCCTCGCCCTAATCCTATTTAATACCTTCTTGCTGGTAGGGATTTAGTCTGCGTAAACAGAGCACCTTACATACACAGACACACACATGTGAACACACACCCACACAACCATGCACAAACTCTCTCAATCTGTTTATTTCCTTTAATTTGTTTCATACTTTAATACATGCTGTAGTCCTTGCATGGACACAGACACATGAATACATAAACAAACAGGCCCTGTGAAAAGGGTGACCATGCCAGTCTGGCTGACCCGAGGGATGTGAGGCAGAATATTTTAAAGTTGAGGCAAAAATTCTTGCTCTTGGGATTAAATGACAGCAAAGCAAAACAAAGACATACACACACCTGTTATGACTGGTTTATGGAAGCATTGGTGCTTCACTCATATGAGCAGACAAAAACATGCCAAGTCTTGGCAACAAAGGGCCACAATTAGACCTGAAGGGGCTGCAGGCGGAAAGAGGAGGGTGCACGATCAAGTTTTGTAACAAGAGCACTGAGTAAAGTTGGTCTAGAGTCGATGCATTCTCGCTCAAGCTGTGAAAAAAGATATAAAATGTATATGTTTGTAGATAGGGAATGTTTGCAACCATGTATCTGAGTTGGTGAATAAGACTGGGCTCAATTTCCAGGCCTAGAGTGGTATGTGTGGGGGGAGTGCATTGGTCATTCATTCAGGCCTAGCTAGGTTGTAGCTAGCTAGCAAGCTAACTAAAGGAGGTGTTTATCTGCAGGCTGTAGGTGATAACAGAGCACACAGACTCCTGCCAGCAGCACTTGCCTTGCAGCCACACTAAGCCAGAGATTACTGAGCAGAAACAATAACAGACCTGTCTCGCTGCCTACGAAGCACTGCTTATCCACAGAGAGAGGGGCGAGACAGACGAGAGCAGCGAGAATGAAAGACAGAAAGAGCACAGAAATGAAAGAGAGCTTCTTTTTCCCCTCTTTTCTAATGCAGAATCTCTCGCTCTTCTCTGTCTCTCACTGGCTGGGTGTAATCCTGGCAGCCATCTTAGAGCTTGGCAGCCATCTTAGCATTGGCGGTAGCGCCACATTCCAGCTAACTGACGGCACTCACTCCAAACATACGAGGTTGCGCCCCTGTCGCGCACACACCCAGACACTTTCAAACACACACACTCATACGTGGACAAACATTGAGGTACACACTGAGAGTAAACATATATGATGGCCAATGAAAGCTGTTGAAAAAACAACCTGACATCACTGGACTTTTTACCGTCGTGTTGTATTTCACCACAGGGCTCGACAATATTGTAAACACTCTATTTCTCACACCATACATCTGCCGGTTGGATACACAGCCACCGTACTGTTTGTATAGTATGCTTGAGAGAACTGATACGAAATCATGAGTTAAAGGCTGTTTTGCTGCCAAAAACATTCAACAGACAACACATGGACGTTAAGACGTACAAATATCACAGAATTACGAAGTTTCCGAAGTGACCTTAGCAAAATCTGTTTCCTGTCTACAAAATTCTGCTATATTGAGGGGACTAAAAGAATAAGTCCAGGCCGAGACTTCTATACACTACCATAATATCCTCCTACTCATGTACTATATATCTTACGAAGTAAAAGAGAGCAATGGTTTTTACTATGTGGACGCATCACATTTCGGAAAAACCCTGCACTTAGAAGCCCTGTCTCAACTGTTGTTGGCCTGTCATGACCCCAACATGTTATGCTGTTACTGAGGTGTGAAAGACCAAGAGTGAAAACTGAGGCTCATGGTAGATAAGAGTCTGTCAGGCAGGGACACTGATAGCTGTCCTCAAAATCACCCTGAGGCCTTGACTGACCAAACCACATCAACTCATCAGTGAGACAGAAGGATATGTGTTGTTGTTTTACAGCAGATACCATGACTCCTATTTTTTTCTCTCAAGTCTTCTTATTCCAATAGAAGATGTTTCTTAGTTCATTGTATGCAGAGAAGGAGTTTACTGAAACCCTGAAAAGCTGTCCTGGAGACTGTACAGCAAGATGACCTAGCTAGATACTGGAGCTCTCAACAGTTCTGGATTTACTTTTCTAAGATTAGGCTCCTTAGCCGACTACTTACAACACAGCACTACATCATTTATTGAACATCAGTGCTACTGTTGAGCTCAACAGTGCATCATATATCGGGGTAGAGATGTGACGAGGACAGGGGAAGAGGGAGGTAAGACAGAGGAGGTCTAGTTGCTGGTTATCGCCGCTCTGCCAGCTGCAGCCTACAACAGCAGCCGCAACCCCCATTCCCCCTCTCAGCCTCGTAACCACACATCCAGCCCCTTATCTTCCCAACCCAGCCCCCCAAAGCCCTCCCTTCAGCAAGCCCAATCATAGTCCTGCAGCCCCCCTCCATGGATGCCCCTCCACCTCCACCACCAGCAACCCCATCTCTAACCTCAAACCTTTCAGGCTACCCTGCAGCCCCAGCAAATTAAAAAGCAACACAGGGAAAGCAGAGAGTGCATAGTGTGACCTGATGATTCACATATGAAAGCATGCATAGGACTGTCGGGGCTGTTTTGATAATCAACAATGTTTGACTCGATTGACAAGATTGACGTAACATGTTCTGTGCATGAGTCAATCTTGATGTAACAGTTGAGGCAATGTGGTGCCACAGACATCAAGAAACTGGGGAAACTGTGCCTTCCTTTCCAATCTGGCTCAAAAATGTCATTCAAGTTAGATTTTAAGATTGTATTTTGATTGTTGATAAAAAATGTTGCTCCATGCTCAACTTAATTTACTTACTTACATGATTTCGACACTATGAAAATAGCCTGAAACATCCTCAACATGTGGGAGAGGACTCTGATGTCAAAAGAGAGTAAGTCAAACTAAATCTTAAAATTAATGCTTTTACAACTAAGTCTTGTTCTGTGTTGTGGAAAAAAAGGAAACGAGAGGCTGGTGAATAGTGTAGGGTCGTGTTCAGCTCAGTTGAGACAAAAAGACTGGAATAACTTTTGTCGGGTTGGCAGCCTAAACCTGTGCTAAAAATGGACCTACATTTGATAAGTTGCATAAAGACCACTAAATGTTTGCTAACAAATTAGTCTTTCAGCAGATGACAAGGTTTGCTGTGGTGAGTATTAGGAGCCTATTTTCGAACTGTAGTTGTTCTTTGTGGCTGCCGCTTAATGATGGCTGCAGTCCTTGGATTCTGATTGCAGAATTTCCCCTACAGGCTCCGGGGCAAATCTCATGACCTTCACCACAATCAACATAACCCTAGCCATCATGGCCTTGACATACAGAACTGTACCCCATGCTGCGGTTGCTCTCTCCCTCTCACAATCCTTCCATCTTTTACTGTGTGGCTGAATTCTTACCATCTCTCTCACATCCGGCATATATTTCTGTGGCTTTCCTCTCATCAATTCAATCTGTACTGCATTTTTCTCATCAAGGTTTTTTTTGTAACTGACATACTCATCTGGTTTTCCACTGTATAAGCAACTCCATCCCTGTTCTAAACCTACACAGCTAATCATTCTGATCCCTCTACTATAACTTATTCTAAATTGTCATCTGCAAAAACATGGCTGTATAGGTCTGTGCAAGCAGATTCTTGCAACCCATTGCAACAACTTCTAGTGGCTGTAGTAAATATAGCAGGAGCAAAGAAGGGAGGTAGGTATAAAGAGCAACAAGTCTGAGAAGGGCGAGGTCAATGGATGTGTCACTTTCAGTCAGGAAACCGCTGTTTATGTCCCCTGTGATGCCAAAAGTCAACATTGATTTATTTAACCGGACAGAACGTAAATCAATTTTACTAACTTAACTAATTCATTTCAAGCCAAACTGTGACCTTTTCCTAAACCTAACTAAGTCATTTTTGGTGTTTAAACCTAAATTGCGACCAATTGACAATGTTAACCTATTAACAACAGAGGTCCGGTACGCCTGTTTCTAGTACTCTTAAACAGCTGTATATATTGTTTTTGGAGTCATTAGCAAATGACCTGTTCTATCAATTAGGTATGAGGAAATTGTGCTTCTTCCATTTTTTATTCTCTTCACTACTTTACTCTTTCCCCCATGATTATATGCTGCACTGTTTACCTCTGGTCTGTTACTCTGTCTATCACCCATCCCACCAAGCAACCAAGCAACCCACCGTCCATGCATCCATCAGTTGTGGATTAAGCTTTGGCTCAGTGACCTGTTGGATTGTGCTGTTGACCGACTGGTGATAGGGGTCAGGCGGAGTTGCCAGTCTGTCACTTTTCGTGGCGAGCAGACAACCAGCAGAGCAGAGCAAAGCAGGAAACTAAAGCTCCGTTGCAAAAATCCCAGATTACAACACATTCAAACATGACCTAAAAGTGGTGTGCACGCTACTATAACAGACAAAACTGAAAATGCACAAATAACATTTCTCCAAGTGTGGTAACATACAAGCTAGTGATTACAAACTTGGGATAAAACCAAAGTCAAAGTCAAAGGCAGAAATTAAAGAAGTGACAAGTGGGCTCTGCAGTGGCACACCACTGGTTGACAGATGCATCAACAGTGCTGGTCACTTGTGAGTCTGTGCAGTGCAGGCACGCACACTCTGAAAATCAACATACAAACCAACAAGTGAGCTAATGTACTCTGTAGTCACACCAAACCAGTGTGTGTCCATATGCATGTGCACAGACTGGTGGTTCACAGAGATTCCCCTCCTTGTTGGAACAAATGTCAACTCCCCTCTCCCCCTCTCCTCTCTTCTCCTCCCCAAAACACAGGATAACGCGGTACAGCCTCCCAATTGGGTTTCGCTTAAGAGGTTTATCGGTATGTTGCTAAACATTCTGACCTTTTTTTAATCCTTAATGCGCTTAAAATGTTCCAAACCCTCCTAATCCCCCCGGCTATCCCACACAGATGTTCACTCAGCTCTTTTATTGGACGTTATTTTATTATTTTTTTTCCCCCATCTTTATTTATATATTTTTTTTCTCTGTTTTATTTTTTAATTATTTAAGTCTGTGTCATATGAGGGTATATTTCTGTTTCAGTGTTAAGAAGTCTTTATCACTGCTACTTGTGTGTGTGCAGTAATGCTTTTGTCCTAAAAATGTTAACAAGATCCCCATGCAGTGAACCAGAAGGGTGAATGTGACCTTTTCAAATGTTTACTCTGATATAAGCAAAAACTTAGAAGTCACTTAGAAGTGAAACTTGAAATCTGAAAGAGTCATGAGAGAATATAAGTGTCAGTGGAAACTGAAATTTTCTACAGTGAAATTAGGTTTTACATGTATAGAAACCACTGTCTGCAGAGTGTATACACTACAAACACATGTACAAATCTGTGTATGCACAAACGTTTGTATGTACGTACGGATGCGCAAATAAATGTATGCAAGTATGTATGCATGTATGTGCGTCTGTGTGTATTTGTGTTTGTGTCCTGGTATCACTGTGCTACTGTGCCAGGCAGGCAGGCTGCCTGGCGAGGTGGCAGAGTAGGGCTCTGTATGTATGTGTGTGTGTGTGTGTGTGTTAGTGTGTGTGTGTGTGGAGCAGGTGTGCCTGGCCGCCCTGCGCAGCTTGCTGCCCATCTGTGCTCCCGTCTGTGTGCCGCCTGCGCCCACGCTCTGCCAACAGCACCACACCACGGCAAGAAGACCCAGGAGAGAGGGATGCTGAGAGACGAGGGGAGGGATGGAAAGAAAGCGAGAGATGGAGGGGAGAAGGAGGAGGAGGAGGAGGAGGAGGTGGAGGAGGAGGAGGAGAAGGAGGAGGGGAAGAGAGGAGCGAGGGGGGAGGATGGAGGGAGGAGCAGAGAGAGGAGGTAGAGGGGGATTACACGTCTGGGAGCATGGAGGATAGGAAAGGGGAGCAAAAGAAAGTGGGAAAGGGAAAGGGAGGGGGTTATGGGTCCAGAGAGTATGCACGAACTCGCAGGGAATGGGTGGAGTGGGTGATAGCGAGAGGGTGGGGTGCTGAGTGGAGGTTTGGGGGGCTATGTGGCTGGCTGGATGCCCGTACAAACCCCCCTCCTTCTTTATCTCCTCCACGCCTTCCCGTTGTTCCTCCCTCTCTCCATTCATCCTCTTATCCTCACCCCAGCATCACCTCTTGGCTCTATCAGTGCAGATTACTGAGGACCTGTGTGACACAGCTACACAGCATTCTGTGGCGTTTCTCCATTCCTGGGTTATGACCCAACAGTGGGTTATATGGGCCTCTGAAAAACAGGTCCCTAACTGTTTCTTGAGACACGTTTTATCCAAAGATATTGGCTTTGTTAAGTCACCAGGGTATTCCCAAGCTGCGACATTATAAGCTAAACTAATTATTCGTATGTAGGCCCAGAGGTAGTATCCCCAAACGGGCTAGATTATATCAAATTAGCCTACCCAATGGCCTATAAAAATCAATTTTGTGAAATTCCAAGAGCAAGAGCATTAAAACCAAACGTTTTACAGCATTTTCTAAGTCCTTCATTACTGTATGTAGTCAAAAAAAAAAAAAGACAAAGAAAAGCAATTCGAATTTCTGTTAAAATAGTTTAAACCGAGTGGATATATTATATTCTGCATATCAAGGGTGAAGTACTTCACTTGTGGGATTTAAGTAAGCCAAATGCTTACTCAGAGGAGTGTAAAATGACTTCCCCTGAGAGTTATTAACTTCAGTACAGGATGTGTGAATCTACTGTTATGTGTGTATGAATTAGGCCAGGTTTCACAAGTTTGTATGAAACTCTGTTGATGTTGGAGTTCTCATTTGGTACTTCTACTTTTGGCTGTCTATCCTCATGACATCAGTATAAAATTAAGCTTGAAGTAAAGCTTTGATACTCAACCTCCACCATGAGATCAGTTTCATTTTATTCTTTTTCTTTAACAAGGTGCCCCAAGAAGCCAGTTTAACAAGGCTTAACATATTTGTTCCATTCTTGTTGCCCTCCTCTACCATTTCACTGTATTGTGTTGAAAATGAGTCATGGACTTAATATCCAAACACGTGCCATGGCTTGTTTCCTTAAATCAGAGCATGTGAAACAATGTACTGTGTTAAGATTGCCGGTATTCAGGGCCTTGTCTACTTGTTCTAGGTATATTTAAAGAAAAAATTAATACAAATTAAATGACATATAAAATAACATCAGTAAAATAACTTTTATTAACAACAGTCACAAAATATCAGAGTGATGTGTAGAATTCTGGTGCTGCATAAATCTGCCTAATTATGAAAGAGAGAGAGGTTTGACTCCATAAACAACTAATGTCACTCTTGATAAATATCAGTGTATTAAACTGAAGTTTGGGCTCATGAGAAGCAGCAGTGGTTCATAGTTCAGTTAAAACAGAGCCAATATCAGTTTAAAGTGGATCAGACCTGATTAAAGCTGTTGGTTATTTACATATCTTATCATCCACTTCTTAACTTACATTTGAAAGAAGACGATTTTATAGTAATTGGCTGAATTTATGTAAAAACTTTGGGGTAGGACTAAACTTTAAACCATCTGTCTGGAACACCTTATGTTAGTTGTGCATGGTCTAGGTATTTCCTTTTTAGTGGCAGGTACATTTTATGTAAGAGTGTTGGAAGAACTCAAGAAGCTTCTGTGTATCCAAAGACAGAATGTAACATAAAAGCAAGGTGGACTTTACTCAGGATTCCTACATCAAACAAAAAAGGAGCCTAATGTATATGTCATATTCTGTCATTTCCTTTAGGTCACTAAAAACTTTTAGTCGGGATATAATACAGTTTGTGAGACAGGCAACCTTTTTAGCATCCCATTTGGTTACTGTGATCATTTCTATGCAATGTCGTCACAGAGGCTTCCAACAGAACTCTGATTCATAATTAATATGGATTGTAAAGTGTAAATGGGATTCTGTGCTTTGGAGTCATGCTGTCAAAACTTGCTTTTGGACAGCAGCTCAAAGTCGCTGTGGCTCAAGGAGCAAGAATCACAAGAAGACAAGCAGCCTTACACACATGCACACGCACGCACACACACACACACACTCTTCTGGCTGACACGTGTCAGGAAGAGTAAGCGCACTAGGCTCTGATATCAAGTGTACCTGACTTGAGAAAACTTGAATTTATAATCCTTTTTAACATGCAAAGAATTAGCTTACTTTTTTTTTGTAACTTAGTGAATGTGAAAATATCAAAAAGAACATGCTGAGAAAAAGTACACATGTTGAATCAAATGAATTCCGCTTGTGTGTGCATATGTGCACATGAGCATATGTGTTTACTGTATGAGTATGAGCATTTCGTGATCATGTACATCTAAGCTGCTTCATTAGCAGAGGCCCCATTGCACTGCATGTGTATGTTTTGTGTGTGTGTGTGTGTGTGTGTGTGTGTGTGTGTGTGTGTGTGTGTGTGTGTGTGTGTGTGTGTGTGTGTGTGTGTGGCTGAGGCTGGGGGCCCCCAGCACGGTTCACGACCCAGCCTAACAGAGTGTGAACGTCCCCCTGCTGAGCTGATACTGATATAACTGTCCTGTAAGTGGTGTTGACACCAGCATTATTACCCTGTCAACCTCCATCTCTACTCAGCTTAAAGGCGTCAACCGGGGCGGGGGCCCAAGTGTGGTCAGGACCAGTGTCTGTGCACAGTCCTGCTCCAGCCCAAATAAATACAGCTGCACAAAGGCCGGAAAGGGAAAGAGAAAGGGGAACACTGGGGAGGGAGAAGGAAGGAGGAAGAAGGAGGGGGGCAGTGGGGGTACACTTAACCCTCTCCACTACCTACACGGCTCTTACAAAAATACAAACATCTGAGGGAGACACTCACACTGAACTGGTGACTGCACTAGGGAGTTATCACCACCAGGTGGCATTTTCCTGGCACTTAGAGAGCATGGTGAAATGCAAATAAAGCAACAAGGCCTTGGGCCAGGCGCCTCAGCTAGCTCAGACTTCACTCTCTAGACTGTAGAGAAGCAGGCCAGGAAACGGAGAGAAAAGGGAGACAAAGAGATGAAAAGAGAGAGAGCTGTGATTTGAATATAATCAAAGTGAAATATGGTGCCGTGAATATTATTGAGATGTGAGTAGGAGCTTATCCTTCCTGCATTTTGCCGTTAGCTGGCAAGATCCAACACATAGCGTGCACACTATCGTTTTCAAATAAAGTGTTTCAAATCAAAATGCACTCTCCACCATAAGGCAGCCTAACCTACCAGAAAGTGCAGGGACACAGAGATATGTGAGCTGGGGGAATGTAGATTTGCAAGAGCGCAAAAACAGTACTGTGACAGAAGGCATATTTGTGGCAGAAAAGAACAGCAATAAAAAGAAGTGAAAACTTTTGCTGAAAGAAAGCAAAGAAAAAATAAATTACAAGGGAGTTTGGGAGAATGTATGCAGGACAGCAGATTATTAAAAAAAGCCATGACAAAACTGCGCAGTCGTTGACACTGTACAGCATTGTTTAACTTTACCTCAGAAAAATACAAGACAGTTGAGAGTAAAAGAGGAAAAGACAAAAGAGAATTGGAGTGAAGTGAGCTAGTACAATGCAGAACATTTGAGTGCAGCTTTGCAAAATGAAAGGTTGGAAATGTCAGTCAGAGAAAGTACAGTACAGAGCTGAATACAGTGCTGGGGAGCGAGGGAAGGCCTGTGTTGAGACTTGGATTTCTCCTCCCTTAGTCCCTCTTCCTGCTGGCCCAGATACACACTGTGGGTCTTTGTGCTGAGGCTGTTACACACACTTCCTGTCTGGCCAGCAGAGGGGTGCTTTAAGGTAAGCCTCTCCCATGTTCTAGCTTTGGAACTGTCTTTCTATTCCTCTCTCTTCCTCTGGTGCACTTTATATTTACCCTTCATTCATCTATCTGGTTAAAAAATATAATTGATTTCATTTTTTTACTACTTAAACCACTTGCTTTATGCCCATGTCCTTCCCAATTCAACATTACATTTGTTCTTGAGTGATACTTTTTTACACCGATATGCTTGTCCTTACTTTTATCCGTCAAGCTCCTTCTATTTCTTTGCAAGATATATAAAAGAAAGTGAATTACACTAATAGAACGCTGGAGCACTTGCACAGCCAAGGACACATTGATAAGAGTGAGAAAACATCCTCGGCACAGACACACACACACACACAAACACACACACCAACAAAGTGATACTGAGCAAGGTTGCCAATTCCTCCAAAAGCACCACTGAGATAACAGTGATAACAAACATTCTTCCCGCAGCCAAGTCTTTTCCTCCTGAGGAACACTTCAATGAAAATTCAGAGCAAAATGTGCCACTTTATGAACATAACAATACGTCAAAAAGTCAGTTGGGTGAATGCACCACACTTGAAAGCAACAGACCCAATTACAGAGGATCTCTTAAGTTCTTTGCTCATGAGAAATGCAATGATGAAAGTAAGGAGAGAATCTCTTCCATTTGACGACATTTGATAATAATGATTGTTCTGTTGGGAAAGCATAAAAGCCATGATCGAAATTATCTTCTGTTGGAAAAAAATACTTCTCAATATAATGAAAATTAACACATATATTTCATTTCTACAGTGCAATTTTGCAAAAAAGTATACTCTGCGACACAGGCAGTAATATACAGTAGGTTTTAGACACTGTTGCTCTCTGCTGGGTTGCACACATACAGTGCAGCGCTCAGTGGGCTGGACACTGACACAATATGTGTCTCACTGGGAAGTATGAACAATCCAAGTGACTCAATCCTGTCAATCTGTGCCAAGTGGACAGAGGGAGGGTGGGACTCAGAAAGTAAGAGGGCAGGAGGAGGTGGATGGGGGGGAATCGAAAGAAAAGGAGGAGCAGGAGAGGAGGAAAGGAGCTGTTGGCAAGTAGAGGAAAAGAGTGAAAAAAGTGATGGATATAAAGGCTGTGTATATTATACTGGACATATACATGGAGAAAAACTACAGGAGATCAAACTTGATCAAAGAGGTCACGCTGTCACGTTGACAACACGCACACACACATACACACACACGCAACACACACCCACAGAAGAGCGGAAGGACATGGGGCTAGTGCTGCCAAGCGGTGGTCACCTTTGACCCTTTGGCACTGTAGCTGGAGATGATGCCAGCCAGACAGCTCAACGCAGGAAGTAGAGCAAACAGTGTGTTTGAATGTGCTTATGTGTGCATGCCTGTGTGTGTGTTTGTGTGTACACAGGGGTGTGGATACACACTGGCCAATCGCAGCCATGAAGTCAGATCGTATGAGCCAATGAAAGCAAAGTTTGACAAGGTTTACAAGGGTTGATGATCGCTCATTTTGTGCCATGTCAATATGCGTTCATGTCGGTGGTTGTGCATGTTTGAATCAGTATGTTGGTTTGAGTGTTGCTATGCAGAATGAGGATTAAAGGCCATGAAGGAAGAACGCGAGAGAGAGGAGAGGAGAGGAGAGGAGAGGAGAGGAGAGGAGAGGAGAGGAGAGGAAAATGGCAGAAGAGGCAGACTGTGAACTCTGTGCACACACTCCAACCACACAAAAAAACAATGCTTAAAAAGACATGTCGCTTGGTAAAGCTGACACTCTTTCACATAGCCACACACACACTATTGAGGCAGTCTTTGTCCATTGTGCTCCCTGGTGAAGGCAGATGGATGGAGTGGTTAGGGGCAAAGGGTGAGGTCATGTGAGGAAGCTGGAGCCAGGCGCGACGGCCAGCCTGAAGTCAGCCCAGTAGTCTGCATCGCCAGTGGTTAAGCCTGCGCATCCTGGTATGTGATCTTTGATGCAGCTCAGGGTGACAACCACAGGTAAAATGGGTGATCGTTTCGTGTGCATGGAGGAATTGAAAATTATCGAAAAAAGGCTGTAGTGCCGTGGTCCATATTAAACAGCTGGCTGCAGGATTCTCAGTAAAACATTCAACCAGGAAATTCCTTCTAACTGCATCATCCACACACAGGTGACCTCATAAATACCACTGAAAACAGGCTGAAACTATATAATAATTACCAACAAAACCAAGGGAGCATTAATGCTTGATGAGGAGAGACAGACTGCCAATCTTAAACATAGGAAAAAGTCAGTTACAGTAAAAAACAACAAAAAAACAAAACAAAAAACAATGTCAGCAAGCTAATCCAACAAATAGGGATGGTGGTAACCGTAGGACAGCTCTGAGTCCGGACAAAAAAGTGATGGCACCAACACAGACAAGTAGATAAACCAATCAGGATGGGGATGTACAGTAAAGCAGACCACCATCTGTCTGGTGGTATAGGCACTCACTGGGGAGCTGCATCGCTGCCACATAGTGTCAATCCATGTGTTTGTGTGATGGAGAGAGAATGAGCGAAAAACAGAGCGATGACATATACCTAAAGTGTGTTTATTATCAGCATATGCACAGATGAACATATTACTCTCATAAACGTCTGCCATCGCCACTCTCTGTCCCCAGAAAAGAGCAGTCAGTCTGGGCAGAAGACAGCGGGCGACTCCAAGGCTTCTGCCAGACAACAGAGGCCTTCAGTCTTTTTAGTGTTTGGATCACAGACAAAGCATGTGTGTACCCATGGAGCAGCAAGTCAAAAACATTTGTATGTGTGTGTTTGTGGCAGTCAGTTTTCATTTTTCTGCCCACTCAACCACTCCTTTTTTTCCTTCTTCCTTTTTCTCCTGTCATCTAACGTCACCTGCATTTTATCATGTGGAGACCAGACAGGCCTTCATGTAATGATTGATCTTGCTGTGCGATTGCTTTTCTGTGTGTGTGCATGAGTGTTTATATAAGGATCACATCCCCCCACCACCTCACAACGCTTAGCCTGTAAGCCCATCCCGCTTAACGTCTCCTCACTAATTCTAATTTTAAATCTAATTCACCTCCTTACCACAATCACCCCACACATCATCCCTGTACTCAGCCCCAGCTAAGCTACACACACATAGACACACACACACACACAACCACACACAGACACACAAACAATATCTGACTGGCCACATGGCAACTGGACCATCGTATTCCACTATGCTGTATAGTTAATCCATATTAATAGTGCTTTGCTTAGCTTCAGCTATGACTCTAATCAATTAAATTCAGTGTAACCCCTTATCCAAAGCATGCAACACTTACAGGTAAGGGCTTCCAATAAACACACCTGATTTTGGAATATGAACAGAAGGATGAATGAAACACTAAAACCACTGTTCATTATTCTCTTCATCAAATTAGCAGAATTCATTAAACAGACACGCAAGCTTTTATCCACAAGATATATAGCTATAAAGTGGGGAGTGATGTATGTGTATGCTGGGGGCAGAGGTTGTGTGTGAGCAGACCTGATCCCCTGTAATCTAACCAGTGATGTAATGCCTGGTGTAGCCACCATAATATGTTGCATAACCTTATAACAGGCTTACGTACCCGAGGGTTCACAGGGTTCATTCTGAGTATGAATGGCTGTTTTGTCAAGACCAGATGTATAAAGATCAAGATACAAAAACCTTCAGTGGTCAATAAGATGCTTCTTAAATTAACAAGGCTTTTCACATTGCTGAACCCACTGAAGAATCTCCATTTTGTGCTATTAAATATGTCATTCATTAAATCTATGTAATTATCAAATTTATGTGAAAAGAAGTATCTTCAAAGAGTTAAGAGTCATCATGTAGCTCTACTCTGAAGTAGACCTGTGTTAAGGATCTAGCTCCACTGAGACCGCAGCAGTATGACACAAATGGCTTCATTCAGTCCTTAAAATGGATACAGTCAAATCTGTATACAATATACCCAATCCGGTGTGTGTCACACATGCTACAAAAAAACTGTCTGTGTGATGAATGAAATATTATCGCTGTAGCACCTGTGCAATAGATCGTTTCTATGCATGTGTGTGATAAGGCTGTAACTAACAACTTTTTCACAATTAAACAATGAATCGTTTAGTTTCCAATGAGCCCTAACTGACGTCTTCAAATTGCTTCCTTTGTCAAAACAACAGTCAAAAATCCCACTATTATGAATGATAAAGAAAAGCATTAAATCAGTAAATTTATGTAGCTGAAATGAGCAAATGTTTGCTTAGTCACAGAAAAAAAACAGCACTCACACTACATTTGCGAACTGCTCTTTGTCAATAGGACAAAACTATCAGGCGGATGTTTGCAACACCGACTTTTTCTCATGTAACATTTACATTGCTAAATGCTACAGCTACAAATACAGCTGCTTGTTAGTTCAGTTAGCTGTGCAGCTAACCGTGGGGGGGGTGTTGGTGCAGTAAAGCTGCAGAAGAGCGGTTTTGTAGTGTGTTTCTTTATGTATATGTCAGCCATTGACTTGACTTTTTTTACTGTGTTGAAATGAATTGACAAATTGTTGAGTTGCTGGTTGGTCGACAATTTCAGAATAATTACCACTTAGCATTGTCGTTAACTGGCGACTCACTTCAACCATGGCACAAAAAAAAAATATATACATATATATTAACAACCAAACTAGATAGATAACTTTATTAATCCCCGAGGGGAAATTATGTCATTAACGTATGACAACTACTGACTGATGAATTGAACTAACAACTACTAGTTGACTAGTAGTTGAGGGCAGCCATATAAAACACTCTTAACTTTTAGATCAAAGAAGTAATAGTTCTATAATATTTAAGAATATTTGCTTATCTTACTGCACTGTAAAATGACTGCCATTATATCATTTTCGAAAAGAAAGAAGACTTAATAAAAAAGGCATAATCAAAACAAACTGTCCTGTTCTGTTGCTGACGCAGGGAGGCTCCAGAAAAGATTTGAGGACACAACCTTTATATTATGAGCCTGTTTATTAAGTGACGTCTGCCCACAGACCCTCTTTATGGAAAATGACTTGAATTGGTCTGTAGAACAATAATCTTTTGATGTCTCGTTTTAAGTGGTTAAACTGTTTCACATGTCTGTTTGTGTCTATGTCTGATAAGAGAACAAAAACGCTTTACAGAGTTATACTGGATGATCAATATGAATTTAATACATATAACATTGTATGCATGAAGATCAGTTCACTGAGATTTTTTGTACTACTCATTCCATAATATATGTTATGTATAGCAAGAGTTGTTACGTATTCAACCAAATAAAGACAATGTTGATGTTTTGTGTGCCCTGTATGCAACTAGACTTTACCAGTCTCATGCCTGTTTAATGAATGAACTGCACAACTTGTGGTGGAAACGGAGCTTTATACTGCTTTAACTTTTGCTGTAAGTTAATGTACAGCCTTGCACTCACAGCATACCTCCTTGGCCCCCAACTGTTCTTAGCTCAGAGGGAAAAGCTTTTGATTTGGTTGTGACTGGCAGCTCATGTAAACACTGCATCAGCTAGTGAGCGATAGTGGAGACCGGGAGAGAGTTGAATGTCTGCCAAAAGCTGCAAAGCCAAGTTTGGCCATATAGCCCACTGTGTGTGTTGGGCTCACTGTGCGTGTTGGCATGTATGTGTGTGTGTGTGCATGTGTGGTGAAAAGAGGGTTTGTATGTGCAGATATGTGTGTGCATACAGTGAGTGAGCGCATGCGTGTCTGTGTTTAACCCATTTACGTAACAGACGGGGTCCCTGGGTTCAAGCAAATTTAAAGACTGAGCAAGCGAGGGAGAGAGAAAAAGAAGTAAAAGAAGGAGCTATGGGTGAGGGTTCTGCCAAAATAAAAAAAGTAGGGATGAGGTGGGTCGAGAATTGTAAGGAAAGACAGCACGAAGGCAGGAAGGAAAATGTAGGAGCATAGACTTATAAAGGGAAGAAGGAAAGTAAGACAGAAAGGGAAAGACAACCCCCATTTTTCCACTGCTCCCCTTGTTTCCAAACACAGGGCCTTTATTAAAAGAAAGCACAAAGCGACAGGCACCTGACAAAAGGATTTCGATGGAGGAAGTTTGATGCTGATCAGACTTTCGAGGCCAGACACCGCGCTCCTTGGATGACACTCTGCTATGAGATTAGGACACTAAGATGTCGCCCTTGACAGAGAGGAGGGGAAAGAATCAGACAGGGAAGAAGAGTGTGAGAAAGTGTCAGGAGAATGGAAGAAAGACTGGGACAGAAAAGGGATAGAAGAGAAAAAAAAGCATGAAAGTGAGGGTGGGGGGGTAGAGAGAGAGTGGAAGAGAGAGAGAGAGAGAGAGAGAGAGAGAGAGAGAGAAAGGGAGAAAAAAGAGAGAAGCATGAAGGCTTGTTTCTGGTGGGACTCCAAGAGCCAGCATCTGTTTGGCTGGGGCTCAGAAAAGTCTAGTGTTTCACCCTGCAGCGCCCGGGGGAATGCTATTCCAGGCTGCATGGGCTTCTATGAAAAACAGCTTTATGTGGAAAAGGGGAGACGGAGGGAACCGGAGAAAGAGAGGCAACAAGGGAAGGAAGGAGAGCATGGAGGGAGAAGGAAGAGAGGAAGAAGTGGGGAGAGGAAAGGGGTGACATACGGGGGGAGAGATGAAATTATGAAAAGTGGAGTCTGACTAACAGGAAGATGATGAATGACAAAGTGCAGTGCCTTATGAGATATTTAGAACATGACAAAGAGTGAAAATGAGAGATATGACAGGAACAATGCACGAAGGAAATGAAGGCCATGCTTTCCTCTGCCAATTTCACCTGTTTACAATAGTTTTTCGAGTACATCCCAAAAAGAGCCTGTACTTATTCAAAAGTTATAAAAAAGCGTGTGTGTGTGTGTGTGTGTGTGTGTGTGTGTGTGTGTGTGGGGGGGGGGGGGGGGGGGGGGGGCAGTGTAATGAGGCAAACACAAAAAAAAATACACACACGCACAGACAGAGGATTTCTGTCCCTCCTCAGCAACTGGGCTAGGCCAGCTGTGTTGTGGCTCTCAGCCCCGGGCCTCCTCACCTGTCAGTCAGACGGCTGAAACCCCCCCAAGGGACAACAAACAGCTGGCAGACAGGTGCCGCTGCATTTCACCTCCCAAACCGGCACCTGTGTGTCTCTGTGTGTGTTTGTATGTCGATGCATAGTTGTACACTGATAACTGGGTATCTCTCAGAATTTAAGAACGGCACAGAGAGAGACATATACTGGAGGCAGCCAATCATATTCTGGTTCCAAAAGCCAAACCGCTGCACTGCAATGTATGATGCTGATACAGTGTGTGTGTATTGAGGAGGGGGAGGAGGAGGATGAGGGGGGTTATGGTATTAAAGTGGGGCCCTGGGCTTAATCAAAAGCAGAGGCACTTTCCCCTGGAAAAACAATGAGGGAAGGCAAAGTTTACATGAGCTAACTGACAGAGAGACGGAGGGAGGAGAGGAAGGAGAGATGGATGGACGAGTGAGGGAAGTTGGAAGGGAAGAAAATAAACATACAGGGGAGTTAGAGCATGGAGATCGATGGAGGGAACGAGAGAGAGGGAAAGAATGGAGCGTCAGTGTGACGGAATAAAATAATGAAAATGTGCTTCTCATTTCTTGATACCGCACAACCACCTTCTCCTTCTCTAACACTGTGTTTCAGTCTCTCCTGCTTCCACCGTATGCTTCTGAGATACTTTGTTTTGCTATTTGATTCTTATACGTTAATTTGAATTCTACAATGGAGCAACTGCCCTCTCTCTCTCTCTCTCTCTCTCTCTCTCTCTCTCTCTCTCTCTCTCTCTCTCTCTGTCTAACTCCCTCTAGATCCCACTGGAACACATAAGCCTGTACTATCCCTGTACTATCAGCTTTGGGAGGATTTCAGTCATTTTAAGGCATTTTGCTTGTCAGGCCAGGATTGATGTTGGGCAAAGCAGCTCCCAAAACCACCAAACCCTCACATAAAGCTGTTCAGGGTTGGCTGAGGATAGACTGGGAGAGACATTGACAGTCAGAAGTGACTAACAGACATAGAGAAGGTTGTGGGAAGGGTTTGAGATGACCTGATGCCTTGGAAGTCTTGTGACCGAAATTAATGTAGAAAAGTTACACGACTGATGCCAGGTCCGGCAGTTTTTGTCTGGTTGTAGTGCAGAGGTTTTGCTGTAAGCAGGGTGGGCTGGTGTTAAACTTTTACCAGCTGTTAATATGGGAAATAATACTTAATCACTCCTTACTTATCCACCAATTGAAATGAGGATTACGGTATATTCACTGAAACTAAATGATGCAGAACTTTTGACTATATTGTCAAATTATGTTTGTACATGTAGTCTCCTGGCTATGTAATTTCCTAAAATAGCCGGTCAACATTTAGTGCTTAAGCTAGCCTAGTATTTACTTCAGCAGGAGTATGTGGGATTGAGTCAGAATAAACTTCAGTTTTGTTCATCTATTAAAGGCTCGTCAGTCAACAAAAAAGTGTGGTGCACTGATGGGTGTTTGATTGTTTTCAGACAACAATTGCGGCCTATGACATAGCTATATCAGGCTTTAGTTATATAGACAACACTTGTTAACAGGATCAATTCATTGTTAGTTTTGATCTTTTAATCAAGAAGAAAAAGGTGGAATGTCACCACAATTATCCTTTAAGCAAGGCATTAAATCTCAACACTGATCCAATCATTAATCACCAGTACAGAGGTTCTACTGGACAGCTCTCAGGTGTGTTAAATGCTCCCTCCACTTGTACACACTCCTCCAGGCCATCGCCTTAAATGAAAACACATAATCAGTCAACCTGCCTGCCTAAAGACGAGTTGAAGAAAACCACATAACACCACCACAGATACAGCATTCTGCATCACCTCAAAGGCTGAGGCTGCTCACGCTATCTCTAACAAACACATCATTACTCTTCTCCATTCAGCTCTTTCTGTTTTTGAAGTGTCTCCCTCAGGCGAGGCTTTCTGTAGAAAACTGTAAATATCCGAGCTAAGTGTCTGGTTTGAGCTTACAAGTGCATTAGCGTTATCTTTGGTTGTGCAGTTCTACTGGCGATTTATAGCCAAGGACCTTCACAGTGAGCAAAGAGGAGGCGATTGCAGACGGCGATAAAGAAAAGACTTCACAAGAGCCCACAGCTGGAGGTTAGAGACCGAACAGTGTTTAACATTTTCTGTGTTTTTCATTCATCCATCATGGCCAAGATGAAACCCTTTAGAGTCAGGGCTGATCTAGCCAACTTATTCTTTTGTACTAAGATTTTTTTTCTGTTTTCCTCCATTTTTTTTTAATCTAATCTTGAGCAAGTTCTTCCCATACCAGACCAAAGTAAAACTTTAGGATAGACCACCTTTGTCATCTCATTCTCTAAACCCACAGCTGGTTGTGTTTGGTCTTTTTTTCATCATATTGCCGAAAAAACAAACTGTGACAAAAAAAACCCCAAACTAACAAATAAATAATGAAATTGCGCAAGGAATAAAATATTTTCTTGTTTTTTTTAAAACTGTCGATAATTTTTCATCTTGATAATAGGAAATTTATATTATGACCACTGGAAGATAAAAATCTAATTTTGGTAATTTGTAATGCATGTTTCACAAGGGTTGTTACCCCCGGGTGTGTATTAATCACCTGTTAGGAACTTCTTTTTTTAAATACACAAATACGAATTTATCGGTCATCTTAGCGGTATCGGTCATGAGAAGCAGTTAAGTATTGGTTATCATTGTGGATTGCAATCAAAAATGACTACTTTTGTGCATAACTACTTTTTAAGTACAATATGAGTCAATACATTGACAGCAGTACAGTATATTGTCATGCAACTATAATATCTTATTGTGTCTCAAATTTAAAGATTAGATGCTTTTGGTTGCATCTTTAATTGTGTATATAACCCCACATTTTCTTGTGAAGGCTATACAAAAATGCTAAATGGATTTTATACGATCCAAAAACAATAATTTTATCATTTGTAAAAAAAAAAAAGAAAGGTTTAAGACAGTTGCCCAAGCCTAAAGAGCTGTTCGTTTGTCAAATTTTAATTATTACCTCAAGCAACCAAACAGCATTTAACAGCACATCAAAAAGTGTGAATGTTAATCTGTGAACATTTTGTCACCGAGTCCAACTTGACATCATTCACTGCATACTGTTTTCTATTATAATCAGAACACTTAAAAGACTAAGTCATCTGGTCCTTCTTTGACAGGAAGGAGACCTGATGAAAGAAAACCGGTGAAATGTAACTGAAAACAGAAAGTCTGCTGACATGTCTGTGGGAAATTCAATCTTGCATGAAGGAATGAATGTCCTTTTAATCTCATAGCTTTCTTTAACTGATACCACTTCTTCTTTCCACATTCAAATAAACTCCCTTAAACAGTAACTGTGCACCATGACTGGCTACTATCTTTGGAAATTTTAAAGTTCACCTTCTAGTGAAGTCATGTGTCAGGTGTCATTAAAAACAATGATACTCTTTCATTGTGTTTTTCAGCTCATTGTCCTAATCAGGCTGTTAAAAGCTTGACTTTACTGCACCAACATGCTTTCTTCTGGCCTCGTGCCATGGCACACACCTAATTGTTAAACCCTGATGCCAATTATTTCATGGACAACTATTTCCCAAACTGCTACGAACCCACTTGATCGCACTCGAGCTCAATGTAAAAACCACATGACACAAGTGTGGAAAATATGCAGATAAAGAAGATGCATTAGAGGGAAGTAGGGACGCATACACACACACACTGACACTCACAGAACCATATGGGCCATAGCATAAATGAGTTGGCTGTTTTAATGAGTGCTGTTGAATGAATGTTTACAGCTACATTGAAACCGTCTGCACTCATCAACACCCTCTCTCTCTCTGTTCTGTGATGAGACAGCCATATGATTTCACTTATCCACGGCCTTGGTCTGAGAGCCTCCAGACTGCGGATAGTGATGAACTAATAATCCCCCTTTCCTGCAATTATCCTCCTCCCCCCTCTCTATCATTCTCTATCTTAATTCCTCTGTTTTCTTCTCAATCACAGCTCAGCTTTGTCTATTCCTCGCCTCTTCTCAGTCAATTTCTGTTTATTTCTGTTTCACAAGTTAACCTCTCCCTACCTTAAACTCATACAAACTTTATTCTCTCCCTTCCCTCTTTCCACTATACACAAACATTTATGATTACACTTAATTTGTCACATCAATACTCTTTCTTCTTTGTATATATTATTCTTTGTATATGTCAAACCTGCTCCCTTTTCTCTTCTAGCACTATAGAGGAAAATCTGGCAGATGAAGGAATGAGAATACAGTATGTGTGTCCCATGGTTTATATAGATAGGTTACTAAATTCCACATCCTGTTACACAATCCTGCAGATGTGTCCTGTATGGGACTGTGTTTACCTCCAGAAGGACTTCTCATTTTCAAATAATGGAGAACAGAAAGACTCAACAAACCAAAAACCACCGCAAATAATCGAAATCGAATGCATTTCAATGAGAAGTAGGTCTTGATTTAACAGGTCACGCCTGTAGCTCACTATGACTGGTTACAACTGGTTCCACAACTACAATAAAGTTGAGTAGAGGACTGCATGAAGTCAACAATATGCTGATGGCTTGTGACAGAGAGCGTCGTTAACAGAGGCGGTGATGTAATCCAGTTGGGGGCTTTGTGGCGAAACTACTGACGCCCTTACTGATTGTCTCTCTCATGGGAGAAGCAAGCAGAAACAGAGACATGAGGAGGAGGAAGAGGAAGGAGTTATGGTTAATGTAAAATAAAAAGTTAATGACAAACTGTGTTAGAGTTCATGCTGACATCGAGTTTGTGCATATTAGCACTCATGTGCATTACACACACTCTAATCAATGTGCGTGATCAATAAGCCAGTGTCAGATTGTTTTAGCTCAGTCTGGCTGTGGGTCCAACGCTCAGCCAGAAATCACACAGCTCAGCCTGAGGGGTAAGGCCCACAGAGTCCTTATTATTAGCTCTTAGGTTGGGCTAACAGCCACAGATCCTCCTGCTTTGGCTCCTTAATAGCTGATGGTGATTATTTGGGCTCATTGACAAGCTAATGGTGAATCAGGGCCATGAGGGATTGTTTAGAGAGGATTAGCGACTGAACTAGCGGGGATATAGGGACCCTGATGATAGCAGCGGTGGTGCTGATGATGTTGGGGCCAAGCTGATCATCACTTGGATAGAAAGAGCAGAGAGGTTTACACTTTAGGATGGACACAAACAGAGTGTGGGAGGTGAGCGAATAAGGGAGAAAGTAAAGAAGGACACTATTGGTATAAGGCATTTAGTCGTCTTTCTATTGAAGTTTACATGTTTCGTCATTTGTAAATTTACAACACTAGGGTTATAAAACCAAACTGGGATGAAGTCCCATTATGCTAGATAAGGCAAAAACAAAACAATTTCATGGAGCGAAGGATGAATTAAGGAGTCTCACAGCCTGAGGAAAGAAGCTGCTTCGTGGTCTGGTGGTATGGCAACAGATATGATGAGAATGATGGTAACACGGTACAAGATTCTGCAATATATGATTTACTTGTCCATGATTTAATTGTCCTTGACACAGTAGTATCCATAGCACAGGGTATCGCAAATGACCAAAGTACCAAACGTTGGCATAAGATTCTTTGTCTTTTTCTGAATATTTTAATATATTAAATTAAATTACATTTGCCGATTAAAACGATTATTTTGAAAAAAGTTTTCCTGTAGCTGTTTGGGTTAAGACAAAATTAAAGTCTAAACACATTTGCCTTTGGCGTCTTTTGAAAAATAGAACTCTCGCTGCAAATTATCTTTAAATATCATTTTGGTATTAGTACTGACACTGGGGTATCATATTACCAATACCCAGCTCTGCATGCATGGCAATCATATACAATATTAAACTAAATTATTTTTCGGAAAGCTGCAATTACCTTTTTTTACTATTATGATGTGTCTGATCTTGAACAACTATACAGGTTACGTCATTCAGAACACAGCTATAAACTCAAATGAGTTCAAATGTGTGGAGCAATGGAAAAACCCCTTCTGCTTCCATAACACTGCAGAACATGTTGCAATACTGGTGCCATTGTATTACTGCATGAGGGATTATGTGTATCATCCCTAATTTCAACTGTGTATAACTTTGAACTTTTGAAGATTTTACTTGTGGACACTGTTGGACTGGGAGCAGAACACAGCAGCGTGATGCAGTCGGAGCTGAGACGGCGAGCTGATCAAACACAAGGTGGAGTGACTCGCTCAGATTAACTCTCCTTTGGCTTTTCAAACAACACTGACAGATGCATACCCCTCCGCACCGCCGTTTGTCAGAGATCTATTCCTGCACTTAAAGCAGACTCTCACATATACACACGCACACACACACACCCATGCACATGCTAACACACACTCAAACGGCTTACGCTACCTTTGTCACCTCCCACACACTGGTTATCTCCAAGGACACAAAACCCACAAGATCCCCTACCCAATTTCCACGCATGCAGCCTAAATGGAGCTGTAAGCAGGCATTAAGCCTGACGGGGAGAAAGGGAACAGGAGAAAAAAAAATACCAATGCTGGAGAAAAGGAGGAGGAGATGGATGGAGGGAAGTGGGGAGAGAGGGAGGGAAGACGCAGGAGGTGGATTTCTACTTAACACACTGACTTTCATCTCCGCTTTACAACGTACTTATGCAGGGTTTTCTGGGAAGGTGCGCGCTCTCTGGGTTTGTGCGCACACGAATGCTCCCCCTCCTCGCCCAGACAGAAAAAGACACAATGAACCCTCTGTACTTTCTACACCGGGGGGACACACACAAAAAAAGCACTGCAATCCCTGCCAGACTTAAGAACGTCTTGGTTGCTAGCCAAGGTATCTGAAATAATACTCTGCAGCGCACAATACTTGTGTAACTTTTTTAAAAATCGGAGATTAGAGGTGATATCCTTTCACTGTTAATGCTCCAACCAGTCTGATTGGTGTATCTGTAGTTTGGACTGGATTCGGGCCAGGAAAGGAACCGTGGGTAGCACTGGGCAACAGTCCAGGATGAAAATATATAGCTGGATGCTTCAGACATAGTTACACATACATCTGACTTAAGCCTTCATTTAACCAATGTTTCTTAAAATTCCATTATCTAAAAATGATATTAGTCACACGAGAGATCATTTTTGTTTTGAATATTTGGATTTCCGCAGTTAATTTTAAGAAAAGCTCCACCTCTTCACACATCACGAAGCACATTTTAAAATGATACTTCTACGTTTGTCCAGAAATATGTTCATGCACTTGCAGACTGACTTACAGGTACTTGATGATTTGTAAAGGTTTGGGGTGCATCAGCGAGCAGGTTGTTATGCTGTGAACCTTCACAGGACAGGTTGAGAGATGACAGACAGAAGCATAAAGACACTCACCCACAAAAACCACATCAAGCAACCACACGCTTAATTCAACAGCCACAGTTCAGAACTCCCACACACTTGTTCAGACCTTTGACTGATCAAGGACAAAAGAAAATGCTGTTTTGCTCTCTCATTTTCATTCATTCTACCCCTCTTCCATCAAAGCCTGTGGGCCTTGGAGCATCTCAGTGTCTCAGTGTTGGATGTCCCCTGAATGTCATGTCTGGTGAACTCATCTCTCTGCTCTCTGCATCTCTCTCATTCACTATGTATATGCAAGGTTACTGAGAAAAGTCAGGTTAAAGCACAAATCCGAAAATGTGTTTCAATTTACGCTATTAGCTCAGTTGCCATAGGTTTATTACATGTTTCCTTGCAACTAGTCAGAAATCACATTTCTTCTTTGCTGACTACTGCCAATTTTGGGTATTTGAGCATTTGGACATACAGAGACAACAGGTTCTGTGGTCAGAGAGCAAACTTGCATATTGTGCAAATGGGATCAGTTGTAGAGCATACTTATTTTAGTGTCAGTTTCAGTTGCATTGAGATATATTAGCATACAATGACACACTATAAGGAATAATTATCTCTCCATTCATTTCAAATACCATCATGATATCTGAGAAATCCTCTAAATAAAAAAAAAAAAACATACTGACTGACTGTGGACAAGCTATCTGATGTAGTCAGTCTGCCGACTAGAAGGTTAATGAGCTGCCTGACTGTCTGGCTATCACTACAAGACATAATCTTATCTGACCCGTTGGCAGGACAGTAGTCATACTGTTCATAGAATTCCCATCTTGGAAATTTCTGACTTTATCAAGACCTCTGGTAACACAAGGCATTAATTATGTTTAAAAAACTGAAAAACAGATATGCTGGCACATTGACAAACTCACACTCACTGGCTCATTACTAAATCTGTAAATACACTTTCTATCTTATGGACTGTACTACATGCTTTTCAATCAGACTGGGCTTCATGCTTGGCAAAGCTACTGCTATCCTTGTCTTTGCTATTTCAGGTTATGTGGGTAACTTTAATGGCCCTGACACACCAGGCAAATGGTTGGCCCAGCCAATGAGCATCTGTGGCCATAATTAGGTCCCGCACATATATGGAAACACCTTAAACCTTCCTTTTTCTTTTCATTTCTAATGGCCAGCAGGGGCGACTCCACTGGTTTCAAAAATAAGTCTTCTGCAATATAGTATAGTATTGTATGGATGTTCGTTTTGTATATCGTGGTACCATTTAGAGTAAAATAGATGATAAAGCAGGGTATGCTTTAGAGCATGGCTATCTTGTGACACATCACTACCACAGCATGTTCTTGGGTTCTCAGTCAGATGCAATCAGGATAACTTCCCCTGCTGAGACCTCTCGACAAAATATTGTCACACACAAAAAAAAACAATTGCAACAGCCAATATGTCAAACTCTTTGTGACGTCACGGCGGGTTTACAATTAGATGAACGCTTTGCTGGTCTGTTAAGTATTTTGTATCAGTATTGTAAATAGCATGTTTCAACTGTGGCACACTTTGCTTCACTTTAGAGTTAATGACGCTAAATTTGAGAACATTTATAATTTTCAAAGCCAATTTCTTTTTTTGCTTGAGAAATTCAAGAAATTCCCAGAACAGGACATACGGTGATGGAAACCAAATAGCATCACTGGCCAAAATCACTATCCAAAACCTTTTAATATAGCCTTACAAGTACACAAGGTGTCTCATCATCCACTGACTTCTCCTCACTCTATCTGGCCTTAACAGTGGGCTTTCTGTATGTCAGCTGCCCTTTGCCTGACCCAGTCAGTCACCCAGAGGAAGGAGTGATTAGCAGGACTGTAGTAGCATGAGCCCACCTGCTCTGGCTCAATAGGAGCCCTCACACAGCTAGCTCACTAGAGTCAACAGAATTTTAATCACATATACAAAGACACACTTGCACAGACAAAGACCCATGTACACACAAAGTTACATAGGTGCGCACACACCCACACACACATACACAGGGACAATTATGCATATAAGGAGTGCGCCCTCACACGTACTCCTTCACTGACTCTTTTATCCTAGCAGATAGATAGAAAGAGGAAGGAGGTAAGGGAGTGATAAAGGCCCAGACAGCAGTGACGGGGGTTGATGAGGGAGGGAGGGAGGAAGGAAGGGAGGAGGAGCGTTTCCTGGAGAGACGTGGTAGGCAGGATATGCAGAAGGAGAAGGAGGAGGGGAAACACAGGGGTGGCTTGTTCCAAGCAGAGGTTCTGTCCTTACAGGGGATCTGTACACGCCTGTGTCAAACAGAGGGGGACAGACACACTGGCTGGCCTCTTCCTGATGTACAACACACTCGAGAGGAGCAAACACAATACAGATCGACGTCGCAAGTAGACTGACACGTGGACTTGTGCATAGACAAGCACAAACCCACATGTGCTCATATTATAGGCACAACACATGCAAATCTAGGCATGCAATTACACGCACATCTTGAGTTCTCCTTGCAGGTGGCAGTTTGGATTCAGGTAATGAAATACAGTTTCTGTGTTGCAACTTCTATGGAGACAAAACCCTGGAGGACTCTGCAGTATGTCCTGTTTGTAAGAGGATCTCTCTCTTTCTCTTTTTTTCTGCCAAGCCTGTTTTGTTGACTACTTTTCTTCAGCCTTCTGCCCCTTCTATCTCTCGGTCTGCTTCCTTTCTTTCTCCCTCTCTTTTTTCATCTCTCTTTCTTACTGTCCCTTGGCACAGTCTGGTTTGTCAGGCTTGTAATAGAGCTGCTATTGTCTGATCAGTGAAGCAACAGGAACTGTACCCTGTTAACCCAGCTCTGGGTATGTGTGTATTTTTTTGTGCATGTATATCAGGAAGGTGCATGTCATTGTGTGTGGTTATGTATATAATGTATGGCTGCCTGCAGCGTGTGTGCGTGTGTCTGAGTAGTATGCTAGTAGTATAACAGTATACATTTCTCACCAGTGGGTATGCAGACTTTGTGTTTGAAGTGTAAGTAAGCATGACATTAGTCTTTATGTTGAACAAGTGCCTCTCTTCATTGCTGCTTATGACTACAAACTTCCCCCATGTACTTTCAAAGGATATGACCTCTACACATGACCCCTCTTTGCTCCAGTTTTTCACAAATGCATGCTCACACATGGACTTATTCAAAACCACACTGTAACATTTCGTTTTCACACATGCTTTCCTTGGCCTGCCCTATGACCCTTTCAGTAACATTCTCGCTTTCCTTTCTATGCTGTTAATACCCCCATCCCAAATCTCCAAATGCCCCCATCTCAAGTTGCAGGACCTGTCTCTCATGCCTCTGTGTGTGTGAATGCACACGTGTGATGCTCCATTAACTCTAGTGGTGACAGGCCTTTGATGCCGCCACCGCTCCTTAATCCCAACACAGAGGGAGGGGGAGACAGGGGGCAGAGAGAGAGAGAGAGAAATTTACAAGTTGTGGGGGGAGGGGTGATTGCCAACTGGCTCTGACCTCTTCAAGCTCTGGTTCAGGGTTCAAGTTCAAGCTCAAACTCAGAACTTGAACTCATGGTAAAGCTTGGTAGCCTTCAGCAAACTAGGCTATTGTTCTATTTTGATAATCAATTAATTTTCTCAGTTGTTTTTTGAGGACTGTCACAATTGCTTTGTCTTTCATAATAGTAAATGAAGAGTCATGGTCAAGGTTAAGGTCAAAGTTTAGACTTGGAATTTGAAGACATCACTTTTTAGGCTCTGGGAAATTGTAATAAACAGGGATATATATATATATATATATATATATATATATATATATATATATATATATATATACACATATATACACATATACACATATATATATATATATATATATATATATATATATATATATATATATATATATATATATATTATTCTCATTATTTCTTATCAGATCTATAATATTTAAAAACAAATGGGAAAAATAACAGCTTAGTATTTACTACCGTTATGTGGTGGCACAGTCTGCAGTGTGGAAATAACTTCAATTAGAATGCGAAAGTAGTCCAACAGCGACATGTAACATCTGCAATACGACCGTTTTGCGGGGGGGTAACGAAAGAGCTGCACTTAATACTACTCATTTGATACCGCAACTAAAAAACGAACACTCAAAGAATACAACAAGTTCACTCAAGCAATACAGGCAAAGACACCCAAGCAACAAACACTCGCGGATACTTGCAAAAGTTTAGAGAAATATCCTCGAGACAGCGACATGGCCAAAAATATTACAGAGAGGGTAATTAAATTAATCGCTCTGGATAACCAGCTCATCTCCGTGGTAGAGGATCAGGGTTTTCTTCGTCACCTGGAGTTTCTGAATCCCTGGTGGTATGCCCTACCATCTCGGCATTACATTACATTGACTCCACTTTCGAGTTACAACGTGCCGGTATGTAAATGTAAATAGTTATAGCTTTTTTGATATTTCTGACTGTGTTTAGTTTAGATTGTCACATATACAGCGGTGCAAGATCTTTGATTTTAAACACAGACTCTAAGGTGTGGAACCTAGCTGAAAATGAACTCTTAACCAGACGAATAAGATGACCTTAGTAATTAAGGGAACACCAGATGTGACAAGATAACATTTTCTGTTACTTCCTGTGGGTGTCAAGTGATAAACCTAATTAGAAGACCATTACATAATGGTGCACTGATAACGCTGGAGAAAATACAAGTCCGCTGTGATAGATTTATAATCTTGTTCTGTGAAGTTGTTTTCCATCCTGTTTGAGAAAAAAGTGGTAGCAAATGTGTTCTTCTGAAGGGAGGGAAAACAAGCCCTGCGCTCTCCAACTCAGACTGAGTGTGTGCAGACATGACCAAGAGTGACAGACAGATCTGGTTTGAATTAAAACATTTAAAAACAATGTATCTAAGTTATTGTTTCATATATGAACATCTGTGGTTTGTGATTTTAATCTTGCCTCAGCAGCATAAAAACAGAATGAAAACTTGAAAAGTAGCTTATCGTAGATCAAATGCTCCTTATGCACTCTAGTGAATTTAGATGCTATATTTGACAGTAAAAAATGTCCATACTATTGCAGTATAAGTGTGTGATGCACTATAACACAGTCACACTCTATCCAGCAATGTCTTCATCAAAGAGTAGCGAGTATTGGCATTTAACGAGTTTGTGATTGATTATAAATGTCTAGTTTGGATAAGGATGAGGACCGCAGGCCGCTGGGTGTGGTGCAATCATTTATTGTTACGCAGAAGACTTCCAAAAAAGAGCTCTGCGAGCTTTGCAGTTTGAGAAGACAGCTTTGACATGTGTTTACCATTTTGCCATCACACAGGGGAAGATTTACGACGAGCCCCTCAACTTCTAATCAGAAGGGTATTTTTTGTTCTTCTTCTTTTTTAATGTCTATCTTCTGTGAGAAAAGTGGTTACTTCATTCTGCCAGGTGGTGTGTGTACGTGTGCATATGCCTGTATGTGTGTGTGTGTGTGAGTGCACATGAGTGATGAGGTATTTGGCAATCGGAGAGCAGGTTTAATAATAACTGATATATCCCTGGATGCTTTCAGACCCGGTTCCAGCTGGGAGCGGTCTGTGATGCCTCCAGACCCCAAAGTGAAAGAGAAAAGATGAGACAGAGAAAAGGTTAGGAGAAATGATGAAGAGAGACAGAGACGTAGAATGAAGAAAGCACACAAGATGAAGAAAAAGGGAGGGAAGGTGTGAGATGACATCTGCCTGGCATCCTTTCACCTTGCATGCTCTTTGACCAATCACTCTCCCTCTCCCCTCGTCTTTCATAAAGTAGGAGGAAAAATGACATCGCTCATCTGACAAAGGCAAACATCCAAACCACACAATCCCCCCCCCCCCCCCCCCCCCCCCCCCCGACACCCCTGTCTGACACTTCTTCACTTCTCAGAGGCACTGTGTATGTGCGTGCGTGTGTGGGGTGTATTTTTTTCACAGGCCTCTGGTCTCACACAGAGAGACGTTGAGATGAACCCAGTGCCTCTGCCAGGTTTCTACTCACTGAGAGATATTGAGGCGTCTCACACTCTCTAGCTGGCTGGCTCTGGTTGTGTGTGTCTGTGTGTGTGTTAGAGAGAGAGAGTGAGTGCGTATCTATTGGGTAGGGATGCCTGGATACGTCTGACTCTCACACACAACTGAGAGAACAGTATAGAACATTACACACATTGACATGCCCTTGTGTACTTTGCATACACGCATGCACACGGAGCAAAAGAGGGAACCATAACAGCATCGGCTCCAACAGTGCCTCTTTGACAGATTTAAGTAAATAGCAGCAAACAAGCGATTATTTTTGGCAGGCCAGGCTGCGGCCCATTCCAAGAACTAGGGGAGGTCCAATGGGAATGGAGGGAGATGAAATCACATAAACAGATGTGATTAAAGTCAATATCATATGTGTCATTACTCATTCAGACGATGTACTCCTTCACTCGTGCACACTTCTGCAGGCACAAATGCTCTCATTTTTGTTCTTTGCTGCTACTCTTTCATTTGGTGTTCTACTTTTACTGCGTCTATGTTCAGTTGAACCCTCAAAACATTAAACCAAAAAACACTTCTGAAGCTCAACAGACTGTAAAGTCCCAACATCTGCGACACGCAAAGAAAGCAGGATGACCATAATTCTCTACAGTCAATATGTGCGTGTGTGTTGCTCTCACATACACATGCTTCATGTATTGCAACTAACCACTTGGGAATTCAACTTGTTCATATTAGTTCTTTCATATATGCAACATGAAGCAGTGTGGACGGGCAGCGGGATCAGTGCGGGATCTGCAGCTGACATAGTCAGGCTGACCCACTATAAGTGGATTTGTAATCCCCGAGTGGATTTAAACTGTGTTTACTGTCACGGCCGTTGTGTGTGCGTGCATGCTTTTTTGAGTGCGTCTACACAGCTGTATCTGTTTCCCTCAGTCACTAACTCTTTTGTCCATATTATTTTTCCATCATATGACACAAATCATATTGCAGACTAATGCACATTGCTTTCTTCATAAATGTAATGAAATCATCGCTGACCTACAGTAGGTACAATTCATTCTTTCTTGTACTTTGGGATGGGGAGGACTGCTCTAACAGTACAGTTCACAAATACACACACACACACACACACACACACACACACACACACACACGCACACACACACACACACACACACACACACACAATCACGGGGTGTTCTAGCTGCAGCGAGAGGCTAAGCAGCTTTAGGACTGAGGGGAGCTCTGACACTGTCACCAGTCGATTAATCAGCCATTACCAACACCAGGCCAGGCCAGAGAGTCTAATGCTAATATGGCTTTGCCACACTGGTATGTCAGGGTGTGTGCAGGGTCAGAGGGAGATCAGACTGCTGCTACAGCTGAATGTGCCATGCACCTAAATGTTTGGTTGAGGCAAGAGTCAACTTAGGTAAATCAAATCGAATTGGATTTAGGTACAGAGGAGTTTAACGATGGGCACAGATGGAGCCGCAGGTGACAGTCTAAGCACAAAGCTAATTTACTGGAGTCATGACAAATTCATGAAATCAAAACATTATATCTAAAAGAGTTTATTTAAATATCTACAAGATGGATCAATAAGATGCTGTCATGATCACGCATTAAGGCACTGTTTTGAAAGTCATTTTTGAGCATTTGTTGTTTTTGGACCACTATAAATGTATGCAATGTATTCTGTTTGCTATGTTGGTCGAGATATGGTAAATTTTAGAAAACTTAGTCTAGGAACCTGTGTTTAGACCAAGAATAACACCATCATAAACCTTAAACTTATTTTACTTAAGCAATTTTACTTAATAATGTAACAGAGAAAGCACAATTAAGGTGATGATTTCACAGTTCACTTACCAAAGGTAAAGTTAAAGGTAAAGCTCAGCTGCTACTGAAGCCAAAGTTTATAGATCGAGGTGCTGTGAGAGAAATTATATAGGATTTGCCACCGCAGGACCACCTTCAAGATTTGCACGGGATGACGTCAATGAGCTTAAATCTGGGGAAATCGTCTCACGTTTGTTTACTGAAAGGCTCACGGATCATTAAGTAAAGTCAAGACAGGACTGCAGGAAAAAAAGGTAGGTAAAAATAGGTTAAAATGAAGTCTAATTCTGTAGAACCTGCTTCTGGGCTTGTGAAGGAGGACATAATCTAATTAGTTCTATTAAAACTATTTAAGGACCTAAATGTGAAAGTCTGTGTTGCAATGGTAAGGAAAAGAAAATTAGAAGTTGAGGGAGATACATTTAGCAAAGGGTACTTCTGGGTGTGCAGTGATAACATTGCAGATTAGTTAAGGGGATATTTTGGGTCAAAAGGTCAAAATAGCAGACGACTTAATTAAGTTACGCTACAGTCACATTAAGAAGTCTTCTGAAGTTTTGGGAAGTTTAGTTCAAGAAACTGCAAGAATTAGGATGATATGGAAACGTGGCAGTTAGGTTCCACCTGAGGTGATTTGATTAAATCTACATTAGATTCACTTCATTTAATTGGAACTTTCTGTCTGCGAGTAAAGTAAAGAGAGTAAAACGTGTCAAAGATTAGATAAAATGGACGGAGATGAGTTGTGATAGTTGGCAGTAGCAATGCCACTGCCACCGAGAGAGAGCCCTCAGGGAAAACATTTTCTGGCCCCTCACTAACACCTCTACGCAGGACGCGTGTTTGTGTTTGTGTGAGAGTGAGAGTGTACATTTATTGGCCCCCTGCTGCCACCTCTGGAGAGGAGCCGTCCAAGTGCTGAGTGACACACGCTGCTTAGTGTCTTAATGGAGGGAGAGGAGGGCCAGCCAAACCACAGCCTTTAGACTGGGATCTCACAGCCTATAATTATGGAGAGATGTTAAAGTCGCTCTTTGTGTGTGTGTGTGTGTGTGTGTGTGTGTGTGTGTGTGTGTGTGTGTGTGTGTGTGTGTGTGTGTGTGTGTTGTGTGTGCGCGCGCACGTGTTTGAGAAAGAAAGATAAACAGACAGGCAGAAAGATATGCTACATTGAGCCAAGGTGAGTGTGTGTGTGTGTGTGTGTGTGTGTGTGTGTGTGTGTGTGTGTGTGTGTGTGTGTGTGTGTGTGTGTGTGTGTGTGAGTGTGTGTGTGTGTGTGTGTGTGTGTGCCAGTGGACCTCCATACCTATGTTATGTATTATTGTGTGTATGTGTGTTTTCGGCACTGCAGTGGGTATCAGTGCCATGTGTCTCCTGCTGCTCCAGCTGTGGCCGTGCTCACACAAACATACACACACACACACACATACACACAAAAAGAAGAAATGAAAGTTGTTGGGAACTGGAGCTGCGTTCAATTAGGGTAACCACATATTTACAAACAGTGGGGGGAAAGCTGCCTCTCTGTGACTCATCAGCCAAGCGGCACACTTGCACTTTTGACTCCAGGCCTGCCTCTCCCAACTGCACAGCTCACAGTGAGGGAGGGAAAGAACAGAGGGATGGAGGGAGAGAAGGAGGGAGATGACAGGGTGTGGACAGAATGAAAAACACACACATGCATGCTGGCTGTGCATGTGTGAGCAACCGCATAAACAAATACATGTGTGTGCATACAAACACTTGCACAAATTAAATGAGCTCATTTAAACTCCTGTGGTGTGAACAAACGCACACAAATCCACACAAACCCTGCCTACTCTCAGAACATGACTTATAGCCTCAAACTTCTGGTAGAGGAGAGTCCCTGTAGGACAAATTGTTGCCAATTTACAAATTGGATCTTCACCATTCTATATTTTATTCAATGATGAACATGATTTGTACAGTAGTGTGGTTGTAGACCTTGAGTGACAGGTCCCCCTTTTGCTGTTCTACTGTCTGAAAAAGGGGGAAGCCTTGTTGTACAGACGAGGCTACTCTCCTGAGTTAAATTGGTTATCGCCACGTTTATTGTTGAGGGATGTTTACCTTAGGTAAGATGTTGAAAATATTAAAGTCCGCCTCCAGTCAAAAATGGGTTTTTTCTCCAATCCCTGTAGCTAAATGTTTGAGCTTTACTGTGCAGAGTGATGTACATGCAGTGTTTGAAGGATGAAGCCAGTCCTGGTCCAATTACACAGGAGTGATGTGGGAACTTGAAGCCTCCAGTGAACATACAGAGAATGAACTATACAGTGAAGTAGGAGACATCTTGTGCAAATAAATAATAATAATAATAATAATAATAATAATAATAATAATAATAATAATAATAATAATAATAATAATAATAATAACAATATATTTGATATATTTAATTAGGAGGGAGGAAAATGTGCCATTTCAAGGATTTGAATGTTGTAACTATATTTGAATTCTGTAAATATCTTCTAAGACACACATTAGAGAGAAACAGAGGTTTATACCAGATCCTACAGATTACTTCTCATCTGAAAATATAGTGTTTTATCTTTCTTTAAACTCAAAATACCGTGTCCATATCCATGCCCTAACATGTGTATATATACCTCTTCCTGTGCCTAAGGCCTGTTGTCATAACCTGCTTATGCGCATGTGGCAAACATGAGAGCACATCAAAGCACAGGGAAAAGCACAGCAAAACCCTGGCCTTGTTTCTTCTCCTTGGCTCTCAATGCCTTGAGAGAGAGCAAACGGAGGCACAAGGCCTTAAGTGTGAGCGCTATTTGTCTTGACTTGACCTTGGTTTATGTACGTGTGTGTGTGTATGATTGCATGTGTGTGCGCGCATCTGCGTGGCGAACCACATCAAAGAACGACAGAGTGGCTCAGTTGTTATGACCTCTGACCCTGGCGTGCTCCAAGACAGAGGGAGAGTGGCGGAGGAGGAGAAAAAGACAGCCAAACATACCCGCACACACACACACACACACACACACACAGACAAGCACATGCACAAGAAAAAGGGTGGGATACAAAGTACAGCCTCTAAATTTACAACAGCTAGAAAAACAACCACGGATAGAGACATAGCAATTTGTCTTGTTAACTTTTATAGGGACCTGTGCGAGAGCACACACAAGTAAATCATTACAACTCATATATGTGCACGCACTAAAACAGTCACACAGACTTTCCTGTCTCCTCTCTCCACTCTGTGTGCATCTTCTTCTGTGGTTACAGCCCACCCTTCATCCTGTTGAACCTGGCTGAGTCTGTCCATCTGTATGGCAGCAGCCTCCTTGATTCAATCAATTGCAAATGTTCAGAGTGATTCTCATTTGACTTTGGTATGAACATGGAGGAGAAATGGAAGAGTTTGTTGGCCCTTGGATGAGCACTTTATCTCTCTCTCTTTTCTTCATTTGTACTTGAAGTGAATTCTTCAAAGGTGATCTTCTCTGCATCGACGCCGCATTTATTTTTAGCCGACGGCGGATATAACCTAAGTCCTTGACAAAACATCAAACGCTAGTTTAGCATGTGTGTGCATGGCGTATGAGTCACTGGATCAGTGTATGTGTGAGTGTGTTTTAACATGTTTGTCCAACCTGCAATAAATGAGTCATTCACTCAGTGTCTAACTATACACAAGCGTGTCTATTTGTGTGCACATTTTGTGTGTGTGTGTGTGTGTGTGCGTGCGTGTCACAGCTGTAATAACTTACAGCTCCCTGCATTTCAGCTATGCTGTCACGGTCCATTATAATGTTCCTTTACACACACACACACACACACACACACACACATATATATATATGCACACATATACACACACACACACACACACACACACACTAATGAAAACATTTCTGAATAACGCTAATTTGAGAGCATGAATCTCCCAGTCGAGTAATCATGGCTGCAGAAAACTGCAGTTAAAAGATACCTGAACTCTGCCTCTGATCACCACAGGCCTGCGTGGTCAGCTACAGTTACAAAAAAATTACATCTTCTGCAGGTGCTGACAGCATGGCTGTTTCTACAAGTGCATGCATGTGTGTGCACAGTGCGGTATATCCAATCTCAGTGTGTGTCAGGCTTTCTGTGTGACAGCACTGTATATATGCTCATGCACATATATGACTGTATGTTTGTGTGTCTTTGTGTGTACATAAAGCAACCCTTGATGGCCATTGGGGGCGGCGGTGGCCCAGCCGGTGTGTTTGCCTTGGCAGCAGTTCAGCATTCCACATTCCTCTGTGATATTCAGTACTGTGACCTCAGGAAACCCGCCCTGCAAAGAAGCTCTCCCTCTCTCTCTGCAAGGCTCTCTTTCTTTCTCTCTCTTGCCACCTCCCCATTTCTCTCTCTTGGTTTCTCTCTTTCCCTCCCTTTCTCTCTATCATTTACTCCGCCTTTTTTTCATATCTGAACTTGGGAAATCATCTGTCAACCCCCCCCACTCCTTCCACCCTTGGTTTATTTTCCCGCTCTCTAAAAGTTTCTCCTCAACATTTACCCCCTATTTTTTCTGACAGAGGTCCCCCGATGAGGCACCTTTCTCAGTGCTCCAAGTCTGAGCATACATCTTGCTGCTGTCACTGAGAATTCACAAAACTTCTTTCCTGGTCACTCAATGTATCACTCAGATGCATATTTCTCCTTTATTAGGAACTCTTTCTGCATCCACAGCACAGCCAGAGGCCAGGAGGAGTTATTCCCCTGTCTCCAACTCTATTTCTTTCATTTTCAAGACTTTCATTCCTGCTACTGCAATCATCATACATATACGAATAAATCAAAGAAAGGAATGTATTCTACATGTGACTTTCTGCAAAGACAGTATAAGTTACTGACTGGTTTCCTGATCACTTCTCCTATAACTAAGTTTCTATCTGTCTTGTTGTGTGTCAACAGACTCCTCCTCTGACCCCTCCCACTTCTGTTTGAGGCCATGCCCACATGCCCAGAGAGACATTTCACCTGAGATGACCCAACACGGTTCCTCCCTCCCTGCTTGCCTCCCTCCTTCCCCCCCTCTCTTCGGGCTGTAAACTACTACACATACTTAAAACACATGGCCGCCACACCTGCCACAGAGAAGCAGAAGGCTGTGCGAAAGACAAAGAAAAAAGAAAGTGGGAGAAGAGATGGCAGGAACTCTCTGAACTCTCCTGTGGTATATATATGAACAAATAAAAGTATTTTTAAGGTTGTGTATTTACAGAAATTCAGTTAGTAAAAGATTAAACGATACTCAGAAAGTACCACATGTAAGCTTTTATAAAGCTAAACTGAGAAAAAAGTCACATTAAACTTCAATGAACGTGAAATTGCTGTGCTGAGAAATATACTTCAGACAGCTAAAATCCAAGAAGCAGAAATGAGAGATAACCATTGTAGACAGTACCACCCCCTTGCCCCTCCCAAAAGAAGCCACCCCATCTTTCTTTTTTTGTAGCTATCCACTGTGTGCAAGTTGTGCACTGTGTGGTTGACCCACATACAGTGGAGCGGAGCGGAGCAAGGGTGAACTGAGGTAAAGGGTGGAGCTGCCAGTCAACCCTCTTATCTGCCCGGCACCGTGACACTTTCCTCTATCTCAAGTGTGTCTCTGTACATAAGGCGTCAGAGTGCGGCAACAACTGCTGCAAAGAACTGAAGTCGTAAAAATAAACAGAGGAGAGAAAAGGCAAAGAGAAAGCAAAAGACTGACATAAAAACATGCACGTTTGTGTGTGTGTGTGTGTGTGTGTGTATGTGTGTGTGTGTGTGTGTGTGTGTGTGTGTGTGTGTGTGTGTGTGTGTGTGTGTGTGTGTGTGTGTGTGTGTTTGTGTAGCGGTATGGGAGATGAGGACAGCATGCATCGTCAATTAAAGCTATCCTACATAAACAAGGCTGTACGCAGATGCTTAGTCCAAACAGAAAAACAAACAGATAAAAGTACATCCGGAGGGGTAAAGGTCAAACTTGTGAAACTAAACAAGTGAACATATGCTGCCATACTCTTATGCATAGTAAACATTTTGGGAGGTATTTGCTAATAAGTCAGTTGTTTTCTTGGGATTTTCAAAACTTTGTGTGCATAAAATGAACACAGAGGACCGAGAACATGTGTGCGTGTGTGTCTTTGCAGGGGGATGTGTGTGTGTGTACGTGGAAACGTGTGTTTGCAAGACTATGAGTGTGCGTATGTGTGTGTTTCGGATTAAGAGCTTCACCCCTGGACCTCGAAATTAGATAGGGGATTAGCGGGACACATCCGCCACCTGGCATTTTAAGCCCCGCAATTACAACAACAACTTTTAATCAACAACAGCCACACATGTGTCACATACAGTCAGAACTCAGCAATATACTCATCTTCTTCCTCATCCCACTCTCTTTCTAAGACTGTCATTCGGTTCACCCCACAATATATCCAGGCCACATAAAGGGCAGCAGTATGCTAGCTTTTAGGCTGATCATGACCCACTGTATTAATAAGGATCAGCCTAGATTGGGACTTGTTAGCACTGTGCACTAGGCAAGGATTTAGCATCAGAGTGACTTTTACTTGGCACAAGACTAAGAGATAGGATGTGAAGCAGTTGGCACTAGGCTAGGAGGTAGCATCTCATTAGCACCTGTGCAAGGCATTTACCATCTGAAGCGCATGGTGCTATGCTAGGAGCTACTACTAATATGATACCTCATTGATCCCCTATAAAAATGATTTTCTCTAGTTGCCATGCTCAGTGGCGTCAGAGGCCAGGGTTGGTATAGAGCAGCACCTCTGGAATTGGTAGGGATTCAGTGCCTTATTCATGACCACTCAAACTGGTTGGGTGCTTGCCAACGACCATTGCTTAACTTGAGTCAGTAGGCCACCCTGCTGTTATTTAAACCCCTATTGCCAATGTAGCTAAAAGCTGGGAGCAAGCCGTGGCAGTGAGATATGTTAATGAGATAAGTCAAATTTTTAACATGCAGAAAGACAATAATACTCAAGGATATATGTTAACTAATACAAAATGTCACTGTTATAATTTCTCCTTCCTAAACCCACTGCACATACAGATATATCTGGAGCCTTTCATAATCGAGGACGGGGGCGTTCTGGATGTAAAGATACGCCGTGCCAAAGAAATCAAAAGTAGCAAGGGCAACCAAACTCTTGACAATTCTGCTCTATTTCATGGCCGGAGCGCAGTGGGGAGGAAGACACAGCAGGCTAGCAACCAAAGTAAACACAAACAGCAGCCAGGCACCATGAAAGGAAAAGAAATCATGTTCATTTTCATGCACACCTCAAGCTAAACACGTTAATACAAATGCAAAAGTCTTCCTGTGGCTAAGAGGCAGTTTGGACCACAAAGTGAGTGAGTGGAAAGTAAGACTTATCCTATACACCAGGAATTGCTGCCAATATGCAGAGTATAAAGCACAACGCACTTTCCAAACCTCATTACATTTAATAAAAATTGTACTCTTGATTCTGAGAACTGTGAGTCGGGTGACATTGAAGAGAGAGGAAAAAAATGAGTAAAGAGAACTATTTTAAATCCGAGTGGAGAGAAGGCCAACATAAAAAACCCCAATCAAATGAAAACAAAGGAGGGAACAAAGAGAAAGGGAGCACAGCTCTGCATTTTTTCTTTATTAACAAGCAGCGTTTCCATCCAACATCTCAGATAGCAATCTACCACAAATTAGGACCAGATTACTCTAATTGACCATCATGCTGCTTTTAAAGATGAAGTGCCACCTTGATTTACCACTACCACCTAAGAAAGTGACAGAAAAAGAAGGAGAAAGTGAGCGAGAGAGGAAAACAGAATGATTAGACTGGAAGAGAAAATGAACACAACGAACAGACAAAGCTACACAGAGAATTTGAGAGGGAGAGGGAAATGGAGAGAGACAGAGAATAGGAGAGAGGAGGGTAATTGCAGGAAAGGGGGCTCATTAGTCCGTCACTATCCTCAATCTAACCCCCAATTTCAGGTCAGGAGGAACACAGAGAGAGAGACTACAGAAAAAATGAGAAACAAACAAGGATGGAGCTACTTAATAATACTCAATCTCTTGTTTGCGTAGTCTCAAACAATGTAGTCTCAAACTTTTCTCCCTCTCTTCAACTTTCTACCTCTGGCCTCGTTACACTAGCTGGCAGCACCGAGCGTTCACATTGCCGCCAGCACCGTCATGGATCACACACCATATCTCCTTACACACCTCGCATGACGAATCCACTGTCTCCCTGCCACAGGCTGAACTCACTTAAGAGTTAGGAAGAAACACTGACTTTGTCCTTGGAAAGAGAGAGAAAAAAAAGTCTCAGGAGTGGTTAAAAATGGGAGACCAAACCATCAGGAAGACACAACTAAACTGTCCATAAACCCCTCTGCAAAGTTTCTTGCTAATCTGAACCTGAGCTCAGGCAAATTGCACATTGCTACTTTCATCAAGTTGAGAGCTTCTGTTGCAGTGATTGGCCCTTGACCAATTACGGATACTGACTCATAGTTTGAGAAAGTAGGGTGATGAGATATCCATTCCTTCCCTGCAGAGTCAACGTGTTGCTCTACCCACCCGTTGTGCAGTTAAGATCTGGAATGTGCTGCACAGACAGCAGCAGACTTCAAGTCAGGCTCCACTACTGAGTCTGACTGCTGTCTGAACTGCATTTTTTATACTGACATTATTAAGTGAGTCATATACTTTTTTTTATCATTGTATTCACACTGTCAAGTAACACTTTCAGCTACTGTTGGTGTGGCGTATTTACTTTTCATTAAAGTAGGGTGGATCATGGCAGCCTGCTACTTATGATTGTAATGCCACTTTTTATTGGTGTCTAATGGGGCTGCAACTAATGATTTACTTTCATTATAAATTATCTGCTGTTTATTTTCACAATTAATCGTGTTGTCTCGTGTTATCGAAAATGTGTCAAAAATGCCACATTTCCTACAGCCCAAAGCGCATCTTCAAATTGCAAGACAAAGAAAAGCACTGAATCCTTACATTTAAGAGGCAGGAATCAGCAAATGTTTGACATTTTTGCTTAAAAAGTCACTTCAGTGATTAATCTATTTTTAAAATAGTTGGCAACTAATTTGCTTTCGACCGACTTATCGATTAGACGACTAATCATTATGGCTCTGGTGTCTAAAGCAAAAGAGCTGGGCTCCAGATTATGTACACCAAGGAGTGTCAAATCTCCACTCCACTCTGTACAGCTAGACAGTATGTCAGCTTTCTCCAAAGTGCTGATATTTTTGGCAAACTGTCAATGGCCAGGGCAGGGTAAACTGGGAAGACATACTGTGAAGACGCTCTCAGTCAGCAGGACCCTACAGCTCCAGTCTCCTATGCTCACTGCGCCACAGCAGGGAAGCCAAGCTGAGGAAATCTGAGGTAAGGAGGTGTGCCCCACATGGATCCCCGCTGTACCAGTCTGTGAGTGAGTGTGACAGGGTGGGTGGATGCACGGGCTCCAGGTGCCAATCCATGCAATGAGATAATGTGCCCAAAGTGTTGCAGGATTCCACAAATAAATACAAACATGCACAAGTGTCCTTTCTATTTAGCATACAATCTGGATCACACATAATAATCATCACATTAAGTATGAGGACTCTGTGCGTCACCTGCTTGTTTTGTTTGCAATTAAACATTGTGAAGCAGATGACCATACATTCACTTTCACACAGGAAGCCATTCACTCACACACAAGCACACCCACATACACACTTTGTAGAGAAAAAAAGACATTCTGTGGAAAAATACAATAAAACAATAACCCTCATGAATGAATTTCACCTCTCGTTCACACTGATGGTTTTCAGCATCCGTCATAAAACCATATTGCCTCAACAGATGCACAGTGCTATACACATCATAATAATCAGGCATCTAGATAACATACACGTTTTGGCAAGACATGCTGTGCCGAATGTGTGCAGCTGCATATTTACACACACTGGTAGAAAGGCATTGTTCAAAATAACATATACGCTCATATATTATACATTGAAAATGCATCTCTACGCCGTCTTTCTCCCTCTCACTCACTCGTCTCCCTCTTCTGCGTTCTCTCATGTGGGAGGCAGAACTGGGCACCCAGCCATGCCACATCAATATGCGTGGTGAAACGTTTCCCCTGCTTTCCCCCATGCTGCAGTGGCTGAGGCCTACAACAGTGGAAACAGTGGCCAATGACACCGGATACGGCAGGTCATGTTAGCTGGTAGTTAGTTAACGAAGGTTAGCAAGCTAGCACGCCCCAACACAGCCACAGCCGGGCTTGCCTTGTCGTAGCAGCCTGCCGCGGCGTCAGCCCGTTGACGCAGACAACGATAGCCAGTGCCACCCTGGAGGCACCTTGGATTCTGCCCAGGCAAGGTTCCCTGGGAGCCTTGGTTGCCATGGTGCCAGCCAAATTTGGGTCCAATAAACGTGAGGGGAACAGGCGGTGGGCTGGGGAGGGGGACTTTGAGGTGGCAAGACAGAGGAGAGAGAGAAGGGAATGGGGGGTTCCTGAGTGCTATGGCAACCTTTAAATCAATCCTGTGGTTCTAAATGAGTCAAAACTGACTCATTTTGATAAAGATGTATTGATGGAAGGACATTAAAATGACATCATTGATAAACTATAATAGACAAGCAGCAAGCGAGAAATTGTGTTAGTAAGTGTGCTGGATTCTGCTGATAACCAACACAAAGGGCTTTTAAAAGAGTCTCTTGGCAAAGTGAATGACATGATTAATGTATACGTGTTCTACAACTCTGATCGTGCGAGTTATAGAGACAGACAACTCGTCTCTATCTTACTCCACAAGGCCACTTTTATCCCAAGATGTGCTCTTAAACGATTATAGACAAGTTAAAAAGGAACTGTTAACATTTACACTTGAGTGTGGCACAATTAAACATATGCCGAATTAAAGCTTTTTAAAGACACTTCTCTACACTGCTTGCCCAGTCAGAATTCACTAAGTGGTTGGAGGTGACATAACCCTGATCTCTAAATTCATTAATTCACTTCCTCTTAATTAAAAAGTTTACATGTAGGAAATGTGCAAAAAGGACTTTTTAGCACTTAGTTTACACCTGGCTCCCTTGGCTGACAGGCTAACAGGCTGAATCATGAACAGCTGAAGCAGAGAGTGATGTACCGCACCTCGCTGTGGCCGGTTCACCGTGTTGTCCCTGAGACCCCATCACTCGGGCTCTATCCAAAGTCTCCGTCTCTCTCTCATAAAAAAAGACCTGCTGCTTGGCTCATATGACTGTAAATCATGCAAAATAGAGCATAGCTCTCGGTCTGGAAAAAATAACCATGTATAATGAGCAGACAGACATATGCACATATGCACTCTCACACACATGCACGCCTGGGCAGACACACACATAAGCCATTGCCAAAAGCACAGCACCCCCTACACCGCTTTGTACTAGACACACAAACGCACACTGTCATCGGCCTATCCCACAGTTCTAACCCCCAAAACACAATCCTTCCCTGAATCCACGCTAGTGATAAAGAACAAACAAAAACACACTATCTCTACCCCCACCTTACCCCACTCGTTAAGACTACGTCCACATCCCACCTGCTCTGCACCCCCTCCACTCACACAAACAGGAACAAACCCATACACACTAACGCCATTCCACTCCAAACTCATCCTGTTATCTAAACAAGCGCCGTCCTCTCGTCAGCGTCAGTGGGCTCCTTTCTCTGTCTCCTCAGAGAAAAGAGAGACTCTCCTGTTCACAGATGAATGGAGTCTTTTGATGAAGCGCCGAGCCTTGTTTACTGCCACTCCATTTATTTACCGGCCTGTTTTTCAAGTCGTCATTGAGGGACACTCTACCAAACACCCCCCCCCTCCATTCTACTCACCCGCTCAGCCTCACCCACCAGCCCCCTCCATCTCATCCTCTACTTAACTACACCCCCCATCGCCTAAACACACACACACACACACACACACACACACACACACACACACACACACACACACACACACACACACTATCCCCCCTCTCAATCCCATGTCGTTCCCTATCCCGTTTCATCCTGCTTTCTTCTCTCCGTCTAGTGTCCTAGATCTGTGTCCAAACTGATTTGAAGCTTACTCGCTTACACAGACGCATGCCAAATTTGATTCTCTGCATTCTGTTGTGCTTCTCAGCGAGCTTGCTCATTCGCCCCCCCACCCCACTTTCTGTCTTCTCTAAACTGCTCTCCTTCTCACGGTGTAACAAACACCAAACGATACCCTCATGAAGGTCGTCTCTCAAGAAGAGCGATTGGTCGGCTGCAAAACAGTGCCAATATTTGAAAAGCGGCGTACAATATCTGGTAAAAATCTACCACCAATGGTGTGAAATCACAAACAACCAAACGTAATCACTGGTCAAATAAAATGTTTTGAAAGTCTTGTAAAGTGTAGTCAATAAATTTACACAAAACAAAAGAGAAACGAAGCTGCAATTAAGCCTCATAGACCATTTAATTTCACAGCCCAACTTAATTTCTACTGAAAATATTTTAGCTCAATAAAAATTTAAGCACAGCTTGTGATCGAATATGAAATGTAAGGATCCCATCAGAAAAGACTGGATGCCAGTCTTTGTGAAGATATATCAACCGGATGGCTGGTGGCAAAACATCTTTGCATTCTAAATGAAAGAAACATCAGAGAATAAAAAAAAAAAAAATCACAGTCAAGGCTCACAGCCCCATGATGGCCTGCCTTCATGAAAAACAAGGATAATGGTCCTATTGAATTCTAAAATGTTTGTGCTTACAAGTTATTATAAATTTTTCTGTAGCTGCAAACAGGAGTCCGGGGTGCTAATGAGACTGGGGGGGGGCATTCATTTGAACCCTAAAGAGGAATAAAAGAAAAAGGGGAACAAGTGAAAGAAAAGAAAAGAAAAGAGAAGAAAGCGAGGATCAGAGGGAGGAGGTTGGCAGGGACTGTGTATGAAAATTTGGCGTCTTCCATACAGAGAGATAGCATCGTGCCAAAAACGGCCGCCGACACAACTCCTCTCAACTCCTCTCACTTTCTGAACATCAGCGTTAAACTCACCCACATAATAATATCTTTATTCTTCAACCCACATTTGCAAAATAAAATGAAAGGCTTTTAATTGTTTTTGTTGTTTGTTTTCTAAATCAGCATTGACCTAACTTTTTTATTCAGCAACAAAAACTCAGCTAAGCCACCTCTTATAGGCAAAATAACTCCATGGGAAAAAACGGAATAAAAACAACAAAAAGGAAAGTAATGGTTCTTTGGATTTAAAACGCAGTATTGTGACTCTCATTCTAGCATGACTATGGCTGTGTGGTGCTGAATAGCGTTTTTAACCAGACTTAGTAGCCGATGCCAGGGCCTCGCTGTGAGTGCAGCCCGGTGAATAAGCCATGTTCCCTGGCTCTCCCTCCTTTCTGGCTGGCCTGCCTGATAGTGAGCATTGGGCACTGCACTCTTTCTCCTGCTCCTTCTCCTCCTCCTCCTCCTCTCTGTCTCTCTGAGGTCGGGAAACCCTCCTGAGTGGGTATATGGTTTTTGGGGACAGACACATTTCATGGTTGGCGCCGCTACAAAAGCCTGAAAAGAGACCCGGCACTGGGAAGACACAGTATTAATACAGACAATACCACCCCCTCGCTGCTTCTGACTCTCTCTTTTCTAAATAACCTCATTCTTGTATTTTCTTTTTCTCCTTTCTTCCCCCTTCTTTCTACCCCTTCCTTGCTCTCTTTGAGTTTTTTTTCCAAATAAAACACGTAAAAAAGCCCACTCAGCTCAAGTAAAGAATGCTGTTTTTATCACTGCGTGCTTAGCTTAGCCTACACCCATTTTTATTTGACAATCGTTAATGTGTTTAATGTGTAATTAAATCTTAACACTAGGTATTATACTGGGTTCAGCAACATGTAAAACTTTCCCTTTTTCCCTTAAACAAAATGAAAAATTGCTCAGCATTTATATAAATACAATTTTATAAATCCTATATTGTTTTTTTTTGTAAGTACATGCAAGTACATGTATTTTGATTTCCATAATGCATTTCAACAAATTGATTTTAACACATTATATCTGGGCCTATGTGTGGATGAAAAAGAATTTGGGAACTGACAATGATTGATGTTAATTCTATTTTGTCAAAATATAAATTACTACACAAACATGGTAGCTCTATTTCAAAATGTTAAAGGCTGAAATAAAAGTAATATTGCAAGAAGGAAAAAGGGTTTGCAACATTAGTAATGAAGAAAACATGTGCAATCCTTATTTGACCCTGGAATAAGATTTCTGTGTTCCATCGAGAGGAACTGCAGAATAAAAAGCTGAAAACGTTTGTCAATTCTTCTACTTTCCTACCTGTGTTGCCTTTACAGCGGATAGTTACTCTTGAGGAGAAACACGAAAAAAAATCTGACAGCTGAGTTCATTCAAAAAGAAAGAGAGGATCAGAGGAAAACTGATTAAAGAGCCAAATAGCACAAACTGCCTAATTCGTCTGTTCCCCCACGATGATGGCCTCCCGATTTCACTGGAATAATCTGTTTACCTCATATCTCCAAACGCTAAAACGCTTCACACAAAAGGAAACAGATGCGGGCAGACCAGAAATTTTCAGGGGTTTTAGTCTCTTCCGAGTCAGGCAGAGCCAAAGAAACTGAGGCTTATGATCGTTATGTAAAAACCTAAAAAAGCACGGCGCTGTTTCTAGGACAAAGGCACCATATCACGAAGCATGCCAGTTTTCGCTGGTCAATTTAATGGAAGACCAAACATAACAACATTGTCTTTGACTCGTCTTTTTCATGTTTTTTTTTTTTTTTTTCCCCCTCGAGTCTGCTCGTGTCATCATGGTCTCATGAGATAAATGCAGACCCTGCGGTTTTGGACCAATCTATGTTCGTCTGTGACACCCCAATGTTAGCCTCGCGTCTGTGCGTGTGTGTGTGTGTGTGTGTGTGTGTGTGTGTGTGTGTGTGTGTGTGTGTGTGTGTGTGTGTGTGTGTGTGTGTGAGTGAGTGCATGTTTTGGAGCGAACGAGCACACAACAGGGCTTTGGCTAGCCCGATGCCATTAGCTATCCAAATACACAGACTTTTTTCCAAAGCCAAGAATAGTGTGAGAAGACTCCCTCTCACTCTGTCTTTCTAATTTGACAGGGCTCTCCCTCTATCTTAACCATTCAGATTTGATATGTAGCCACCTCGACGTACCCCTGACGCCAGACAGAAAGACAGAGACGTGCAAAAGACGACACAGGCCCGACTAAACAGGAACATCTACCGATGCCAAAGGCGCTCTGCATGTGGAGGGCTTTTCTTAGCCGCCGCGGGCCCCATTCCCGCAGCACACAATACAAAAGCCTCAGACCTGACCGACTCCCTCAGTGTTGAGATTTCATTTAATCAAAACTCAATGCTTACTCCACTGCTGAGGGTCATTCTGAGGATTGCATGCGCACACACACACACACACAAACAAAAACACTTCTAGACAAGGACAGTCCACTCAACCCTTGTGATGTCATGGGAGCCGGAGAAGAGATCCAGGAAGTAATTAACAACAGATTATTTTCAAGGGAAAGGAAGAAATACTGAGGCACAGAGCAATGAGAACCTGTGGAATCCATCAGAGTATCTTTTAACACGTTGCCATTCATCATTTCAGCCATGACTGTAATAATGCCTCTTTCTCTCTTTTCACTCTCCTATTCCTACTTCTTTTTCCCACATTTCTGTTGTTTCCCCCCCCCATAAATCCAGAATACTCCTCAGTGATGAACAAAAGTGGGGTTTTTATTAGTGAATCCTTCCTGTGGTCAGTGAGTTGGGGTTTGGGGAGTGGGGGGGCACACAGTGCTGGGGTTTCTCCGGGCTTTCTCACAGCGTCGTCCAAGGCATTACTATTGCTATAGCGAGAGGGAGGCGGAATCTGGCACCGTACAACGGGAGAGTGTGGAGCGGTCATGGCAGAAATGGCACGGCGAGCACATTTCACACCTCCCTCGGAGTGACTGCAAATTTCCTGTACTGCACTTTTGATTGGAAACACATTTGAAACATTTTTTCATGATCACACTAATGGCACACAAAAGAAAGAAACGTTGAAAGAAAAAAAAAGCAGTAAGAATGAGGTCCAAAATATGACTAAGTGCACTGAGCTAACTTTGGACTTCACAAATGTTTTTTTTTTAATCTTCCATTTTTCCAACCGTGAATAAATCAGAAATGTGCTGAGTTTGAGCTAGAACAGCACAAAGGTTATAAATCAGCTGAACACTTGGAGAAGCAGCTAAATGATTTCTCCTCTGATGTATAAGTGGACCCACTTATGCAGTAGTCAGGCTAACAGAAGTGAGAATTATATCTAAACTAGTACAGTGAACTCAGCCTATCCAACACACTCCATTCATTGGTTATCATGGTGACGCTGCCAGCATGTGGCTCTGGCAGACCTTTTGCTCCTCCAGGCCAAGGGCCACTATCTCCATTATAATATCAGTCACTCACTGTCTCCAATATGATACTCACCACTCACTCTTAATAAAACACTAAAAATAATGCATCACTCACTATATAGCACCACAACCACTGTTTGTCTCCCCTGTTGCCTACCATTTTTTCAGTTCAATAGTTCAATAATAAAAGACACGTTGCTCTGTCTGATTTGTTGCTCTTTATCTGAAGGGCCTGAAAAACATGAGAGAAGGTTGCGTATTGTGGCAGGCAGCGTGGTTTGTTCCGTTACGGCTGCAGTGTGTTATGCTCTGTAACAGAGAGGATCTCAAAGGCTGGCTGGCTGCAGAACAGCCTGAGAAAGCCTGACGGCAAGCCCAGAGATTCCCTGTGGCAGCTTTTGCCACTCTGTCATAAACAAAACACAAGACGTCTTTCTCTTCTTCCCACACCAACGGGGCTTGGGCGCTGCCAAACAGAACAATCACTATCGCAGCCTCTTCTCCTTTCCAACGCTCTCTCTTTCCCTCTCTCTCTCTCTCCCTCTCTCTCTCTCTCTGTGTCTCTTACAATATAAACAAAAGAGATCAGCAGAGGCTTTACCTCTGTGAGAGCAACAATGAGGGCGATGTTTAAGGAGACAAAACAAAAGTGTGCACGGGATCAAAGAGAAGCGAGGAAGACAGAGATGCTAAAGACCGACAAAACGCAAACTAAACAAAAACAAACAATGAGCGCATCTTGTCATTCATCACGCGAATGAGGCAAAAAAATGCAACCGCAAATTACTGTCACAGATAAATGTGAAAGATAATGCAAGCCTTTAAGCCTGTTTGCTCACAATTACGTGTTTTCAACTTAAAAGTAAATGAGAGCCCAAAGTGTAGACCCCAAAGTGTCTCTCCAACTAGGAGTTTAACTGAGCACTGGTTCTTTGGAAGCAGATGAAAGTGCCGAGGTATACTGTGTTAGTCAGATAAGATATTAGAGAGCACACAGTAAGTCCACATTATGAATGGGCAGCGCATTGGGCAGCTCCTCTCAGCAGCAATATGCTTTACTGTACTGCTGTAAACCAAAGTATTGTAGCGACGAGTGCACAGCAACAAACTGAAAAGTTGACAGCCTATGATGCCAGAACAGGTTAAAAGAAAATTTGTCATGAGACATTTACCATATGCGTGTATATAGTTTCACAGAACATTTCAAGATTTCTTCACTTTTTGTCATGCAATTCTCCATTCTTCTGCTTCATTGTCTGATTTATTTAACCATTTAAAAAATACTTCATGTCACTTAAAGCAGAATACAATACCACAAACAAAATATTTATAGATTCAGGTGGACTGTGTTTTATTTTAGAGAGGATTCTAGTCTTTTCAATAGGTTTTGAAAATTTGTCAAGTTTAAAGAATCTTAGAACTACATAATTGCTTTAATTAAATAGATTAAAAAATAAAACATTTTCATAATCATTTCCCCTCTAAAACTGAAAGTAAAACAGCATCTATTTAATTTAAAATATTACATCAAACACATGTCCAGAGCTGAAATTTAGCAAACATAACACTATAATTTAGTGTGCTCTAAGAGTAAAATTTACAAGAAAAATACTGCTGAATATCACTGCACATATAATAATAAACTGGGCACAAATAGGCATGGTAAATATGTTACTAAATCCCAAAACAGGACTCACTGACCCAAAATCCGCAGAAAGTCATTAAAAAAGAAAAAATATTTTCTGTGACACTGTGGCAGTTGCAGTACAATAGCAAAGTCGCTGAAAAATGTAATTAAAATTAGCAAAACAATTACATTTGAGAGACAAAAAAAACAAAAAAAACACTACAACAATACAGAAGATTTCGTCAGTCACCGTTCAGGTCTGCCCGCTACCTACGGTTTATCGCAGCCACAGACAGACCAACAGAGTGAAGCTGGAGCTGCTGCCAGGGTTTGGCTCGGGCCGTGTGAGGTGTTTGGCCTGGGCCGAGATAGTGTGTGTGTGTGTGTGTGTGTGTGTGTGTGTGTGTGTGTGTGTGTGTGTGTGTGTGTGTTAGTGTATGCGTCAGAAACAGAGAGAGAGTCTGAGGGATGGCTGTGATAGCATTTGGCTAAACTCATGTTAGCGTCTAACATTAGAGTTCAGCCTAGGCTGTGTGTGTGTTGGGTAGTGACCGGGGAGTGCTGTATATATATGTGCCTGTGTGTGTGTGTGTGTGTGTGTGTGTGTGTGTGTGTGTGTGTGTGTGTGTGTGTGTGTATGTGTATATGTGTGTGTGTGTGTGTATATGTGTGTGTGTGTGTGTGTGAAGCCGGTTGAGTCACTGTTTGAAATTTCCAGAAAATTCCAGCTGAGATAATATTAGGTCATGAGCGTGTGTTTGTATGTATACGTAGCCAGCAAATGGTGAAGCAGTGTGTATTTGGAGGATTTGGCTGTGAAATGTGTTTCATGTGTGTATGCGTGTGTGGTTGCTGTGACAGGGTTGTTGTATTTTTTTCTCAATACGGGGAAAAAACTACAACACAGCCAGCGTTTTGGCTGTGTGCGTAGAGTACGCGCACTGGAGGCTACAGTGATGTTTGGCCGAGTGTGAGTGTGTGTATCCATGATGGTGGCCGAGATACAACAATGTTTGGCTGTATCAAACTGTATCTATGATAGTCCTTGGCTGAGAGTGCGTTGCTGTGTGGGTGTGTGTACGCAATCGTGACTAAAACCGCGTTTGGCTCTACGTGTGAAAGTGCGCTACAAAGATGACAGAGTTGTTTTTCTTTTTTTGTTGTTATCTAATGTGTGTATCTTTATTTAGCTGTGTTTGTATGTGTGTATGGGTGTGAAGGTGGCTGCAATAGTACTGGCTGTCTGTGAGCGCTGGCTTTTTTTGTGTGAGAGTGTGTGTTTGGCAGCCAGGTCCAACGTGGTGCTAGTGTTCAAGCAGACGGTAAGGCTGCAGCAGCCCGCGGCCTGAGAGCAGGAGACTCGCGGCTTTGCTCTCCCGCTCTTTCTCTCTCACACACACACACACGCACACACACACACACACACACACACAATCTGGGCTGTGGCCAAATGGCGATCCCTGGCTACAATGGCCTTATCGTAGCACATACACTTCAACAGACTGAGTACAATCTTATAAACAGCGACTCACACTCATCGCACAGAAACACACAATTTGAGAGTGGTGATCATCTCATAAAAAACACTCACACACGCACCACGTTAACACACACACACACAGGCATGTAAATTCCATCCTATAAAAAAACACAAAATACATGTTCATAGGAAGCCGCAAATGCTTTGCTCAGAAAAATGAACACGTACTTGCCAGACCACGCTGGCCGGATGCCCTTGACACACACTCACATATTCTTTTTATTACTGTTAATATTGTGTTGTCATGTAAACAAACACTTACAAACAGAAGACAAGATGGCAAAATACAAAAAAGACAAAAAAACAAAACTATTTGTTGTCTGCTAGGACAAAATCAAATAATTGATTCTCAGAGGTAAATATTTGTTTATTTATTCAGCGGAATATTGTTCTATTTAAACTTGAATACACAATTTTCATATATGTTATAAGATGGATTTATTCCCAAATGTAATCATATCCAAAAATTTCTAGTGTTTCCAAAACTTACTTCACTTATCTTTGTTTGTTTTTTTTTCATTTCTGTCATAGCCTCCCTATTTAATTATGTGTCACACAGGCAAATGATTCTGTGTGAAGTGTGTTTCTATGTGTGTGATTATGCAAATATGTGTGTACATCTACATGCACATGCACACGGGCATGTATGACGAGGGTTTATGTGTTGGCATCCCTCCCTATGAGTGTCTATTATCCAGTTGGCCACATACCTGGCGTGTGGACGAAGTAGGCCAGGTAGAGGTCCAGCTCCTTGACGGACACTCCGATGTGGTGCGGCTGGACACACAGGCCAGGGTTGGTGCACTGTGGTGACTTGACCAGCCGTTCCCCGTCCGTGCTCTCCAGGGGGCTACCCTTGAACAGGATGACCATCACCAGGTCCAGCCGCCACACCTTGTCGGCCTGGCGCAGGCAGTCGATGCGACGGATCTTGCCCTTCTGGTCAGGGTTGGACAGCACGCAGCAGGGGGGCTTTTTCCCCGTGATGGTGAGCACAAAGTCCTCACGGAACTCGGGCCGGATGTCCTTGCGGAGCTTGGCCAGCAGGCGCGAGGCCCACTTCTGCTTGATCTCTGGCTTTTCCCCCAGCAGCTCATCCTTCACTGCGCGCTCTTCCTCCTTGGACATGCGCTTCTCATGCTTCTTGAAGTATTTGCGCTTGCGGGCCTGCAGGTTGAACCAGGTGTAGGCGAAGGCGCGGACATGGGGCAGGAGGGCCTCGATGAAGGGGTGGAATTCATCCTGGATGAGGGAGGAGGAAGAGGGGAGGGTGGAGGAGGAGAGGGAGGAGGGGGGGAAGCAGGAGGAGGCAGTAGAGAGAGAGGGTGAGAATGGGGGAGAGAAGGATGGGGAGAGAGGGAGTGGGGGTGAGGAAGGGAAGAGAGAAGAGAGGCAGTTAGCACCGGCACGCAGCATGGAGGAGCAGCGCCCGCTCTGTGTGAGCGGAGGGAGAGAATGAGCGAGAGGCACTGAGAGAGAGAGAGAGAGAGAGAGAGAGAGAGAGAGGGAGAGAGAGAGAGAGAGAGAGAGAGAGAGAGATGCTATACACTCTTTACCTAACACAGACACATCACATTGAAGGACACACTTGACAAAACACTGACCAACACAATACTGCAAGACAGAGGTATGAGATTAGAGTTTGTCTTCTCCTAAGGGTTTTCTTCAAACAATAATATAAACATTTATGTGCCTGCCTAAATAAATAAATATAAGTGTGTAATTCATAAATAAAAATATCGCAAGACTTGCATTTACCTGTTACAACATTACAACAATGACTGTATTAATTCTAGCAAATATTATTAATTCTAAAAAATATTTACATTTTTGGAAAAAAATAAAAATAATGCAGAGTGACTGCATTAACAAATATATAATGCACACAAAATTGAAATAATTTAAGAGAAGACACAGACCAAATTCTAATTATTACAATTTTGAACGTATTTGTCCAGAAATAACATAACTGCGTCCACACTGAAAATTATGCAATAACAGTCGTTATCACACAACATATGTGAATATAAACAAGAATAACATGGTAGTTACCATTTTGCTCTCTCATCATAAATTCACCCCGCCGATTGCAAAGAAACTTAAAAAGTGCCAGTAACTGGACTCAAAAAGCTGAAATTATGCTGCGTATATTAGAAAACAAAACACTGAGGAAGAAAAAAAATAAGCAAAAGAGAAGCTGAGAAGGTGTCCAATAAAAGCAGCAGGGGGGAAAAAAGCTGAGAAAGAGGAGACAGGCCAAGGGGGCGCAGTGTAATACCAGCACAGGAACACAGGAGGTACTGTAGCAGGAGCTGCAGGAGAGGTACTGTTCAAGAGCACAACAGAAGGAGAGTGTAGAGAAGTTCAGCAATCTCTCGGTCTAAAAGGATTTTTAAAATGCTGGACGTGCACGAACAAAATAAAATGGACGTTGTAGCAAAAAGGATGAAATTGTCAAAAAATGAAACAAGCTTCTTTTTTTGTTTGCAAAAATGTGTGGAGAAAAATATCTTGATGAAAAAAACAATAAAAAAAAATGCTTGGCAAAGCGGCGCGTGCTATTGGTTCAATTCTCTAGGATCTGCATAAGACTCACGGAGAGGGAGAGAGAGAGCTGGACAAGGGGGGTGCGGACGGAGGAGAAGAAGAAGAAAAAAAAACAAAACAAGAGGACCGAATCAATGTTGGAAGAGTGTGCACGACCGCTGGCAAACCCGAGTGCAGCTTCTTTTTTCCCCCTCTTTCTCTCCAACTCTGTCTCTCTCTTTCTCTCTTCCTCTCCACTTTCCTTCTCTAACCATTGACTGAGTCTGTGCCAACATGCAGAGGGCCCACCTATTTGGCACCGAGTCTCAAACAGCCCAGCCAATACGCACGCTCCCAGCGCTGAAAGGGAGGGAAGAGAGAGATGGCAGAGGGAGAAGCAAAGATGTGGGGGGTGGATGGTTGGTGGCTGGTAGTGGAGAGAGAAAGAGAGAGTGAGAGAGAGAGAGAGAGAGAGAGAGAGAGAGAGAGAGAGAGAGAGAGAGAGAGAGAGAGAGAGGGAGGGAGAGAGGGGGAAAGACGGGACTGTGTGTGGTGCAGGCAGAAGGCATGTCATTAGCCAAATAGACAAGTTCCAATCTAGTGCAAAGGCAAAGTCCAGAGGATATTAATTTTACATGCATCCAATCCAGACAGCACCCGCCTTCGAAAGCCCTCTACGCCCCCCCTCCGCCTTCATCGCCTTCGTCACCAGCGTGGTCACAGCCATCCCAACAAACCAGCTCGCTCTCCAACTGCACCCCCCGCCCCCCCTTCCAGAAACACCCCTCTCTCTCCCTCTCTCTCTCTGCTCGCGTTACACCACCTTGGCATGGGATGGCATGAGAAAACACAGGCCCAAAATCCCACTAGACCCTGAGACCAGCAGCTGCTCCTGGATTTACCACACAAACAAAGAGAGGAGGGGGAAGAAAATGCCCGTTACCCCCCTCCCGCCCCAACAAAAAAATACCATCCAAAAACATGCTCTCCTGTTTCAAAATGCACTCTCACATCCAAACTGGCCCCTTCTCTCCCTCTCTCTCTCTCTTTTTTGTGTTAGTCCATGTTAAAAGCCCCAACAGCACAGACACAGAAACACATTAAAAGTTTCTGTTACCAAATTAGAGAGCAATCTCATTTGTGGGGTGAGAGACAAGATGCAGCAGACAATGACGGCTAAAAATGCTGTGGTGGACAGCTTCATGTAAGTAGCCTATACATGTTAAGCTGTTGACAAAGGCAAGCGGATACCAAAACTGTCTCAAACAGGCACAAAGCTCAGTCTAGTGCTTTCAACTTCAGATACACTGGTCTGTCTAATAGCCAATTAATCATAGATCCTAATGCAGCCACTAAATTGCCCATATTTTCATCGTGTTGCATTGTGAAGTACACAATGACACATGATTGGGATTGAACAGCAGCAGAAAGTGAGGGAGCACAGGGCTGTATGGCTGCCCTGGCAGGCGTGCTGTCTCGTCCTCATTGGCTGACCCACATGACCTCAGAGGGACAAGCTGTGCCCAGTGCACCATGGGAGGAATATCTGAGAGACAAAGGCTCTCACCAAGGATCAGTCCAATATAATCTGATGTATGTGTGAAATACATATGGACCGTTCTTCTTATTAGACGTGCATTAAAATATAATTCTTTCAAATTCTAAAAAAAAAAACGGAACGCATTTGCTCATTTATGTTGTAATGAATGAAATGAACTAGTCCACGGGGCTCATAGGAATTATAGTGACATTGTCAAAATTTGGAATCTCCGCAGTGGGCAGCCACAAAAAGCTAACTTGTCATGTGGCAAAGTTGAGGGCCCAGACATTTGATTGTGGGTTGAAGCCCCCTGCTGTGCGACGGGACAGGCTGTCTGTGTGAACGCCCTACAAAGGCCAGAGTCCTCTGGTTGGCTCTGAGGACCATCAGATTTAGCCTGGCCTGCTCCCTCTGTCAGTGTCTGACAGAGGAGCCACAGCCTGGATGACTGGCTGGTCCACTGACTAGCTGGCGAGCTGGCTATTAGGTTGGCTGAGAGGCTACATGACTGGCTGGGTGGATGACTGGTTGGCTACCCGGGTGGGTAGCTAGCTGGCTAGCTGGCTCCCTGGCTGGCTGGCTGGCTGACTGGCTCATCACTGCTACTGCTGAGGGAGGGGAGGCTGAGGGAGGGGAGGCTGGGGGGGGGCAGACCCCATCTGGACCTGGCTGAGCCGGGCCGGGTGCCGATTGTCCATGCTAACATACGCCTGCCTCACACAGCCACACCGAACACGTGAAAAATGTGGGAATGAGAGAAGATGGCGGAGGCTAGAGGAAAAAAAATATGAGCAAAAGGACCATGAGGAGATGGAATTAAAAAGGATGTGTGTGTTTGTTTTTGTTTTTGAAGAATAATGACGGAGGTGTGTTTGTCGCTTATATGAAAGACTGAAGGGATCTAGACTTTCTGATGAATGGGCCACGGACAAAGAAGAAGAGAGATATGTGCCAAGTATTACTGTCACTTCCTGTAATATAGCCATGCCATTACTGACAGACAAAATGATGATAACCAAGATTACGTTCAGGGAAATCCAAAACTCTCCATTGTCCATTCAAACCAGCAACACATTTTGCTTTCATAGTTCGAGCCCTGCAGCATTTTTTCACAAACATAACTCTTATTAACTCTTTATATAACAAAAAGAGGATGAAAAACCTATTATGAGCCTACAAATTAATCCACATTATCAGGCAAATACTATTTGAATGAAATATGTAATCCTCCACAAAAATCCCCCTTTTTAAAATCACTTACTTAAATCCACTGCCAGGCCTATTATGATCATAACCTGGACCACATACAAAATTATACACATAAACATCATAACAGAGGCTTTTAGGTCTGTGCACAATTTGCAGTTAAGGCGAGATCTTTTATGATTTTGGCTAAGAAATGAGTCTGTGTGGCACCGTATTTTTTAATGTCTTTTTCTCCCCTTTTCTGACATTTTCAACCCCAGCTCATTAGCGAGGGTTTCTCCTGTTTGCCCGGAGTTCTTCGGGGCAGAACGGAAAGGCGGGCGGCGTTTTTTTGTTTTTTTTTCGGGGCCCTGGCCACTGGACTCTTTAGGTATCTGCTCCGCAATAATTTCAGCGAGAGGGCTCATCTTATCTTTGCATGCCATGCTCTGTCTTTCAAAAAAAAAAAAACTGACGACCTTTGTTCGCCAGGCTGGGCAAGACAATCACCCCTCCTGCCCTCCCTGACAGGGCACAACTCCGAGAGCAGCAGAGAAATGAAAACCACCTCAGGTTTTTACTCCGAGGCCAAGCGTCTAGCAGCGGCTACTGCCAAAAAACACAAGACAAAGGAAGGCCAGAAAAACGGAAAGTGTTGAATTCAAGATTTATTTATTTTTTGGTGCGTGGTGCAAATTGATCATTACAACATTCCGCCATGTTGTAATGATCGCGAGGCTGGCAGTTAAATGTCATTCTGTGGAGTTAGTGGCTCAAGCGCGGAGAAGTGAGGCCTAAAGATGAGGTAAACGCGATACATTCTGGTTTTAAATACACGACAACAACTTAATGAGCTATTCTGAGTATTTAGCTACTACTTAAAGACCACTTCGTGTAATGTATTAAGGTTTTATCTAAGTAAGTTAACGTTATCCCTGTAAAAGAGGAACACACACAAACGTCTGTGTGGCCTGTCCTTCAGCTCAGAACGGCACTGCACCTTGCCTTTTTCATTATTTTTTTTTTTTTAAATATAAAATAATATCCTCACAAAGGGAAAAAAAGGAACCTACCTCATTGTGTACCGGACACTTATCATCTCGCTATAACGGCACTTGGCTAATAACAGCTGTCTGTTAACCTTCCCAGACGGTTGTTAACCTTCTCCATCCCGTTTGTAAGTAACTCTTTGAATTTCACTTCGTTAAAATACAGAAAACGTAATTTTCTTGACAGCAAAACTGCTCTGAATAACAGATATGAGCAAATGTTAACGCTGCTCTTCACCGACGCAGACACACCGGAGCTGAGCTCCGCTAACGGGCTGCTCGCAGCCTCGCTTCCGTGCGGCCTACGTTGAACAAAAAGGGTCAAAATTAATTCTTTAAAAGTCGATTTGGAATTAAACAGGTGCTGAATCTGCAGCCAGAATTGTGACCTCAGGGAAGGCAAACATCCACCAGAGTAAACAAAGCAAATACATGTGCACAAAGGCGTTCATGCAGCTTTCGTCCTTTACTTACTCATTTTTGTTTTTACTTTATTTATTTATGTAGCCTACTAGAATATGTTTAAATAGCCCAACACCTATATGCAAAAAAGGGAGTATTTGTTCCTGCCTGCGGGCTATATTTGCATACAATTTATTTTATTAACTGTAACTTGGGCCTTATTCTTACAGTGTTCAGAAATCTCCTGAAATGAATTATAGGCATGCAAATAAATGCAAAATAGCTGACATCTCTTCAGGAATTAATACGTGGGAAAAGAAAGATCAGGTCAGGCTTTTATTCTGCATGCGGAGGATGCCTCGTTTGTGAGTCAACAGGCATTATTTTTTATTTTCTTTCAGGCAAGATTTCAGGCGTGAGGGAATATATTACAGCATAAGGGTAGATTGTTTTCTTTGGTTCTTTTGTTACTCATAAATTGTGATTCCAACAAAAGACGAAATGGAATGCAAAAGTTGTAATAAAAAAAATAAAACATAAATTAATTCCAGTCTAATAAAAGAAAAACTTGAACAGCCTTTAGATTATATTAATGCATTCTCCCATTGTGTTTCACACTATACCATCAACATAACCTGAATTATCTGAGCCTCTTATATTTGTGAATTTAAAGTTTACTCGTTACTATTTAAATTTCTTAAAAAACACATTTTGGATACATGTGAAAACATTTTAAAAATTGCTACAGTAAACTAGGCTAATTAACTCTAACATCCTGTACACCTACATATGTACTAAAATGTGTATTTTTAACAAAGGGGCAAAATTTAATAAAAAATCTAAGTCATTCCTGACATTTATCAAACCTTTCAATCTTATTCAGTTTAGTATGAAAATTCAGAACATTTTAGTCATAATCATTTTGAATGTCTGTTTCCATGTAAATACATGTTTATAAATTGTACTTAATTGACATACATTGCAATTGTTCTATAATAATAACAATAATAATAATAACAATAGTAGTAGTAATAATAAACAGAAAGACATATTATATTTGCCTTTTGCTTTTTCAGCTTTTTATTTTCATAACATTTATTCTTAACATATAATAATAAATACAAAAGCTAAACTTAATTTTTAAAAATTATTAAAACGCGTAACTGAAGGCCACCTGTATCTGATTAAATTATATTTGTCTCACACACACGTTTTTTGTTAACTCTGTTCAAATTAACCTGCAAGAGTAATGATAGGAAACTCTCTCACACACTCACACACACACACACACACACACGCACACATAGATTCGCACACAGAAAGCTAATGAAGTTTGCAGCGTGTCAGGACGTGTCACGAATCCATCTTTGACATCTGCTCTGTGAAATCACATATTGACAAGTGGTGATGTTAAGGAAAGACTGTGAGAGATTTTAACTATTTTCCCTGTGTGTGTGTGTGTGTGTGTGTGTGTGTGTGTGTGTGTGTGTGTGTGTGTGTGTGTGTGTGTGTGTGTGTGTGTGTGTGTGTTTGTGCACACGCACTTGTGCTCTTATCACTTGAAAAGGTCTGGAGTAATTTGGGTAGATGTTTCTTGAGCTGTTTGTCTTTGTATATAAATCAAACATTTTTCAAAACTGTTCTACACCTTCTCTAAAAACGTTTGACCGTTTTTTATGCAGTGCAGGCATAATACCATCTCACAAGAAAAAGGGAGAAGAGGGAGAGAGAAGAGAAAAATTGTGTTTCTGCGGATTGATTGAAGTTTCCATATTTTCTTCCAGTGAGGAGTGCAGGAAAAGTAAGGTGCGCAGGCCTGACCAGTGGTGAGTGACTCCCTGCCATTAGGAGGTGATGGGTTGGTAACCTCACAAGCCTCAGGGATATAAAATAATTACGGACAAGTTGACATAAACTACTATTTCCTTGGAAACTCTCATGAATTACAAAAAACAAGTGTCCTTTTTCCCTTCCTTTCATTCATTTATTCACTTATTCAAGGCCACACAGGCATTCACACACAGACCCGCATTATTCTTCTTTAAAATTTCCTCCTTAACTTCATCACTGCCAGTCCTTCAATTTCCATCCAGCTCAAAACCTTTTCATCCATTCAACCCTCTGTAAGAGGAAAAAAAACGTACCCTCGTTCTGCTCTCTTTCTCCCATCGGCACAGATTGATGTTAAAAGTGTGTCTGCGCATCGTTTGTAATTACGCCTGTTTACACACTGACGCATTATTATGTGTGAAAGTCTGGAACCCATTTGTGGCATGAGGCTGAGAGGGGAAAGACAGAATGAACAAACTTTAAACAGCTCCAGAGACACAAGCGCTGATGGCAGGCTGGGGCTTCGGACATGACTGCAGACCTGGGTAATTTTATACTCAAATGTGCTTTCACGTTGGTGCGATGGATTTGTCTGGATGGACTGTTTCTGCCTCAAATGTAAGCACATAAATAAGATCCAGGGCTCTTCTTGATTTGTATTTCTTTTTTTTTTTTTTTAAGTTTCAAGAATTTATTCAGCCAGGATTTTCTTGAGGTTTGTGTGGTTTTTCGATGACTCCGTCACATCTGCATTAATTTCACCTTATATGGTTAATTATAAACATAACTGTACCCTCACGAGAAATTCTCAGTTTACATTCTGAAAATATTTAGAGAACCAAATTCAATTTGGAAAACTTTAAAAGACACTTTGTGATGCTCATTTGTTAAATAGATTTGGGTTTTTCTTGTACACTGCATACATAAATGCACACCGCATGTATTGTGGGGACAGCATAAAGGGCTGTGTGAAACATTATACATTTACTCCCCATAATGCAAAACTGAATGCTAATCTAGATAATGGTGCCTTCAATTAGAGAGAATGTTTCTCCCAGGGATGATGTTATCGTGGTCTAAATAAAACTGGGCAAAATTATAGATTTCAAACTGAATTAGGAGATTCTGGCGCTACGCGTTGCAAACAATGATTTAATAAAACCATTTCACCATGTGGCTGCAGCTAAATGGAACCATATAGGATTACATGTATGCTAAGTGAATACATATAGACTACTGCATGTGTATTTACATTACAACAGTTTCAGTCGCGTCACCATAGTGAGTACACACACACACAAACACACACACACACACACACGCATACTGTTGGTGTGGCATTTTCCGACAGGACGCTGCAGTAAAACTGAGTGTGCAGCATTTCCCCCTCGACAAGGGCGCCCATTCCTGATAAGGTCAAGTAGGCAGTGTGATACTTGGAGAGTGTGTGTGCGTGTATGTGTGTGTGTGTGTGTGTGTGTGAGGGGTGCTAGAGGAGTGTGTGTACGGCAGCGTCAACCATACAGGGAAGGAGAGCGTCCGTCTCACACTCTCTGTCTCACTCCTAACCCGAAGCGCATGCTGCATGCACACACCTACAGTGTTCCAGTCTGCACATGCCAGCGGCACTCACTGGCTACCATGCCCTGCCTACAGCTGCACAGAGGGCTTTGAACCTCATGGTTAGCAAATACAGCAGGAATCAAGCAGATAATGAAAGCCGATATCCCCCTCCCCACTATGCCCTGCTCCAACAGCAGCCAAGGCCTGCTTCTCCTCACACAAGAGATGCACTATTGAGAGACTTTCTCTCTCACTCTTTCGCTCCCCCTCATTCTTTTATTCCTCCCTGGTCCTCGTTCTGCCAGTCGGCAAGGCGAGATGCCAACCTCTCCCCAAAGCCCGGGCAGAGTGCCCTCACCCTTTATGCAAATGCTTCACCACTACCCCAACTCACACATTCACTCTGTGCCCCCCCCCCCCCACCACCATCACCTACTCCTCGATTCCTTCATTTATTTATTTCACCTATTACTCTGCACCCCCCCCCCCCCTTTTCTAACACTTTTTCCCTTTACTGCACTCCATATTGTTGTTGCACTTCAACCATCCCTCCCTCTGCTTTTTGCTGCTCCACGCTCTCACTTCTTCTACCAATCGCCTGTGCGCTCTCTATCTCGATTGCTATCCGTCTTCCAGCATCTCCTCACTCTTTACACAGTGGAACTCCCTCCCCCCTCCTTTTCTCTCCCTCTCTACCGTAGCTTGACTCACCCAGACTCAAACTTGTACACTCATTCCTCGGTCACTGCCAGACAGGCAAGTGCAGAAACTCCCTTTACCCCCTCTCTCTCTCTTCTTCCTCTATCTGTTTCACTCTCTCTCTCTCTCTCTCTCTCTCTCTCTCTCTCTCTCTCTCTCTCTCTCTCTTAGCCACTCATGCCACAACTCATGCCCTGACACTTCCCTTAAAGGGAAAGTATCTCTTCTATAAATGATACTTTTTCTTTATCTGCTGCGGTTTGTATAACTATATTACATCGTCTGTCAGCATTTAGTTTGAATGTATAATTTGCAAGAAGCCAGTTGGCACATTTATTCGCAACTTTTTTTATTTGACTGATTGCTTCCTTGATTGTTGAGCAGGGCATTAGTGGAGCGCACACACATTCTCCCGTCATGCAAGAACAGAAAAATACTAGAGGTGCCGTGGTTAAATCGTGTGTTAGAACATGCAGCCATTTCTTTTTTTTTCTTTTTTTTCGTGTTTTGAGGTACCACAGGATATTGTTCCAAATTAACATCGCAGCAGACAGAGCGATGCACGAAACCCTGCTGATTCTAATCTTGGTGATTGAAGAATTATTAACCATGAGATGAGATTCTACACGTTTCGCTTTATTATGAACCTCTTTTTTTTTTTTAGGACTCTTAGAATTCTATGCCTGTCGAGCTTGAAACATGGCTGTACAAGAGAAAAATTGACAGAGGTTTAAAGGAGCACTATGTAGTTTTGGATGAATTTTTTAATCAGAGGACAACATTCTTCATTAACTGGTTTTTACATTTTTTCTATGCCTAAACAAACTAAATTACCAACCCTGTTTTCATGACTGAATTTACTGAATACACAAACTGACCTTAAACGACAACACAATTTCATACTGTATCACTTTGCTTATATTTGGCGGACCCTGCCACCTTTCTAGCTTCATATAATATTTCTGGGTTTTGTATTTTTACCTCATTAATATTGTAAATATGAAAAACTCCAGAGTTTGAATTACTTTATTACTTACTGAATTACAAGACTACACAGTGCCCCTTTAATGTGTCAAATTATACAAATTCTTAACAAGACAAAGAGCAAAACTTCTTTATTTTTTTTCAACTAGATCACTGCCAATGTTTGTGGTATGCTACTTTGCAAATGGAAAACCAGTCCTGTTACATTAGCATCTTATTTCCGCACCAGCGAGCTCCCTATCAGGAACACTAAAGCTTTGCAGATTTAATTCTGCTTATCATGTGAGCTGGAGTTCAGCCTGTGCTGAGTTGGCGCTGTGAGGGTTAAATTGTGCCCGCTCCCTGTGGCATGATATGAGCTGGGCCTTTGCCTGTGCACTCTGCCTTGTCTGCGCTGAGTTGGTAGTGTTAGGGGTTAAGAGTGGGTGGCTGCTCCAAAGTGGCTTCATGTGCGCCTCTGATCCCATTAGGGTTAAAAGGTGTCTGTTCCAAATGGCTTCCTGAGAACCGGGTCTTAATCTCTGCCACGCATGACAGAGTTCGGGTTAAAGAGAGACGGGCTCTTGATATGGCAGCGAGCTACGTCTGTCTCTGAGCTGGCAGTGCGAGGGTTAAAGGTCGCTCTGCCCATTTTGAGTGGCCTTCCCTGTAGGGCATGCACCATGCCAGGCCGGAAGAAACAGAGGACTCACACAAACACATGCGAGGCGAGAAACAAAGAGCCTTCACAGCCACACACACACTCACATAAACACACGAGGACACGTGCGCGCACACACAGCGACTAAATCACTTTTGAAACTTTTATCCTCTCAAACCGGCGCTTTCCTTTTTTAAAGATGGATCCTCCACCAAAGTGAGGGGAGGACAGACAGACACACGATGCAGACGGGCGCCTCCGGAAGAGTGTGTGCAGTTATCTCCTCTGTGACCACGCTCGTTGACTTCCCGAGCCTAAACTACCACCTCGCACAGACCTCAGGAGCACCACAGTACCACAGGCAGACGGCCATAAGTACATGTCCTCAGAGGGGACATAAAATGGAGGAAACCCACCTCGATCAAAAGGCAAAAAACACATGAGAAAAAGGAGGAGGGAACAAAAACAAGTTCTTCATCACTGATCCAAGCTTCAAATTAGGTTACTGTTGGATTTAAAAATGAGATGCTTGTGCGTTCAATTTTTATTAACGGTGATGAGATGTATAATTTAAAAGCACATATTTCTTTTCTTTAAGAGAGCGCAATGTAGTTTTGGAGACGAAAATTTTAATCAAAAGTGCAAGATCTTTTTTTAATGATTTATTTATGCCTAAACAAACTAAAAATAACCAGGTCTCTTCGTTTTCATGATTGAATAAAGTGAATAAACACGCTGATCTTAAAGGACAACACATACTATTTCACTTTGTTTATATGTTATTCGGTTGTGAATAAAATAAATTGTACTGAGTACTGACTGTACTTTTGCCTCATTAATATTGTAAATATCAAAATTCTGAGTTTGCATTCCTTTTCCAAAACTATATCGTGCCCCATTCATTTTATTACAAAATACATAACTCAAACAAAAGAATGGTGTGAGATTGTTATGCAGAATGAGTGTGGCACTGCTAAATTATTTATAGGTAGTATCAGTATTGGCCCTTAGAATCCCTTGAAATTGCGCTGATAAACGGGATAACACGTGAGTAAAATGCTGCATTTGTGTAACCAAATGTGCCCATTCTGGCCTCAGATGGAATCATGCCAGATTTATTTTTATTTAAAAAACAAACTTTTTCTCCTTTACTCGGAATCGCTCAGATTTACTGTTGTTTCATCCCCCCCATAAAATAAAATAAAATATTTAACTTGTGCCATGTTATTTTGCAGCGGATGGCACTGTGTTTATCAACTCTCAGCGAAACCGGTCCTGTATGAAATACCAGTCAGTCTCCATTTATAAACATGTGATTGTATGAAAAGATAGTATCACAGAGAAGTGAGCCAGAAGGAGAGAGCTGGACGGAAAGCAGCAAGAGCTGCCACGTCAGATGCTGCTGAGGCTTCTTGGCTGTCAGGAGTGAAACACACACACACACACACACACACACAGTGTAGACACATACGCACATGCAAATGCAGTATGGCCTGCACACTGACACACACACACACACACACACACACACACAGATCCACACGTCGACAGGAATGTACATGCACAAACACGGACTTGTATACATGCACATACACACATGCACACACAGCATGAAGGGTTTGCCTTTGCAGTGCTGTTTAGGGAGTTGCAGTCATCAGCCAAGCCTGACACCCCTGCTCGGTGTAGCCATCACCGCTGTCTCTCTGTGAGTCAACAGGGATGGAGCTGCTCCATCAACAACACACACAGGCCCTAATAATAAAACGAGCAAATCCTCCCTCCTTCCAGCTCGCCTGCCACACGCCAGAGAGGGCCTGCCCTGGTCTGATCATATCCTGTTAGGATCGCTTCTGGATTTACACTTATCATTTGGTTACACTCTTCAAGCATTTTGTGCTCCAAATATCAGCACAGTATTCAGATGAAATACTGAGAGAAAAAAGATTATTTTACATTACAGTCTAACCGCACTATATGCAAAACAGTCATGCAAAGAGAGGACAGCATACCATTGTTTTCAAAGAACTACATATATAGGGAAGTGCTGTGGCCAATATTCAAATGCTTGAATCTGATGCAAAATAGGATTTGGCCTTGTCTTTATTTAGGCTAGCCTTCCAATTCCTGGATAAATTGCATTATTGAACACAACAGCGCCATTGTTTCCTCGAATTTTAGAGGGGCTTTCAGCATTATACATCATTTCCAGAGAGGAAAAATCAAAATGGAAACACCATTTTTCAATTTTAAGCGCAGAAAAAAAAAAGCCTCTTGTGCAGAGATTTGATTCTCCAGATAGCACTTGGCACCATTTGCCTCCTCTAAGTACTGTAATATGGTTATGATACATTAGCATTCCTTCACATCACCAAAGAAACCCAATATGTGTATTATCAAGCATTTTAGTCAGCGGAGGAACAGAGAAAGAAGCAGAGGGGAGGAAAACAGAGAAGGGAGAGGAGGGTGGGAGTCTGGAAGATGGAGCGGCAGGTAGGGGATTAGCATGAAGAGGCGATAGGGAGTAAAAAAAGTTGCCCGATGAGCAGCATTCCAGCGGACAAAGCCTGGCGAATGGTGAAACTGTTTTAGATAGCCTGTGCTGTTCTCAGGAGAGGCAGACAGGGAGTTAGTAAAGTGGCTTTTAAGCTCACCAAATCCAACATATCCCAGATAAGACTGTGGCTCTTCCTGAGGGAATGAAAGAGAGGAGTAGCGGAGGGGGCTGGAAAGAATGAGGTAAAACGGAGAAAGGGATGATTGAAGTAAAAGAGACAGAGTTGAGGGATGGGGGGAGAGTGAGAGTCGCAGACAAAGATAAGCAACATAAAGAGAGAGGTTTTGAGAGAGAGAGTGAGAGAGAGAGAGAGAGAGAGAGAGAGAAAGGAATAAAGTTTAAGGAAAGTGAGAGCACATTTTCAGAGGAGAGCACATGTGAGATTTGGTGTCGGCTGATCCTGTCTGATTCAGTGCATCGAATGAACCTAGAGACACTGAGCAGCCCCTGCCTGCCTCTCCAGCAGGATTTTATCACCTGCGTGAAAGGCGCCCTGAATACACACACGGGCCAACATCATCAATCTCGGCTCTGCACTGCCGCAGAGGGAATCTGCGCGGGCCTTTTATGTCTTCTTTGGTGTTAATGCGATGTTTTGGATAGTGTTTAGGCAACAAAGTCATGAAGAAGAGGTGCAGGAATCCCACACACACAGGAGGACAGCACTGTGGCACAAACGCTTTGCCGGAAAAAAGTTGTTTTTTCCTCGTTCCCTGTCTGAAACAGGCAAAAAAAAAAAAAAAACGCCAACGTAGCATTACGGCGGGTCGTAAAATCGTCATGACATATAATGAATTTTTTTTATTGTTTTCATGACTCAGCCGGCTATCTGTCATGCCCACACCACGTTTCTTTGACTGAATGAAACATGTGCGGATGGCAAGCGAACAAAGTCCAGGACGGTTACACCAGAATCACCAGGGTTCACAGCCAGTCCGTGGTTACGCTGAGCCAACAAAAACACTTTGGTTAAAGTTGGGAAAAAATATTTTCAGTCTGTGAAACAGTCGTGAAATTAAATTTATAGGATTTGTTTTGTTTACATAAGAGAACGGTCCTGATTTATGTTATATGCTAGTGAAAAAACGTTTGTGAAATACTGACTAAATTTAAGCTGTAGCGTTTCTGACACACATTTCCCATTTTAAACTCAGCTAAATACGTGGAAAATGTGCACATGTGCCCAATCCTATTGATTATGTGTGCATGTGTGGCATCAACCTAATATTACTTGCACTTGAATAAATATTCAGACCTGCCTGAAGTTCCATTCACCTTTGTTAGACTCACCTGCGGCGCTGCCTCCATAATTAAAATGTGTTGCCCTCTCATGTGGGTCTCTGTTAACAGCGTGGTAAATGCATGCACATACAGCGACAGGAGACAGGTGCACCCACACAGGCCCGGAGAGCAGCGAGTCAACAAACAGGGGTCAGTTTTTAATCATCCCCCAAGTTTGTTTATTTAGCAGTGGTCAGGTTTTTCACTTACAAACCTCCCCAAACTCCATTGCAAAAAATTCCTCCTTTTAGACTCCGGAGAGAACATTCAAACAGTATTAATTCCTCTTGCTGGGAAAAGGGACGGCCTTTTCCCGGAGCAATCCATAACATCTGAATATAAAAATAAATACGGAGAGCGGGCGCGCTCTAAACCCCAAAGTGAGGAGGGAAAAAACCTGCTGGGAAGTGTGACGGCGGCTGTATGTTTTTCCTGCGTTTCACCATATGCAACATATTTTCTCTGCATAGTCGCTCTCAGTAACATATTTTCTTCTTCGTCTTCTTTTTAAGCGATCTCTTTATTGAGCCTCCTTCCTCTGTCCGTCTTCTTTATCTTTACCCTCTCTCGCTCTCTACCCCCCCCTCTACACCCCCCTCGCTGTCTCTCTCTCTCTGCTGGACGCCCCTGTGCCAGTTAACTCACCACAAGCCAGAGGGAGGACCGCAAGAATGCTTAAATCAGCATAATTAGGCCTGTGTGTACTTTAAACACACACGTTTCCCCCGAGCCTGGACCCCTGCCACCCGTGCACCGCTGTGTACGCAGCCACGGCCCGTCTCTTTGAGTCAATAAACACAAACATATCGGCAGTCCGCCTCACACACACGTTCGCACAAATACATATGCAACGCACGAGGTGAAAAGTGATGCTGTGTCCAACTTATCCCACGTATACCTCCCTCACACGGCTGTCACCCCTCCCTCAGGCCCCAAACCGCCATCACCACACTAACACAGTTTGACCCTTCACACTGTGTAGCCGTGGGATTAGTGCAGAAAAAGTTGCACGTCTGTTGTTTGAATTTGCGTAAGCAAGCCGGTAGAAATTATGCACTAGCTACGCTAAAAACAATGGCAGGGCTTCTCTCAATTGCGGTTTTCGTCCCACACACATCTGCATGTGTTTTAGGTTTCAGTGGTGCATTAACAAACAACCTCCTCTCAGTGCCCGGCTGCATATGGGGATTATCAGTAGTCATTACAGACCATTTAATAATAATCACCGGCATCAAAAACGAATCAGTCCAGGCATGTGATATTTGGAAGGCCGATATCTCTGGCTGAGTGGATCATATTAGTGAAGATGACAACTGATTAGACAGTGTCAGGCATTTCATCTCATTGTAGCTTACTATTGTCCACATCTAGAAATGTTCTTTGCAGCTAAACATGTGCAAGATAAGATTGCAGAGGCAATGCCAGGGAACTTGCAGTATTAAACAGTTTGAAAGCCAGTGACTAAGTCCTACTATGAAGGCGTCCAATTAAAACATTACACTCCCTTCCTCGGGAGCTCAAACAGTCACACCTGCACCTGAAGAAGCCTCAGGTGCAGATGGACACTGCGAGAGAGGCCTGCACTTGCACAAACACGGCACCAAACGCATCGAAACCGGATGAGAAGAGGAGTGCCGAACATGAAAGGCCCTGCTAGCCCCTCAGCCTGCGGCCCTGTGCATTCATTTCCATTCTAAAGATGTGCACGGAGAACAAGTCACTCCAGTATCACTTGTGCCACTGGGCTCTGGAAGCACAGTGGTGTTGCCATGGAGTTTATATGTCATTAAAGCAAAACACAAAGTTAATTTGATTTCCATTTTTAACATCGACCGCCTCAAAAAAACAGATAAATTTTATATGGCCTCAGCTTACTTTTCCTCTTGGCACGGCGCTCCAGAAAGTGATCAGGACGCCGTCTACTCGCTCTACTTTGGAAAATATTTTGTCAGCAGCGTTTGATCAAAGTGGTGTGATACTGTTTATATGAGGGTACGCGCCGAAAACTAGCCACAAAGAAGCCACTCTGTGTGTCTTCTCTCCCTCTGTCTGTCTGTCTGTCTGTCTGTCTGTCTGTTTGTCTGTCTCTCACACACACACACAGAGAGGCAACGAGCACACTAATGTCTCTGTTTGTGCGCTCACACAGCTGTGGATCTTGCGCAGGGTTCAACCAAGGTAAAGATATGGTATATTACGCAATGGCTTATAGATTTTTCCACCCCTGGCGGGCTGCCAGCACTCTCAATGGGAGAGAGGGAGAGAGAGAGAGAGGGAGTGTGTGTGTGTGTGTGTGTGTGTGTGTGTGTGTGAGAGAGAGAGAGAGAGAGAGAGAGAGAGAGAGAGAGAGAGAGAGAGAGAGAGAGGATCAGAAAGCAGCACACTTTGTTCCACAAAGTCTGACTCACTAACTGGATTCACTGGCTCCCTCGCTGGGACTGCAGGCCTCTGTGACCAGTAGTTACATTGAGGAAATAGGGCTGAACAAAAGCATGTGAGTGTGTGTGTGTGTGTGTGTGTGTGTGTGTGTGTGAGTGTGTGAGTGTGTGCGTGTGAAACTTGATAAGACTAGGAGTAAAGATTGTTGTTGCTTTTGCGTCAAGTATCAGATACATTTATTAGGTCTGGTGGATATTTCAGCCATCAGCTCCCTCAGGCGATGTGGACTGCTGCTGCTCTATATTAGTGTCTGCCTCTGCCTGACACACATGCACGCACACACAAACGCACACAGGCAAAAAAAAAAACGAAAAAAAAAACGACCTTAGATAGTCATCCAACACATTGGCCATACAGTGTCAGCACAAGTTACGCTTCACATGCAGAACATCGCCGGTGAGACACTGTTTGACTTTTCGGTGCTTTACGTTTTTTAAGTGCCGTGCAAACTCATTTGACGAAGCAAAAAACATCATCATCACACGCAGGAAAATAAATGCCTTTGACATGATCGACGAAAAAACTGTAATGTGCATGCATGACAGACATCTCGTTGGAGACTACTTCCAAAAAATGAGACTTGGAAGAGTCAACAAGAGCAGTCCAATCTGTTTTGAATCAGACGCTCGCCTGTCAGGATGATCAATCCCACTGTTTTCTTGATTTACTTACCGAGTACGTGACATGCATATGTTAATGAAACTTGTGCGCTTCTCATATCAGCCTTGTCCATATTCTCCCGCCTGGATTAAGAAGGCAGACATACTGTTCACACACAAGGCCCAGAAACGCATTCACGAGGCTGAGTTGGCCTAGATCTCGCGCACCGAGGTATTCCCTACTCTTTTAATTGGGCCCTTGATGCTCGACATAGGGTGTACTTCCTCTAATTAGCTATATCTATAGCGTATGGGAGGGTGTATGAATGCATGCATGTGTAAAATCCTCTTTTGAGCAACTCCAAACTAACTAAGAGCTTTAATTTCACGCTAGGCTGCATTGTCCCATTCAGTGGTGTTACCCCCACAAAAAAGCCTCTGAGAAAATCAAAAAAGAACGGGCGACAGAGGAGGGGGATGGAGAAAGACAGCGCGGGAGAGAGGGAGAGAGACAAACAACAACAACAACAACAACCGAATCTCATCCTCGAACAATGCGGATCTCTCGCTAACCGTTACTTCTCTTTTAAAGGGAGCTAATTGAGGAGGTGGGGGGGGGGGGTGGAGGATGAGGAGCACAGGGATGAAGGTGAAGGGGAGTCTGTCCCAAGCAGCTGCACCAAGGGCACCGTACTTTGGCTCTTGCGTCGTCTCTTCCCTCTGTCGCTTTGCGAGATTCCCCGTGAGTTTCCTGTCTGATCGCCTCACACTAAAGTCTGTTAATGATAGTCGCACCTTCGACTCCCAAAGCTGTGAAGTGATAATGGCAGTCTTGCACCGGGAGGATAAGCAGTTATCAGTCAATCACCCGTTCACGTTGCGCACATAATTCTTACTCACTGCTATAGTGACGGGAATTACAGCTCTGTACGTATGGCTCAGTTCCTTTCCGGGATTTGTTCCAAATATTGGCTTAATTTCCCATTTTTTGGTGCCTTTAGGGGGACCAAGCTTATCTTTAAAAATAACCACTAATGATAGGGTGAGATATGGATCTGATTCAAACCAAGAAATCGCACCAATATGATTTAATTTTGCATGTGTGAACTAGGTCTTACTGCATCTAGGTTTTAACTGTGTCTCTCTGCTCGGCCGGTGCATTTCTTACGAATTTGTGTTCTGTATGAAAAGCGTTAGGTCAATAAAGTCGCCTCGCCTTGAATTCACCTCATGCCATATTTGATATTGTAACCGTTTATATAAAGAGGAGCGGGCTTCGGGAAGGGCAGTGAAATCTGGGCGCTGTCGTTGAATCAGGTTCAACTCAGGTTTCCCTCGTTTGCACCAAAGAACCGTTAAACAGAATCAGATCGTTTGTGAACACGACATCAAAACTACTGCCAAAAAAAAATCAAATATTATCAGGCCGTGAGCACCGCAGCAACAAACGCTCACGCGAGATAACTGAATGTATATATAGATTTTGGAGCTCCTCCTGCTCTCATGACAAAAGCTGGCAAAGGCCCGGGTGTGAGATGTCCTCAGCATCAGCACACTGACGTGATTGTGACTCTTCTGCTCCGCCACCACACGTCTGTCTATCTGTCTGTAACATACGTGAGTGTTCGGTCTGATTTCAGATGTGCGCGCCTGTGTGTGTGCGTGTGATTGTGCGTACGAACATGTGTGTGCTGTATGGCTTGGTAAACACAGCTATATCAGAGACCAACATAAGACCGCTATAGGGGCCGCCTGCTCCTACTGGCCACAGATCAGCCTAAACCTAATCCACACTAGGAGGCAGGAGGAGGGGGGGGGCACACATTTTCACACAGACACTTATCAGACACACACACACACACACACATACACACAAACACATGCCCATCCATCCAGGGGACAGCCACCTATTACCCTGTTGTGCCAATTGCCTCAGTTGAGCATGATAAATCCATTTTCTATGGGCGGTCAGCAAGACTGCACAGATAAGGGATGAGCAGAGCTGCGCAGTGCTGGATTTAACTCACCTCCAAGACAGACACGCACGCACACACACACACACACACACACACACGGATATGGAGGAGTAGGCCCTTTCTTCTCTGGCTCCATTTTTAAACGTTGTTCCCGCACACATGTATAACTCTTGACGGACATGATGCGCAGCGCGTTATTTCAAATATCTGAACTGAGGATGAACTCTGACAGTCCCTCACGTAGATTCAAGCACTTTTCTTTCCGGTGTAATCAAAAATGTATTCAGCCACTGTCTAAATGACATGGACATGTTGTGCCATCTCCCACTTCCCTGCACTCCTTCCTCCGTCCCATCCCTCCGTCCCTGCCTACCAGCTCTCACTCTGGGCCAAAGCAGTGTAAGGTGGACCTGGTCCGCCTCCAGCAGAAAGGATGAATAAGTAAAAAGAACACAATGTACCCCTGGGTTCTGCCTGCAACCCACTGCCTGCCTGTCGTCCTGGCACAGTTGGCAGGCCACTTTTTACCCCGTCTACCATCCACTACAGCAAACCTATTCTCCGCCTGCCTGTGCTGTGCCTACCAACTAGCCTTCAGTGTGTGTGTGTGTGTTTGTGTGTGTGTGTGTGTGTGTGAGCAGGATTAGTGTGTGTGCATTTGGTGCAAATTGATGCCGGCGAAGGCTTGGTATGTTACCAGATCATGCAGGCCCACCTCGGCTTACACCAGCACCGCCGCCGTCGCCGTCCGGTCCCAGTGAAACCAGAACCGAGGGCTGACGCAGGAGAGCCATCGGCCCAAAACGGGACAGGAGTAAGAAATACACGCACACACACACACACACACACGTACTTTACACACGAATGAAGAGCTACGACAGCCTGGTGTGGACTTTTAGGCCTTGAACAAGAGTTTTAGCTGAAACAAGTAGACACAATAAATCGTATTACACATGTATGCTGGACTGTCGTTTATGTGTTTGTTTTCTTGTCTTGTCCAGTTGAGGGGCTGCAGACGACAAAGAGAAAAAAAACGACTGAGGAAAGAAAATACTTCGGACAGCATACAAAGTTGCTTGCGTGAGCTCGCACACACTTCACGCACGGGCAGCATTTTGTCCAGATGACAAGTTCCTTTATCTCCATCACCAAAGACTCTGATTACAAAATCTCTTTTTTACATTTTTTTTTTTTTTATCAGTTGCTATGGCTATATGGCATGGCTACAGTATGTATGGCTTTCACTGCACGCTTTCAAGTGCTTTGCCAATCTGCACTGCCGAGTGAATTTCAAGGACTCATTTGATCTCCCAATCTAAAATATATATATATATATACATATATATATATATATGTATATATATATATACAAACACACCACACTTTCAGAAGCGCAAAGAGATGGACACCAAGCACTTATGAGCGAATACAACTTTTTTGTGTGTGTGTGCGTTCGTGTCTTTGGGAAACAGTTGATCTCCCGCACAGTGTTAAAACATCTCAGGGAGACAGAAAGAGAGGGAGGCGAGGGGAAGAGAGAGTTTTGCGGCAGAGCTTCAGTAGTTGGCAGTGTTTGTGAGACTGCGTTGCGTATCGGCGGTCCACATCTCATTTGGATGAGCGGGACTTAAAGTGGAGTCTGAAATAATTGATTTCAGAGCGCAGCACATAAAAGTTTTAATTAACGACGACCTTCAGACCGCATTAAAACTTTATGCTAATGCGTTTCCGTCACAGGGATGTGAAACAATGCCACGTAGCCCCTGCAAAAAAAAAGAAAAAAGAAAGAAACTCCCGGTTGGTGTTTGGCAAGTGCACATGCGTGCACCACTTTTGGCCGCCCGGGTCCGTCACTTACCAGGCCCTTCCAGCAAAGCTTTTATCAGCATTAATAATACATTGTAGATTGTTTACACCGGTTTTGCATGTTTTCAGTGATTTGTGAATTATTCAAAGTGTTAATGGAGTCACGGTCGTACGTTATGCACTTTGGTAGTATTCATCCGTGTGTGGCCGGGCGTGGACACCACACACAAACACACACAAACGCACGCGTAAAGACACTTCAAACAATCCCGCTTCAGATCATTAAAACAACCATTTAAAGCTAATTAAAGGCGGATGTTCCCCATTCCAGTTCAAACTACAGGTGTGACGCCGTAGAGGTAGCTGTCGCTCGTTACACACGCGCACGCACGACGGGCTTCAAGTTCATATCCTGACCAGTGAAACCTCACAAGCCTCTCCAGGAGATCTGAGAGCACGCTAAAAAAAAAAAAAAACTGAGCTGCGCTTGATGCCCATCAGCAGGACCGGGAGACGCAATAACAGCAGCACTAAGCAGATCAATATGTATCGCGCATATGGGCAGCACGCGTCCATGCGGCGCTCGTGCGAGAGGATCTGCTGCCAATTAATTTTAATTAATGGAAAGAAAGAGGAAACTCGATGCGGACCTCTGCCTCATACCACCAGGCTTGGAAAATTATCTGTGCTAAATATGCAAGTAGGGCTGTTGGACTTATTTTACGCAGCAAATCAAATAGACTATTGATTAGAAAATGTCTCACTCACTGTTTCAAACTCAGCAGACGTCAGGAGGAAATTTTTTTTAAAAAGGAGGAGAAGAAGCAGCAGCAGAAGAAGAAGGGAGAAATGAAGGAGACATATTTTGCAGCTTCTGATTCTGGTGAAAAAAATATATATATAAAAAAAAAAAGATGTGATGACATTTCATTTTGAACATGTCCTCTGGTTCCAGACGTCTATCAACATATCAGAGAAAACATATCGAGCTGTGCGCAGAAGGCCTGAAATAATACTGAGACGGGTGTTTTTCCACGGAGCCCGTCCGAGTCACACACGCTGTTCTGTTTAAGGAACGGAATGGCTGCGATTTCCCTGCTTCGCCCCACACATGAGATAAAGGTCTAATATTAATCTCCGAAAGATTGAGCCGAAGTGGTTGATTCTCTGTGTTCTGACACGACGGCAGCGTTTAACTGTGAGAGGAGGGCGGCAGGCCGTGACCTCCCTGCAGCTCTCACACATGTAAGCACAGGCCCGGAGCTGAACAGCTGGGACTTTATAATGCAAAATCAGCTATCAGTGCGAATTAATGCGCAAGAATTATAGTGCATGAGCCTCATAATTAAGTTCCTTGGACTGCCCCGCGGAAGCTCCTGACCTCAGACAAAACCACAATCTCTCCTCCCTCAAAGAAAAAAAAATGAAGAAAAAAAGGAAAGAAAGAAAAATGTGAAGACCACACTGAGTTTGATCTGTAAAGAGGGGGTTGATGGGAAAATAGTGACTCATGATATCGACTCTCAGTCCGGTGCGTAATGTGGTGCGAGCCGAGCGGCGGAGGGGAAAAGCGGAGCTGCGGCGGCCTGAAGCCGGAGCTGTGCGCGCCGGCAGCTCTCCTCTGTTAACTCTGCACTGACTGAGGAACACAAGCGTCCGCGTCTGTGAGCTGAAGCTTCATCTAAAACAAACAAACAAACAAAATAAGACTTCAAATATGCGGTCAGGAAAAGGGCGCGAAAAAAGCGCGGCGCTGCAAGAGAAAACCAGAAAAAAGGTCAGTTAAGACTTGACCTTTGCTGCTTGCGAGCTGTTTTATGATGTTTGCTTCACTCGCTGATAAAAAAAAACGCTGTGCACACGGAAACAAGGCGAATTCATCACGTGTGGAAAATATAGTTTAAAGAAACGTAATAAAATCTAAATTCAGAAAGAAAGACAGAACAGGCCGTCAAAGGATTACCTGCTCCAGTAATTCCATTGTGCAGCCACGGATCAATTAAAGATTATTTCTGGTGGATAGTTTCACAAAAATATAATAAACCTAAATGTGGTTTTCAGGCTTGAGCTGGTAAAAAAAAAAGAAGATAAATCTGGATTTATTATCTGTGCAGTGACAGGAGTGCGCACGGAGAGGTTGAGGCCCGAAAGGTCAAGACGAGTCCAGGTTTGTTCATTTAATTTTAAAAAACCTGAGCTGGATATTCAAAATCGAGATCTTAATTACACAACACAATTTATAATATTGATTCAACACACCCCAAAACAGAAACCAACACGTAATCACCAGTTGAACTTCTAGATGAGCCATTTCCTCCGGACGGCCTCTGAAATTACGCACAGGATGAAGCAAGTGATCGCTTTAAAATCTCCACCATTTGTCTAAAAACTACATAATTAAGAGGGGAAATGACATATTGCTTCTTTAAAGGTCAGCTGGAATTTATGATTAATCAAACTGCAGCCATGCACACACACACACAGCACACGCCCACCCTTCCTCGTGTCGCCTTCAGGACGCCCTCACGAAACTTTTTTTTTTTTTTTTTTTTTTTTTTTTTTTTAAACAAAGGCTCCTGAAGTGGAATAAAGTCAATGTCGGATTGGTTGTGAATGTGTCCACGGTGACCCTAAAGGCCCCCGGCAAGCGCCGACCACGGCTGAGGACCGGCAGCCCTCCGATAACAGCCGCAAGTCAGAAACCCTCCTCCCCCGTAAATAAAAAAATAAACTGTCCCACAACTCAACGAGCCGCGTTAAAACTCGATCCGTGCTTTATTGTGTTTGTCGATAGAGACGATTATTGCCTCGGGGCGGCTGTAATTAGTCGCCAACTGTCAGGGCAGCGAGCCCCCTTCTTCCCCTTTCTCCAGCCCTCCGTTTTATATAAAATAGATTTGGGAGAAGCGCCATTTTCTCTCCAAACCATGCGCAATGAGACGCACAAGAAAAGCCCGTTGGAGGAGTGCCATTAAAGAGAAAGGGGAGAGAGGGGGAGAGAGGGCGAGGGTGAGAGCGAGAGAGAGAGAGAGGGGGGGAGGCTAGACACTATCGGGGAAAAGAGAGCAGAGCTGGAAAAAACGGTCCTTAAAAACGCAACAAATGACAAGCAGCAGCAGCGGCGGCGGCGGCGGCGGCAGCAGCACGGCACACAGCACAACACTGTAACCACATACAGTAGAAACAGACCGGAGGCGCACCATACCGGAAAAAAACACAGGGCAGTGAAAGAAGAGCGTGGAGGAAAAAAAAACGGCGATTCGTTCATACCTGTGTCAAGCAGTAAGGGGAGTACATGGTTGTGTCTAGAGATGAAAATTGGAGTAGTTGATAATAAAGTTGGATGGAGGTTCGCTGCGGTGCCGCATTGCAAAGCCGCTGTGGCTCAGTCCAGGCTGTAACCCCGCCTCACTCACAGTGAAAGCTCCGCACCAACTTTAGAGGAAAGTTTTCGCTGCTCTCCCTCCCTCCCTCCCTCTTTCTCTCTCACTCTCCCTCTCTCTCTCTCTCCCTCCCTGCTCCTCTTTCGGATCGACACAGATCCAACTGTATTTAACATTTCCGTCGGTTTTGTTTTGTTTGTTTTTTTTTTAAGAAAAGAAAAATACTTTCTCTTTCATTTATTTATTTATTTATTTTTTGTCAGCGAAAAATAATAATAAATGAATAAAAAGAACAAGCCCCAGAGAGGAGCGAGATACAGTATCCCGACACGCACTGTAGGGGCTCACGGAGCGCATGTGGTGGGTTCAGTAACCTCGTCGTGCTTTGTGCTTTTTTATAAAAATTCATATGGATATTTCTGTAATTTTTCTTCAGTGGCTCCATCTGTCCGCACAGCTCTGCAGCAGCCGCCCTGTTTACATTCACTGCTGCATTTATAATTTGTCAGGGAGTGATTGTTCTGGCTTTGTCTGTCCTGCAACAAGCATTTCCACATAGATAGATAGATAGATAGATAGATAGATAGATAGATAGATAGATAGATAGATAGATAGATAGATAGATAGATAGATAGATTGATAGTCTTTGTTACTCAGAGGAGAACATTTTATTGCTTGAAATAATACTTAATTCTTGCGGTGTGAATTTAATATTTAAAAGGAACCTTGTTGTGTTTAAAGTTTCTTTCCAGTGCATGCCTTTCAGTGGTATATTTTGGACTTTGTTTTATAAATAAGTCTTGAATCTTAAACTTTAAAGCCGTGCTGTCTCTGGGGAGGACATTTTAATCAGCGTAGAAAGATCGTTATGCCCAAACAAACTGATTAAACAAACTGACCTTAAAGGACAACAGGATTTCATACTGATATATGTTGTTTGTATTTGGCGGACCCTGCCACCTTTCCACCTTCCTCTGGAGTGTTGTCGGAAAGCTTTTTTATCCAGTTTTTATTTTATATTTCTGAGTTCGTATCATTACCTCATTAATATTGTAAATATGACTTTTCTTGAGTATGAATTCCTTCTCTAAAAACTACATAGTGCCTCTTTAAGACTAAATACAAATGACAGAGGAGTCAGATTTCCCCACAATTAACTTTTCCCACTTTCATATCCTTTACTGTCACACAAAATGCAGAAGCAAACCCCAAGTGTGACCCAGAATAGAAACAAAGGTTTGAATTTTACAGCTGAGATCTCGGCTGCCGCCGCTGCGGTGTTTGGTCGGGCCGTCAAGCTGAAGGGTGACACAAAGCTTTTCAGCTTTTCAGCACACAGTAAACTCATTCAAGTGCCTCAAGTGGAAGAGGGCCCCTCCTCCCCTTTTTCTCGACTCAAGCGTTTGTTACTGTAAATGAAAAGTGTGCGGTGGACAAAGAGTTTGATGCAGCGGAAAAACATCAGCAACCAAAGTTATTTGTGTTAAATTCATTTTACAAGGTGTCGCGGCCGGATTCGAGGCCCCGACTCTTGGCTGAGGGCGGCCGGAGCTGCACAGTTTTGAGTTTAGCGGAAGCTTCTTATGGCAAAGTAGAAGCAACGGCACATTTTATTCTCTTCAAGGAACTAAACAAGTCCCAACAGCAAGCTGTGAGTTAGCTGTGTGAAATATTGCAAATTATTCAGCTGCGATACTGCTCGGATTCGTATTTGTTAACCCAGTCCAAGTCATATTCCAGTGTTCTGTGTGCGTATATGGAGACAAAAGATACTTGAAGTTGGACTGAGTGGTCTAAACCGGTTTCATTGTGACTTGTATTGTATGGAAGCGATACACTCTGTTTCTAATCAGGCTTGGCTTTATCCTCAGCCTAATCAAACTCATATATGCAGGCAGAGTGCCTGCAATTATACATAAGCCCCTGCCTTGTGCATGTGTGTAAGTGAGAGTGTTTGGAAGTGTGTGTGAATGCAATTCTGTGTGCGTGTGTGTGTGTGTAAGGGTGCGGTTTCGGGGGTTGAAGTCACCCCAGAGCTCAGATGCCAAGTTTTTCAGGGGGATATGAAGCTGTGCAGCTTTACGAGACCTCAGCCTATGTTGGATACTTAGACACTCACACCACAGACACACATGCACATAATGTACAGTATGTACACAACACACACATGCTACGTACACAGCCACAAATGTCTTGCGGTCAAAGATATGCTGGCATGGGCGGCTAGAAAAGGAATTAGATTGAGAAAAAAGAGAGGAAAATGCGAAATAAAAGTGGAAGAAAGTGAAGCATATTGAGGTGTAGTCGATTCCTTTCCCATAGTCTCTCCTCTTTCCAAACCACACCCCGCCACGGCACAGGCCCAAACCCCAGAGCCTTTGTGTGCTCCCTCGCTTTCCCTCTTTCTCTCTCCGTGTCCACCCCCTTTTTTCTATCCCTCCGTGCTTCTTTTTTACTGACCTTTCTCTATCTTATAATCTTTTTGCCTCTCTCTCTCTCTCTTTCTGCCGTCTTAATCACACACACTGTTTGACTTTCACGGGCCGTCTTTGTCTCACTGGCTGGCCCGAGACAACCGTTTCAGTATTCAACACAGGCGCTTGGCTGCGACAAACAAACTATAGCAACCACAGGAGTTACAAAACACAGACGCTCAGGTTCTCCTTCCAAAACTCGGATCAAACGCGTCCTCTCTGACCATCACCTACAAAAGCCCCTCAAGTGCACGCGGGGCCCTGGCGGTTTCCCGAGCTCGCCATTAAAAAAGCTCACGAGAAAACCATATGGTGTGTCTAAAGTTAGCATGTTGTGGTCTCCCATTGACACACGGCACTGCCCATACACTCGCTGTTTACCATCGCCTGTGGCTAGGCCATTAAATATTGAAAGTGATGTAGCATACTGATACTGCCATTAGCATGCTAAATGTGTGAGACAGGTGGTCGAGGCCGCCTTTCAAAAGGCAGGAAATATGCGAACGGAAAATGTGTGTGACTGTGCCGTTTACTACGCCGTAGAGTGTAAATATTGTTTGAGTAAGCTGTTTATGTGTGCTCTGGGAGGGAGCACGCCAGTCAAATGCATACAGGCATATGCAGTCAGAGAGAAATGGCTGACTGGCCGTTATGGCTAATAAGCATATCATACACAGTGCGGATCCCAGAGACTCTATATGGATCTGTTTGCAATCTGAGAGTGTGTGCAGGGCAATGTGTTACGCCCGCTGCTTTTTATGTGTTTACTGTGTGAAATGGCTGCATATACGTTGAACTCGACTGGTTTGGATTACCGCCTCTCTACTGTGGTGGTATTCAACAGGAACTAAGTGTATATGGATTTATATTTCCAGTCTGAAGTCATCGTCTCTTTAATGTGAGCGGTAAATTTGACATGTCAGATTACAGCGCACTGGCGAAAGAGCAGTCCTCCAAGGAGCTCGAGAGTTTAGAGCGCGGCCTGAAAGAGGAACGTGCTGTTTTTTTGTTTTTTTTTCCACAAGGTATGAAAATGATCACACACAGAACGTGTCCCGCAGGAGAAACAATCGCATACCTTTGGCCTTTCTAACGCTCTTGTTTTAAAGGCCACAGTGTGTATTTTCTGCTGTGAGGGGTCTCTCAATCAAAATGACAAAAAGGCTTGGCTTGGTGAAGTAGCATGGAATCATGGAAATTGTTGTCATTATTGTTAAACAACTGGCCAAAATGTTTATACAAGACTTCACGGACGAGGAAATGTACAAAAGTTTTATTCACGTCATGTTTCGCCACTATCTTTGACGTATCATCTCATATGCAACATCACTGTCACTGTCACACACACTCAACCTGTGGCCCTTCCCACCTCCCTCTCTCATCCCCTGTCCTGTCACTCTTGAACTGTACTTTTTAAATAAAGCCACGAAAAAGGCCCCAAACACACATATGTATACATATGTATATATATATTTTTTTTAGATTTCTCTGGGGTTCGAACATTGTTGGAAACATTTGGGATAATGTAAGTATAAAACTCAACAAAGTCTACAACAAATGCATGGATGTGACATTTTATATCTTTATCTGGCTGCCGGCTTTGAAGACCACATGAGGAAAAATGTGTCCGAACTCTGCCACAAGCCAAACTACTGCTTGGCATCCGGTAAAGAAAGCCCAGTTAAAAAAGAATACATGCATCAGAGAAGTTGTCTTTTTTTACTGACATACAGTGTTCATGCAAGGCATTGTTGCCACACGTCAGTCGACACATGGGTTCACGACGTCCACAATGAGGAGATGGGCATGCTAACAGAATGTCAACACTCAGAAATGCGTGTGTGTGTGTGTGTGTGTGTGTGTGTGTATTTCCTGGACACATTAACCCACCGAGCCTCCCATTCAAGATCTGAAGAATGAGGATAATATAGTGGTTAACATCCCCATGGTGAAGTCTGACCCTGTAAAAATGATCCTGCAACGTGCACTGATGAGCCTTTTGTGCTCCTCCTCTCAACTGCGGTAAATCTTTTCAAAGGAAGAAAGAGATTATTTTTAATGGACTGGGCTTGTTTAAGTGTCCAGGAAATAAATCTGTGAGACATCGACGTGACGAGGACAGAGAGTTTGTAGTGTGTGTGTGTGTGTGTGTGTGTGTGTGTGTGTGTGTGTGTGTGTGTGTGTGGTGTGTGTGTTTGTATACCCTGTATGTATCAGAAACGAGGAAACATTCAGGCATCCCTGGGCCTCTAGAAGGATCGTCGTTGACCAGGTAGGTGTCGGTAGCCTGAAAAAAAAACAAAAAAAACAAAGAGATGATTAGTTTATTGAAATTGTTTTAATTAATGAGAATTGTGACTTTGTCATGATATTAAAAACACTTTTAAAAAGCATTTCCCAACCATTTTCAGGTCTAGAAATTCAAGTTTGCTAATCTAGTGGCTGCTTAAACCTCTCTTATTATTTACCATAATAAAATATTAGAGCTGACAATTCTTGCTCTTAAACAAATGCTCAGTAGCAGTGGAAATAATGACGTTAAAGAACAAATATGCAAAATTTTGACAATGTACTGATATTCAGATGGTCATTTGTGACAGATGGTGTCCTGAAGTCACCCTGATCAAACATGGATCCCCTTTGTGAGTCAACCCTAAAAACTGACCTGTGCTGTACGAAACAGCCTCATAACCCCCACTGGTTTCATTTCTCCACAGAAAACACAGCGTCTGCTTACATCTCTCACACTATACATCCCCGGCCAGACTGTCTGTAAGTACCAGTGTGCATGCATGCATGCATGTGTGTGTAAGTGTGCATTCAGGGAGCTTCATTTGTATTCTAAGTCAAGCAGGCAGGCAGGCAGGGTTCTGGCAGGGCCCGGAGCTGTGAAATGGGCTCTCCTTGCAGTTCTGCCGTTGATTGGATCAACCTATCCCACTCTACTTAGCCGAAGGGAGCCCAAATCCCACAGCCGCTGTGCCGTTCTGTGAAATCCTATTTCATTTCACAACTTTAACGGATAAAAACGCGTGCACGCACGCTTGTGCCAGCCCAAGACCCCATGCCACATTTATTTAGCTGAACAGGAGCAGAGAGAAAACAGTGTATCTGCTGTGTGGAAACGTTTAAACGCACATAGTCTCAGCTGCTCTTGAAAATATAATCACCTGCACGTATATGTATGTACGTTTTTTTTTTTCCACGTCCCTCGCGCACAAACACACACACAAGCACACACCAACGCACACGTGCATGCCACTTACGCAGACACACAGACACAAACCCCATAATAAGAGCCAGACATTGGCAGACCACACAGCCCTGAGTTGTGGTGAAAACAAAGGCTATTCATATCCTTCGCAATGAGAGGTCTGTACAGCTAACTCTCGCTCTCCCTCTCTCCCCCGTCTCTCCCCTCAGCTTTTTATTACAGATAATCTGCACTCGCAAACCTTCCATTTTTCTGCAATTGTGCGATTTCTAATCATCTTTATTAGTCCATAAACATGTTTTTTTTTTTTTTTTTTTTTTTTTAGTTTTAGTCTCTTTTTATAGCGAGGCCTCCAGCTCCTTAAGGGGGCAACACAGTGCTCATTGTTGAATCTCAAGAAGAGGATGAAGCCAGGAACGGAGTGAGAGAGGCCTGCTTATAAGGCTGCAAAGCATTATGGGAATGGGGTTGCAGAGTTCCTCAGATGCACACATACGCATACATGCTCGCACACGCACAAACAAGACAAAACGCAAACATTCAAAAGTGTGCCAGGCCACATAATAATGAGACGATGCATCTGATTGGCTGCTGCTCAGAATAATGGCCCGGATCCACGGCACCTGTGTGGGGGTCCGCACCAGCGCGAGCCTGCCGACCACCAGCGAGCGACCACAATGCATCAGGTGTGCTGGAGCGCCCGCCATTGGCTGTCCCCGGCCAGAAACAGGGTCAGGTGCACCAGCAAGCCGCCCCTGATTGGTTGAGCCGGACCCAAAAAGCTGCGGGTGGGAAAGAGCCGTTTTCATTGGCTGCCGCCACCTCTTTCTGCTGGTGAATGGGTGTCTGGGAGGATGGCACTGGGACAACTGGTTCAACTGGGAGAGTGTGAGGAAACCGTGCAAACTATTTGCGAATATCTTTGTGCATATGCAGAGAGCTTCTCAGTAACTCGTCCTTTAACGTGAGCTCTTTGAAACAGCACAAATCACACTGTACTCCGACAATAGATCATTTGCTCTCATTTTATATTAACCAACCGACAAAAGAAGCATTTAAACGGCCTCTTTATGTCGTCAGCCAAGGAAACAGGTGTTGATGAACCGCAATCCCATTGTGCAACAGTGAATAACACGCAGCTAATGAATAGGCTAAGCTCTGTACCTGCCACTGGGGAGGCCAGAACATACTGACTCCCTTTGTAGTAAACCCCCCAAAAAACTCCAGGCCCCCAAACACTCTCTCCTGCAGCAGTGTATGAATTATATATTGTACTATATATATAGAGCATATGCCCGGCCCATATGGCCAGCCCTGAGCGAAAAAATCTCAAAGCCCTCCTTAATTAACATTTTAGAGGGAAGATTCGGAGGCGGGAGATTGAGTCAGTGACCTATTTGGAGTCCATCATCGCCCAATGCAAATGTGTTAATTGAGACAGATTTTCCCACTCCACAATTATGTGGAGTAGGGGATGCGATGGAGGTTTTTTTTTTTTTCTTTTTTCTTTTTTGTCTGAGACATCTGATCTAAGGTAGGGGTATAGGATGTGTTTTAAACTGCCTTTCCTGAGCTGACAAAAGACGACACTTCTCTTTCAATTTCTTTCTCACACACTCCTTCCTTGGCTCGCTCTCTATCTGCTTCTCTCTCTCTCTCTCTCTCTCTCTCCGGGTATATGTGTTGACGACCATATGGCCAAATTCTTTGGAGGTGAGATCTCCGAAACCTGCTCACACACACACACACACGCACGCACGCACGCACGCACGCACGCACGCACGCACGCACGCACGCACACACACACACACACACACACACACACACACACACACACACCTCTACAGAGCTTTGTGTATGAAAGGCCCTGATGGTGGAATTTGTTCTCAGATGGCTCCATTTTAAAGCACATGAATGGCAACATATCAATGATCCTCCTCTCTATCTTTCTGTCTCTCTGCATCTCAATTTGCGGTTACACACAAACACACACGCACACACACACTAATTCACCACCTACATACCAGAAACTTGCTCACACACCTGGTGCAGCCCCTCTCCTTGTTTCCAGAAAGCATTTATTCTGGCTGCTGCACAAGCATCAAGCGCCATCAGTGCTGCTGTCAGTCCCTCTTTTTTAAAAACCATAATTATTATCACCGCCATTGTGTCTTAAACACGTTTTTATCATCAGGATTTAGTGGCTGAGAATAGCACTGCCAACTTTAAGGCACAGGATGAAAATGGGGAGGGGGGAGGTGGGGTGGGGAGAGAGCGAACGAGAGAGTCCAGCCAACCTGCGTGAGATGGCAACCACTTCAAAGACGCCGGGCCGCACCGGCGATCTGTTCCACGGTGTGTGAGGGGTGTATGAAAGGCAGAAATGGCCGCCGTGTGAGTGCGTGCCAAAGCTACCTCGGGGAGAAATGTTGGAAAAATACGATTTTTCACACAGCCATCTCGGGGGGAGGTGAAGGGAAAAACGGAGAAGAATAAGAAAGAAGATGAGAAAACTGAGGGGCTGCATTAAAAAAAGAAGGATAGATGGATGGCTGAGCAGAGTGGGGCTAATTATTTCACTCCACTTGTGGGTCCTGAAGCTTTTTTGTTGGGTCAGAAGCGCAGCCAAGACGCAGTGCTGAAGATTGCATTAGGTTTAATTGCGCAGTTGTGTTTTACACAATAGTAAACGGTGGGATTCTGGAGGAGGCATGAGGCACACGGTGTGAACAGTTTCAGTTATGGAGGCCTGACTGCAGGAGGCAGGAGCACAATATATTTCCAGATGATGCAAGCAAAAACAATTCGACTTATGGAAATGAGAACTTATGTTTGTGTACGGGGTTTGAGGTTGGGGGTTCAAATCACAACTTGCTTATATGCAAATCAGCCGCATGAGGTGAAACTTGTGTGAATCTACGCCAGCCCTAACAATGGCAGTCCCCATCCCTCGCAGAGAAAGAAACTTTCACCAAAACCGTTTGACAAGTTTGAACAGAACACTCATTGTGACACACCCCAACATCGGCTTGGCTTGGCACCTCGCCTGTCAACTACCAATCTTGCTCGACAGGCTGGCTTTAAGATAACACCATGCCAGTTGTAACACTGAACTGCAAAATTTTGCCGTGGCACCATACGCCGCCTCCGTAACACTAGGTAACCCAACGCCACTGGCACCCCCTTCCCCAACACGGATCCTCATTCAAGCCTCTTTTAACGGCCAAACCGCACTCAGTTAAGGCCTCGCCGCACCGGCTATGTGCATTTAACAATGAGGTTTCGGCTGGTACAATCGGCCCTTTGTGTCACACAAGGACTGATCCATGGGGAGATTTTCTTGTGGTTATGGTTCTAATACAGCAGAGTTTACCGCAAAGACCAGGAAGCGTAGAGTTACCTTACAACACACACACACACACACACACACACACACACACACACACACACACACACACACACACACAAGAGTATGACTCAATAAAGGAGCACGTTGAGCTCGTGTAAAATGTCTCACCCATTTCAAGCGAAATGTCTCTAAAAAATGTATTTCATAATATGCTAAGGTTCACGCCCACCTCCCAGCTTGGCACCAATAAAAGTATTGGCTTCGGTTTGACTGACAGGTTCTGTGGTTGGCAGGTTTTCTCTGCAACAACCGCGCCGCGCGACCAACTGTGAAATTATAGGCCTACTATCAAAACAAAATGAGGACTGTTTTATCCATGCCAATTATGATGCATTGTCTGATGGTTCTTTTTACCTTGAGACAAACAGACAGATAGTTGGAAGGCTGATATCACAAATCACACACGGCCCTTTAATTTGACCGCTCCGGGCCCAACAGTGGTGTTGTTGTGCAGGTATGACTGAGGGCAACAAACATTTTTGGCAGGTGACCCCCCCCCATAATAAAGTTACGTAAGGCTGATATTTAAAACACCGGAAAGTATGTCTTCACATCCTTCTGGGGTGACAGCGCGAGCTGACAATTCGTCGCTCATCTGGGGAGGGGAGTCAAGTTTCTCCTGTAAAGTTAGCTGATGTCAGTCTCATACTTCCTCTCCAACACCGTATAAAGACATTTTAGCAGATTGTTGGTGACATGTTCTAAGGACGATGTATAGAACACCTCTGCCAAACTAAAACATGTACGAGAGATTCAATCTATAGAATCGACACAATGGATAAACAGCAGAAAAAATAAGCTCATGACAGGAGTTCAACTTCTGTCAAATATCGCACTTATTTCGCTGCACCGCTGATCATTTCTAGTGTGTTTCTTATTTTTAAATGATTTTTGTCCATCTTATGGGTGAGATTTAATTAATTTGAATAAATTATTAAAGTGTATACAAACCATTAAATTACATTTCTACGTTGAACACAGGAAGTCTTGACCTAGAGGGCTGTTTTACGCCTGTTTTGCACAGTAATATTAATATGTTCAGTGGAACTATTTGGTCATCTGTGTTTAAAGCGGCACTTTGTAGTTTTGGAGAAGAATTTTTAATATTTCCAGTATCAATGAGGTCTTAATACAAACTCAGAAATATGTATGTTTTCCATAACTGAATAAACAAGCTGTTTCTCGGAGGAAAATAAGGTCCCACAGAGCACTGTTTGAAACTATAAAGGTGGCAGGGTCCGCCAAATATAAACAAAGTCAAACAGTATGAAAGTGTGTTGTCCTTTAAGGTCAGTTTGTTTGTTCAGTCATGAAAATTTGACTATTTAGTTTGTTTAGGCATAAAAAAAAATAATGATAATAAAATCAGCCAATAAAGATCTTTCTCTTCTGCTTCAAATTTCAGCCCCAACACTACATAGTGCACCTTTAACAAGTCTTGTGCAAAATGAATGTTGTTTTGTTCATAAAGAATGATCTCTGATCATGCCAATGGTGCATTCAAGTGTTTTATTTCTACTAAGACAAAAAACGTCCCGTCCTCAACCTTTAAACCAAAAAAGGCAAATCAACCCTGTGAGCCACATCATGGCACCTTCACTCCTGAGTGGGTAATGAAGATCAATTATAAGGTAGATCGCAATTTAAGGACACTATGATTATAATTCATGGACTTAACAATTCAAAAGCTTTGAGATGCAACACGATAAAGACGGATAGTAATCAGCTGATGCAGTGAGAAAAAGCAATGGAATGAACAGAGTGAAATATCAGATTTCTATCTCTGAAGGCTGAAGGGTTATTATTATCGTTTTCTAAGATCATTAAAGCGTCTTTTCCAATCAGAGATTCCTCCTGTTGTCTTATTCTGATCAACACTGAACACCTCGGAGGTGCTCCCGTCCACGACGCTCTCCTCACAAGCCCTCTCAGCACTTGTTCTGAGGGCACAAAGACGGCCTGTGTGTCACCTCACTTCCCCACCCCCTTGTAGTCTCTATAAAGTGTCATCGACTACGCAAATGAAGTGCCCATTGATAAAAACAAGAGGAAAAAAAAAAAAAACCCAACCGCCTCTGATACAAAAAAAAACAACAACACCCCGCACGGTGCAGTCCGGTGGAAGCCAGAATGCTCCACACTATAAGGTGCTTGCAGACAATCATCATCATCATCATCATCATCATCACCATCATCATCATCATACACTATCACTGTGCTCTGGCCTGTCGCCGTGTGTGTGTTTTATTCTGTTTGATCTGAGCAGCGCAGGAAGATCAGCCTCCAGTTTGTCGATCGGTGTCTACAAGCGCTTCTGCAAACAAGCCAGCCTGCACGCTGTTCACCCGCCACCGAGGCTAAAGCTTCTATCACTAAACACATTTTATTGTTTTTTTTCCTTCTTTTAAGTGTTAAATACCAGATGCATATTTAAGTACAGCGCTATTGTGTTTCTGACGAAGATTTGAGGGGGAAAAAAAGATGAATGGGAGGGAGATGTTTTAATGGATAAAATAATAAAAAAACAAAAGCTGCTTTTAAATACACAGTCTGGTGCACGTGAGGCTGTGTGTCGAGCTGCATGGTAAATGTTTTTTTTGTGTGTGTGCAATTTATGTTAATTAAAGTGAGTTTTGGTGCTTTATAATGATTCAAATTGGCAGGAAAGCGAAGTGATCACACACCTCTCTCTCTCTCTGTCTAACTCAGTCACACACACACACACACACACACACACACGCACGCACGCTTTCACACACGCGCTCACAGGTGTGTTGTATCGTCATCTATGGCCTCACACACACTCCTCAGCCAACTCTCACTCTGCGCGTCCAACAAAGTGCAGATCTTTTTACAAAGAAACGAGAAACCTTAATTAAAAAAAAGAGAAAAGAAACCCTCTGCGGGGATGCACTTAAACACATGATGTTTGGTTTATTTTCAGTCCTATAGACTTTACCCCTATAGACCCAACTGAAGGGGAACTATTGAGTTACACAGCACGTACCATTATAGCGTGGGGAGATCTGCCAACCCTCTCAATGCCCCATTTTCCTTTAAAAGTTCAGCTTCCAAAAAAGTGAGAGAGGGAGTGAGGGCTGAGGGAGGAAGACTTGGTCTCTTCGCTGTTGCCGGAAGCAAAAAAAAGGGACCTTTAAACAAGTCGGCCTTAGGCCCAGATAGAAAAAAAAAAACGCACGCTCTTTCAAAAGTGGGTCCACTCTGCGAGAGATAGGAAAGGAGGACAGCAGCTCCGAGCCCTCCGTTTACCGCCGTTTGGCCTCAGATGCGTCCATGTCCAGCAGCAAGAAGTCAGGGAGACGTCTGCGTCAAAGTCCCGAGGTGCGTCCTTCAGCGGGAAAACTTGTCCAGCAGATTGGGAGACGCCAAACAAACAAAAAAAAAAACCTCCCCGAAATAATATTAATAGCACGCTAACGCGTTGAATGGACGGGAGAGGTGATGCAAAGTAAGTTTTCTTTCTTGTTATTTTTTCCGTGCGCAGCCTTTGCGGTCGGCCGGCTTCTGTCTCCAAAACGTGTCCAAAAGCGGCTGTCTCCTGCGCCGCGCGTCGGATCTGTTTTACCCTCGCATCTCTCTCGCTCGCTCGCTCTCCTCTCTCTCTCTCTCTCGGTCCAACACACATACAAACGACGCGCACGCACACACGCGGTGTTATACACACACACGCACACACAAAAACGGGAGGACACCCCTGGTCCCTCGCCGCCTCCTCCTCAAAGCTGACGAGATGAAAGAGCAGCTTGCGTTTTTTCGCTACGATAAAGCAGAATGCCTGCACAGCACAGCGCAGCACAGCGAGGCACTGTACGGCACTGCACGGCACGGCAGAGCAGAGCAGAGCGCGGCGACACGTAGTCGCTCCGTCCGGGCTGCAAGCGTGGCTCTGGATGCGTAAAATGGAAGCTCACCGTGCGCGACAGACAGCTTACACTTCCCTCCCGACAGAAAATATATATAACAGCTCACCTCACCAGCGTGCGACCTGTTTACACACACACACACACACACACACACACACACACACACACACACACACACACACACACACACACACACACACACACACACACAAATAATAGACGAGGAATTGGGGGCAGTTGTTTACAGTGAAGGTGGAGGGGGGCGGTGTGTGGGGGGCGCAGCGGCGAAGTGGTGAATTATTAGGTGAATTATTAATAAAGCGAGCGGTGTGCAGGCTGTCGCGGGCAGAGCGGAGCGGCCAGGGGAGCAGCTGGGGCTTTAGGAGAATTAGGAGGACCAGGGGCTAAATCACGGACGGCGGGGATTAGGGCTGCACTGGCTCCTACCTACCGCCTACGTGTACTGAAGGGTTCCAGAGTGGCACTGTGGGCACGACCCGAGCTGCTCCCGGTCTGATTTCCGTAGTGTCTCTGTCTTCTGATCTGAAGCGAGGACCACGCCACAAAAAAAAAGAAGAAAAAAAAAACGGTCATTAGGTTCATTTAAGGGAAGGTGTCTCTGCTAAACCCCACCGAAATATATATTTAAATAAACTGTTCCCTGAAATCCAGTGGATGAGCGGAGGTTCAGAGGGGTTTTTCTGATCATATTTGGGGCTTTGTTGTATAAAGAGGTTGAATCTATTCTGTTAATTCACACTGGTGGTGATTTTAATGACGGAGTTTAGCGAGCTTTAACTTGAAAGCTTCTTTTAAACACTTCTCCCGCGCAGATTTCTTGTCACTGTGTCTCCCAACAGGAGGACGCAGTGAAGCAACAGGATTAGACGCGAGTGAGACATCGCAGACATACTGTAAGCTATAAAAGATCTGACTTCTGGGAAATAACACAGGAGAATTCCAAATTTGCCTTTTCTTTTTTTTTTTTTTTTGCTTTGTCTTTTTGTTGTTCCTCAAGCAAGAGTGCTACAGTTGTGGAGGGACTGGAAGCCTGAAGAAGCCGGTGGACACGTTCTCCCTGGTTGTTTAGGAAAAGGGCCAAAAGGGAAGTTGAAGTTTTGAATTAAGAGAGTTATTAATGCAACGTGGAAGGAAGAGCATCAGTCATCTCTGATATAAATGAATCAGGCCAGCAGGACTTGTAGGGACGCTATGGTGCCCAAAAAATAGGGGGAATGGCACAAAGAAAACTGGAAAACACTTGTGATAGATAAAAAAAAAAAATAATGATTCCATCAAACCCAAGAAAACGTAAAACATTAAAGCAATTTCAGAAACATGTTCAAATATAAAATAAAACCTTCGTGGCACCCATAATGTGCATTGCAGTGTGTGTCTGTGTGTGTGTGTGTGTGTGTGTGTGTGTGTGTGTGTGTGTGTGTGTGTGTGTGTGTGTGTGTGTTTGTGTGTGTGTGTCACGCTCAGGTGTTTCCAGGCTGAGTTTAAACCAGGACAACACAGTCTGATGTTTCGCTCTCGACACAGACGGATGCAGATCTATTGATCCTTTGCTGTATAGCTAGATCAGCTCCAAGATGAAGTGTTGCTCCTCACGCGTGTGTCGTTATCCGTCCTTTTATTGAAAAACAAAAACAATGACGTCTGATGACATTCCTCTAACATGACGGCTTATCAATAATTAAATGTTGACCTCCCCTCACATTTGGCCACATCTATAATTCATTTTAAATTGAATTTGTGATTTAAGTTTTTTTGTTTTTGTTTCAGCCTCATCTGGAGGATTCAGTTTAGCACCAAAGTGTGTCTGCTGTGGGATGACGTGTGAGGCGTGTTTGTGTTTTTGTTTGTTTGTTTGTTTAAAAAAAAAGAAGATTTTGAGTTAACGGAGGCCGTGATGGATCATTTTACTCAGCAGCAGGGAGAGAAATGTGTTTTAATGTGGCTTAACATGGAGGTCAACAAAGGCCATCTCATCATAATAAGAATACAGGACAAAGACACATAATGCAAGCAAACTCTACAATCTGGAGACTTTCACCTGTTCACTAATACTTACACACCATGTCTCGCTTTAAAGTGAGAGATTTCACTTCAAATGTCGATTTTATTTTCGAAATAAAAAAAAACTTCTCCAGTTTCATTAAGTTGTCTATAAAACATTTTGGGACACAAACGTTCCCACAATTCTCCCTTAAAATGATTGATAAAGTGTTGATATTATTAAAATGAACACTGATCATCAGCTGGGACACGAAACAAACCTGGAGTTGCTGCACTGAAGAGTTAATAATTGTTGGCAAGTTAAGCAGTCAGATGTAATGATGAAGTTATTAATGGAGTCAGGTGAACGGAGAAAAAAAGGATTCTTTCACAATAAAATAATCATACAAACAACATAATTAAAAAGTACAGAAGGTAATATTAATTTCATGGAAATTAAACAACCACAGCAACAACTTCAACATGTAATAATAACAACAACAATAATAATAATAATAATATTAATATTAATAATAATAATAATAATAATAATAATAATAATAATAATAATAATAATTATAAATATATAAATATATACATATAACAATAATACAATATATCTAATTAATAATTCTTATGCGTTCTGATGTTTTATTGACTGAATGACATCAGCATCCACCAGCAGAGTAACACTGACAGTTTACATCCTGACCTTCCTAAATCTGTCTCTTTTAATATTAACTCTGGTGTCTCTGCAGATGCTGCTGCTCTCTGGGAGGCTCGCACACGCCCGACGGCCTGTTTGGAGAATGACCAGTTCATTGGAAAATCACCAGAATGCGCCTCTAAAACCGCAAATAATCCCACGACACGATTTTTTCCTTAACCCTTAATTAAATTTACAAACAACAGTTTGTACAGTGGGAGCGCGCTGTGTACTCAGCAGGAGCAGCCACAGAGCCCGGAGGCTGCAGGAGGCCACACACACTCTCCACAAGCTCCAGGTAACAAAACTGCGCCCGGAAACATGGAATAAAATCGAGCAAAGGTGTTTGTGGGAACGAAAAAAAAAAAAAAGGTGCAGATCTGTCTCGTGGCAGCACGATATCAAGGGGGACGTTCCTTATTTGGGTTTATTTTACACCAACACGTCCTCTAATCAAATATTTAGATCTAAGCTTTTTAAGGTAAAGTGCATATTAAAAAAAATGTCTCCCAAACATATTTCTAAAATCGAATAACTGCAAAAAAGAAAAAAAGAAGAAGAAGAAGAAGCAGCTGCCTTTTATCAGTGCATTTATCTGCAAAGCTCACCTGAGGGCAAACTGCGGCAAATGTCAAGTCATTAAAAAAAAAAAGTTACAGAACCGCGATGAGTTGATTCATCTTGTAGATTTATCATGAGGAGGAATGTTGAAGAGAAGGCCTCAATTTTAAACAGACTGGCTGAACATTAAAGTGTTTAAATGACAGTCAAAGCGTGAAAAAATAATTATTAGAAAACGTGTTTGTTGTTTGTTAAAAAAACAAAACAAAAAAAACAAGTTGTGTGATTCATAAAAGTCTGATCACAGAACAGTGAGCCAAATTCTTTGAAGTATGCTCTTTAAAAAAATCTGCACACTGAATCATTCATTCTACATACAGGACTTGCTTGTTTTTGTTTTGTTTTTTTAATATAAATGTGGCTTAAATATAACTGTATTCTCCCCCATCCTAATGCACCATATGTTTGTAGCAGTTGATCTCATTTAAATTTCTTAAAATAATGTTATTGAAAATGTGGACTGCTGGTCTGAACCTAACTTCATCCTCCTGTAGTCATTTTTCTTCATGACGTCCAAACCATCTACAGTAATAAAATAACGCACAAGGTTTGGTCATGAACATTTGATTTATCTTGTTAAAAAATTGGATTTAAACAAAAAAAAAAAAAAAAAAAGAGCCAGGACATTTAACAAGTTTCTTGGAAGAAATGAGAACGATTCAGTCGATGCGTTCCAAAAGTTTCAAAAACAAACTGTAGGAAATTTGTTGGCGTACGCCGGCCCTAATCATGTAAGGCAACCTGTAAGTGTCAATTAGGCTGAGCTCTGGGTTAATGAAAGCCCTGAGCGGTGAATCTCACCACAGCCCCCTTAAAAACCAGCCATTACTGCAGACCACAATGGCTCTGATACCACACTGTTTTAAGACCCAGTACTTTGTGGGCAATAAGTTCCCTAAAGCCTCGCTGTGAGAGGAGAAGGGCACATTGTGGGATCAGACAGGCAAAGTTTAGACAACACTGAAGGGCTTTTTTTCATAGTCCCAAATGCTCGTCTGTAAACCCCCGAGATGAATCAGGGTGAGCGTTTTCCCCCAAAATTACAAGTTTTGGATTCCAGGCTGGAATACGACTGCAAACCGTGATTGACTTGTTGGAAGTAAATCATCAGATGGAGAGACCAGGCGATAAATTGCTGGTCAATGGACGGCACTGAGGTGAACTGTGGCTGATAAATATTCATTCCTAACAGAGATGGACTTGGCGCCAACACTTGTTTTGCGAGTTTGGGACGGACAGAGGGAAAAAAGGTAAGCAAGAAACTGTGAGATTGTGGTGCACGGACATACGAACTCTAATCAACAGGTACACGCTTCATCAGAGGGTGTATTGAATAACTGAGTGCATAATTACTTGAGGAAAAATGTCAGATTGTTTTGAGAGAATAATGCATCGGAAATCAATCAAACCAATGTTTTTTGCACGGCATAAAAGTGAAATGTTTCCTTCTCACTCCAAAAACCAAAACCTAACATCCTGATCACCATTTACAAAAACGAATGTGACAGGGTAGCGCGTCTTGAATTTCCAAGTGATAGAGAACAAAATACGCACGTTTCACCTGTTTGTTTGGCTCACATGACAATAGATAAAAGGACGATTCAGTACTACAGAAGATAATGGTGAGGCAAATACAAATGGGGGTTAATCGAGGTCGAAAAAACAAATGAAAATGAAATCTCTTCAGGAGGAACAGAACGACTTTCTCTCCACGTCAGATGGAGAAAATAGGGAGAGAAAAAATGCAAAACCAACTGGCAGCTCGCTCCCACAGCTTCGAAATGTCCATGTTTTATGCACAAATTTGCAACAAAAAAGTACTCGCAGTGAGTACTCCTATAACCACTGTAAGGCTCTGGGCCTGCCAGTATCATAAAAAGTCAATCAAATAGACGTAAGAAATGAAGAAAAGCCAATAATAGCTGAGCTGGAGAAATGGGTAACTATTATTCCCAGCTGATAAGCCAAAGTTTAGATTGGTGTCGGTGCCAGCGGTCCACAAAAGAAGGCTGCACAAAGTACAACACACAATGCAAATACAAATCAAAGGCCTCAGTCCTGCTGCCACCTATTAAAAGCACTTCACTCTGACTCCTCCTGGCTGCAGCTCCACTGACTCCCGGCCTGATCTCACTGCCCTCCGCTGCAGCCAAGTCAGGGGAAAATTGAACACTCACTTGGCCTTACACAAAATATACTCTGCACCAAGATATCAAACTGAGCAGAACTGGGTTTTTTCTCCCCCCCCCCCCCCCCCCTCCTCTCTACAATCCTCATTCGCCTAAAAAGAAAACGACCCTGAGGATTCTGCGTCTCCGTGCGAGAAGTGCAATAAGCGGTGGAAAGGAAAGGGGAAAAAACAAGGCTCTTTTTGTCTGCGGCGGGCCGAGGTTTTTTTATCCCCGCATTGCCGAGTGTTGTCTAGCATTACAAATCTCAAGCCCTGGCCTGGATGGACACAGGAGGGCTCTGCTGGCCCTGCTCACACTGTCTGCATCCTTTACGCTCTGCCATGCAAATAAACCCAAATGAGAGAGCAGCTGAGGGAGAGAGGGAGACACAGAGAGAGAGAGAGAGAGAGAGAGAGAGAGAGATGGAGGGCTGTTGAAGAGGGGGAAAAAATAAGATGGAAGGGAAGCGAAGGAAGAGAGAAGTACGAGGAGGGAAGGAGGAAATGTATGTGGCAAGTAAGGAAGGGAAGGAAATGGACGGGTTTTTGAAGCAGTTGCATAGGGACAAAAAGAGAGTAAGTCTGTGTTTGTGTGCAACAGAAAGAGAAAAAGAGTGGGTGCTAACCGGCCATTGGAGGGGAGAGGAATGCCCGGCCCTGGCACAGGAGAATGGGATGGAGGGTGGAGTATGTTCACATTGCTGCTGCCAGCCGAGCACATTCCCTCCACAGAGTCATGGAGACTTTTTAACCTACAGATTATGAAGCTGCAGCCTTCAGAAGGAGTTTTTTTTTTTCCCCACAAACATATAGGGTCCGGTAGCGTTAACACTGTAGAGCAGAGGCCTCTGAAATCATCTGCTGAGGCCAAAAACAGATTGAACAATGTGTTCTTGTCTTTTTTATTTTGTAGTCTTTCAGCAGAGATATACAGGGCATTTGGTGAAAAAAGGTTCCCGGCCAGACACGAATAGGGAACGTTGTGATTATGGTCTGTGCCTTAGACGACGAAGGATGTCCCGAGCAGTTCATGTTTTACTGTATATGGCCGTACCATCACTCTTTGCAGAAAGCTGACCTCAGGAAACCAAATCACACGCTGTGAAATGTTAAAACAAACTAAATACACGGATTGCATCATTCTTAATATTATTTATGAATGAATTCCGAGGGTAATCTGAGGTAAATTTGTTTGTGAGGGCGTTCACACAGGCAATAAAAAAAAAAAAACACAAAACATCATAATGCAGAAAAATAGTTGACATAATGGTAGTTATTAATTCATACATGTCTAATGATGTCTAACATCACAAGAGGCACATTAAGTAAAAAAGCGTGCGTTTATAACAAGAGAAACTGTCCAATCTCTCGTACCGCAACTGTCCACAAGTTAAATTCTGGCAGAAAAAAATCCAGCCTCCTTTCGTTTTGTGAGGCGTACGGAGAACCTGTGTGGAGCTGCTCGATGCTTTTTTAATTAAGGGGTTTAATCAGAGTGAAGCTTCGCAAAAGGGATCTCTGACAACTTATTGTTTGAAATAAAAAAAATATATAAACGTATAATTGTCTTCTCGTTTGCTGCAATAATATCGACAACAAATAACGCACATCAAATGTTGGACCAAAGCTGAAGAAGTGGAAATCATTAGTGTTCAATTTGAAGGTACTTTTATTTAGTATTTCTATGTTATGATATTTTATACTTCCAATCCACTAAAAATCAGAGGGAAATATTGTACTTAATGCTTGACTCATTTTACAGATTAATATTGATATTTTACTTTTGCTTTCTAAAATCTGAAAAATTAATTTAGATTAAGCTACACGACAGCATATAAAGCAGTGAGTGATCATCTGCCATATGCAACATCAAAATGCTGCTTTTGATGCCTACTTTTGCCCAACTCAGTAACAATGATATAATAATATAATATATTATAATAAACAGCTAAAGGGGATATTTCATGCTTTCATTTGGCTTATAAGACTTCACTGAAGTAGGATTTTCAATGCAAGAGTTGTACTTATTATCAAGTATTGTTCCATACAATGTTATACTGTTATAACTAAATGCTTCTCCCACCTCTGTGGTTTTAATGCTTTGTCAGGCTCAACATGTTTCACGGTGAGTGGTCAGTGAAGATTGAGAGTCAGAGTGTGTGAAGGCGAGCACGAACATGACGAGCCGTTTATCTTTCTGGAGAAAGACTTCACCTTTCCAAGAATCTGAGACGAGTGACGCGCGAGCACAAGTGTCTTTGTGTGCACTGGTTATCAATGGCTGACATTAGGCTCAGCTTTGATAACACACACACACACACACACACACACACACACACACACACACACACACACACACACACACACACACACACACACACACACACATGGTTTTCAGTTCTGAGTCTGATACTTTGTGTGGATTCAAATAAAACCACTGTTATTTTGTCATAAAAATATTTATCCAAACTAAAGCTTTTTGAGGAAGAATCAAAAAGTTGATCTTTGGAAAACCGTTTTCATATTTAATTGTTTTTCAAGCCAAAATGGCAGAAAACATTTGCTGCTTTTCTCTGAATATTTTATTTTTATATTAATAATGCTGGTTAAACAAAGGAAGACATTACTGTGGACTCTGAGAATTTGTACATTTCATAGACTAAATTAATATGTGATTAATTGAGAAAATAATCAGATTAATTGTTAATGAAGATAATTGTTAGTTTAACAAATTATTATTCTTATTATAATTATTACCATTATCATCATCATTATTATTATTATTATGATTATTGTTATTATTATTATCATATAAACATGAACACAGGACACAGTGACACGCTGCGGTCTGTATTTGTGTACTGAGTGTCGGTGAAGCAGGCAGATACTCCCTGACATCACTCCTCTTTGTGTCGTAAACAGTTAGCAAACGTGACCTGATGTGAGGTCATCTCGACTGCGGCACACACAGGCTGTCATTGTGTCTCCATGTCTCCACCCTACTCCGTCAGCGGGGACGACGTTCAGCACCGGGCGGATTTGTTCTGGGCTGGGCAGGTCAGCTGCGGGTGCAGCGTAAAAGTTAGTTAGTTGTCTGTTTGTGTGAAGAGGAGGAGGAGGGCGGTTGAATGGAGGTTGTGTGTGTGTGTGTGTGTGTGTGTGTGTGTGTGTGCTCCCCCAGGAGAAAAGAGGACTCCTAATCTGTTTTCCTGGCTCTTCTTTAAAGGGAGAGCAAGACACACTAGAGGCTCCCTCTGATCTGCTGCCCCATCCATCCCTCACTTTCTCTCCTCCATCCCTCCTTTCCTCGCTCCCATCATCTGTCTCTCGTTCCCTCTGCTTTTAGCCCTCGTTTTCTCGGCCCCCCGTCCCTATGCTCTCTCATCTGTTGTGTTGGCCCGCTCTGGTCTTTGTATGGCGACAGCTCCCATCTCCAGATACTGCCTAAGAGCTCTGATTCCACTTAATCACTCAGTTTTTTATTAGTTTTCCCTCGCAGGGTATTTTGTGTTCTGAATTGCGTTTATCTATTATGCTGTTTCAGATTTATTGCTTTAGGAGGCAGACTGTGTGGCACACTACCCACCAATACGGTACACGATGCTGTGATCTCTCTACGTCTGCCCCTCTTTATGCCTGTCTGCTTTCATCCCTTCAAAATTAAATGAACAAATACACAAGGAGGGTGCCGTGCCACACTCGCTCACAACTCCTCTCGTACTTTTTCGCATACTTTTTTATTAGTTTTCTTTTATTGGGCGTCTCAAGCTCTCAACCGCATTTATTTAGCGTGCAGTGAAGACCACAGGGGACCATAATGTGGCATCAGTTTCTCGGATGGTACTCTACACTTGGATCCATCTGTCCTGGCATCTTTTGCGCCTCATTGCTTTACTTTTCCAATTTCAAAATAAAAAATGAAAGTCACAGGTATGGCTGTCTCTGTGAGCACAGATGTCTGTCTTTGAAAGAATTTTCAGTAATTAGCAGAATATTTAGAGTGGCTTAGTCGTGACTGTGGCACCTTTAAATCACATTGTGTTCTAAAAAGGCACAGATCTACTGTTAATTATTCATTAATTCTGCACCGTTGAGAATTTTTTTTTCTTAGCAAGCAAACACTAATGCTTGAGGTCATTCTGTTGCCACGGCTTTTCGCCTCTTATTTCGCCTCAACAAGGAGACATGGCATGCATACTCAAAATATTTTGCCCCAAAATGGCGGCACACCATCCCGGCCCTCCATTTTGTTCTGTCACTGGATCGAGTCTGGATCCTGCACCTGACTTGTTGGACCAGTGTTTGCATTTGAAAATACCCTCTCTCCATGCCCCGCTGTTACTATGCACCCCTCCTCCAGCCATTGGTCACAACGGGTGCCGCTAACTGGCCGCACCAATAGGAAGGCGCCCTCTGATTGACGTTCCCTCCTTCTCCACTCTGCTTCCAGGGGCTTCCTGTGACCGGGGAGGAAACATGGGCGCTGGCCATCACCTCGACCGAATCCAGAACCAAATGAGTGAGAGAGAGAGAGAGAGAGAGTCAGAAAGAAAGAGGGAGACAGAAACGCTGGGCGAGCATGCATGCATTCAAATAATTAAGACAAAGTAAGGAAGCATGATGACCACGTAGATGAGGACAGCTCCTTTTTTATGATAAAAAAGAAGAAAAAAAAAGATTAATATTCATGACCCTGTCCCTCCCATCCAAATTCACCCACCCTTCCTCTCCCTCCCCACCCAAATCCTCCCTCCTCCTCACTTCCTCTCCCTTCCATTGGGTGGCAACACTTGGTAGGGCACATGGTGAGACAGCTGTTGCAGGGCAACATGGGCATCTGTGGTGCTACATAGAGGAGAGGGGATAGTATGGGGGCTGCGGGGGGTGTTTGTGTGTGTGTGTGTGTGTTTGTGTGGAGGGGGGTGCAGACGGCATAGAGAGAGGGAGATGGTACCCCTCGCTCTGCCCTGTGTACATATGTTTGTGTGCGAGTGTGTCCTGAAGTTATAGGGATCATTATTGGATCTATCTGGAAAGGTACAGACCAGATGACATGTCTTCTTCTTCTTCTCCTTCCTCCTCTTCTTCTATGCCAAGCTATGGATGAAACGCAGCACCTGTCCTCCAAGCTAAGGCAGAAATATTAGCATAAGAACACTAGGATTGACCGCTCCAAGACTGGAGTTAGTGCCTTCAACACCTCACACACGCACACTTATGGACACACACACACCCTTCTCCATGTCTGCATTTCTCTCACTCTCTCTCTCTCTCTCTCTCTCTCTCACACACACACACACACACACACACACACACACACACACACACACACATAGACTACACCCTCCCTCCTCCCCCTGCACCTTCCTCTTCAGAGGGAATGGGCGTTTTCCCAGGGTTATTATCACATGCCAGTTGCCCCCAACCCCCCACCCACCCTCGCCTTGGTACTACACACGCATACACAGGCAAACACACATACACCTCATCCCCCATCCATCCCAGCACCTACCACACACCCTTGCCATTTCTCTCTCCCCCAAAGCTCCAGCGCAGCCCCACCTCGTGGTGCCAAAGTGGGCAGCCTCTGCCTTGGCGTTGCCTGGGCCTTCTGGTGCCCTAGATAGCTACGTGTGTGTGTGTGTGTGTGTGTGTGTGTGAGTGTGTTTGTGTTTGCGAGCACTGGCCCAGCTCTGTGCGGACACAGCCAGCCCTTTAAACTGTGTCAAGGCTCCAGATGCTGGGAGAGACTGGGATTAACACAGGCGTTTGTATGCGGACACATACGCGGAAAACAGACACACACACAAAATATTCTCCCAGCCCATATATTGCATCATACTTCACACGCTTTGTGTTGAATGTTTTGACCAAAGCCAGAGTGAGACTTGCACAGAAAAAAAAGATAATGTGAGAATGACAAACAAACATCCACAATCCGCTTCCCTCTAAACCTACGAACTCTCTTTTATGACATTAATAAAATGCAGGATCACACGCAGAAATGCATGAGGTGGGATACAAAGGTATCAGAGATCCTGTGACGAACCAGCAGTCCCTGGCAGTGCTGTGAGTTGATATACGCATGCCAACGCAGCACCTCAGAAAGTGGATTTGGATTAGGCAGACAGAGAAAAGGACCTCAGAGACCTGACATACACACACACCCCAGTGTCCGTACACTAGCCCTTTAGCAGCATGCCACTACCCTGAGGGCATGAATGCACACACACAAATATGCAAAGACACACACGAATACCAACCAAGTGTCCACCTACTGTTTCTTTAGTGGTGTGCCACTGCCCTCAGGGTATGCAGATTTAAACACACACACACACACACACACACACACACACACGTACACACACACACACACACAAACCAACACCAGCATGCACATTCCACTGGTGCCTCTGACATCATTGCAACAGAACTCATTGAATAAGACCGAATTGATGTGAATGATAGCGAATCACCAAGACAGTCCCCCCGCAAACTAGCAAAGGCTACAGACTGCTAATTACAAGTATGCAAGCATGTGTGTCCAAGTGTGTGAAAAAGAGAGGGAGTGAGGGAATGTTTTCTTCCAGTGTTCAGCATCGCTCTCTCTCGCTCTCTGTGTCTTGCTGAGCAGTAGTTATGGTGCCAGTTATGGAGTGTTTGCCATAGCAGGGAGCTGCCTTGGCACGGTGCCCTAATTTAGGGGAATTAAAAAGCACTAGACAGGCCCCTTTGTGGCACCGTGCGCCCGCTTTAATCTCCCCACGCCTCAGCGGGCACCCACAGCACCAGGAGTGGGCACGGTGCCCACATGACCCCAGGCAATATGGAAATCGCCACCAAAAATCCTAACTAAGCGCCGAGCCCTGCCCCTGGTGCACAGTGTACACAGTACACACGCACATGCGCAAAGCGATGCTAACACACACACATACATGGTGCAAGAGGGGCAACACCCAGCTCACAATGGTGTTCTGCAGACTGTACTCATGCACATACTTACACATATGATTAAAAACATGAAACAGTAATTGTGGCCTGTTCACATGTGTACATAATTACAACACACATGCAAACACACACACACACACACACACACACACACACACACACACACACACACACACACACCTCACACACACACACACACACACACACACACATAAAGTAGTTTCAGGGCACAGGGGCATGAAATGAAATACTCCCGCTGTTGTCCCTGTTGGCACACATGGCGGCATGTGTACACACACACACACACACACACACACACACACACACACACACACACACACACACACACACACACACACACACTCACACGTCCACTTTTCCACTCATCCAAAGTTTGTGTGTGTTCTTTTTGAAGTGTAGGTGAGTGTACTGCTCGTCATGAGGTCATCCATCAGGGCTAATGAAACTGGCAGACCCTGACACCGTCTCACTGGGCAGCACCACTGGCGCCGCAAGCTAACTCAAGGAGAAATGGACTGATTTAATTACACAGTGAGGGCACACGCACACACACACACACACACACACACACACACTGCAACCACACCCGTGCACATGGAAGAAAAAGACATACATGAGCAGGCGCGCGCACACACTTTGCATACAGGTACATAATCATGACTAAAAATGCAATCACACACACAAGCACACACATTACAAAGCCAAATGTTAGAGAGCGCACACACAGCTCACAACACTCCATCAAATGATGCCCATTAGCCACTTCTTGCCAGCACTGTACAATGCCAGCTTGCAGACGGGTGCAACCTTTTAAAGCAGATGAAAGTGTGAGTGCGAGCTCAACATGGCTGTTAACCTTCTCTGATAGACACAACTCAATGCACCATCACACCGATGATAAGTTAAGGTGGACTTGTCACATATGCAGGAAAACTCATTGAAGGCACCATTAGCGAGCTAGCTGCGCCTCCTCACTGCAGGTTCACAATGTTCCCTTCCCTAAAACAAAGACCCACTTTGGCCCTGGAACAGGACGCACTCCCATCTCTCTCTCTCTCTCTCTCTCTCTCTCTCTCTCTCTCTCTTCCCTCTCTCTCCCTCTCTCCCTCCCTCCCTTCTCTCTCTCTCTCTCTCTCCCTCCCTGTCTCTCTCTCTCTGTCTCTCTCTCCCTCCCTGTCTCTCTCTCTCTGTCTCTCTCTCTCCCTCCCTGTCTCTCTCTCTCTGTCTCTCTGTCTCCCTCCCTATCCATTTGTCTCCATACTGGTTTCACTTAATAAGCTTCAAAGGTTTCTGGGCAACGTGGCTTTGAAAAAAAAAAAAAAAAGTTACCATGGCATTTTTTTGGCACACAGCATCCTCCCTCTTGCTGAGGATATGGGGTTGCCATGACATCAGTGGGCACCTTATAAAGCATACAATTGTGTATGTGTGTGTGTGCGTGATGGACATCTTGTGCCAACCTCGGCTAAATGCTTAGACACTGGTAGGAAACCCAGGACAGCGCCGAAGCCAGCGAGTTCAACTTTGCCCGCCAACTCATGCTTACACACCGCTACATCCTCCGACACACACATATACACAAATGCACACACTGCAGAGTCTCTACTCTGCTCTCCTCTTGACGGTTTTACATTTAAGCTCCGTGTTTCGATGCTTCTCAAACTGTATAAGTGTGAACATGAAATAAAAACATAGCATAGCATGTTTTTGGCTGTGACATATTACTGATTAATAAACTCAACAACAAAAGAACTGGCTGAGAGCAAACAGCATACATGCGTCTTCTTCAAGTACATTCTGTGTTTGTTTTGGTTAAACTTACCCCAGAGAGACTCAAATCCAAGTGCTAACTTTAAAATTGGCTCCGGATTACCACTGATGGTTAATGTTTTCATACTGGCATCTTTCTTTGTTTCTGCTAATGTTTGTGTGTGCGCGACTTGGTGTGTTTGTGTGTGTGCATCCATCCCATCCAAAGTAATTAACAGTAAGTGCAAAAGTAACCTGAAATTCCCCCACCGGTAGTGCAGGCGTTTAAATATTTAGTCATAATAATAGATTCACAACTCACGTTTAGAACTCAAGTTAAAAAAGTTGTGAAAAGAATCAAATTCAATTTTTAGACACATTAGGAACAATTTAGCTACCGAGGCCTTAGAGATCTACATCAATGCCATTGTTTCTCACACATAAAGGAGTAGAGCGGGTACGAATGCAACATGGTGGCAGGACAAAAGTAACAGCTTTTTTCCCCCTGATATGCTTAACTGTGTCAGCACATACAGCATGCAGAACTTAATAAATAACACTAAACCACTACAAAAAATAGCATTGATGTGTCACACTAAATTTCTCTCTAGCAGCAGTTTTTTCTTTTTTTCTGCATAACAAGTTGTGAATATTGTTTCATGTGTCACAGGCATGATCAATTGGCAGATTATCTTGTGCATTAACTCATCCTGAAGTCTGCCATATCAGAGTCCTTCACTATTGAAGCAAGTCAGGTTTAACCGTCAGAAGACGTCCCATTGTCGGGGCAATAATGACATATTTTTCTCTCATCCATCCACAGTGATAATAAGTCCAGAGGGAATGAATGCCTGTAATACAGGACGAAATTTTATTTTTTACAGTGTTATACTGTAAAATCTTCTTTAGTTAAAATTAAATTGTTCATCGAGTTGTTGTAAAGCATTTGATTAAACTAATTATACAAATGGAATCTTTTTGCATTAAGATAAAGAACATAATATATTTGAAAGGGACTTTGTCAGATATTTAAAATAAAAACAAGAACACTGTAAACAAATCAAGTTTATACCGATGTCCCGCCCCGTGATAGGGTTCAAACTAACATAGCACAACTTAAAGTGAAAATTGTAACAAAGTCCATCCACATTTGTACACAAAGGCACCTGCTATTGATACAACACACATTAGTTTCTGTCCACAACGTTATCTTTTGAAATGTAATAACAATTATCTGAAAAGATTTCATCTATTGTTCTACCAGCTAGACAAAGACAAGTATAGTCCACATCACAATGAGTAGAAACACTTAATACGAATATAAATAGATATGATTAATTTTGCAAATATTTTCTTGGTTCTTAAATCTGTTATGCTCTGACCCACGCTCCACTCAAAACTCATCTACCAACAAGAAGCAATAATAAAATACCAGATATACAAAAAGCACCTTAGGGCAGTCAGCACCCTCCTTTTGAGCAGCACATACCGGGAGCACGAGACCCACAGAACTGAGGAACATCGGATCATACAAACCATATCATTGTTTGTCTGTTTCCCTCTCTTGAATGTTTTCTTGGTGACGTTTTATAAGGGTTCACATCATATACTTAGGTAATGATGAAGTAATGCAGGATTGATGATGATTAAATGCATAAATCAATGCAGGATGCATCAAGAAATCCTGTTTCTCACCATTAACAAATGATGATGTTACTTTCACTGTCTGTAATTTGTTCACAGATGATATAATAAATCATCAGAAGGAATGTTAATTCACATTGGTTGATACACATCCAAGTTACATACAGGTTTATTTAGCTAGCTGTATTTTTGTATTTACAGCATGTCTAATATGTAAATGTTTTTTTTTTCTTTTCTGTCAACTGCTTTGAGAAAAAAAAAATAGCTCCATATTTATATGAGAACAGATTTCAGAGAGGCTGAGCAAATACATGGGCCTGAAATAAAGTTTATGTAACTTTAACATATCGATTCACGTATAAAGAAACTGAACTCATGATGAACTAATCACATAAAGTCCAAGTGACTTGATCCGCTTTTAATGGTGAGCAGCAGAAATTCACCATACACTCATTCATTAAGTCAGTATGAATAATCGTGAATTAGTTAATCGTCACTTAAGTATATGATTTGAACTTTTATTCAGGATTCCTCTTCTCTTTTTATGTTTTTGTATGCCAACCTCCCGGAGAATGCAGATGTAAATGAGCCTGTGTGGCTAAATCTGGCACATTAACATGATGCACAGTAGTCTTGGTGTTTATTACCACGCACTGTACCTTTTAAGATTAAATAAACGTAAATAAATACACTTAATCAGCGGTACACATGATAGTAATGAATATAAATGTCAGAGCCACAGCAGCCATGCTGATAATAATCTGTGTGTGTTTTGTGTCAAAGTATGACATGACAATAATAATTTGTGTTCCCGTCTTGATAGTCGAACGGCTCCTTGACCTTAACATTGTGTTCGCTCAAAGTGAAACTACAATTTTGTGGTCTGGCCTCAGTAGTCACTGCACACTTCGGCGCAATTGAGCCTCCACTAATGTGAAATGAATAGGAGCCGAGAGCGACTGCAGCGTGTCTCTAATTTTGGCCAAATCTTTTCCACACATAGAAACAAACTTCTGATTCGAATTAAGGCTGCTTAACCATAGCCTTTTCCTGAACTGTGTCACATATAACAGTTAGCCCTGTAATTTATTTTTCTTTTCAGTAATAGAAGTGGCAGAAATGGTGCTTTGGTCATTTCTTTGTCTCTATTTAAGACGGTGGTATGTAAAACCAACCATCACATCATTTCTTAGTAAGAATTATTGTTTTTAGAAAATAAAAAAACTTCGCCAAGACTCACTGAAGACAGACTAATTGTGCTCTACATGCTCTCATACACTCTCCACGTCCGTTCAATCCTACGGACAGGGCTTCTAGTGGCCTCTAGTGGTTTGTACATGATGTTACTATGATGTTCATCAACAGATTCACTGGACCACAGCTGTGTCCCAAATCCATTCCTGGACCAATGAGGCAAAAATGAGAAATGATTAGATAGTGGAATCATTTGCTTAATATGTCAGAAAACAGGGACATTAAGAGGGTTTTTCCTCGGGGTAAATCCCACATTTCTCCACGGGGCTTCAGAGCTTCGTGCTGTTTGAGGAAGCTAAATTACAATATTTTGATGGGTAGTAACATTTTTTTTCTCAAGTAGATGAAAGTTACTCGCTACATTTGCCAACATATTAAAGGTTAAATTCGAAGTGTTCAACATATATTTAAATAAAGCACAATTACGGCACTGAACCTTTTGTTATAACACACTTATCAAGGAGTCAAAGATCTTTATTGGACAATTAAAGGTGCTCTATGTAGTATTGGGGAAGAAATTTTAATCAGAAGAGAAAGATCTCTATTGACTGATTTTTCATGTCTGAATAAACAAACTGACTTTAAAGGGTAACACAGTTGCATTATGTTTTACTTTGTGTATATTTGATGGACCCTGCAACCTTTCTAGCGTCATACAGTGTCCTGTGGACCTTGTTTTCCTCTAAGAGCAGCTTGTTTATTCACTTAGGGAAAAGATAATTATTTCTGAGTTTGTATTATCACCTTGTTAATATTGTAAATATAAAAATTCTGAGTTCAAATTTCTTCTCTAAAATCATATAGTGCCCCTTTAAGATCATGAATACTTCATCTGGTTTAAATCATCCAGGGGAATGAATCACTACTCTTTATTGTCCTTATTATGATGAACTAAGATTATCTACATTAAATGAAATGTCTGTTCAAAATCCAGACATGTTTTGGCACACTGACGATGGCAGAATGGGATTATTGTTTAGTCTTAATGCCGATAAATTGGATGCTTTCGTTCCTAAAGCTTGTAAAAAAAAACAAAAAAAAAACAGGAAGGTTCAGTTGTTTAGTAGTATTTGTAATTTATGTTCTTACTCTGGTTTCTCTTCTGTTTTCTTAAAAAACAACAGCGGCTTGAGAGCCTGTTTGTGCTGGAAATAATATTTGTGTGTGACACAATAATAAACTACAGAATTCCGCACAGTACATACTAATGGTCATGCTCATCGTTCTGAACCATTTTATACTCACAGGAAATAATACGTGTGATGGTGGATGTGAATCAAACCGCAACTTTGGAAAGAACCAACCAATTAAATGTCACAAAGAGACATCAAAATGTTTTCCAAGATCTTTCTGGAGCTGCTTCACAACCGTGCTCCCCCATTTTCCTTTGTGCATTGTATTATTGATGAATGGTGCCCATCAGCAGCACACTCCAGCACACTTTAGTTTGCACGCTCTGGTTCGATTATACTTTATTTTGCCAATTTTTCTGAGTAACTTGCCACATAGTAAAAAGCTGCTAAGAAAGTGTATGAGGAGTTGATAGGGTGATCGTTTTATAATAAAAGTTCTGCAGGACAACACATTTTTCAAATATGTCCTGACACGCTCATCATTCAAACGGTTTATGTTATTTACTGTGTAAATAATGTGCACACAAGTCCATGCACTTAGATACCAAAAATCTACTAATACAGTCTGCCCCCAGAAACAGTTAACTTCATAAAACATAAATCGAACAACATGATATAATGAGCAAAAACATATGAACATTGAGATTTTGACACCTAAATCAAGCAAGAAACAAAGCTTTTTCTCTTTAAAGCAACTACAAGGAACTTGGACACCCCTATGGACAAAAATGGTAGTGAGTTCACCGTCATAACCACAAAATACAATGTCAAAATTAAAATGATCTAAAGAAAAACCTGGAGGAGCAGGAGGCCGTTTATTTTTTTTTAGGTTTTTTTTTTCATACTGGCTACCATACAACTTACTGTAACTTTGCCCGGGATAATGTCAACACAGGATCCTCCAGTCCAGTCTGCTGAGAAAACTAAATAGAAATAGGCAATCTTCTCCCTGATGGTCTTGTTTGCTTATGTAGGTCTGTGGAGGCATCAATATTAAATTGAGACTGTTTATAACATGTTAAAAACTATCTGAAGCAACTTTAATGATGACTCTAAATCTGCTTGTCACTGTGTATAGCTAATGGAAAGGTGCCTGGACATAACAGAGATCTTCAGAGAGAGCTTCGCATATTGAGTACACTTACTGCTCCGTTTGTCTTTAATGAGCCTGTATGTTTGTAATTCAGGTGATTTAGGTTTATAAAAAAAACATCAACAGATTTAAACCCCCCAAAAATGGTACTCAAAGCAAAAAGTGGAACTGTCGTAACAGACTTTTAGAAAGCTATTACTTCAGGCAGGATCATGCAGGAGTTTCTGTAACATTAAGGAAAATAATGAAATGCACCTTCATTAGAATTTAAGTAATCAGTGATATCAGGATTCCCCCCGAGTTGTCCGTTCTCGCTCTGTCAAAGCTTTGTGTGACCTTTTCTGAGCTACGAGGAATGTGGATCATCTTGGTCTTTGCCAAAGTTTGCCTCGCTCCGCAAAAAGCTAAGAAAACACAGCTTTATTAAAAGAAATCAGGCCAAAATGAACTTATGGATGATGATTATCCTGAAAAAAAATGTAGGTTAAATGTCAGAGTTTCCTAAAATGAGACAAATTCTGCTTTGTGGTTGAAACATAATCAGGCCAATAAGAGGAAAGGATTGCAAAGGCTTTGGGAAATAAGCCTCTGACAAGTTCTGCAATTGCAGTGGATATGCGCAGTGCTAATCTCTGTGCAGCTTTGCTTCACCCAGCACTGTAAAACACCCCACAGAGCTCAGGTCATATAATTCTCCCCCCTGCAAAAAAAAAAAAAATCCCTCCCTGGGACCCAGAACATGAGTTTAATAGTTATTCTTATTAGCTCGTACAACTGCTGGGAGCCTGCGAAATAAAATAGCTGTTTTTCTGTTGATCTGTTTACGCTCGCCTGAGGAACTTTACAACCGAAAGAGCCAAGACTCCAGAGCAAAAAAAAAAATCCTTTCTCTCTCTCCCTCACAGCCAAAGTGGACTTATTATGTTACTGATGGCAGAATTCCCAGTGTGGAATTAGGACTTTGAGCTCCGATAACGTTCCTGAATCCCAGCACGGCGCTGCTTTTACTGGTGGTGGTCACACACTGCTTTCTGTCTTGCCCTGAGCCAAACCAGCCGAGGAATTAGTCATTAATAGGGGGACAACTTCAGGCTGCTACTGTTTCCCAGACTGATGAAGAAAGAATATAATTGTAGAATGACCTTTGTAATGGTGTGTGTGTGTGTGGGTGTGTGTGTGTGGGACGGGGTTCAGAAATGTTCCCCTCTGTTTTTGAGTGTGTGACTATTTCTTTTTTAATTATTCACCATATCTCTGCTCCATTTGAGCGTTTCAGCTCCTGTCTGTCTGCTCACCTGTCTCACATGGTCTCTATACCAGCTTTAGCCGTCAGTATCCTCCCGCCCGTCTATTTAAAGCCTCTTCGTACCTCTTGTTCCTCGCCATTAGCAGCGTAGCCTCTGTGCCCCAGTGTTGCCATGGTAAAACAATAGAGTGCAAATCTTCCAATCTCCTTAATGTTCACTAATCTAATGAGTGCGGCGGGGATATAAAGCAGATTGCTGAGCATTACGTTTTACCATTAGAGACACAGCCACCAGCTATTTCAGCACTTCTGGGCTGTTTTTCCTCGAAAGCCCCCCCCCTCCCGGTCCAAAATAAAATCAGATTTTACCATTATTTCTCCAGTATGATCCTATCGGCCTGCTGCGTCTTGGGTAGATTATGATTTGGCATGACGAAGAGTGTGGTTACTGCTGAGTGTGGGAGAAAGTGAGTGGGAGTATGTGTGACCATACGTGTGTGTGTGTGTGTGTGTGTGTGTGTGTGTGTGTGTGTGTGTGTGTGTGTGTGTGTGTGTGTGTGTTAGACAGAAATGGCGTAATAAGAAGCCAAGTTAATAAAGGGAAACAATTAGGACATGAAAGATTGACATGGCCCACAGATTTTAATGCTCATGTCTTCACACACACTCATATAGACACACTCATTATCACGGTCTCATTGCTTCCCTCAGGCTCTCCTGACAGGTGTGGCTCCCACACACAGATAAACATTCACAAACACACACACACTCAGGCGCACACACCAGACCAGGCCCTACAGGGCATTTTCCCTATCCTGGGACTGCACAATGGGCACTTTGTACACCCCCCCTCCGAAACACAACCCCAGCCCTTACCATCAACCCCCCACCGGTTTCCAGCACATCCCTTTTTAAATGGGAGATTATGCAAATGAGCTCACACCACCGCGGCACCCCACATATAAGTGATGTGCATTCAGTGAAATCTATAGTCTGTCTACGGGAGCATGTATGGGAGTCAGCACATGAATGCTCCAACGCACTGAGAGACGGATGTGGCCTAAATAAACAGTCGACGGTGTCCCAGGTGTTTGAACCGCACTAGAATATTCTCTGTCAGTCACACGCTGCAGAGCTTTATTGCTGCTTTTCATGTTCTGCTTTTTTTTTCTTTTTTTTTAACTCAAATATGTTTTTGCAAATTTCTGCTTACACCACTAAATATATTCCTTCAGTTCACAGGCGGATCTCTAGACTCATGGCTGAGAAAATAAAAGACGTTTCTCTGATCTGCAGCAGCTGTGAATGGACCGGCTTACAATATGGTGCCTGGAACACATTAATTGAACAAGTTGTCAGAAATGTGTGTCGTATCAAAAGGATGATTAATTCAAGTGGCAGAAGAAGTATCCAGATCTGTTGCTGAAGTGAAGGTAGACATATATAAAAAAAAAAAATAAAGTATAAAAAGTAAAAGTTCATGCAGAAACACAGTTACTGTCAGTGCTTTATTACTATTAAATCATTATGATTGACATATCAGTGCTACTGTTTGAGTGACCTTTACTACTTCACTACTACTGGTGATGAATCCTATTCTGTAAACCGATTATTTTTGGTATGTAATATATGAATATAAAAAGTTGAAACTGTAGCTATCAGACGAATGTAGTGGAGTAGAAAGTACATTATTTATCTATGAATCACAGTGGAGTAGAAGTAAAAGTAGCATAAAATAGAAAAAAAATCCAAGTTAAATTTAAGAGCAACTCAAGTACTTCAGTAAATGCATATTTTTCACCACTTGTGTTAGGTCATATTCAGATCCATCACTTAAACAATACCACAGAGTAAGATAACTATAGTGAATGTAAATATAGGGAAAACCTAAAAACTGTACTTTCGTAGAGTGCTTGAATAAATGTATGGATACTTTAAACCACTGAGAAGTATTCACATCCTTCACTTGAGCAATACTATAAAGAAAAAGATGGAGGTGTATGTAAAAGTCCTATATATTTGTACACACACAACACAAATTTTCATAGAATGTAAAGTGTAAAAAATCAAAGAACTACTGTATGCATAACAGTGGCTCCTGTCAGTGCTATATATATATATATGTCTACATAGTATATGAGTGGATAATAATAAGTGATCATTAATGCGTTGCCAGCATTTCATTTTGAAGCCTATTGAGGTAAAACTCTCTTTATTTAATATCAAGTTGATTAATCAACCGCAATGAATCATATCTTATAAATTGATCACATGTTTTATATGTAATATTTTGATATATAACACAATAACCAGAGCTGTCAGACGAATGTGTTGGAGTAGAAAGTAAACTCTTTCTATGAATTGTCGAGGAGTGTAAGTGTAAACACTCTTTACTAGACCCTTACATAAGCAATACTACCCTGTAAGTAGGTAAAAGTCCTGTTTTTCTGTAGTTAAGTAAAATTAAAAAAAAACATATTTTAACAGTAAAATGTCCTTAAAGTATAAAAAGTATAAGTGTTAGTCATGGACAAATAGTTACTGTGTTATATTACTATACTATTGAATAAGTATCATAAATCTGTTAATATGTAAATGCTACAGTGTGTTTTATTTGGTTATAGTACACTAAACATATATATAAACTTGTTCTAACTGCACACAACAGGCTCTGGATGGATTTTGAAACCAGTGTGTTAGTTATAATGTGTTCTTCAACCAAATACAAATACTTTTTGTGCAATTAGGTTTTTTTGACATATTTTTCTTTATGCCATTGACAGTACAATATTAAAATGTTGTACTTGTAATATTAACCAAAACCAGCTACGCTTAAATATGGAACCAGTGTCTCCAAAACCTTTCGACAGAGAGTACTTTAAAAAACCAGATAAGATCTACGGATGTAACTGAGGTACCAGGGACATGAAGTGACATAATACCATTGAATATTAATATTAGCATCAAGAAATCAAGTTGGAGGTACAGCTGAAAATGAGGTACCTTGAAGATAATGAAATTACTTTAAAATCACCCAACAAATTGGTTTGACAGTAACAGAGAATTATGTTGGATCAACGTGATTCTTTTAAACAGTCTAATGCGAATTAAATGTTTGGTTGGACGAACAATAATGAAGTGAGACAAAGAGGAAAACTATGTCAGTTGGCCTCTTTCTGATAATGTCGGTTGAATGTAAATTCAATGGACTTTTTCTTTCAGTTGTGTGAGATAGAACCAGTTTACTACTTCATATAGTCGTTTAATGTAGTAATGCATCATGTGTCATAAACTTTTGTTTTTATGCACATTTTAATCTACAAAGTAGGGACTACAGCTGTCAGACCCATGTGGAGTGGAAAGTACATTCTATGAAATAGTGGAGTAAAAGTATAAAGTAGCTTAAAATGGAAAAATTACACTCAAGTACAGTACAGTATTGTTGTAAATGTATTGATACTTTCCGTCTCTAGAGGTAGAAAGTATTGAGAGCCATTGCCAAGGTAAAGAACGCAAAACTATAGTAAAAGTAAAAGTTCTGTATTCAAGATTTGAGTTATTTAGTCAGTTAAGTAATAAAAACACAACTATTGGCAGTAATTATGTCCTTAAAGGATACACAGCAAAAAGTACTATATGGAAAAATGGCTCCTATCAGTGTTTTATGTCACTATATTATATGATTGGGTAATAATTAGTGATGCATTAATGAGTTAGCAGCATTTTATTGTGAAGCTGATTCAGGTATAATGCATTTTTGTTTGTATTCTATTGAGGAGATTTATAATAGCAATGAATAATAATGTATTTCATTATATAAAACCTTCAAAGCAACTACAGCTGTCATATAAAGGTATTGGAGTCTAAGTGTGAAGAAGTAGCATAAAACGCAAGTTAGACACCTCGACAAAGAACTTGGGGAAACTTCATTTCCCTCATGATTAATTCACACCTGTCAATAACACCTTATATTGGTCATTGTTTCTGCAGGAATTAGAAAAGTACCGAAAACTGCGCAAACTTGAGAGAAAGAAGTTGTCTAGGGAAGCCAAGCGATCAATTTGGACACGGAGAGGAGAGAAGCCTCCCTCCCTCCAACTATCTCTCTCAGGTGAAGCACGGGAGAGACGAACTGGAAGTTTGTGATATAAACCCTGAGAGAGAGAGAGAGAGAGAGAGAGAGAGAGAGAGAGAGAGAGAGGGAGAGAGAGAGACCGCTGATACTCACTTCCATAGGGTGCCGGATAAACGAGTGTGCAGACAGAGACACACCAGAGATGAACGTGCGCGCGTACACACAAACACACACGGCAGGCTTGTTACATACAGCAGTTAGGTTCGGGGTCAGGCCGGGACACAGGTTACCACAGGGTTAAAGCCTCGTGCACATGAGAAAAACAGCAGAAACAGATTTAAGAGAGAGGTGGATGCCAAGAGTGCCATCTGCTTTAGTTACCCCCCCTCTCCGGTTTCCTCTCTCTCTCTCCTCTCTTCCATCCCTCTCCATCTTTGTTTCCCTGCACATTCCCTCGTTCCCATCTCCCACTAAAGCCACATACATATTTTGTCAACAGCTAAATATTACCATTCATTATTTGTTTTCCACACCACTCAGGCACCGATAATAAACTAAGATGGTATAGATACAAGGACGGGTGTGGGGGTGGGGGTGGGGGAGAAGGGGGGTGGGTGGGGGGGGGGTAAGATAAGTCCAAATCTGGCAACCGTCTCAAGTGTAATGACACCTCCATCTCTATGGAAAACCATCCCCTTTTGTCTTCACTTGCATGGGAGCTCTTTCTTTTTACTGTTTTGTTCCCAGAAAACCCATGGAACATTTGCCAACATTTTTAAGAGCTGCGAAAAGCAGGATTTTTTTTTTTCTGCCGGTTTTTTAAGTCTTCCACCTCGCAGGTGTTTCTTTTTAAGGCGTGCTCGACAATGCCAAGCTCGTCTTGGCTCGTCTTGAATGCCGCGGGCCTCGGGGGGGGGGGGGGGGGGAGAGCGAGAGAGAGAGAGAGAGAGAGAGAGAGAAAAACAAGGTTGGTGAAATCTTATTGATTAGCAGTTGTCGCTTCCTTTTTCTTTATCTCGCTGTGGCTCTCCTTTTCTGCCTCGCTCACTCCGCCATTCGCACACTTTTAAAGTTGTGATAGGGGAATAGGGAATCTTTGAAGGACAGGCCAGGAAAAAAAAAAGAGAGCAAAAGGAATCTTAACTATAACTCAAAACCCTGCGCTCTCTCACAGGGAGTGACTGGACTTGAAGTGTCACAGAACAAAGCTGCCGCTTTAAGTGAGACTTTTTAAATATTGTATAAAGAGTGTTAATGCATTTGAGCGTGCTAGCATACGAAGCTCATGCGCTCCAACTTGCTCGAGGCCTGAATGTGGGGCTTTTATTAAGCGGTGTCTAATTTCCCTCCTCAGACCTTCAGGCTAAACATTAGCTTCATAGATGCCGTCAGAACTGATTTACGATGCACGCCTACATGTAATACAGAAAATGAAAAAGAAATAATCAATCTTATCCCGTTCTGATGTGCTCATGTTGGTCTGATTAGTATTCTGTGGGTAATTGACACAATTGCAGCCAAAGCTCGGTTCATTAATGGCAAGACAGATTGCTGCTCGTTAGAGCCACCATGTGGTGCAAACACAAACAGCAGCCATCTTGCCGAAAGAAAGTGGAGTTGATAAGTGTGTGTTTAGTCTTAACAAAATGTCATGTAAAAGTAATAACTACAATAAGTAATAATAAAACTGTCTTATTGCCCTTGAGAGGGAAGAAGAAGCATTCAGGTTTATAAATTAGAGGAGGGGGACAGAATAAACAGGTGGACTGCCAGTTAGGATCAGTGATACGCCGGCTGGATGGAAAGAGACACAGGACAAGAGGGAGGGAGGGAGGGAGGGAGGACGGGGGGGCTCAGAGAGAGGGATGAAAAGAGGGAGCTGGGAAAGAAGTACCATCTGTTTTTTCGGCACAAGGAAGATAAAAATGTGAGTATAGCGCTCAGAGGCAGAATGTGAGTATAGACTCCGGGTGTGAGAGGACTCGGCATACAGGGGGGAGGAAACTACAAGGGGCACGGAGAGGTGAGGAAGAGAGGGCACATAAGAGCGAGGCAGACAGATGGAAGACAGGAAGATGAGAGAGGGAGGAAGAGTGAGAGAGAGCGAGGAGGACAGGGGAGCAGAGATTGGGTCTGGCAGCGGTGTGAGCGCACTGGGCACGCTCACATCAGGAGGGGACATGACTCGACATGCCGGCTCAGCCCAGCTGGGTCAACGCTCTGCACTGCCATGTTGTTTTGGCTTCCCTTCTCCAGCGCGCACACACACGCACACGAACCGACAAACAAATCCAGTTACCCCTCAGCTCGCTCCCTCATTCTCCCTCTCTCCGTCTCATATCTAGACACACACTCACTCACAGGCAAGCACACACAAGCTCACACCCAAAATGCCATGGTTTTGGCTAGAACCGGCCGGGCGGGCGAGGGCCCTGGACTAATGGAAACGCCAAACTCGTTACTCTAACGCTGGGTGACAAGGGCACCTTGGGCTGCAGATGTTCCTGCTGATGACAGATGGAGCCTGGCTCTGCCAGGGGACAGTGGGCCAGGCCTGCGCCAGCTCCATGCCACCTGCACCCCTCCTCTGTACCCCTCCACACAAACTCAAACATGCACACACTCCCTCTCTTTCTCACTTGGCCTATCTCTCTTGAACACTGGCTCACTGCTCCCCCCCACCACCACCTCGAATGTGTCTGTCTATCTGTCTGTCTGTCCCTCAATCACTCTACCTCTTTCTCCCTCACACACACAGGCATGCTCCTCTTCCTCCCCTGCCCGCTGTGAGGATGACTGTTTGTGGACAGATATCTATGACACTGGCAGAATGTGTTGGATAAATTGTGTCTGTATTGGTATTGATCCTGCTAACAGACACAGCGGAAATCCGTTGTTTCACGACCATAATTCAAGACGAGGCCATTAACAAACTGTTGCGGTGTCAAAGTCGGCCGATGAGCGCCGTCACGAAATGAGTTTGCAATGTTTGTCGCGCATTCTGTCACTGCTATCTGATGACTGAGTGTAATCCATAGCCGCTTCCACTTTTGAGCGGAAAGTGGATTCCAGATCAGTTAATGCATGATGGAGACTGTGTAATGATACCATTTATCTTCATGGAAGTGGTGACAGGCTTCTGGAGGTGATTTCTCCGTCCTGGCTCAAAGACGCGGTCCACCAGGATAATTTGCTTGATGCTGTTGGTCGCCAGATTACCAAAGTGTGCTCAGCTGTAATTTTGATGATGGCAGTTTTCACAAGGCTTCTGCTTATAACTCACAGTGAAAAACTGAATGTCACCAGTGATGCTTCTCACTGTGTCGCTATGTGAAGGACAGATGCAGCTTATCCTGCAGAAAAAAGGTTTTATTGTTAGTTTTAAACACATTTAATCTTCTAAAACGGGCCACAAGCGGACTTCTCACATTAGCTCCTGGTCAAACGTTGCAGACAAATAAAAAGGAAATGGACACATGAGGAAAACAGAGGGAGGTGAATGCTCGGTTCACATCAGAATCTTTTTCCTCACAGAGAATGTAATGAGATTCTGGAGAGAAACGTCTGCACGGCCACGCCAACTACAAATCCAGGAACATCGACTGTCAGTCTGGGAATCCAAGTGCTGAAAGAACACCAAGACTCCAGAGATTCATATGTTTGCCGTTTCATAAATTCTGATAAATCTGACCAGGCTCGGGAGCCAAAGTTGTGTCTCCAGCTTGGCCCTGAGTGGTCTTTCCCACTGTTGGAATTTGTGGACTGTGATATTGAAGAACGCTGTGATTAATCTGTATTTTGACATTGAAATCTTCTGAAGGCATTCTGTGAGTGGAAGACAATAACGTGCATAATCATATGCAGTCATGGGAGCTTGTCAATCTGTCAGCGTAAAAAAAACCAAACACTTTCACTTGCAGATTCCAGTGTACTGGCAGTTCAGTCCCCAGAATGAAATATTGCAGGTAAAGTTTCTGCAAACAGATTTGTACGTGTCGTATGTGTACCATATTCACATTCCTACAACCCGCGTTCACATCACGCGAAAGACATCAAGACAGCATTTGAACATTCAAAAGCGTGAAACCACTGGACACTTATGACGGGATGTGGGACAAATTCAACCAAGTCACCAGAATAAGTGAACTGGATGTTTCTAAATGTTGCACTTAACAGCTGTTTATGCTGAAGTGTGATTTGTCTCTTGTCACAACGCTGAATTTCTGCTCTATTAAGGTTTAGGCACATAGAGCGCTTGGTTTGGGTTAGAGAAACATCATGGTTTGGCTTAAAATAATCTCTTGGTCGCCACGATTACAGATGGAGATTGTCCGACTTCTCATGAAAAATAGGTTTTTCACTACACAAAAACCGGTGGAAATATCCCCAGGTGTCCTTCAAAATGTCTACAGGTGTGACGCAAACTGAGGTCCGCCATTCGGCAGCCTCGTTGGCTGTGACAACGGCATTCCCCATCCGCTCCACCTCCTGATGTAAAGGGAAGCATCTGATGTGAACGTGATATACTACACTCGCCACAGACGTCAACCTTGGCTTGGTTTGGCATGTGGTTTGGAGCAACGTTCCAGCCGTGTTTATGATGAGAGAAGCCAAAACATGATCTTATCCCTACCCTAAGCCCAAAAGGGTCTTTGCGCTTCAACCTATCCTGACCATAAGCACAGTGTTGTAACATAACATTTAAAACTGAACACAAAGGCACGTATAGTCGCAACATATCCGTGACTTGCAGAAACTGAAGTTAAACATTCATCCTGCCGATTGGATTGGTTTTGCAGTTGCGGCTGCAGCTTTTAGGAGTTCTTTTCTGTGCTACGTATGGCCGCCTTTACCGCGCTGCAACCCCCTCCTTCACATTTTCACCATTCTTGCATCAAGCCTGCGCCCCCACCCCTTCCCTCCCTTCGCCCACTTCATCCAAAAACCATGTGTGGCGTGTCATTTCAACTCCCTCCACGCAGAAGAAGGGCCCCTAACAAAACAAAACAATTATCTCTCCCCTCGTTAGGACCTGGCTCGCATCCGCTCTCCCTATTTAACTCCCCTCTTTCTCCTGCCGGACCCGTCCTTCGTTCTCCTCCCTTCCGTGGCTGTCTCTGTGACAATAAGTTGAACTGAGGGTCTCTTAAGTGCTTCTGGAGTGGAGCGTTTAGTTGATTTTAGGCTTCATGTTTCTTTTAAAGGCCTCGGCAGGAGCAGAGGTCGGTTGTGGCATGAAAAAGAGGGTGAGGTTCCCCGAGAGAGGAAGATTAAGGGAAGGCAGGAGGGCGAAGTAGCCCGATGGATGGTGGCATGTTGTGGAGCGAGGTAGGCGCTGATGTGTGCTGGTGAAGAGGAAGGGGAATGGACGGGCTGGCAGCAAGTGGGTGAGCAGGTTTCACCGTGCCAGCTCTTAATTACTTTAATTGGAGTCATTAGCTAAGTGAGCATGAGAGACATCACCTGCATGGCATGCAGGACCGCACCTGCCACAGCGACATTGCTATCATCATCATCACACTCCAGCAGAGGGTTTACTGACAGCTCAACACTAATGCTGCCACAGCAAAGCTACGATCAATATGCGTACAGGCAAGACGCACAAACAAACACATACGTTTCATCACGCATGCTTTTGTTGTCTGCAGGCAAGTGGTCGGAGGTGCTTTCTTCAGCTACGGAGGAAGTTAGTCAACTGGTTAAAAAAAAAAAAAAAAAACCTTAAATACAAAAAGAACTACTGCAGTGAAAAAGTGGTGACTGTATGTGCGTTTAGCTGGTTTGTCCATTGACATAAATTAATAAAGAATCCGACATATCAGACTTAGAGAAGATAAAGTAAAGAAGCAGACATTGAATCAACAAGTGATTATATTTATTTCTAAGGAAAGCTAAATTGTTACCTTCAAAGACAAAGATGAAAACTGCTGCTCTTTGCTAGCTATTCTTGGCTATAGTTAGTCGCCGTTAGCTTATTTGTTCATGGCTAGTTAGCCGTAGAGCCAGCCTCCAGACCTGTAGAGGATACGTTACGGAGGTGATACAGCAGCTCTGACTAGCATGACTCCAGATTTGACAAGACACTGCAGGTAAGGACAGGAGAGGTGTGCAGCAGTGGGAGTGAAGTGACAGAGATATCCACAGTGGTTAAAAACAGCGCGTAGCGGATTATTGTCACAACTTACTCTGTCAAATGAGGATCTATTACTATCATCTCAGAGATGATGTGGAAAGACAAACCCTAGACATTTTTGGTGAATTTAATTTAAATCGTCGAGTTTGATTGAAGTGTATTTTACCATGAGTTGACAATATCTAATGAAGTCTTCAGTAAAAGAGAGCAACTTGAATTAATACGGTGTGCAGTTGTATTTTGTAGAAGTAACGGTATTTAATTTCCTGACATTATATGACTACCAGTCTGTTGTCCCTTGTCGTTACAAAATGGTACTTTGAGACAGGAAGTTAGCCTGCTAACTTCAGTAGACATCTCTGCAACACAATACATAGATGTCTTTGACATAGCATCAACACAATCTGTTGAAAATGTTAATTCATTTTGTTTTAAAATATAACGTTTTAAACACTATTGGTTTTTAATAGTCAGACTGCTGAAGCCTCATAGTCACTTCAAATAAATGAATGCACATTTTGCACATAACCATGACTGTGGATTTTGTCCCCAGTCACTTAAATATATAATATGTACAAATTCTGTATTCAAATGTATAAAAATGACTAGGTCATTTTCTTATATATATTTTGTTGAGTTGTGTACTTTATCGCAAATGTTTCCAACTCCACATACTCACTCAAGGTAATAGTGCGTATCATTTGTGGCTAGTTTGACGGCAAGAACTTTTGTGTGTATCTGCGTTACTCACGTAGTGTTCATCTGCCCCAGGCAGCAATATTTTACTGTACACTAGTGGTGAGCTAACGTAAGCGAGCAACGCCACCCTCTAGGTGTGTATGTGTCTGTGTGGTTAAATTCAAACTCAAAACTCTCTGTAAATGCTGGTACTCACCAGAGCCTCTGCCTCTTTCCCCCACTCATCTCTGTAATGTTTCTCGTGAAGTAAACACCCGAAAACAGACGTCAGCTCAGTGGATCGCTGCTGCGGTCAGGTTGATAAACTGGAGTGAAGATAAATCCACTTTTTAAATCCCAAAGTTTGGGATGGCGTAGATTTGTTGGTCCAGGTGTGTAAGACAGCCTCTCCCATTGTCTTGCAAGATAACCTGACCAAGGTCTAAGTACCCGATATGATGGCTTTTGGTCTTCTGCTACGCACTTGTTCATATTGAGGTGTGCAAAAGCTGCATTCTGTATATCCCAAAGTTTAAAGTTAATCTTTGAACTTTCCTCCCATCGGTAAACAGTTCCAGAACAAAGCAGAATCCAAAGTGAATCCAGTTGTTTATTCTTCAGAGGGCCTGGATCTAAGCACCTGAGACGCAGCACTCTGCAAAAATATTTTGTTTTGTTTTGATATAGAGCCCCCTAGTGGCAGAAGTTATCTAATGTACTAAGTGTATTAAGAAGATATCTTTTAATGGCAAGTATAAACTAGAAGAATGATCAGATTAAGTTGATATACAGTAAATTAATAGGTCCCTATCAGGCTTTAGCAAAACTTGATGGTGAGCTGAATTGGAATCAGGTGTTTTGGATCAGGGGAAAAAAATGCAGAGCAGGGGGCCCCCCAGGAACAGAATTGAAAAATCACTGCTCTAACACATTATAAAAGTGAACGTATGTCAGATCTCCTGATGTTCAACCTCTGGCTCCCTCTTTACCTGATGTACCTCACCTCATTTGTCCTTTAGGAGGACAGCCTGAGGCAGAAAGAGAGAGGAGGATCGCTGTACACATAAGGATCTACAGAACTTACATCTGTTGTCAGCAAACATTAAGCAGACACAAAGACAAAGAAGGTGCTCTCTCACACACACACATATCCACATTTACGTATTTCAATCTACACATTAGTTGCCGCACTTTTAGCAGCAGCAGTAGTAGTAATGATGATAGTAATGATAGTAACAGCCACCAAAACCACTGTGGGATTGTATCCAATGACAAACTTTGATGTTCACATCCGCAGGCTACACCTTTCTCTGTCCTCCTCAGCACCCAACAGACAGCCTGGCAGGCGAGCTGGCAGCCGGGCAGAATGGCAGTAGGCTGGCAGGCTTTAGCCTGGGGCACCATCTCCTGCAGAGCCAACTCTGACCAGCTGGTCCAGACTAACACCACAGAGCGAGCATGTACCGCCGTATCAGCGGGGAGCTAGATGTTAGCTGTGGTCCAGACACCCTCACACCCAGAGCCTGACACCTACAGCAGTACACCTGCACCGGTGGGATTTAGGTGAGAAGACTCTGTCTGGTCTATGACTTAACAGGTCGTCACATTTCTCCTGGCGTAGCCTGTCACCATCCCGATTTCTTTCCAGAGAGCGAATGATGGACCCCTGTCCACTCTCACTTGCTAATGCCAGATCTAGGAGCCTGATCCTCTGTCCAGTTTGGTCCAATCTACCATGACGGTTTAGGCTCCAGCAGAGTCCCGAGCGGCCGAGGAAAATCTGGTGGACCTTCCACTTCCAGCACTGTTCAGCTAGTCAGTGAGCTTAGCACCGTTTTGATTGCTCAGCCATAGCTTTAGACACATCGGGACACATTGGAAGTCAGGGGTAAGAGCTTCAAAATGATCTAATTTGGGAATATGTGTTTTCAAGCCAATTACCACCACACACGCGTACAGTTAATTAACAGTATTTACTGGTCTAGAAAAACATTTTCAAAGTAAAACTTCTAAGCAGATGTGCCAAAACAGGCTCCAAATCCTCCATCAATAATTCATTTCCCCCTTGATACACCTTGATTGACCTGATATTGCTCGAGTCCACCCCCTCCACCTCCATCACGCACACCTCCCAACCATTTCCACGTCTGACAGTTAAAAGGCCTCCACACACAGAGGAAGAGCAGGCAGCTCATTGTGCGTTTTAAAGCGCTAACTAGGCCACTTAGCACCCCGTGACGCTGATCTGATCCCTGAGGCGCTGAACTTGGCAGCGGGCCCTCCTCCTTTCGCTCCTTCCTTTCCCTTCGCCATGGGAACCAGGCCATCCTTAATGACGCAGGAGTGCTCCGCCGGATCCCACAATGCAAAGGGGGCTGACATCTGTCTTGCTAAGTGGTGCACTCTCTTGTGCACCTTGTTTGTTCAATCAACAACCCCCCCACCATCACCACCTCCTCCTCCACCACCTCCTCCTCCTATCCCTCCTCTCCCTTCTCTATGCCCATTTTCTTTTTTTATCTCCCTTTTTATCCGGAATAAAAAAAAGACAAAAGCTTGCGAGGAAGAAGAGAGGTGCAGAGTTTGGAGGGGCGATAGTGAGATCATGACGCCGCCTTCGCCACTGCCGTCACAGGCACAACAGCACAGCGGGTGGATTATTACCGATAGCAAGTGCAGCATTGTGTAAAGACAGAGATGGATGACGAAACACATGAGCGCATTTATTTATGATTCGCTCAGTTTTATAGACAGCCTTCTTCGTTGTGAGGAATGGGAGTTTCGAAAGCACAATTTGATCACTGTCAGCCTCCCCAGCCTCTCCACTTTCTGCATATCAAGAAAAAAAAAAGCAAGTGCCTGATTAAAAGTGGCCCCTAATTCCTCATAGTTAAGACCTGGGCAAATATTTGTCCCATCAATCTTGGAAAATATAGCCATCAACTCAAGATGTTAATCACATGCTAATGGAATCCGAGGGAGTCAATGCACCCCCGTAGAGCAATGAACGCTTTCACTTTTTCAGAAAGCCCACGTGAATGCAAATGGCCATCTAAACAGTCGTTTTGACAGCATGCCAAGGCAACGTAAAGAGCCCCCTTCTTTATGCTCCTCTGGGAATGTATGTTGGGATGTGTGGGATGAGTTCACTTTACCAGGCCCAGGTGCCAGGATATAAATGAATAATAGGTTTTATGGGGCCTTAACCGAAAAAAAAGAGCACATGCACACATAATCACACATGCCCGCTCACTCAAGTGCATCTGTGGTGAAGGATGTTCAAATTCCCACAACTACACTGAAAAGAGATTGGGCATGAGAATAGGTGGTTCCTATACATAATTCAGGGGTCCATGCTGAAACAATTATGTTTGCCTACCGCTAAGTACCCGCGCTCAATAGCTCGTTTGCTCTCTAGTTGGGTGCTTTCAGATGTAAGTGCTACGTGCTAAAAGTCGGCGGGACATGGCTTTTTAATAAAATATAGTAGCTGACACTTGAACACTTGAATGCGAGAGTGGGTGGTAGAAAAACAACAAATGCTCTTCATGTTTTTACTTGAGCTTTGCATGCAAACTAAATTGCACTTGTAAATCTAACAGTGTTGGCAGAGAAAAACTAATTAGCGAATGCCAGGCAAAAGGAATGTGGACCAATAAGACGTTTTAATGACAATATTACACATCACAATATTTCAGTTTAGGTTCATCTAAACGCGTTTTTCTTTTTTTTAAACGTGAACTCGAGTCCAGTGTGGACATCTCCATCAGAAAATCGCATGACCAAAATATAGGTCATTTTGTCATCAACCAGCGGTGGATGAAACCACCAGAGTATTTTACTCTGAAAAACAAATTCAGACTCATAAGGAAAAACAGATACACACGGACAGCAACATATGTAAATCAAATTACAAGTGTCTAAATAATTATCACACAAATTATGAAACATATTCCATATCCTGGCAGGGATTTGACAGAGAATAAAGGTGTCAATCAAAATGAAATCTTAACCTGCAGCTCTATTTCCTTAAGCGAAGACAATAAAAAAAACTGTATTGTGCTTTTTTTGTTAAAACAGCTGCAACACAGTCACAGGTGTGTGGAAGCGGCAGCCTCTGCGCTCTTCTCCTCACGGCCTGTCTCACACTTGCACTCCTCCACCACCATCACTCGCCTCTCCCGGACCTCGGCCCCACAGCGCAGGGGCACAGTCACCGTGTGAGCTTTGAATGGGGCGCAGCGTGAGCAGGGGGACTGGTGGTGGTGGCGGAGGGCCCCCGCAAACTCCCCTTCAGATGGGACGAACAGGGAGCTGCACTGGCCGAAACACAGCTTGTTGTGCACTGTTACCATGTCGCATCCGTCTGCTGTCACACGCTGTTAGGATGAAAGAGAAGGAGAATAGGCTTCAGCAATATTGTCTTAATTTTACCTCTGAGGGTGTAAAAGAATCATCACTTTGTGCTTTTTTTAATTCCACACCACCACAGAGCAGGAACGAGCCATTTAAGTGAACACACGTCGCTCTTATTGCCAATGAAACTGTTCTTGCTTCATTCTTTTTCGACTGTGTCAACAATTACTCATTCGACAGCCCCGTCTTCAGCATGAAATGTTAGCAGTTAACGTTTCTGCAAAGCACGGATACGTTCGAGGTCGACATGTGTAGCAAACGCGGCACATCATGTACACATTAAATGTCTATTCTTTCAGGTGGAGGAGAAGGACGTGGAGGTTATTACAGCCACCAAGGCTGCCAAATGGCCAACTGCAGTCACACCAGTGGATGTTTTTAAGGATACCTCTAGATTGTTCCTATTTTATTGTATCAAAAAGGAGACCTGCAGACATTTCCTGTTGAGGTTTTTGCAGCTATTTTTCACTGGAAGTCAGACCATCTTGACCCGTGATCATGCCGTCCGAAACAGGTATTTTCAGCCAAACCGTGATGTGATTTGGTTTCTTTTCAAAGCGACAGTTGAACCAAAATATACAATAATTATTTTTGTTGTTGTTGTCTGCCTTCTCTTGAATATAACAGAACTAGATGGCCCCTGGCTTGTGGTACTCAAAATGCAAAAATGGGTCATGAGTGAGTTTTTCAAATGTATTTTTTTGGCACATGTAATCAAAACTCTCCTCTTACCTGAGTGAAAGGTACGGCAGTGCACGTCTGTTTTGTGTCCTTCAGGTTGACCGGCAGGGACATCTTCTCTCCTTTGCTCATGGCTCTTTGCCACATCTGCAGGCCTTGCATCTTCTTTAGCTCCATGTCATTGGGGCTTTTGGGGCTCAGGTGGTGCAGCGGACTCATCGGGGTCTTTGGAGCCACAGCCGGACCTGGACGCCCCTGAGACAGGAAAGCAGGGAAGGGCAATCTGGGGCTCAGGGACGAGCCTCTTCTCGGGGTCAGTCCCCTTCTAAAGAACCCTGAGTGGGCCAGGGCACGAGTGTCCAGCGGCACGACCTTAACTATTCCTCGGACGGGTTCATCTGGTCCACCGCCGGATGATTCAAATTCGACCCTTGACCCTCTCACAACGTTGTCAAAAATATTGCGAGGGAATGTAAAAGCAACGGCTGTCCAGGTTGACAAAAGCATAAAGCTGACAGAGAAAGCCATTGTTTAACGTCAAAAGCGATAGGGCTCAAAGCAGAAATGGAAATTATGCAATTAATTTGAAAAAACTGAATAAACAACTAAAAAAAGTTACAGAAGAAATTCAATAAACAAATCTTTTTCTTGTCAAATGGTCCAAGGTTCCAAATGGCAACCTTGCTGTCAGTGCTTTGTCAGTGTGATGGAGGGAGCCTTTTATATAGGCTGCTGCCAGTTCTCACCTGTGTTTTAATGCAAAGAAGGTGTCGCAATTCCCACACCAGACCAGACATCACACCAAGCTTAAAACTCCAGGTCGTGGATGGTCGCCAGACTGAGAGGATTTCAGCTTCAAGGTGAGCGTTAAAAAACACGGTCATAAAAAATCTGGGGCTGACTGCACGGATTATTAGTGGCAAGGAAGTTTAGTTATCGGATCACTTTTATTCAAAGGCACAGGTTCATGTTAGTAAGGCACAAATTGAACACTTAATTTTCCTTATTATTAAAGAAAGAAACAGCATATTTTCATAATTCTTCTTCTTCTTTTACTTATTTTTGTAGTAGCATTTTTCCTGTGCTGCAACTTCCATGTTTTTATTGGTGGGGACAAATGCACATTTTATAAATATTGAGAGGGACCTGTCCCCGTCTAAGGTTTTTTTTTTTATTATTATTATTATCATTATTTTTTTAAAATCTTGAATTGGGTGAAAAGTTAAATGAATGATAAATAAATAAATAAATAAATAAATAAGCTGCCAGAGCTTCAATGCTCCTTTGTAGATTCTTCATGTCCCTGCACCACAGGCGGTATGAGCAGCATTCTTCCAGAAGGTATTTTCTCATTTCATGTTTTAATTGTTATTCTATTATCACGTTTATTTAAACTTGAAGATCAATGAGGACAGGCCCTCATCTTCAACGATGCTGAGTAACAGTTTTAAATTGCAAATATTTGTGTACAAATACAGTTTAAAAAAGAGATATGATACAAAAACAATTCATTAAAAAGAGTAGAAACAGAGGCTGAGTAGTTGATGGATTTCATGGATTTAAATTCACCAAATGGCAAACTGTTCATTGTAATGTGTTCCCGGTTGCCGGGGCATAGAAACTAAAAGCAGATTCAAGTTAAGTGCAAACCTGAGAGACTCTCAGTGACAGCCCGCCACCGGACCAAGTTGGATTAGGTCCAGAGGACAGGGGTGGATGTTACTAATTACAGGTACTCAAATCACTGTGCATTACACCATGTAATTTACTCTGTAACTTTTAAATCATAAATGAGTACCGGGTACAATTTGAATAATATCTAACCCTTTAACCAATAAGGTTATCTGATCAATATTGGGCTGATGAAAACCCTGACGTGGACAAAAACCACAAAACTCTGCAGCAGGCCCAGGTTTGGAGACGTGACCACGACCACTGAGCAGAACAGAGCAGTTGTGAGAAATTTAGACTCAACATTTTTGGAAACGGTCACCTCTTTGATTGAACGCCTGCTATAACGCATTAAACATCAACAGTTGAAAACTAAATTATACACTGAGTAGTGTTTGAGAACACTTTGTACTTGTACAAAAGTATTATTTTAATTCCAGTGGGTTTCACTTGTAATTGGGTAATATTTCAGTCATGTAACTGTACTAATACTTGAGTTATTGACGAACAAATATAAATGCCTTCCTCACTGTCTCACGGACATTCAAATAAATGTAGTTGAGTAAAAAAAACAATGTTTTCCTACAAAAAGTAGTCGAGTGTGAGTCTGAAGTGGCAGAAAATAATGCCTCAAGTTAAGTACATGCACTTCAAAATGTGCTATGGTACGCTAATTAAGTATGTACTGTACTTAGTTACATTCAATCAAAAATGAAGTGGTTGAGATCCTTTGACTGACCAATTCAATACAATATGTCCCTTCAAAGCCACCATAAACAAGGACGTTTAGATTTCTTTCACATCCTGTATACTAGTAGTTACAGATACAGGTGAAATTTGTTTTCAGCACCACAATAAAAAAAAAGAGTATGCTCAAAATGTACATCAAGTTGCATATGAGTGTCTTAAACCAATAAACATTAAAGCTGATGTAGCAGATAAACGCTCAACTAAACACAGCGTCAGGGAGACTCATAGACAGCAGTAAAAGCCTTCTTTATTCAGCAGGTGTTTTTATTACCTTTGGCTGTAAAGCAATGATGAGTTTATGCCCTCTTTGTAAACAAGCCATCTCCTGTCAATTTATTCCCACAGGCATCTTCTCAGCCTCTCCCTGGACGCACCATCATTACACCATCATTAGACTTCAGTGTGCTCTGTCACCCGTGACCTGATCACACGCTCACTGTTGAAGGCCGACCGGCTGACAGCGTTACAATAGAGAGAGTGTTTGACTTTCTCATAGGGGCCTCGGTGTTAAGAGGCACTTTTCAACACGTCTGTTTCCCATCCACCACTTAGCATTATGGCCAGGATAGATAGATGCAAACGACCTGCTGTCTGTGATCTGAACACTTTCTCGTCTGCACTGACCCGATCTGAACACTGGCGGGTGAGATCTATAGTTCCTAAGCAACTGCAGTATCACCAGTAATGCAGGGTGTGTGTGGATGTGTTCAGTGTGAATATTGGATATTATCTCCCACCAGCTGCAGAATAAATGTTTTCCACAAGAGGGCAGAGTTTACACAGTATTATCACTGCTGCTGGTCCCATTTTTCTGTCCCTGTTTGAAAGACGCCTGTTCTCTGTGAACTTTGGATGACATTTGGAAGACTAATAAAACAGTTTTGCTTGAGCCTCTCACTGGGGTTTAACACAGTTTAAAGTGGCAGTTTGAAGATGGCCGTCAACGTTGTAATGAATCCTCTTTTCAGAAAAGGGAAACTCAGTTTAGAAACAGTTTATTCAGCAATGTCTTTTGAGACAAAACAGACACATAGGTCCTGAACCATGTTTCCCCTCAGTATTATTGACTTTGTTATATATTGACTACCTGCTCCTGCCGCTGATGCAAACAACAGAATTAAAGTCAATAATAGGAGATAAAAAGCTTTGTGTCAAGTCTACAGTGTGAATACAAAACTGTGCTGGAAACTGTTGAACTTGTGAGCTGTGTTAGGTTGAGAAGTCTGAAGGAGAAAGGCTCTCAAAGGTGGCCAGCTTGAGAAGAAATTAAGAAAACATTTTTTTTTTATTAGATTTGACTATGTCACTGAATCTGACATTTTTTGTCATACTTTTTAAAAAAGGTTAGATAAAAGACTTATAAAGACTGGATACTGCAGGTGAAATAGAAGTTTATGGGGTGGGGAAAAAGTGACATGACTTGGGGTTTGAATTACTTTAACTGAAGTCTTGACTTGACTTGCCCAAGAAAAAATGACTTGATGCTTGAGACTTAGACTTATTGACTTGAGTCACATGTCTGCACAAGAAACATATTCAATAGTAGAATTAGAAGAAAACAGCGATGCTGAAAAAGTGGAAACATACTGGATGTAAACGTCGGCTTTGCAGGAAGTCCTCATCCTGGGACACAGTAAACCTCTGTAAGATCTCCAAAACACCTTTGATGATAAAGAACTGATTCCAAAATTACAGGTGGAAAAAAGAGGTAATGTTTGTAGTTTTACACTGAGAAGTCAAGAGTGTGTATCACGTTGATACAAAAACAGACACTGCCACGTCTACTGACGAGGGTCATCAGGTGTCTATGACACAGCATGTGACGGGAGAACCTGCAGCTTCAGCTGCCAGCAGTGAGCACACATTCGACTTCACTAACAAGACACACACTCATGCTGATACACTGTAATCTGTGTCTTGTTATGTATCAGCAATTAAAGCACTCTGGACCATAAGGCTGGACCATATGGCACACACTCACCTGTCCATTTCGTACATAAGGCAATTTGACGGCTGTTTTTTTCCTGTTACTGAGGTCAACAGGAAGTACCCCACAACACACAAGATGTTGAAAAAGACAAAAATGTGTCTGTGATTGTGATTGGAAGGCTTTGTGTGAAAAACTGATGGACTTAAAACCACATATGTTTCAGTCTCGGACTATAAAAATCACATGTTCCTTTTCTAAGAGTAACAAAACTAAGAGTCTAGTACCAAGAAGGACCGGCCTGGATCTCATGATATTGAAAATCTGTAAACAGGACATTATTCTTGACAAGAGTTTCTCCTTTAAATTCCCAGTCACTTTTTTACACCCTTAAACCTGCATTAACAGATGCAGATTTTGGTCACTGAGGGGTTGTTGATACAGGACACATAAAGCTGATGCTGCAAACCTGCATGCAAACAGTTGCTTATTTACCAATGTAAGAGTAACAGTACAGGGTCACACGAGCTGTCACTCATGTTTCTGGCCATCTCAAGACGGTAGGTCCTAAACTCAGTCTCGGTCTCTTTAAGGGTATTTCAAGCCTTTTACTTGCAGACAGCTGCCCGCTGTGTCTGAAACAACTACGAGAATGATAAAATTGTAGCTCATTTAAGGCCTGAAAACCATATCAATGAGCTCAAAACACATTAAGGAGCGCCCAAGCTGAGGGGGATTGCAGATAATTATCTGTGGGTTGTGACCCATTTCATAAACAAGTAGTCATGTGATCCTTTGGGATATAAATACAATGAAGCTTGAATGAATAGTTTGACCGTTTCTTAAAGGTTGACATATCTGTTTCGTCTGGAATACTTGCCAATGTTCTCTCTGCTCAGTATTTATCAGAAGGTACAATTTCTTTCAGTCAATCATTCCCAGCCACATGTGGTTTGGAGTTAATATTGGTATAATACACTAGATGGAGTAAAAAGTAATTTTAGTCTTGTTGATGCTTGGTGTTTTCCATTGGTGTGATAGAACAACCCTGGTGAAAAATTCATGACTTCATTGAAGTCAACTTTCTTCTGAGGGACCATCTACTCAAAGCCAGACAATTTAAATATCTTTATTTTTTTTTGGTAATGTTTTGTTTATTCTAGAATTCATTGTATGTAGATGACATATTTTCCATTACCATATGACATAGTTTTGCTTTTAATCTTTACTGACACATTAAACAGAATCAACATATACAAGAGAGAATGAGTCAAGATTGTGATCTTTATTATTTCAATATGATCAAATGTACAAAAATAAATTTGTCATATAACTAAAGTGAATGTGAGGGACACAAACATACAGCTTCTTTCTGCCCTGTGCATCATTACACTGGATATGTATCAGCACATACAGAGTCAGCTGATGAGAGCTCTTCTTCTTAAAACATAAATAAATCTGTACAAATACAGTTTTGATGAACACACAAGCTCCGTTGACGACCTCTTCATCTTTGAGGTCATAACAATGCTCTACATTGCCATTACACACGAAGAGCACTAAAAGTGTGTGTGCCTGTTCTGAATAAAAAAAACAAAAAAAAACTTTTTACATAGAAAGTTGCTTACAAGTACGATTTCTCCCAAAATTACAGTGTTGTTGTCTCATCCCAGATGGGGAACGTTACGACTTGCCAATGTTCTTGTAGAGAACCATCGAAACGACCATGGCAGCAATCTGTGAAGATAAGAGTTGGTCAGCACGTCATCTGAACACAGTGTAACGCAGACATGTGCAGAGAGGGAGCTAAGAGTGCTGCAAATGTACCTTTGCCCCTGATGTCCAAAGTACCTTTTTGTTGAGGCAGATTTTATTGTGTGTGAGTTTGGCTGAATCGCAGGAAATAGTTCTCCAGTTGTTTCGTTAGTTTGGCGAACAGAATAACAATCTTTGCGATCAATATCAGTAGCATTGTTCTATCTGTTCCTTTTTAATTGGTCTCTTGGCATCTTAAAGCAACATTATGCAACTCTTTTACCCTAACTTTTAATGAATCTAGAATTCTGATTTAAAGCAACTTAAGCTAGGTTATAGTCATTATACATTGTCATTATACTTGTTTTTATGTTTATCATATTTTTTTGTATTCATGTTTTCTTGTAAGAGAGAAGATTGAAACAAAAAGATAATTATCTGAAACGGACAAATGTTTGACGTTGTCGTTTGAAAAATGATTGAAACGAATAATCACTTATCATATAGTTCATTCTTCGTTGGCTCTTTAATTTTTCATGGCAGCTCTAGATCCATGTGCCCCTTTTTAAAGGTCATATTGATACCTCGTCTGTATAGACAAATCATTTAAAAAATAATAATACATCCCCAGAGCTTGTAGAAAGGTGCATCTCTTTTTCCTTAGAAACTGTTTTATGATTGAAAATTTGTAATTTTACAAACTTTTTTGAGGTCCAAAATATTTGTTTCGTTTATTTCTGTGTAAGAATTCTAGCCAAGTGGCCCACTCAAAATGTTTTTTTTGCTACAGATTTTGAAAATCACGGAAACTCTTTCCCTCTACTTTTTAAGTTACCAGTACACCAAAATCTGCAATCCTAAGTGGCCGAACTCATTTAACAACCAATGATAACTAAAAGTGTTTTCAATTTCTACTCTAAGACCTCTCTATGATATATAATATATAAAGTAAGCAACACTCTTCTTGACTGGTGGCCGCCCAGATAGCAAAATTGTTGCGGCCCAGATCCAGCCAACACCAGATATATTATATATGCAGCGTGGAATGAACGCACTTGGTTGTTCCATTCCTGCTCGTGGCAACATGGCCAGATGTCAGCCAAGAGCGAACCAAATAAACCAGAACTGGCCAAAAAGTGGTTTATTCAGTGCCATCATTCCAGGCGTTATGTGGGCTGGATGAGGGTACCTGGTGCATTTTGCTGTCTGGGCGAGAAAAATGTAAAGCACCTGGGCTGTTTGAAGTGGTTTTCCGTACCTCAAGAGCAGTGATTCCAAGAGCCACAGCAGCAACAATCGTAGCGTTGTCCTCTATCAGCTCCACTATCCTGTCGATGCAGCCTGTAACCAAGAAGGCCTGGAAAAGAAACAACAGGTTTTGGTCAAGACAAGCAACTGCTCATCAAAATGAAAGATTATCTTACAAACATTCATGAAGTTCAATAAAAGTAACATGGTCGCGTACCGAAGCTCTGTTTTCATCGCATTGACCGTTGGCGATGGTTGCATTACAGCACGTATTTGGATATAATTGATTTTCATTGAAAAATGGGGAGTCATCAAAATCTGTGTAGTTCTTGCCGCCACAGCACTTTAACTAGAGGAAAACGAAGAAAAAGAAGTGTTAGTCCCAAATCTTAACGAAAACTATGATGAAAGGTTGAACTGTCAATTAAGAAAATGAAATCTGTTAAAAGAATACAATCTGGTTATATTTTATTTCATTAAGAACTGACTCTGCAACTCAAAGTGTGCTCAAAGAGCCACTGCTTTCATTGGTTCAAATGATTATGTGTAACTATAGATATCTCCATAAAATATAATTTAAAAGAGACTACCTTCTCCATGGTGGAGTTCCAGAGAGAGGTCACACCTTCATCCAACCCGTACTTTTCTTTGAGGTCGTTTCTAATTTCATCCTCCACTTCTTGAAGAAGCTGATCAGCCTGAGAAGGTGGACAAGAAGAGAATCATGGGTACTTGTTTGTTAATTCTTACCACTGCTGCTGAGTAAATCTATTTTTATTTTCTTTTTAAAGACACCTACCAAACCCTGGAAGACGAGCAGCACCACAGCTCCGGCAACCTCGATGATGAAGATAATCAGGACAATGCTGAAGAACTGAATAGGGAGAAAATGGTAAATGACACTGTAAAATTCTCATAAAATCAAGTCTCGCCAACAGAGTGACATACAGGCCTGCGCAAATAACATTTAGGCCATCAAAAATAACCATGAAATATTTTAGCATCTACTGCTACCAGAATTTAAATTTCCTATCAATGTAGCCTCAGATATGAAGGTAGTTTTCTTTGCGTTCCAGGTATAACTTTTGAATTGTTTTTATGACAAATGGCTATGGCAAATATGTCTATGTATTATGCTGCAGAGAAATCTATTGAAGTTAGCATGCTGAACAGCCAGCCCCTAGCCATTTTATACCTCCCAATCTGGGCAGTCAGCTAATTTGACCGCTAGCTGCATGGTTAACTAAGCACAGCATAGCCAATTCTTAAATATTTAATTCCCAAATCAAATAATTAATTTGATTTAATTTAATTTTGGTCAAATACAATCCAAAATATTTCAAGCTATGAAATACTTGGCATTATTTTAAACATAGGAAAGTCCACATATGTTCCTGTCTTCAGAAAATAAGCAATAATAATATTTTTGGTCCACAAACTTTTCCAAAACTGACATGAAACTGTCTCCTATTAATGAACTCTTTCAGTCGGTTGACCTGAAGCTGACCTATCAAACATGGCTCACCGTCAGCAGCATGCACCGGCTCTCCTTGATGGCTCCACAGCAGCCAAGGAAGCCGATGACCACCAGCACAGCACCCACTGTGATCAGCACGTAGCTGATGCTGGCCAGCTGGGATAACTCAGACGGAGCCCCTTCCACGTTATCCAGTATACCCAGCAGAGAGCCACTGTCCACCTTTACCCATATTCCCGTACCCAGGATGGCTGCACCTGCCAGCTACATGATGGGTGAGGACAGCGCAGAGAGAGCGAGATAGGACTTAGCATTAAGACTGAATGAAATACTGGTAAAGTTGTGAAAAGATACAGTTCAGACAGGTGACATGATGAATAGAGTTACATTTATCATAATCAAGCAATAAAGAGAGAAGTCAGTCTGAGCTGTGCCATAAAAGACGCACAATGATGCACTGCTAAAGAAATGAGAGCTGCAGATATGAGATGTGAGCTCAGCCTGATAACTACGACCTGATTCCAAAGGGTAAAACGTCAATAAAACAGAATGTGCTACTGTGCTAAAACAGTACATAGAAAGACAATAAAGTTTAATGTCATCTCATCTCATCAGCTTCAGTGCTTTTTGTAAACACATTCGTATTCTGAATTTGATACCAGCAACATGGTTCAAACGATTGGGGGACAGGGGTGACAAAAGACCGGGAAACAGGGAAACACCTGTTGGGAACATTCCCCAGGTAAACAGGTTTATTGGCAATAGGTGGTAGTATTGTGATTGTGCATGAGAGGGGCAGCCTCGCCGTGTTCACCGCTCTCTGAGTAGCATGATCATATAGGGGACAAATACAGTCAGCTTTCTTGGCAAGCATGTGACGAAAAGACTTATACCACCCTTGTGTCTTTATGGTAGGCCAGCTGCTGGTTAGCTTAGCTTAGCATGCAGGTTATGGTAGGTGATGTGTCAGACTACTTCCTGGCTGGGAGCTGTGACTTCGTGGAATTTTATCGGAAACACTACATACGTGATTAGTTAAACCTCGAGGTGCTAGATTTTGTTACCTGCGGACACACTCCCCTTTTTATAACTTCATCTTTAGCATAAATACACAGTAGTGGTATTGAACTTCTTGTAGGCCTTGTGTCTCGCCAGGAAAACCCTTAAATGTAAAGCCTATGTTCCAAATGTTTTTCTTTTTCAGGTTTAGCTGTAAATGAGAGTGTTATTCAAAGTCAGTTAATGCTTGCCCTCTTTGACACATGCTGTTTAGTGTGTTTCCCTGTAGGACCTGGACTATGAGTACGATCTTGACAGCAGAAACTGAAAATGAGTGGTCATCTTTATTCCAACTTACAAAGATACCGCCATTGAAAACGAACATCATTATTTTGAGGAAGCCGGAGCAACACATCTTGGCTGATTGTTTGTTGTCTGTTACAGAAAAAGAGAAAAACACATTGTTAGTTCATCTACTAACTAAACGACAGAATAACCACCACATTTGCTTAATTATCACGGAGGGGATTATGGTTATGTGGACAACTTTGCATTTTACCTCTCATAGGAAAATCAATGACATGAGGATGGCTTACAACACAAACAAACACCAACACGGGTCGAATGGCATTTGCTATGGTTATACATTAACCACAGTCACCGGCAGGAAATAGAAGGGGTCTGAATGTCCTTTAAGTAAATAACAAGTGCTTCAAGCTGACGTAATCCAAGGTTTCGGTTGAAGTGTGGGAAGTTGTTTAATCATAACCACACTTTATTTTTACATTTTGCCTGGCCTGCGAGTTATTTCAAACGTTATCAAGCACACACCTGAACACGAAGGAAAAACATATTCACTTCCCCCTGCTTTGAACTTGTATACTCTCCATTGTAAAACTGTACAAGATGTTTTATAGTATGGTGCAGTCCATCAATTCAACCTTAAAATTATAACCTCAATCAATATTAGCAGAGTCCAAAGCCGTCTTTATACACTGTTAAACATTAACAACTTAAATTTCCAGTGCCATAAAATGAATGGCAAACAGGATAAAAAAAGATGTGTCATCATAGTCTGGCTCCAATTGTTGAGGATTTATTTGTTGGAAAGACATTATTTCAGAAGAATAAATGAATGATAAATAAGTTAATGAGTTAAAATACAAGTTAACATTAATATTGATAAAGCAGTTAATATGTTGTTGAATATGTGGTTAAAAGGGAGACTGCATTTCATTGATTTGTCGTTACATTAAAATGGACTTCATTTCCCATGATGCTCTAGGAGCAAGAACACAACGTAACGTGCTTACGTCTGTGTTGTTGTTGCGTAGTCAGCCATGTGTTGAACCCTGAAACTCGCACACGCTGTATGTTTTTTTCTCTTTTCCTCTTTTACGATTTTCAACTAAAGCATTTTGAATGGAAGAAACGCCTCGCTTCGTCATTTTTTAGTCAGAAGTTAAATCTACAATATTTTTGGTGCCGAAACCCGGGAAGCAGGAGATTATGGCCGACGAAGCTGGAGACACCGAGGAGCAACAGTTACTGGACGGTGTGGAGCAACTTGTTGAAAGGTCGAAAAGGAAGCGTCGGACAATACGGAGCTCCACAACAAGACTGTTGAACCAGATTGACGGTGAAGTATTAAAGAGAGACCCGGACATCGGCCGTGTGCGAGAGATGTTGGCCGTGTTGTCAGCAAAGGAGGACAGTCTGCGCGAGCTGGACCGCATAGCGGAGGAACACACTGCGCTGGACGGCGTGGAGGCGGAGATCGAACTCGCGGAGGATTACAGAGACCGCATTATCGGGATGAAGACGCGAGCTCACCGAGTGATCCAAGCACATGAGACTGTGAGTAGAGACGATCCCCGGCCTGCTCGGCTAAGTGATGTTAGCGCAAACACCGCTGGCTCTCAGCGCAGCAACCCGACCGTGAGACTGCCGAAGCTAATGATCGAGAAATTCAACGGAGACGTAAGTTTATGGCAGGAGTTTTGGAGTCAGTATGAGACTGCTATTCATAGCAATGATGCCCTTTGCAACAGAGAAAAGTTTACCTACCTGAAAACGTATCTTGCTGGAACGGCTGCAAAGGCAGTAGCAGGACTCACTCTGACAGACAGTAACTATGATGCTGCAGTTGATCTACTCCGAAGCAGATTTGGAAGGAAAGATCTTATTGTAAATGCCCACATGTCAAAGCTTCTGAATCTCGCTCCTGTAAAGAAATCATCTGATGTCAGTGCATTGAGGCAGTTATATGATGACTGTGAAATTCAAATCAGAAGCCTAGAGTCACTGGGAGTGGTATCAGACACCTACGGAGGCATGTTATGCCCAATACTGCTCCAGATGTTACCAGAGGACATGGCTCTTGAATACAGCCGTCAGAGAGGAGATCAGGATGAGTGGAAAGTGCCTGACGTGCTCAAGTTTCTGCAAAAGGAGGTTCAGAGCCGAGAGAGAGCTTCGCAAATGATGAGATCTTACAACCAGAGAGAGAACCAGTCTGCTCACAAAACATGCAGCAAATCATATTCAACCAGTGACATGAAACTAAAGAAACCAAGCATGACGTCTGCAGCTACACTACACACTGCCAATCAGAAGACACAAAACTGCCTGTTCTGTGATAGTGCTGAACACAAATCTGAAAGCTGTCCAGCCCACAACGTGTCAGCACGTAAGGAAAGGTTGAAGAAGCTTGGCAGGTGCTTTGTGTGTTTGGGACCTAAACACATTGCAAGGTTCTGCAGGTTAAAGGGCATGTCATGTGCCACATGTGGAGGCAAGCATCATGTGGCCATTTGTGAAAAACCCGACGCATCCCCACCTGCTGTATCTGCCAACATGGACACTGTCATTTCCTCTGTAATTCCCCAAGCAGAAAAAAGCAAACCTGATATTGAGAACACTGTGCTGCTACAAACCGCCAAGGCATGGGTTGTAGGGCCCACAAGCAGGATGATGGTTCGCTGCTTACTCGATGGAGGCAGCCAGGGGAGTTTTGTGCATGAGAATGTAGTGAAGGCGTTGCAGCTACCGGTTACTAGACAGGGGACACTTACCCTTCACACATTTGGCTCCTCTGCCCCAACAACGGTGAGGCGCAACATAGTGAAGCTCAGCTTGGAGAATATCTGGGATAAACAGCAGAGAACTGAAATAGAGGCAGTTGTGACCCCCAAAGTTTGTACTGCATTGATGAAAGTCCCTGGTGAACATATACAGAAAGAAATGAACAAGAGAGGTCTCCAACTCGCAGACTTCGCTGGAGATGATGAACCTGAACTTTCGGTGCTAATTGGCTCAGACTACTACTGGCAGATAGTATCAGGCCGAGTAGAAAGACTGACAGAGAGCCTGGTAGCACTGGAGAGCACCTTTGGATGGGCAGTGCAGGGCCCAGTCGCAGTGTCCAGCATGACAGAAACAACATGCATGCACATTCAGCTCAGCGAGGATGCACAGATGGACAAGCAGCTGCATGCATTTTGGGAGCTTGAGTCCCTGGGTATCACAAGTGAGAAGACTGAGAGCCCAGATGATGTGGAGGCGTTGCAGCGGTTCGAGGAAACCTCCATCTTCAAGGATGGGCGTTACCGAGTGGAGTTGCCATGGCGACAAAACCATCCTCCACTTCAGGACAATTACCGCATTGCAAAAAAGAGACTTGAGAGTTTGAAAAGGAAACTACGAAAGGACGTCACACTCTACAGCAGATACAATGATGTCGTGGAGGACTACTTAAACCAAGGAATGGCTGAGGATGTGCCAGGGGAGCATACATCCCCACCAAGCAGTCAGACATATTACTTACCTCATCACGCTGTACTGAGGGAGGATAAGGTGACAACAAAATTGCGGGTTGTCTTTGATGCTTCATCCCACGAAGACCAAAGTCCCTCACTAAATGACTGTCTCTTAACAGGTCCCAATTTGAATCCAGATCTGATGAGTGTTTTGATTAAGTTTAGACTGCATGAAATTGCATACATGGCAGACATTAAGAAAGCATTTCTGCAGATTTCACTCTCAGAAAGAGACCGGGACGCTGTAAGATTTCTGTGGTTCACAGGCCCACCAACGGAGGAGAAGGACGAGAAGCTGCGCATTCTCAGGATGACAAGAGTGGTGTTCGGAGCTTCATCAAGCCCATTCTTACTCGCAGCCACCATCAGGAAGCATTTGAGACAATATGAGCTTGAACACCCACAAGTGATAGACACCATCAGCTCCTCACTTTATGTGGATGACTTTATTTCAAGTGCGAGCGAGGTGACAGAGGCACATGCAGTGACGACCACAGCCAAGAACATTATGTCTGCTGCAGGCATGGAGCTATGTAAGTGGATGACGAACTCTCCTGAGCTGAAAGAAAAATGGCAGGAGAGCTCACTGGACTGCACTGCACAGCCAGAAACACACGGGTCAGTGCTGAAGGTTCTGGGCTTGGTCTGGAGACCTGTCACCGATGATTTTGTGTTCGACCTCAGGGGGCTGCTTGATATTCTGAAAGAAAGAGAAAACACAAAACGAAGTGTTCTGCAGTCTTCTGCTCGCATTTTTGACCCTCTAGGTTTCCTGACCCCTTTCACTATCAGGATAAAATGCTTGTTCCCGGAGATGTGGGAACGAGGGCTCAGGTGGGATGAGGAACTGCCGCCTGATTTGACAAAGAAATGGCAACAGTGGTGCTCAGAGCTTCCCCAACTGCACCAGCTGTCAATCCCACGCTGGTACAAAACACACATGCAGCAGCAGGACAGTCAAGATTTAAGGCTACATGTGTTTTGCGACTCAAGTGAAAAGGCTTACAGTGCAGTTGCTTATCTCCAGGGAGAAACAAAGGATGGAAAAGTGACCATAAGCCTGGTGGCATCCAAGTCCAGAGTGGCTCCACTCAAAAGAATGACACTGCCACGCCTGGAGCTGATGGGAGCTGTAATAGCAGCCAGGCTTGGGAGCACCCTCATGAAAGCACTGCAGCTGGACAAGACACAACTTAGACTATGGACAGACTCAATGATAGTGCTACACTGGATTCGCAGTTCTGCTCACAAGTGGAAACAGTTTGTAGCAAATCGAGTGACAGAAATCCAGACTCTAACTGACCCACAGGCATGGTCTCACTGTAAAGGAAGAATTAATCCAGCTGACCTTCCCACCAGAGGACTAACGGTGCAGGACTTGAAGCAGAGCACACTGTGGTGGAAAGGGCCTGGTGTTCTGATATCACCTGATCAGTCAGAGCGCACTGAGGAAGATGTTCAAGAAGATGAGGTAAAGTCTGAACTCAGATCCAAACACCAGATTGTTGTACAGTTTGTTAAGCAAGACACAGACTTTTTAAAACCTGTTCTGTGTTTGGAGAAGTACAGTAAACTAAAAACAGTGCTCCGAGTGACAGCCTGGATAAAGAGGTTCATCACCAACACCCGCTCAAGCACAAAAATGAGTGGAGAACTGACAGCAGAAGAGCTGAATGAAGCAGGAAAACACTGGATAAAGGTGATTCAGAACCAGAGTTTCAGCTCAGAAATTGACCTGCTCAGAGCAGGAAAAGGCCCAAACTCTGACTCCAGAATCCGAGAGCTAAAACCATTTCTGGATGAAGATGAGCTGCTCAGTGTAGGAGGAAGGCTCCAACATTCTGATCTCTCTTACAGAGAAAAGCACCCATGGATTTTGCCCAGCGATCACAGATTTACAGAAATGTTGGTGCAATACCAACATGAGAAGATAATGCATGCAGGAGTACGAGACACTTTAGTGCAGACGAGAGAGAAGTATTGGATTTTGAGAGCACGACAAGTAGTCAAAAGGGTGGTGTCAAGATGTGTACTTTGTAAAAAATTCAGGGCGAAGGCGGCACAACAGACTACTGCACCGCTACCAAAGGACAGAATAACAGAGTCACCGCCATTTGAGATCACCGGTGTGGACTTCGCAGGGCCACTCTATGTGAAGACGCACAACTCCATGACAAAATCCTACATAGCGCTGTTCACCTGCGCTGTAACCAGAGCAGTGCACTTGGAGCTGGTCTCAGACCTGTCCACTGAGAACTTCCTGCTAGCACTAAAAAGATTCATCTCAAGAAGAGGATTATGCAAGGTGATCTACTCAGATAACGCCAAGACATTCAAGAGAGCTGATCAGGATCTAAAGGATCTCTGGAAAAGCATCAAAGATCCACAGCTACGAGAGTTCTTCTCAGAGAAGGGCATCACCTGGCGGTTCATCGCTGAAAGAGCAGCCTGGTGGGGGGGATTCTGGGAAAGGCTTGTAAGGTCAGTCAAAATTATTCTCAGAAAAGTGCTTGGCAGAGCTAAACTCAACTTTGAAGAAATGTGCACCCTTCTGACTGAGGCAGAAGCCATCATAAACTCGAGGCCGCTCACTTATGTGCACAATGATGTGGATGAACCACAGCCGTTGACACCTGCCCACTTCCTGGTGGGTCAGAGACTGACTTGCTTACCCCCTAAGCCATTTCCAGCTGATACTAACCATCCAACAGCAAACAAGGAGGAGATGACACGGAGGTGGCGTTACAGACAAAGACTTATGACTAACTTCTGGAACAGATGGCGGAGAGAATATTTACTGGACTTGAAGTCGGCCCATCGCTGTGACACCCCGCAGCCTTCTCTGCTGAAGGTGGGAGATGTTGTTCTCATCGGAGAGGATAACACACCAAGGCAGAGCTGGAGGCTGGGAAGAATTCAAGAACTCTTTCCAGGGCGTGATGGCCTAGTCAGGTCATGTACAGTTAGAACCAGTTCAGGCACCCTTCTGAGGAGACCAATTCAGTTGTTATATCCTTTGGAAATTTAGATAAACTGTGGTTTATCGGGGGGGAGGATGTTGAGGATTTATTTGTTGGAAAGACATTATTTCAGAAGAATAAATGAATGATAAATAAGTTAATGAGTTAAAATACAAGTTAACATTAATATTGATAAAGCAGTTAATATGTTGTTGAATATGTGGTTAAAAGGGAGACTGCATTTCATTGATTTGTCGTTACATTAAAATGGACTTCATTTCCCATGATGCTCTAGGAGCAAGAAGACAACGTAACGTGCTTACGTCTGTGTTGTTGTTGCGTAGTCAGCCATGTGTTGAACCCTGAAACTCGCACACGCTGTATGTTTTTTTCTCTTTTCCTCTTTTACGATTTTCAACTAAAGCATTTTGAATGGAAGAAACGCCTCGCTTCGTCATTTTTTAGTCAGAAGTTAAATCTACAATACCAATTAACCAAATGTCACGAGTTCACGAATAATGAGGTCAAGGTGTCTTCTTATCACACTCCTGGTTATCAAACTGAAAGGGGCCCAGAATCAATCAATCAATCAATCAAATTTTATTTGTATAGCCCTTTACAATAGCCGGACGGTACCCAAAGTGCTTTACATCAAAGCATTAAAATAATACATAAAAACAATACATAAAAATATAAGAAAGTGCTACAGTGCTGCAAGAAAACACAAGAAAGTGCTACGAGTGCTGCAAGAAAACACAAGAAAGTGCTACGAGTGCTGCAGGGTGTTTAAGGCCCTCTAAAAGTGCATAAAGTAAAAAACAGGCAGAATAAGTACACCTAAGAGCAGGACTTCCCTAGTCAGAGTTAAAAGCCAATCTAAAAAAGTGTGTCTTCAGCTTCGATTTAAAAAGGCTGAGGTCGGTAATGGTGCGAAGATCAGGGGGCAGTCTGTTCCACAGCCTGGGAGCTGTGACAGCAAAAGAACGATCACCCCACTGTTTAAGTCTTGACCTCGGGACCTCTAACAGGAGCTGGCCGGAAGAACGGAGGGCCCTGCCATGATCACGGACAGTTAAAATCTCTGACAGGTAGGAGGGAGCCAGGCTGTTAAGGGCATAAAAAACAAACAATAACAGTTTAAAATCAATTCTAAAACGAACTGGAAGCCAGTGGAGTGACGACAGCACAGGAGTGATGTGTTCACGCCTGGATGTGTCTGTTAAAAATCTGGCAGCAGCGTTCTGAACAAGTTGGAGACGCGAGATTAAAGACTGGCTGAGGCCGACATAAAGTGCATTACAATAGTCCAGTCTTGAACTGATGAAAGCATGGATCGCCTTCTCGAGGTCCTGCCGACTCAAGAAAGGCTTCACTTTGGCCAGGAGGCGCAGCTGAAAAAAGCTTGTGCTAACAACAGACCTAATCTGTTTGTCGAATCTGAGCCCACTGTCAAATGTTACCCCAAGATTTTTTACATGTGGTTTAAAAAAGGGCGCCAGAGTCCCAGAGTTTGTGATTAAAACATTTGACATAGAAGGTGTACCGAACAAAATACATTCGGTTTTGCTGTCGTTCAAGTGCAAAAAGTTCAGAGCCAGCCACTGTTTTACATCAGTGATACAGTCCAGTAACTGAGTAAGTGCAGTGTTTTCATTTGGTCTCATGGGCAAATATAACTGTAAATCATCAGCATAAAAATGAAAAGACAGATTGTGTTTTTTTATAATTGATCCCAGCGGTAGCATATACAATGAAAACAGAATAGGTCCAAGAATAGAGCCCTGTGGCACCCCACAAGAGAGGGATGCCTGTGAGGAGCAGAGGTCACCAATCATCACAGAAAAACTCCTATTTGCCAGGTACGACCTAAACCATTGGAGGGCGGTGCCACGGACGCCTGCATACTGCTCTAGGCGAGATACAATGATTTCATGGTCAACTGTATCAAAAGCCGCTGTGAGGTCCAGTAGTACCAGCACAGCAGGGTTCCCAGCATCCACGGACAAGGCAATATCATTATGCACCTTTAACAGTGCTGACTCTGTGCTGTGTCGGGATCTAAAACCAGACTGAAATTTGTCGAGAACAGAGTTAATCTCTAAAAATGTTTTAAATTGAATAAAAACAACTTTTTCCAATACCTTCGAAAGAAAGGGCAAGTGGGAGACAGGCCTAAAATTGGACAGCACAGAGGGGTCAAGATGTGGTTTTTTGAGGAGGGGCCTAACCACAGCGTGTTTGAAGGCAGCTGGGACAGACCCTGAGCTAAGACAGGTGTTAATAAAAACCAGCAAACTTGGTCCAACAGAACTAAAAACCTCCTTCAGAAACTTGGCTGGAATAGTGTCTAAGGGACAGTTAGTGGGTTTTAAGCCACTAACCACCTTAGTGAGAGATGACAGAGTAATGATCTCGAATTGCTCAAAAACAGCAGATTGTGCAGGAGGAGCACACACATCGTCAGGGGGCATAGGCATATTACTGATCTTCTGCCTGACTGATGCCACTTTGTCTATAAAGAAAGAGACAAACTCTTCACAGGTTGTGGTGGAGGCATCGGACAGAACAGTAGGGCACGGATTAATAACAGAGTCAATAGTTTTAAAAAGCACTCTCGGATGATTCGAGCTGTTGGCTATAACAGAGGACAAATATTTGGACTTGGCCTCCTTCACAGCTCTCTGATAAGCAGCCAAAGAGTCCCTTAACCAGCCCAGTGATACATGCAGTTTGTCCTTTTTCCATCGCCGCTCAGCCTGTCTGCATTGTTGTCTGAGCAGACGGGTGTGGTCGTTCAACCAGGGATCGGCCTTGGTTTTGGTGTTTTTTTGCCGAAAAGGGGCAACAGAATCCAGGATTGCAGAGCATGTAGAGTGGAAAGTGGAGAGTAAGGTGTCAGGACAAAGGGGAGGAACCAGTGCACTGTCAGCTTGCAGCTGAGAGTCCCCAAAGGCAACAGCAAACTCTCTGGCCGTTGATGGAGTGAAAATACGGCGTCTGCGGGCTGGGGAAACGGGCTTATTGGCAGGTGGGGGGGCAGCAAAATCAAAGACAATAGGGAGGTGATCTGAGATAGCAGTGTCTACTATTTCTCTAAGGGAAACTGAAAGCCCATGAGAAATGACAAGATCAAGAGTGTGCCCATGTTCGTGTGTTGGTGCATTAACAGACTGAGTGAGGCCAAACGAATCCAAAAGGCCTTTAAACTCATTTGCCAGTTGATTTGCTGCACAACAAACATGAATATTAAAGTCCCCACAAATCAATAGTTTATCAAACTTTGGAATTAAATCAGACAAGAACTCAGAGAACTCTTGGAGGAAGTTCTTGTTAAAACTGGGTGGGCGATAAACTGTGGCACACAGCACAGGACAAGGGAGGTCGATCACAAACAACTGCAGCTCAAAGCTGGAATAATCATTAGCAGTTATTATTTTGCATCTGAAACTCTCCTTAAATATAGCAGCCAGACCGCCGCCACGACCGGCAGCTCGGGGGGTGCTGAAGAAGGAACAGCTGGGTGGGAGGAGCTCCGAGAAGGCGCTGATCTCACCTGGTTTCAACCAGGTCTCTGTCAACAGGAGGAAATCCAGATCACGTGTTGTGAAAAAGTCATTCAAGATAAACGTCTTATTTGTGAGAGATCTGGTGTTTAACAGCGCCATATGAACTGAGCATCGACCAGACCGGTGAGAGAAGCGGCTGAGCGGGCGGAGATTCCCCAGCGCACAGCCCCGCTGGGAGGCTCGCACCGGCCGGCAACACGGGAGCAGCACCCCGGTGTCCCGGAGCACTGGCCGGAGCCAGCGATATCTGTACTCCACGGAACTCCGCAGATCGTAGCCGCTGTAGTCTGTGAGGGATCCGGCTGGCAAACGACGACGATCGTGCAAGGAAGAAGCCAGATAAGTTTTCAGTTTGATAAGGATCCCTCCCCGCTTTCCGCGTCTTCTGCGGCGACTTTTGCGAGGTAACCAGCAGGAGAGACGCCGTAGATGTGGCGGTATGGACGCCAGGAGAGGCGGCGGCGTCTTAGAGTGTCCACCAGAGCCGCAGATTGATATCTTTTCGAACGAGTCACGAATATTAATAAGTGTCAGGCGATCATACACCTGCAGCGGTGACACAATCCGTGCAACAAATAGCAGGCACAAGAAAAACAGCAACACACTCAGCAGAGGGAGACGGCCAGCCAAACACAGGGGCGCCATCTTCCAGGATCAAGTACTGTGGTTGAAGAAGAAGAACCATAAAACACACACACCTTGTCCCGAACATGGTACCACATTGCTTTTTCCATCTATGATCTGCGTCAGAGAAGTGAGCTCACTTTTATGGTTATTGAACCGTGTTTTTCTTCCTTATTGCAACTTTGACAGGAACTGACTGTCAGCAGCTGTTCCCTTATGTTTTAAGAGGCAATAAAACATTTCCATGAAACCGGAGAACACTCAGTATATGGCTTTGTGGAAATCATCGCAGATATTGGCCTGTTACAGATACAGTATATCCGTATCAGTACATATGTGGACCAATATGTGCTGGTATGAAAAGTATTATTTGACATGACATTGCAGAGCAGGATGGAGGGATCATTGCCATACAAGTATTTATATTGTCCGATGTGTCCATTTAGAAACTTTCTACAAGTGTTATAAAAGTACTCAAAAGTACTTCTGTAAAAGTAAAGCTATTGTAAAGAAATACACTGTCATAATATATTATTACCTGATTAATATTATAAATATTACCTTCTGAATTTCTTAATTTCTTTTCAGAAACCACATAGAGCACCTTTAGGTCACAAAAGTAATTTTCTGGCAACAATTGTACTCAAGTATCAAAAGTAGAAGTAAATGTAAATGATACATATATTTATGTTTGTATGTGCGATATAATGTGTTTGTTTATTTAAAAAAATCTAATAGCCGATAAAATAAATTCATTGTAAAGTGCGCTACTTCGGCTCTGATGTGACTTATAATCTGCAAAGTGACTAAAGTTACCAAATAAATGTGGAGTAACAAGTGAAAGTATAAAGGAGCAGAAAAGAGAAATACTTAAGTAAAAAAAAGCTAGTGTGTCAAAACTGCACTTGAGTATAATACTTAGTTACATTCATCACAGCTCTTTTATCAGCATCGGCTCCAAAAGTCGAGTATCGGTCTACGTGATCTCAAAGTCACACGCTGTTTATTTGAATACATTTAATGGAAGACTTGAGGCGTCAGAACAGGGCAAAATGCAAAGTCAGAGAAAAAGAGTTTAAGTTCCTACGTCAGCTCTGTTCTTGCCAAAGGTTCATGTTTAGCAGGCAGAGTCCAAGGTTTTTTTTTATTCTATCTATACTGTTAGAAGACTGGGCTAGGCAATCGTTGGCTTATGAAGTCTGTAGTTGGTTATTATTGTGTTGTCACCCATTAAACAGGACAACGGCTTCAACAAAATGTCAATACTTGGACATTACAGAGAGGTAGCCACCAAGAACCTCAATTATCAAATAAAAAGTATGTTTCACTTGTCATCCCTTTGTAAACTTTTCACTTTGGCAAAAGTAAACCAGGTCAAGTCATACGCTCATTCACTACGCTGTGTTTTCAGGTGGGTTTAGAAATGAAAAGTTTTTTAACTGTTAATCATACAGTTGATTTAAAGTATGAAAGTATGAAGCTCCTACCTGTACTGCAGAGAAGTCTGTGCGTCCGCTGAGTTCTGATCAATCAGGCGTGTCTGCTCGACAAGGCTTGCACATCGCCTTTTATCTTCTCATGGGTTTCACACACACACACACACACACATACACATACACACACACACACACAGATAGTTCATGACCTACACACACACGTCACCGACCTGCAAGCAACATTTCCTGGTGACCAAAGTCCCCTTTTAAAAATAGAGCAGAAACTTTCACAACCACCCACTTTATAACCAAGTCACGGTCCAAATAATATTAATCTTCATTAATGATTCTTTACATTTAACACAAAGCCCAAGGACTGTTTCAAAGAGAGCAGCCAATTCAAGGAATTATATCATTTAATGTTGGGAATTGATTAATGTTTTCATTTTTTTAATGAATGGGAAAACACTTTGGGGATAAAATGCAGTGACTGATTACTAATACGTGTCAACACTGTGTAGAATCGTTTCTAATAATTCAAAAGTTGGTTGATACAGAAAAGCAACATTCATTGATTTTCACAAAAACCAACAGACATAATTCATAGATCCACATCTTTTAATCTCAACTTTTAGAGGGACACGATAAACTTGGAAAATGAAATATTGAACAAGCATTGATTGGAACAATTAAAAAAAAAAAAAAAACACACAGGAAACTATAAATTAAAAGCAAATGAGAATATCCCTCCAAAACAGGACGACGCACGCGGATGGATCTGGAATGACACAGCACCATCAGGGTATGTTTGACCTCAACCTTCAGGTATGTTTGACTTTGGACCGAACAGTTAGTGAGCTTTTTCTTCCTCAGCAGGATCGCATGGTGGCAGGTTCACAGGATACACAGTGTGCAGTAACGAGTCACAGTGATGTATTTTCATGCAACACCCACAGGGGGGCAGCATGATTAAAGTAAATCACAGTGATTTCCATTCCGTGCCGACCTGTTTCAACGCCGCTCATTCACGTCCTCGCCTGCAACAGGTGCTGTTCACCCACTAGACTAGAGAGAGTAAAGCAGAGGTGTCGGCAGAAGGCACAGCAGCTCTTTGGCATCTCAGCATAACAGTCGCATTCAAATTACAATGAAGAGTCGCCACCAGGTCGGGAAAAGATCAAATGAAAAACAAGGGAAGCCAAGCATCCATGATAGTATTGCAGTAACATATGATAAAGTACATTCACAATGAGAGATCGTTGACCGTGAGTACGAAGCCCGCTTTCTATGAGTTTCCAGCTATCAGCATGCGCAGCCGCCCTGGCTGCTGCGGGGCGTCTCCTTCAGGTCGGTTCCCTTGTTGTTGGCCGATGGACTGGCCTCGCCGTTGGGGCTCTCGTTCATCTTCTCACAGATGGCGTCCACCAGCTTGTCAAAAACCTGCTTCACGTTGATGTTGTCTTTGGCACTGGCCTCGAAGAACTGGAAGCCTGGAGAGAGCGGGGGAGAAGAGTGAGAGATGATTAATAACTGATGTTTGGTTTGTGTGTTCTTGCTGACTGTATGATAAAAGTGTGTGTGTGTGTGTGTGTGTGTGTGTGCGTGTGTGCTGACCAAGCTCTGTAGACAGTCGTTGGGCGTCTTCAGTGGGGACCTGCCTATCATCTTCCAGGTCCAGTTTATTGCCAACCAGCGCTACTTGTGCGTTCCCCCATGAGTACGTCTTGATCTGGGTTGCCCTGGGAAATGCCAACACAACAGTATTTCACGAGTCACGATTTCATTGCTGTGCTACTTTATTGTCCTTTTTACTCCATTACATTTATCTCAAAGGTAATGTCGACTCCACCTCAACCAGCTGTGACATTAAAAATTAGCCATCAATGATAATATTCCAGTGTTGGAATGGAACAAACAACATTTACTCGCATACAGAATGTAAGTGCAATCTTGATGTACTTGCACTTTACTTGAGAATTAGCATTTTCTGATTCTTTCTTTTTCTACTTACACTACATCTCAGAGGAAAATATTTTTGGGTTCTTTCATTTACATGTTAGCAAATGGTCACATGATCAGTACGGTCAGGTAAGTAGCCACATCATTACTTGTAGTACTTTTAAGGGTATTTGATCCTAAACATATTGTACTACTGTACATGTATATTCTTCTTTTAAAGAAAGAGTTTAATACAGAACTTTAACTTGGTGGTATTGATACTTTTATTCAAGTAAAAGACACAAGTACTTTTTCCACCACTAATATTTAATATTATATATATATCATTATATATTATATTTACTATGATGTATATAAATACATAACACTGAAAAGGGCCATAATATATAGCTTTTCATTTGCCTGTATTTATTTCTAACATTTTTACTATTAATACTGCTGTTGTTCTGTAGGATTTTAATCAGCAGGTCTTTATGCTTTGAACACAGTAAATATTTTACAATTAGCGTTAGAGTTAAATTGTCAGATGTGTCTCTATATGAACAACTTTTTACTGTGTTTGTGGTTATTGGCAGTTTTTCCTTGCTGTATGCTGCTGCAGAAATGGAACAAATTCTGCCAAGTTTTGTTTTGTGCATTTACACAAAGCAAAAGAGCAGCAGGGTGTCTCCAGGTCATAAGACAACCGATAACAACAACATAAAAGGCCAACTGCAAACACGTGTCTTCACCTACTGGATAACAGGCGCACACAGGCACCACATAGTGGTTTGACAGCTTAACGTTGCATGTGGGGGTTTACTCACCAGTCCTGTACTGCACAGAACGACTCCTGGCTCGTGATATCGTACATCAGCAGGAACCCCATGGCTCCTCTGTAGTACGCTGTGGTGATGGTCCGGTACCGCTCCTGCCCGGCTGTGTCCTGTAAAGAAACGGCACACCTGAGAAATTCGGGGTCTTTTTTGGGGACTTTTATTGTTTAAACCACATCCTGATCTCAAGAGAACAGCACAATCACAGTTATATTACTCCCCTTTCTGCATATACAGCATAATCCATAACTTTAACAACAAATGTGTTCCTTCCATGGAAAGATTCCTGAGGGAAGAAAAGAAATGGTTAACCTGCTTCCCGAGGAGGAACGGTGAATCATTAACTCTGTTGTAACAGAAGTTGATCCCTCCCTGCATGTGTTGATTGTTGCCACACCCTGTAAATACACCAGGATGTGCTCCCTGCTCTGCAGCCATGCCTCAAGGGGCAGAATAAAGATCTGAAGATGTTATTTTTCTTCTTAATGCTCTCTGATTGTGGGAAAACTATTACAGCATTAACAGAATACAGATTAACATCTGGTGAGGATAAAGAATGGGAGTTTAACGGATGAATCTAAGGTTTAAATTTTCCCTCTGAAGGTGAAGATTTACAGCTTGCAGAGGCCCACATTATACCTATGAGCAGTCACACTGTGAGAGTCGCAACATGAGATGTTACCACCGTCTCAAGCTTTGGTGCAGGGTTTTATAAAAATGAGCTCATCTCGTTTTTAATGGCCTCATGACACCCATTCAGCAGCCATTTTCCCTTCCTTGTGAAAAAGTATGCAACTGTATCATTGTTAGGCAGAGCAGAGAAGCCATGCTATGCTGAATATATTAAGCTAAAAAAAAAAGAAAAAAGAAGATGTATTACTTTCATCTAACAGCAGTGCTGTGGGTGAGTCCGTGCCTTCCACTAACATTCAGTAATAGATCTGTCCTGGGTGTCAGTCTGCGTAGTAAGCACATTCGGCTCCAGCAGCTCAAACACATGCATCTTTCATGAACCCTGCCGTCTGGGGACGATGTTAAACATCAACTGTCATTAACTCCACAGTGTGAGAAATTAGTTTACGCCACATCCGTGACAGGCAGCAGCGTGTAAGAGGGCAAACTAGGGGACGGGGTGACGATAAACAGTGTGTGTTACGTAACAACACTTTCAAAAGCACTTTTCACTCGGCTGTGTTTTTAGAGGTAAATGCCGTTAATTACCTCGAGTAAATTACAGCTCTGACATTAAAGAGACTGCGGCGTTTTACACTCCGTTTTGCTGATATATTATGTGTCAAACCTGTGGGCTCTCTACAGTGTAATTTTTATCTGTTGTTAATGAAAAAGGCTCCCTGAGCTCTCTACTGGAAATTATGAGGAGGCTCTTTAGGCCTCAGTTATGTGAGCGTCACAGCTTTTTATAAACTGATATCTCTGCTGTAGGCTAGCTAGACTATTAATCCTATAGAACAGGGCTGCCCAAAATGGGGCCCGTGGGCAGAAGTTGGCCCGCCCCAAGGTTCATATCATATGTTTCTAGAGAAAAAATATGTATAATTAAAGGTACAATATGTAAGAATTTTAGTTGGAAATATTAAAAAACTAACTACAATTTATCAACAGAATGGGAAGTATCATGTTGAAGAGGTATCTACTGAAGTTAGCATGCTAACCAACAAGCCCTGGCCTGGTCTGTCCTGGTGCAAAGCTCCTGTGCTAGTGGTGTAAGCACCTACACTTCCCTGGTGCTCCCAGCTCACAGTCTGGACCTGAGTTAACTGACCAGTAGTAGCTAGTGTTAGCAGCGTTTAGCTCTATCAAAAGAAAATTGTAATTTGTAAGAATGTGAGAGACGGTAATTCTGTGCTGACCTGACTAAAATAAACTTTATCTGGGTTTAAATTTAGAGTGTTTGTGTGTCATGATTATATTTTCATTCCGCAAACAGAACAAAGGGGAATTACTTTGAAGCAAAAATAAAAATAACATTTGTGTTTTCATCCAGATTAAGTGGTCCAAATCCTTCCTAACAGTGTCTTTGTGCAGATGTACAGGTTAATTCTGACACAACTTGCCCTGAGCTAACAGTTAAACATGCACAGAGGTAGATTAGTCTTGAGATAACAAAAAACTCAGGCTCAAACAAGGTCACTAATTCGATTTTCCTCCAGGCTGTCTGCCATTTGTGATGTCAATTAAAACACAAGGCAACCGGCACTACATAAAAAGCAGTACATAAAAAAACTTGATCAAATAAAACCGCAGACATTAGGTTTTTACACTCAGCACTCAAACTTTTGTGTGCTGAGTTGAATCACTCAAACTGTAACTCAGCTTCTGCACTGAGTAAACATCAGTTTGTATAGTTTCTTATCTGCCAGACTTCCACTCTTTCTTCCTGCTGCAGAGGAGAAACTAGACTGTGTGCGTACAAACAGTTTGAAAGCAGGAAGGTGAAGGAAGGTGAAGGATATTTCATGAACTTTTCTCTGTGAATCATTGTAAGGACACTTTGCCACAGTTTCAGCTCCACAGCACAACAGTCCAAGTTGGAAAAAGATAAAAACAAAAGTTCCTATAATACCATATAATAACAATAATAATAATAATAATAATAATAATAATAATAATAATAATAAAAATAATAATAATAATAATAAAATAATAATATAATTCAAATATTGCTTTAATCTACAATAGTTTATGATAGTCACATAGCTTTGTCTGTAAAGTATCACTTTTGATATTTCTATGAACATTCAGAGTGCATATGAGTACATAATCTGTCGGCAATGGACAAGATTTGGTGTCAGAAGCATTCTGGTTTACGTTTCTAAAGTATTGACCATCATATTTGAGCGGTCTTTGGTTACATACAGCTAAAGTGGGCCAAAGAGCTATCTCAGAACCCAGCAACCAATGTCTGATGACACTTTTTTTTTAGAAATTAGCTGACATATGTTTACAGATATTAGCCAAAATGTTCTCTGGACATCTCAAGTAGCTAATTGGACTGTAAACAATGACTGACGCACAGAAGAGAAGCTCTTGGCACGGATATCCGTTATCCATACATCAATTGGCTACACTGGCTAGCGAAGTCATGACCTGATCTCTGATTGTCTAGTGCTCGTTGCCTACGTTGGTTGGGTTGGTCAAGTGAAGGCTTTAACAGTGACAATGGTTAGGGTAAGAGAGGCAGTGAAGGATAGGTCAAACCTTCACCATCCTGGGAAGCAAAATATTGTTCAGATAAAGCCCCGAAATATAGACTGTTGCTGTTAAATCAGACGATGGCCGATGGGCTCCGAGATCTCACTACTAGTGCTCACTAATTGGTCCTTGGACAGAGAATTGGACAGTGTGAATTAAATACATTTCAAAACTAGAGACATCTCTTACCAGCATGTAGAGATTAATACTGTTTATATATCACATTCGAGTATCTCATATAAATACATATATATATGTATATATGTATATATACATATATATATATGTCTCGTATATTTTTCATACCCAGATCTGAAGTTTGACCCGCTTGTCGTTCCTGTAGATAGTCTTGACTTTGAAGTCGATGCCCACCGTGCTGACGAAGGCTGAAGTGAAGGAGTCGTCGGCGTAGCGGAACAGGAAGGAGGTCTTTCCCACGCTGCTGTTGCCGATGATCAGCAGCTTAAACATGTAGTCAAAGTTTTGGTCGGCGGCATCCTTCTGCTCCTGGCCCGTCCCTGGATCTCTGGCTGATGCCATCTGTCGAGGAGAAGGATGGATGAAATGTGTGACCATACAAGGACTATGCAAACAACTTGTGCTGAAACGATTAATTTATCAATTCAACGCCAGACATGTTTTTGTTCCAGATCTGCTGCTTCTCTCTAATATAATTGTAATTTTCTTTTGGTTTCAGACTGTTGGTTGGACACAACTAGAGATTCAAAGATATCAGCTTCGGCTCAGGGAGATTTACCCAAAACCCTTTATTCCAATGTTTTCCATCATTTTGTAGACAAAAGGCTTAATCCATCAAACAGTAACACACCGAAATACATAGATTATAGATGTATGACATACAGCACAGTAAACTAACATTCCAGGGAACGATAGTTGAGTCTCACTGGAATACTGGATCACTTGGAAGAGACTGATCCGATCTCACCCAATCAGAATGAATCAGGTTGAGAGAGATGTTGTAAACTTTTGTTAATCTGCTCAACATATAAACTTTTAATGGATCAGTTCTCTTTGGTTGGAAAACATACATACATACATGTTCTTTCTGCATTTTGCCTCATTAGAGACCAACATTAGGGGACATTTTTGGGAGGGAGAGTAACATGGTGGTAGAATAACAAAACCACTACAACATTTTTGTTTGTGATCTTAAAAGATTCAAGGATTGTTGAAGAAGTTGTTCAAACAAGTGTTTGAGACGACAAACAAAGCCGGAATCCACCAAAGCAGTCCATCGGTCTTGGAATATATTTAATGAACAGAGTGAATGAATTCTAATTTTCTCAGTAACGGTTCTCCTTCGTTATTTTCGGCTGGTGTAATTACAGCAGATTCGACATTTCACAGCAGGTAGAACCACTTTTCTGCTGCGGCTCAGGAGGTAGAACGGTCATCCTCCAAACGGAGAGTCGGGGGTTCAGTCACCGGCCCCCTGCAGTCGACATGCTGAAGTGTCCTTGGGCAAGACACCGAACCCCAAATTCCATCCATGTTTTCTTTCGTTCTCTTCTGTTTAAATGCCTTCCCTACGTAGTGCACCTTTAAGTTGGGATCTCTAATCAGAATGATTCCAGTCTGATTGAAGACATACTATCCCTGTAACCACAGCTACTGGGTCGCAACATGCAACAAGTATGTCAAGTATTTCTTCAGCTGATAAACAGTCTATTCTGGGGAGAACATGCAGCTAAAGAGCTGATCTGGACAGTTGGCATTTGACATGAGCGATGGTTATGATTCGGCTCCATCAGGCTTATTTAAACACTGTGTGGGGGTTGGATGTCTGAGAGGAGAGTACTGATGTGCTCTAATGTCAGAGTGAGGAATCTCCGCTATTTGAGAGTTCAGGTTTGCCCTCACATGCCTGAAATGAATCCAGCTATTGGAAAGAGGAAGTGCTGTTTTAAAAATCGTCCGTCTCCCTCCCTCATCCCTCTCGAGCGCTCTCATCCCCTTGCTGTGAATCATCACGGCCGAGGCGTGCTCCTTCCGCGGTTTCTCCCTCCATCCCTCACCCACTGCCCTCCCTGGACATCTGTCACGTGGACACAAACTTATGGGATCAGTGGACGCTGAGCGGTGGGCAAGGGGCGATAGATCCTCCGCCCCTCCTTGTATGTTTCATCCATCACACATCTGACCATTCGTCGACACACTGACACTCCTATTTAAACGTGCACGCACACAAACACACCCATTTATCTTCCTCTACTCTCCGTCATATTCATCCATCTATGCATCCCTCCTGTCATCATCCATCCATATCTAACCCTCTCCACACTCTCTCCTTCCTCCATCTCTCTGCATCATGAGGAGGCTGTGCCATCCATTCAACCACACATCCACCCCACCCACCCTCCCCTTGTCGTAGAGCCTGCACTACACTCCTCCCTGATCGCTGTGATCTCTCTGGAGACCAGCTCAGCATTTACCACTTTCAACACCATAAAGTAGGTACTGGCCTGCGGGGTTGCTGCTGTTGTATAGCGATATCCACGCATGCGCCTGGACATGAGCGTGGAAAAGAAGTGCAAACTGGTGTGTTGGAGGTTTGTGATGCTGCTGGGTGAAAGACAACAGGCCGCCGCGCGACAGGACCGACGGATGTTGACATCTGGTCTGAAGTGTGGCTGAAGTTGATGGAAATGGGGTGCGCACACTCTGGATCATGACACTTGTTGACACTCACAATCAATCGTATTATTTCTACAGGAACCATCCTGACACTCTGTCAACATGACAGAGTGTGTGAGACGTAAGCTGACACTGTAGTAACAGTTGAGCTAATTTGCCTACCATACGGCGGCTCAACCGCAAACCTGGTGACATTTAAACAAACGCGTGAGTGTCTCTCACCTCGGATGTTGTTTACGAGTCTGTCTCCTCCCTGTTTGTTTGTCTGTGTGTCGCTCCTTCCTGCCGTCTTCCACCTCCACCTCAGAGCCGATGGGTGTGCGCTGCTGTCGGGCGCTCCTCTTCAGGCGCTCAGCTCCCGGATCTCCAGACGGTGCATGTGCCTGTCACCGGGACATGCACTGTGTGAGCACGAGACAAGCCGGCCGGAGTGTATACACGGCGCTTCCTGTGAACCCTTTCAGAATAAAAGTAGCCGTTTGAAAACTAAATATGTGAATGTGTGTCGTATGGCTTCAGTCCCTATTCTCATCTGCAGTCTGTATGTGTATATTTATAAATGCAGGCAGTACATATATTTACACAGTGCACCTACCCTGAGCAATACCTGTTAGTATCATATGCAATGTAATGCCCCCATGCAATTGTGTATGTATATACAATTGTATAATGTGTATATATATTGTTTTGTACCTGTTTCGGTAGATTAGATTCTATGATCCTGTGTGTGTATATCCTTCTGCATGTGTCATATCTGCATGTTAAAGGTGAATAGAATGTGTATGATCTTTTTTATTAATAATAATATGTTCATTCCATAATTCTTTAACTCGTTCTATTTCGTATGTCTTTGTTGTATTGATTTTCATTATCTAATAATCTAATTGGGGCTTTACTGTTTGATAACAACACATATCAATTAGAGGATAAGAGAATTGCCAAAACAAACGCACTTCAATACACCAATTGGTTAATCAACAATTGGTTTAAGCAAAAGTGATATACTACAGAAACACATTTCGCTCGCGCAATTGACCCACGGGAACTTTAATCTGAAAGTTAAATCCCCATATTTCCGGTTTTATCTGATCCCTCACTGGCTACTTGACGCAGTTTCAACACTAAACTTCAGGCGGCCCTGCTGCTGTGTGTTGAATGGTGCAGGCGTTACGCACCAGTAACGCATTCAAACACATGACCTCGAAGTTACATTGATCATTTGTACCGTTGATAAAATATAGCAGCTGATTCATTAAGTCTAACATTCCCATTTAGTACGCTAAACTTCCAAGGAGTAAGCTGCTGAAATATTACAAGTTTTCAGTCAGACAAACCAGTTCTGGCCTTTATCTACAAGCATCAGCCTGACTGTTGAGCAATGCATGGGAGTCATGCACCCAGGCACACTGAATCATGCCCAGACCAGAATCAAGTCTACTTGTGTTCGCAAATCTAAAAGGATGGTATTGTGGAGTAAAGAGAATGCTGCTGTGTATTTGTTCTCTAAAGCCTTTTTTGTGATTTCCAGACAGAGTAAATCATGTTGGAGCAAGAGGAAAACTAGAGCTGCGGGGCAGTGATGCAACAGACCTGCCAAAACTGCAGTGTGGAAGAGGGGTTTTATTGGTGCTTGGCACAACATCTTCCCTGAGACAGCAGGAGCACACTCTGAACTATACAGTGTTTCCGCCCCCAGACAGTGTAAATTAGAATTATACAGACATGAACTGTGGATTGTTTATCAAACAAAAACATGAAACTCAGATGCCTCGATAATCTCTATAATTCTGAAAGTGTATCATGAGTTCGTTATCATTTGGTATTATATATAAACTGATAATAATATAGCATTATATATATATATATATATATATACACATATATTATACGATGACCATGTAGAGAGAGTATTAAATTGATAACCTCACTGGAGAACTGTTATACTGCCTAATGTCAACCTGTGATGTAAACTTAAAAACATTAAAAGATAAGTTTACCCAAAAAAGAAAATTCTATTCACCCACATGCTGATGGAAAGTCAGGCGGAGTTTCATAGTTCACAAAAACATTTCTAGAGCTTCAAAGCAAAACAACGTTGCAGCATTCTCCTAAACGACTGAGGTAGATGGGGACTTGTTTTAAAATGTAAAAAAATAAATAAATAAATAACAGAAAAAAAACAAAATCTCCCTACAGCTTGTCCAGCGTAATCCAAGTCCCCAGATGCCTTAATATCCCAAATTGATGTGAAAAGATGTAATTTACACCCTTGAGGTGCAGTTGAGCAGACGCTTTTAGCCTAGCGACTGAAGTAAAGAAAGGGTGTGAATAGCGCTTTTTCAAATTAATTTGGGATCCGTCGTTTCTGTAGACTCAGGATGAGCACTGGAGCCATTTAATTTACTCATTTTAAAAAAAAAAAAAATCTACCTTTTAAAAGAAGTCCCTGTCTACTTCAGTTGTTTAGGAGAATGCTGCAACACTGTTTTGCTGCTTCAGAAATGTTTTATGGACTAGAAAACGTTAGCTGACATAAGGGTGGGTAGATATTGACGGAATTTAAACACTTTTTAAGAACTAATCCTTAACTTAAGAACTTAACTGAGGTAGTCCCTTTAGAACTGGACCAAATCTATGTTGTGGATATTTCTCTCATTGCAGGGTTTTGAAGGTCAACTATCTTCTTATGCCTGTGAATGGTTCAACTACTTCTACTATTTCTAGTCATTGTTCTTTATAAAACATATAAAAAAAACAAAAACAAACAGGAACTCTCAACTGCAGAATGAGCCTGACACAGTTTCATACGAAACCGTCATTCAATAGGAGACAGGTTTTCTTCCGAGGTATATTTGAAATTAAACAGCATCATCTTGAGCAGTAACTTCACTTTACCATAAACAAGTCGCTCAAAACTAGAGGTAACATCACAAAAAATAAAAGAAGATAAAATTCCATAGACACGTTGTGGCCAACCTTACAATCTTAAGCTCTAGCTGTAAAGTGAGCAGGGTTTTAATCACTCGAGCTGTGGTGTCGTGCCGGATCATTGTGCGCCCACAACTTGTAGAACTCCTTGATGAAGGGTTTCACCAGGTCTGGCTCCTCAGTGACGAGGACGTTCTCCATGTTCCCCTGCACTGCTGACAGCGTCCAGTTGAGGGAGCCGGTGATGAGCAGGCGTCCGTCCACCACCGCAAACTTGTGATGCATGAACACAGAGTCCACGCTGCTGCGCACACGGATCCCTGCGAAGAGGATAGACAGGGGAAAGGGTGGAGGGTAATTCTTTAATGCCTTGGAGATGTGTAGAGATGAACAAATATCAATGAATATTTCTGCTCTTTAGAAGTCTTCTAGAAGTTTCTTAATAGACAGTGCTGACATGACCTGAGGAGTTGCACAGGGTAAACAAATTTAAATGCATTTAAACTGCTGCTTTGGCCTCATAGACTATTCAAGCCCACGGCAACATCGCTTCATCAAAAGCTTACAGCAGTCAGCAAATAACATTTTAAGTCACATGAATGTTCTCATCTCCAACGTAACATCATGAGACACTTGTTTATTTCTTGTATCCAGTCTGAGCAAAGGAAATGCCTCGGATAGAAAATCTGCAACACAAAAGTGGAGAAGGAGAAGGTTCACACCCAAAGAAATATACGTAAAGGAACGTCTCATTAGGTCATCTGTAGCTACTCCTTCCTTCCTAGGTTCCTACTGTTGTTTTCCTCTCTCCTCTCTGTACTGTCTTCATGAAGTAAAGTATATCTCACCCTCCAGCTAAAATCGGCTCTCAACATTACAGTAGCTACATAAACACTCGACAATGGAGGTCAACGCGCAGATCACGGCAGCAGTCAGGTTAACAAACAGGAGTGAAGATGAATCCATTTTTTAATCCCAAAAGTTAAAAAGTATACTCTGAGCCCCCCCTGCCCCCATCGATAAATGGGTCCAGATCCTAGCAGACTCCGATGAGGTGTTAACTTTTCTGAGCTGGCCGGCTCTGAGCAGCTCATCAGCAGCTATGCCCCCCCACTCCACCCGGCCCCATGCTCACAGCCCTCGGCAAATGTCCTTTGTTTGGTTTTGATAGAGATCCCCCTAGCGGAAGAAGTTACATTATGTACGTATAACTTAGTACATCCATTATAAATAATAATACAATTTGTGACAGAGATTTTGATAGACATACTTTAATCCTTTGCACAGTTTCACCTCAGCTGTGCAGAATGAAACAGATCTGAGACAGAAGCATTACTCTCGGAGATTTGTTATGTAGACTACTAATTAGATACTTGTATGCAGGTTGTCTCTTGAAAGGTTAAGTGCATTTCACTTTAACAACAACTGAAAAACAATTATCAGAAATTAGTTTTTAAGTGTCAATTTTCTGGAGCATTTCTCTTAAAAGTGCCGTGTGCTTTTGACCCCCCCATAATCGCTCCGTGACTTTTTTTCTTTTAAAAATGTATTCAGCTCAACATGAAGAGGGCACAAAAACAATGGGTGAGAGTAAATGCAACTGGATAATAAAGATTTGTGTCTCAGAGACAAGCAGTCCAAAGGATGCCCCTTTGATAATCTTTCAGGGCCCATATACATCAGTGAATATCCCCCTTATGAGGGCAAACTACCCCATCCAGTGACAGCAGATAAAACCAGAGCACTGTGCTTAGTGCCTGTCATATTCAGCTGTTTGGGTATAAAAGGTTTCTGCAGACAATGACCAAACGTACCAGAGACGGTATCGAAAGAGGAGTTGATTGTCCCTCGCACCAAAGTCATTTTCATGAGGTTTGCAGTCAACATACACACACACACACACTTGGAAACACTTAACCTAATGAAATTCGCTGTCTGGTTGCCAATTTCTTACTTACTTAATTTTTACTTAACCATATGCAGCGGCAGTAATTGATTAAATGCGGAGGGCTGAGGGAGAAAGCGAGACAGTGTGAGTCTGACACGTGACACAAAATCTTTGAGAGCTTTGGGAGCCTGATTACTCTGACTGAACCTCCATTCACCCCGACAGTTCCTATCATCTCTCTATTCACCACTGAGGAACCCCTGTGAGACTTACTGACAATGACACTGATAGTCCGAGAACTCAGGGTGAGCACCGTTAGTTGAGTAGTCCCTTCCCGTATTTCAAGTGAAAATTGTCTATAATAATGATCCCACAGAAGATGGTGTGACTTTTTTAACAAATAATATCTCTGTAAGTGCTAAATATGTCCCCCTCAGTCTGCATTTGTGTATTTTGGGGGGGCAAAAGGATGCTTTGTCATAGTGACAATTTCAGTCACAGAGAATGAAGACATTTTTTTCCCCTCACCGGACTTGCGGAGGACCCCTATCTGGGAACCAGTGACGGCGACGTAGTCCTTGTCAACAATGACTCGAATGGTGACGCCCCTTCTGTGCAGCATGCATACAGCCCTGCTCAGGTCCATGTTGGAAAAGGCAAAGATACACAGGTCCAGAGAGGAGGAAGCAGACAGGATGTGTCGCAGAAGACGGATTAAAGAGGACTCCACACCATGAGCCAACGAGCAGAGGCAGGTACTGGAAAAGCAGAACACAAGAAAAGAAGAGAAAAGGCTGACTTGTTTAATCATCTGCTGACCTTCTGTGGGGTATACTTAACATGTTTCTAATTCATATATTCAATCTTTCACCCAGGTTGTCCAGAAAGTGAGGACACCCGCTGTCAGATTACAAAAGCTCTTTTCAGCAACATGCTTTTAAGTTAGTTGTACACGGTTTTCAAGCCGGCAGAAATGCAAATATCCCAAGTGCTCTTGTTCATACTTATGTGTGAATTTGTTTTCTGGGTTTAATTACATTTGTTTTTATTATTATTCAGTAGATAAAAGAATAGTCCTGTGAAGTGAAAAAGGATTTGGATGAGGAATGGTAATCACACTGACTCAATCCACTTACTGAAAGCATCTTGGGGCTGAGAATATTTGTATTAGTGGCTATTATCACAACAGAGTTAACAATGATACAGAGATAAAATGTACAGTACATTGGTTCCTTTAACTCAATACAGAGATTATGTTTGGCTTACTCAGATGAATGGGAAGTGAAGATGTGCTCCACACAGGCCGTCTCTGTGGGAAAGAAGAGGACCTCATTGAGAGTTCTTCGAAGCCTGAGGCGACGGACGAGCAAGACAATCAGCTCCAGGCTTAAAGAGACGACCACCACACCCAGACCGACCTCCTTCACCGTCCACATCATTGAAAGTTACTACATAACAAATCAAGCATGCAGAATGATACAAACATATAAACAGATATTGTGAGTATTCATGTGATAATGAAAATTTTCACACAGGTCTCACACAAAATAAATCATTATTATACTATCTGTCTGAAATTTGAGGTGCTTTATTTCGTGGTGTTATGCAATTGTAAATTCACTAGCTTGACGCTGTCACGCATATCCAGCATTTATTAGCATTTTCTCAAATTCTACAAACAACAAACAAAAATAATCAGCAGATAAGTCAGTGAATAAAATAATCATTATTTGAAGATCTAATGTCATGTTAAACAGAACATTTATACACTGCATGAAACCTCAATTAATATTTTTACAATCATGTCCGACACTAAGGTTTATAAATTTAGCAGGCACAATGTTTTGTCCTTCTCCAGTGCTGTAATGGAACAATATACACTTAATCAGTTTGAATGCCTTTATTGTACTTTTACTCAGTAGGTGCTTTGTTAATTAATAACATCTCTAATCACATCTCCATGAAAGATTTTTGTTAAAGGTCGCTTAGTCTGGGATGTATTTTCCGCTGCACTGACTGAGTGATAATTAAACAATTATAGGCCTTATAGGTCATACTAGTCTGTAACTTTTCTAACATTTTGTTGACCAGGCAGATGCAATTTGGTCATTTTCTAACCAGGTAGATGCATTTTGGTCATGCATGGCATCTTCTCTCCTTCATCCTCAAATTGCAGACTTTAATTAAGTAAACTTGTGAATACGGAACATTTACTTTTCCAGTACTTTTTTCTTTCATATTTCTCTTGATTATTGTTGGGCAGGACTAACAAATCCTCTTGTGTGTGGAATTCACTGTATTTATTAATCAAGTTTAGCTGCTTTAACTTGTTGACGAGCTAATGAAGCTTGGTACAAACTACACTAGCTTCGGTGACCATGTTTTGATGGTCAGTTGTAACGTCAACATATCGCTTCAACACATATCACTGATGAAATGTGACTACACCAAGCTAACCAACGAGATGTATACAGAGTTAACTTTACATTTCCAGCATGTTCGAGGCCGTGTAAAAACATTAAACATGGAGTATTTTAGGCAACACACCCCACCTGAGTTTGCTTCTGTCGCCACCACGCGGGCTGGTGTCAGACGCTGGTACGTCACTGCCAATCAACTGACATATCGGTGAGCCAATGACTGACCGTGAAGCTCACACGCTCTCCTCCAATCATTTAACGCGAACAGTTGCCGGTGGCGGGTCTTCAGAAAGCCTTTTCCTCATAACCACAACGTGAGTTTTCTACTTCCAAAGGTAAACAAGACTGAACTTTTATAGAAAAACTTTATCTAGACGTATTTAGTAGCTGCGACCAGTCGAGGGACAATGAAAGACGTCTTCTCACCAGCTTTCTATTTAACTCGTCGTTTTACTGTGAAGCGATTTATGTTTTCCTGGGGATCAACAACAAACATGCTAACGGTAGTTAGCCTGCTAACTTTGCCAACAATATGGTGCCACAGCTTCTGGTACCAGTTGTTTTCCAGACCGGTGTTTTCACCTGCTTTGTGTTTTGTTCTCCACGTTGAAGCCGCTGTGTTTTTTGTGTCCCTCACTCAGAGACCTGCTTCGGTTTGTGCACAATGGGTCGCCGCAAGTCCAAAAGAAAGCCCCCTCCGAAGAAGAAGATGACGGGAGATCTGGATTCTCAGTTCACCTGTCCGTTCTGCAACCACGAGAAGTCCTGTGATGTTAAAATGTAAGGTTTTTTTTTTTACCACATGCTCATTCCAAGACGACTTGAATCCAAGTTTGATTTTTTGTTCGTTGAGGTGATTGTTGCCAACTTTTGAATGTGTCAACAGGGAGAGGAGCAGAAATACTGGGATAATATCATGCACCGTCTGCTTGGAGGAGTTCCAGACCCCCATCACTTGTATCCTCCCTCAAATAATAATAATTACACAACTGTGCGGCTTGGAAGCCCAATTTTATCAACTTTTGGCACGAAAGTTTTTGTCCCGGTCCTGCTCATAGTAGTTGAACAAATCAATCTCAAACATCCGCTTACTTGGTTTTTCACGGCCCTTGGACTGGATCCTATTAGGGGCCAATACACTCTGTCAGAAGTGCCTGTCAGTTGGTTGAAAGGTTTCAGAGACTCCCTTCCTCCACAGCTTTCTGATATTGGGTTAATCAGGGATGTGTCTGGCCATTTCTTACCAGAAACTGACATTCTCATCACTTCATGTTGTGATTGATCAGCTTTGTTGAGGTGAAGAAGAAGTCTGAAATTCTCTAGCTGCATTTCATCCACCAAGCAATGCAGTTAAGTTTGTTACACATTAGGTCACCGGTTTCCATGTGGCTGGTTTTAAACGCCATCTAACAAAATGTGGTAAGACCCAACTCTGACGGAGTATGCCCCGGCCAGCCGTCTTCATCAGTAAAGGGAGTTTGCTCACTTGGCAGTAACTCAGTCTGCATCTACACGAACTTGTCTATTTTTTTAATAACGTTTTCATGTGAAACAGCCTGCATCTAAACTATTGTCTCCAGGTCATTTTAAAGATCTCTTCCTACAGTGAAACAGCTAAGTCTTTTCTCAACATTTTTGCAGTTGACGAACAACAAAACTGCACATCACACCCAACATCTGGTACAGAATAGCACGGCTAAAGTCAGGATGACTGAATTGTAATGTTGTGATTGTGACGTCATCAGAAAAAATCTTGCTAAATGCAGGCAGTTCACAGCAATGAAGGTGGGGTATGTTTGGCTATATCTGCATTTAAAATGACAGATTTCAGAAAAGGTTAGAGGTGAGAGAACGTTTGTTTCCTTTCATGCAGCAAAATCTCAACAGCTCAGCTTTCCCTGTGCATACTGAAACACCAGGCTATGTTTTTTATGTGCAAACCCTGGAGACTGTTCTAAGAAGCGTCTTTTTTTTTTTTTTTTTGTTCAAATAAATGGCTGACAGAAAAATAGCAGATACATGTTGATCTTACTCTGTTAAATGGTGCAGAGATTCATAATGTGATTATGGCTGGAGGATTGTTCCCCCCACACAACCATCCTTTCCTGGCAATCGTTCACATTTTGTTTTCCCTTCTGTATTGATTTTCACTGTTAATATCCCCATGGTCTGCGGAGATATAAACTGCTTTGTTTTAAGGATTTTTTGGGGCCTTTCTTGGCTTTATTGATAGGACAGTATAGAGAGTTGACAGAAAACATGATGAGTGAGAGGGGGGATGACACACAGCAAAAGGCCTCTACATGAGATATGCGTTCTACCAACTGAGCTACTGGGGCGCCCAACTGATATAAACTCAGCAACCTTTTTTATCCTTAATACATTTCTCTTCAGATCTGTCAGAGCCAGTTGACGTGTACAGCGATTGGATAGATGCCTGTGAAGCAGCCAATCAGTAGCCCTCGTGGAGCTGGATGTCTTTCAGGAACAGGATGAGGATGTGTCTGGCAGCGGTCGTGGGCCCAATACGATCAAGCTGGTCGAGGGACATTTATGAATCTCTTTTGCACAAAGTGGCTCTGAAGTGTTCCTGTTGTCTTCTCCAGTTTCTGTTTAAGCCACAACACTAGTTCTGACTGCTGGGATATATGACATCATTTGTTCTATTTGTTGTAACCTGATTTATCTTAAAACATTGAGTATTTTCAATATTTGTTTCCTTTCTTTAAAACAGTCTTTTGGATTGTTCTCAAAGATCCTTAAGATGCAGCTCAGACAAGCTTTTAAACAGTAGCTGTTGAAGATTATGAATTTGCGTTCCTTGATTTTTATTTTGTGTTAACGATATTAAATGATATTGTGAGCTGCACTCATATAATTTAAATACAAGAGGCATCCCTTTTTGGCTTTTTTTTTTAATGTGAAATCAATAGAACACAACACTTTTTTAAGTAAACATGAGAGAGTGGTGTGAATGTGTGGCTGGAACAGAAACAGGTTGAAAGCACTCATTCTCTCTTACAAACTGAGACTAGCAGCAGGACCTCAATTTCCAGGTTGGCTTTCACAGTGCAGGCATAATGTTACGGGTCTCGTTCACAGTAATTATTACCCACAGCTCTCCTCATCCTCATAAAGAGTTGTGTCACAACATTAGGTCATTCCAATGGAGAGAGGAATGACTGTGTGCAAGCTTAGCTGCTACATTCAAAAGTTTTGAATTGTTCTTAAATCATTCATTTTTTTTCAGTTGATTGTGTGTTTATAGCTTACATGTTCAAGAAATAAAAAAAAATCAAGAAGTACAAATGATGTTTGTTGTTAAGCACGTGCACAGAGAAATGTCATCTAATCCAGAAATCAAGTTATAATATTGGGTGTTATTTTCCTATGCAACAGCCATCAGTGTTAATAGCAACATTATGAATTTGATAAGTGTGATCTTGGCAATAAAGGAGCATTAAGACTTGAAACCAGTAAGTGTTGGTTGGTTTTTCCTTTTATTTTACTGTGTAATAAATTAAATGTATTTCGATTGCATGATAAGAATAATAATTCCAGTCAAAGCATTACACAGTGAGTCAAATATTCACAGACCTGACAAACCCTCTTTCTTTTAGTGGTCCAAATGTGTTTATGCAACCTTGATTTGGTTTAATCAATATAACAGTCTTAGTTGTATGTATTCATTTATTGATTAAGGGAATAGGAAACCAGACAAAATTATTAGATCTGATGTGGCCACATCCTGTACAGCACTGAGCACCACCAGCTGGTGAAAAATGGAGGGGCAACTTCAGAAATACCAATTAAGCTTTAGATGAATAGTCAAAGAACCTGAGATTTAATAAAGATGATTCATAAAGTCAGTAAAATCAACTATGCTTTTAAAGGTGCCAGTACTGGCATAAAAAACATAAATGACTGCCTTGTGTAGAGTATAAAACAGATGAAATAGTCAAATTCGAATGAGTTGAAAGAACAGACTCAACTTCCAAATGTGTGGTTTTTATTTGAGTTCGTACTGTTCCACGGTCCCAGTTTTGATTTAGCGTTACACATAGATTTGGCGAGCCATTAAAACAGGCTTTTTGATTGGACAATGGGACACCCTCAGCTCGTGAATGGAAGGAGAAACCAACCAAAACACATTTTACTTTAACTGCAGCACTTAAATCCAAAGGCATCAAAGACACTGGCGGTTTCAAAGTGAAATATCTGAGTAAAGTAAAAGCTTCTGATCTACTCTCCTGCGGCATCTGTGACCGTGGCACATTTTTAGGAGTCCAGCATCCATTCATCCCCGCAGAGCACGGGATGTAGCAGATCACAAATGAAAGAAGACACAGTGTAGCAAGGCTGTGCACCAGGCAGCGCTGAGTGATAATAGATGAGATGTGGAGTGCCTGCCTGGGCTCTCTCCACCCAGGAAGAGTGTGTCCGTGCATGCGCGCGCTGCTCTGCATTGTGTTTGATGATGGACCCCAGCTGGAGAGGTATTGCCGACGCCTTATGAAACATGCTGGAGGATGATTACAATGGAGAGTGATTATCACTTAGTCTCTCATCTGTCTCTGCACGTCCCCTCCCACTCCCTCCCCCTCTCTTCTATTTCTCCTCTCCCATTCAGCACGCGAGGTCAAGTGTCACCTCGTCTCCGTTGTCAAGGCTGCCAATCACCCACACAGTGAGTGCGCGGCAACTGTTGCCAAGGAAACAGAGCGATTCGGGTTGCTAGGCACCTGGAGCTGTGCTCACAATAGTCATTTTGTTGCTTAGAAGCACACACACACACACACGCACAAATACACACAAAACCACAGAAAGAGCTTTGCCCAATCAACAAGTTTACACAACGTGAAGATTTGAATAACTGTAATTACATACTGCGCTAATAAATAAAAGATTTGCTTACGCAGGAGTAAGAAATCATAAAATAGTAGATGATAGGGGTGTAATTTATCATGGGCACATTTGCGAAACAGATGCTAATATATTGCTGAATTTGCAACGCAATGTTGATTTTCTAATTTATAATACTTAGCAATAATGCTAATGTACCAAAATGTAATTCAGGATGTTTTATTCCAACACCTTTGCTACCTGATCAATCAGCTTGCCCCGGCGTCCAAGATTTCTTCAGACCTACAACTCAACTTGATCAATAAAAGACATAAACATCCATCATTGTGACTAAAAATAGTTGCCCATAAAATCAATCAATCCCCTTATTTCCCCACTGGCACATGGACCCGGTGAACCTAGCTGCGATGCGTGTGCATCCATATAAGTAAGGGGATGTATCTGTGTGCTTGTTTTTATTAGATTCATCAATCCTCGATTTCCCTACTGGCATGTAGATCATGTGAACCCTCATGCAGCTTATGTATGTGTGTGTCTGTGTGTGAGTGTGTGTGTGTGTGTGTGTGTGTGTGTGTGTGTGTGTGTGTGTGTGCGCCCGAGTCTCCGACATGACAGCCAGTCAGCTGAGCCGAATGCTGAAATGTCAGCAACGGGTGCAAGCCTTGACATGTCCTCATGTGTTACTGTCTCCTGTTGCTGCTACAGGCATCAAACTCTCACACATTTTTAGCTTGAGCCGGGGAGTCAAAAATAGGAGTGCAAGAGTAGTCGGTTATGCAGTGGGATGATGGCCATGCACAGTTAAAATGTACCATCCCATGGCATCGCGGTTTGCACAGGAAGCCCGAACATTTCAGCGCGGGTTTTTCTTTACAAACTTTGCGAGGGAACATGTTTGGCGCAGAGTGTGAAGGGCTGTGAAAGACACTCATCAACTGATAAGATTATGGGCTCACCTGTGTGCACGACTGACTGACAAGGGTATGTAATCAAGAAGGTTTGGAATTAACGTCTGAGTCTGGAGACTTTTGTGTTAAGCTCCCTGAACTAATGCCCGGGGGGTTTAGCTTAGTGGCATGCTGCGAGTCTTCTCCACCAGCACCTCTGCAGGAGAACCCGAATCTAGCCAGCGAAACAAACTCATTTCCTCCACAGGTGTAAGGAGTGACATGGTTGATAAACCTATGATGATCAAAACCTTTTCAGCGACTGGATTTGATTTTGGCTGGCTCTGATTGCGTTCTATTTAAAAGCCTTTCTGATTGAACAAAATAAGCCCCCTCTTTCTATAAAAAAAAAAAAAGTCACCTCCGGGTGCTTCATTAAAAAAAAACACCCCCATTTCTTTCTGTCACCTCCTCAGCTCGGCTATACATTGATATGTGTCTGCCATTGTGCTCGACTGAATAGAGTCTGCCTTTGGTCCCATGTAGATGATAAAGCTTCCACTCGACTACGCGTATTCTCAAGCAATAACATCCACATCTGTATTATCAACCCAAGAATACCCGTGGTCGAGACCGGAGCAAAGAGGCCCACCTCCTCCTTCCCCTCCATCCCTTCCTCTCCCCTCTCGGCTCTGGAGCTCTTCCACCTCGTCCGCTTGCATCCCTTTTTCGGCTCCTTTCCGCACTCCTGAATGAGATTGCAGCGTGGAGGGGAAGGAGGAGAGGTCCGCGTGGAGGCAATTTCTTTAAGAGCTGAACCTGCGATGAGAGAAACAATAGAGATCACAATTATCCTTGAATAACAATGCAGCAGCAGGTTACAATACACATTTCACGCACGCTTCAAGTCACGTCTTGAGCTCATTGTTAGGCTAATAAGCCGATTGTAAGTTTTACGCACCAGCCGCACACACACACACAGGCGCACACACGGGCAGCCTGCGATGCATCTTTACCTGGGCTGCACCGAGTAAACAGATTGCACTGCCAACAGCTAGTCCCTCTGCTCTCCCAGGTATCAAGCAACCGTTTAGCCGAGCGCTGAGGGAGAGGGCAGGCTCACCAATTATCAAATAGGTGTCAGTGTGTGTAACACCACACTGAGGGGGGAGACTGATTACCAAACAGATGTTCAGCCCTCACCTCCATCCCCTCCTCCTCACCTCATGCCTTCCTTCGTTCTATTTTTCATTCCTTCTATCCCCCCCCCCCCCCACCAGTCATCCATCTCTGTCTGCCCATCTTTGTCTCCTCTCCCCTCTCCCTCAGACTCTCCCCCATCTCCTCCCCTGGTTTGTCCCACAGAGAATAAGGCCGACTCTTCCCTATCCACACTTGCCAATTAGAGACTCGCTAGTTGTCAATCAACAGCTGAGGAGGAGAGAGAACAAGAGAGAGGAGGGGAGTCGTTGGGAAAAGAGGAGGTTGGGGGAAGTGTGGGGGGGGGGGGGGTTTGCATCAGCACCACAGACAGCTCCCCCTGGAAAACTCTAGTTCACAAACATGACTTGACTGTCTTTCTCCTTTCCCACTTCCTCTTAACCTCTCCTCTCTAATTGCCCTCATCCCTCTGTCGCCATTCACGTTCTTGCCCTGCGCTTACCCTTTCACCCCTCTCCTTCCTGCTTCCCCCATCCTCCATCCTCAGATCAGCACGTTCCTCCATAAAGCATCCTTTTGCCCATCAAAAAAAAAAAAAAAAAAAGAAAAAGAAATTGACACTCCCGGAGAGTTCACATTTGCCACCGACAATCCTCTCACCTCACTCACACCTGTGATAGTCTACATCCGAACCCGCTGTCATTCGCAAAGGGGGGCTGCCAACGAAACCCGCCCGAGCCATCACGTCGAGAAGATCTCGACACTCGTCTCCCTCATTACCTATCCTCCTCTAGTCCTCTCTCCTCATCTCATCTCATCTCCCTCTGTTTCTCTCTCTCTCTCCTTGTCTCTTCCTCCATCCCAACTGTCCATGTCTGGGGCCGCTGATGATGACAACTCAAGTGGACGTGTCTTCTGTTCTCACCAAGAGCTGTGAAGAGATGTACGTAGGTGTCAGAGATCTGGTGTAAAAATACACCCTGCTGCTGCCCTCTTCACTACACAGGACCGGTCTGTGTCTGCTCGGTGTCACTGGAATGTCTCCGTCTAATTTGAAGACATGCTTTAGTGTAGTTTTTAGCTGTGTGTGTGTGTTTGTGTGTGTGTGTGTGTGTATGTGTGTGTGTCTGTGTGAGCTATGAGAGAGCCACTCTCAATACAATGGGTGTGCCTGCAGAAAGCACTATCAAAATATGTTTTCTGCCACCTGTCTGTTTTACATTTGACAGCTTGTTCCCAATAAAAGCTGCGTGCGCTGGATAAAGAACTTTGTGTCATGGCGAAAGACATCTGGTTTGCATTTAAAAGAAAATCCATTTCCTGAACTGACTTGATTGAAAGTGGACTGGCTCCAGCTGGAGGGCCTAATGAAAGCCAATCGGTCTGTGCCTCATATTTACGTCTGACGCACGCAGACCTATCAATCCTTTAATGTACCTGGTGCTTTCGGATAGGATGCAGAGTCACAAGTGGCCGTGCCAGAGGAGCAGGAAGACAAGACAGGCCTGAGATGGAGATGGAGGCTGAGACTGAGCGGACGCTGGGGCTGCTGCTCGCACATTACCACTTAATTGCTTGGAACTAAAGGCGCTGTTATGAGGATGTTTATGCCTATGCTTGCAACAGCAAATCTTTCCAGTCATTTTCTGGCTACGGCGTGCAGCCCAATAGTCACCGCCCAGACAAAAACAATAAATAAATAAATGACCAAGTGATGGCTATTGCAAGAAATTCAGCTTAGAGTGCAGAATGAGTAAAACTTTCAGCAGAGACACTTTGGTTTTTCTTAATCTTTGCTGGGCCTGAGTACACACAGGCTCCAGCTGGCCTACTAGCCCAGATAACCAGACAACCAACACACCACTGTAAAATTGCAGATAGCCAGCAGCAGCAGCAGCAGCAGCAGCAGCAGCACCTGTCTTCTACGTGACAGGCTTGGATATTAAGCTTTCTTTGTTTGTAAATACATCCGCTTGCACTCACAAGGAGAACCCAGTTCAGAGGGGCAAGCCTGGATTGAATCTTTAACCCTTCGCAGGGGGTGTGTGAAAGAGAATTTTCTATCTTGTTTTGTTTTTCTAACCATCTTTTGTCTTTTATCTAACAGGAGGATGACTGACTGACTGACTCACTGACTGACTGACACGCTGCTGCTGCTGGTGGTTAAATATTAAGCTGCGTGCAGGTGCAATTCTCCATCAAGTCGTTTGATAGGAACTTGGGGAGTGATGCTGATGGGACCAACCTGTTCAGTCATCAAATCACAAAGCGTGCCAGCGAGGAATTGAATCGATCGTTGGGCGTTCATCCCCGTGCCGTGCCGTGCCGTGCCGTGCTACAATCCCGAAGCTTTTAATCTACAAGTCTTGTTTTTGTCCACTTCACAATATGCGCACAGACGTCTCCAAATATCAAGATGGACTAAAGTGATGGAGCAAAAAAAGAAGAAAAAAAAGAAAGACAACAAAAAAAACAACAACAACAAAAAAGAAAGACACCATCGCGCTGTGAACTGTGTCCAGCAAAAGGAAAAAAGAGAAAACGCTTTTCATGGAGGAGGCATGAGCGCAGAATATTGAACTTACCGCTGCGTCCGTCTGTGTGTCAGCTCCCCTGAAGAAGCAGCTCCATATGCCATATATTGTATCCATGCTGAAGTGTGAGAATAGGCTATACTGTGCAGGGAAACGCCCCCCCTCCCTCCTCCCCGCTATCCCTTTCTCTCCCGTGCGCTTCTCCTCCTGCTTGTGGGGGAATCACATAACCACTCCTAGTTTTTTCCGTTCTCTCCGAGGGAGGGATGGAGGAGCGACGGAGCCTATGCTGCACCACCAGCAGCAGCAGCAACTCAGCTGCAACCTCTCACCTCTCCTCCTCCTCCTCCCCTTCTCCTGCTGCTCACGCTCCCTCTCTCTCCGTGCCTCCCTCCAGCCCTGGCGCCGAGGAGCATGCCCCATAGTGCAGCACGGTTCTCAAGCTGTGGCCTGGGGACCACAGAGGGTCCATGTAATGGCAAAATGAAGTTTGGGGTGGGTGTTGTGAATGCACTTGAAATCAACACATCAACACATGGGGACAGATATCACATCTGTCTGTACTGTGAAGTTTCATTGGTGGAGATTTTCGAGGGGTGCAGGAGAGGCAGCCCCCTTGATATTTAGAATATGTGCATGAATTCCACTCAGTAAAAGCTAGAATGTACAGCCTTACTGCATTATATTTCATTATATTTACAGCTGTCATCATGGTGCCTGGATTTTGTGATTTTTCTTGCAGAAAAGACACAAAACATCAGTAAATGAAGCAATAACACAAACCCAGAAATATATATTTTTGCAAAAACTGATTAAATAAGCTGCTCTCAAAAGAAAATAAGGCCCCCAGACAATGTTTGAAGCTGGAAAGGTGGCACGATCAGCCACATATAAACCAAGTGAAACAGTATGGAATTGTGTTGTCCGTTAAAGCTGCAGACTGGAGTTTAGAGAAAAAAGTGGACTTAGCCAGAATATTTGAATGAGCACAGCTCCCAGGTCCCTCCTTCTTCCTCTCTGCTGCGCTGCAGTCCTGCCTTCAAAGCCCCTCCCACAGAGGAGCCTATGAGCAGGCTTGTAACCACGGTAACAGAGGACGCCAGATAACCAAGACTAGGCATTCAAAAGAACAACAACATAAGCCCCGATTGTTCTATTTCTTATCAATACAACTAAATTACAATGACAAGTGCCTCATACAGATCACTGTAGATATCCCGAGTAACAACCAATATCCTGCACATCATGGTAGACGGAGTTACCAGCTAATCATAACCTGGTGCAACGCCATGCTGCCTTTCTGAAGCATGAGTAACGTTATTTCTCTAAACCAATTCAACCACTTCAGAGCATACTGAACGCAAATTAACGTTTTAACTGCCCGGTCACTTGAAAGACACTTGTGTTAACCAGTAGTCATAAAGACAAAGCTAAACACCGGAGTTAGCATGCAAGCTAACAAGCTAGATTTAGCAACAAGCTACATAGCTTGATTGCAACATTGTATGGCCATATGCGCTATTGCGAATATTACTAACTGCTGCCACCATAGCCTTGTGGTTAAAACATAGAATGAAACATATATCAAGCAGGGCTCCTTACTTGTCCAGCAGAAAAATCCTTACAAATCCCGCAGCTCCCTCCACCTCTGAAATGACACTCCGATATTTATCCTTGTTTTCTCTCTGGCTCGGTCCAATTCTTTCTTTTTATACCGCTTTTCCTCATCAGTCTTCTTATTTCTTCTCTTTGACATGGACAATGGTGGGGCATTTTTCGGCTCTGTTGTTGTTGTCTGTTCTCCGCCATTGTTTACAGTTTGGGCTTGAAAGTATCATATCAGGTAAGAGCAGGCACTGCACCTGCGCGGAGGAGGGGCATTGCCCAGTATGCTCTGCGTGAGGGAGGGGGCTGCCAGCAGCATATGCACGAGCATGATTGACACTTCTCAGACACTCCCCTTGGCTCTGATTGGTTGTGTTGAGCCGGGAGCGGTGGATTCTTGCAAATCAAATTAGGGCCACTGGGTGGAGCCACAGACAGTGGATTTTTTACACAGCTGACCTGTATCTTATTCTACTGTCAGATCATAATGACAATTTTAGCAAATATAACAAAAAAACATAGTTACAGAATACAACTTTAAGGCCAGTTTGGAAAATGAAGAGAGTTTATTTATTTAATGTGTTTAGGTGTGAAACATCAATCGATGAAGATCTTAAAATCTCCTCCCCAAAACTACGTAGTGCACCTTTAATGCTGCTGCAGATGATTTCTTTGTGAAGGACTCAGGTCGCGTTTTTTAAACAGCAGTCTAAACTAAAGGATGTGTCTTTATGCGTATTCTCAAGTGCCATTCCTCAGTGCCTCTCTCTGCTCCGCTAACAGAGAGCAACAGTAGCTAATGGTAGTTTAGAAATGGAGTCCGCTAACATAAACTAATGACCGCTTCCAGCACAGCACAGAAGTTCCACAGAGCCCCTTCAAACTGAAGCTTACGGAAAAAAGAGCCCCGAGACAAAATCTGAGGTGCTGTGGTTTCCGTACATTGTCTGCTTTTGGAGCGTTATGACTTTAGCTGTGTTTGTATTCCTCACCTGAGAGTTTATTGCACCCGTTCCATGATGTTTTTTATTAGCCTTTTATGACACCAAAACATAAGCTAAGATGTGAAAACGTGGTGGTTTATGTTGCATTCATAGCGCCTCCATGCTGTGTTGCGCCTCCTGTAATATTCTTAATAACGGGGGTGGAGAAACCTGTAAAATACAACGCAATCCTGTGCAATAGCCATGCAATAAATAACCTAAGCCAGCTGCCCTTTTGAGGCTTATTATAATGGTGTAGAATATTGCTTCAACTCATGCATTTTTAAACTCTGCTGTTTACACCACAAAGGTATGTTAGAATCGGATTGAAAAAGCAAAATGCACACAATGTTCAGCAAAGCAGTATGACAAAACATTATATTGTGGCAACACTGGACACAACAACAAGAAAATAATATATATAATAAGATACACTCATAAAAGAGGTTCTAAATTAAATGCTGCACAAAACAACACGCACTACAGAAAAAAAAAACAGCTGACTGACTCGATTTTAAGGATTTATTGCTGGGCTGTTGCAGTGCGATGCATTTTGATTCAACAAATTAATTAATTAAAATCTCTCTGATTTCTATTTTTGTGAATACATTCTGCTACTTTTTTTATGGTCCTATTTTCTTGTGTCTGTCTTTTTAAGTGACTTATTTTGACATCATATTTTTGACGTAATTCCTCTTGAAAGAAATGTAGAATACAAAGTTTAATATCATCACCTCCGCAAAGGAGGTTACATTCTTGATGGATCTTGTTTAAAAAATCTGGCATATTTGGGGATATGAGCGAGAACAATAAGATGCCAATACTAAAAATCAAAAACATGATAACGGTTCTAGTGGATTCAAATGTGTTTCATATAACACTGAGTTTGGCTTGATTGACTTAAAGGGGACTGTTGGTGGAGGTATTCATTCCCCCATTATAGTCATTCTTTTACAGTTGATTATGTTGTCTTCACTCTTGGATATATTTTCCTGCTTTGTAGCATGTTTTTATTACTATACATAATACATCAGCTGCAGAAATAGAGGAACATGTCAGACAAAGCTGCCACTCTGTCTGTCATTAGCTCTGAAACCGTAATAGACTGAAGTGAGTCTCAGCTCATGTGTCCTGAGTCCTGTTCCCAGCAGGGTCTTAACAGAGGTTTCTACATGGCCTGCGGTGAGTGCTTGTGTGTGTGAGTGTGTGTGTTCCTACTCCTAATCCTGTCTCTAGGGACCTCTGTATCCGGTTGATGGTCTTCCTTAGCAGACGTGCTGGATGGGGTTGATGGTAAGGCTCTTTCTAATCCTCTCCTCATCTGGTGGCCTGTAAAGGAGCTGGCCCTTGAAACCCAAAACGTGTGTGTGTTTGTGTCTGTGTCTGTGTCTGTGTGTGTGCCGAATGCTCAGTGATGACCCACACAAGCTCCACGCGAGAGCTAAATTGACTTTTGTTTTTGCCATAACTTATCTTTAATTCTCATCCGTTTCTTCTCCTCCCTCCTCTCTTCGCTCTCTTCAATTCGTTCGAGGCATCAGAGACCGAGCCGCAGATAGGCAGCAAACATGTAAATTTGATGTTTGAGAGCCCACAAGGCTGATGCTGTAAGGCACTGGAGCCTTCAAGGCCATAAAAAACCGATAGCATATTTCCTCAAATAAGCAGAGTCTTTCTCTCTCGCTCTCAAACACACGCACACGTGCACGCACACACACTCTCACACAGTGTTAATGGCTTCATAATTGTCAGAGGCAGGCCATTGAGCATAATCAGGAGACTGCAGCAAGGCGAAGACCAATATTTGTAATTTACTATGACAGATAGTACATTTTTATTACCCAGGGGCTGCTGGTTTGTTTTTGGATGCGATAAACCACACTCATCCACAGACTTTTTATCTCTCTCCCTCTCTCAGTATACTCACATACTCACTAACACTCACTTTTTTCCTCTGCATTTCTTCTCGTTCTTCTTCTTCTTCTCTCTCTCTCTCTCTCACACACACACACACACACACACACACACACACACACACACACACAGCCCCCAGACAGTGTGTGACCTCAGGGTCAGGAGCATTACGCCAAACAGACAGACACTGAGTCAGGGAGCAAAGTTCAGCCCATCACAGGAAATCACAGGTACACACACTCAAGCAAACCCACGCATACACACATGGTCACTCATATATCACCCTCTTATGTATAAATGAAACATCTCAGAACACGTTGGTTTGAAAACGAGTTCTCTCTGGAAACGTAAATGCTTTTAACTGTTTAGGACTGTATGACTCACAACAGACGTTCTTTAAAAGATGATCAGAATCGATACAGCAGAACCAAAGATATCATCTTCTTTATTCCACACATTCTCCCTCCTGTCAAAACCTGTTGACATTACATATGATACAACTCGCTCATCAGTGATTAGGAAGAGCTACCATCTTCTAACAGAAATGGGTAGAGGCTACAGAGGTCTGGTGGTAATTTATACATTTTGTTGCTTTAAGGTGCTTATTAATGAGCATCAGTTTAATCAGGTTCAGGTTCAGGTTGCCTTAGATGTGCCTGTGGATAGATCTGGTTTGCAGTGGATGGATTCAAAGAATTCAAAATTTATCAGTGCAAAGATATTCTCAGTTCACTTTGTCCCTACTTAGTGCCATAATTGACTTATTGACAAATGTAGAAGTATGTACCGGAAACAAATAAACAGGAGTATAAGATAATACAATTGTAAAATCTCTTTCACACACACTCACTTGGATACACTCATACATAGAAAACAAGGCTTTCATCTTGACACACATTTTACACCAACACCGAAAAACATAATAAAAACCAGTTAAAAGCACTCATGGCTCCACTAATCAGGGCATAGCTGAGAATAAACAATACAAATATAATGATAAAATAAAAACCCTCTAGAATAAATGGGGCCAAATTCCATTAAAAAATGAAATAAATAAATGAATAGACATTGCTTCTGAAGCATCTGCAAATGTTAGGCCTCATAAGCTGCTAATTAATATTATGTGTTGATAAGACTATATGAGTTGATATCAGAGAACTGTATGCAAGAGTCAATAACAGCATCATAAACACATAACTATTGTAAGATCGATTATAAGACATTTGTAGGGCCTTACACAAAATATGTTAGCAGTTTATAGATGCTTAAGAATGTAGATAAAAACCTCATGAGTTTCTAGTAATTCTATATAATAGCACAAACAATCTAAATATTGAGTTTAAAGGTGCAGTCTGTTATTAGTGCTGGACTGCAATGGTAGGTTGAAACAAAATTTGCCATATTTGTGCCAATATAACACCTGATTTTCTGTCCAGATAACAAAACCACATGTTTAAAACCTTGGTTTGAGAAATAAACACATTAAAAAAAAAAAAAAAAAGAAGAAGATAATATTAGTTTGAAACATAAAAAAACTAATTAAAACTAAAATCTATTATGACAAAGATGTTCATGTACTGGAGAGATACTATCTCTCTCCAATCATCTCCAATCTGGTAAACGGCTTCCACTATCTACCCTCGGAGGCAATAATCAGATAGTGAATGATACCCAGTGCTCCCCAGGCCTGGCAGAGTCAGCTAACAGGACGGCTAGCTGCACTGCTTACTTAGTGAACTAGCTTACAGCTACAGATAGCAGCAATTAGCAGTAAGTCCGCTGCCCGCTATTTTTTTCGATTTTGAATTCGGCAGGTGGTCAATTCTTACATATTGCACCTTTAACTAACTCAGATATTACCATTGCTAACTTTACCAAGCTTTTTTGTTGCTTTATTAAGATTAATGAGTACTTTGTTTTACATATATTTGAAGTTAACTATAAACCTATAAACAGTTAATTATGCTTTTTTTTAGCCACTGGATCTAAAGTGAGAGCAACGCCTTATCAAGTAACTTAGCAACAGTTGACTATATGCAGCTCTCCATTTGGTTTAAGCACTGTGCACACATTCAAATGTTCTTCTACATAAAATTAGTATGTACCGTGTGCTGGAATACACGAGTATGTCATGAACATTACACTGCATCGTGTCACTCCCATTCACTAAAAGTAAGTGATGCTAACATGGAGGCGACCAAAGCAAAAAACAAATCACTTGTGTCTCACAGGAATGGCTTTGAGTGTTTAAGATATCACATAACTGAGACAAAAACCTTTAGGCACTACAAGTGGGAAGAGCGTTTATAATTAAAAGCTCATTTCTACAGTTTGCTCGAATTCAGGAAAACGCTGAATGAATCACCAAAATGAGTTTCTCACCCGTCTGTGATGGCGTAGACCTGCCCTGCCCACTTCAGTGACACGACACATTAGCAAATGTCTTGTTTTCCCAGTGTGTGGCTTTGAGAGAGAATCATTCACGTCCAAAGCATTGATTTAACACTCACCCGCCATTAGAATAACACACGTGAATTATCAAATTGAGTGGTTTTTGCACCCTGGTGAAGAACTTTGAAATGTCAGTGATTCATACTCTAATTGGAGTGGAAGGATGCTTGTGCTGCTCAGTAGTCAGTTTGTAGGATTGGGAACGAGGGAAGCTGGCAATCAGGATGGAGAAACTCTTTGTGTGTGCGTGTGTGTGTGTCAGTGTTAACAAGAGAGACAAACAGGACACACAAATAGGAAGAGAGAGAGAGAGGGAGAGAGAGGGAGAGAGAGAGGGAGAGGGAGGGAGAGAAGCAGGTGCATCACTAATGGCTTTTTAAAAAGGTTACAGCGTAGAGCTCTTCTTTTCTAATGGGGCTCCGGCTGTGCTTGAGAAGCAATTTCCGGAAAAGATAATGTTGTCGAGAGAGTGCATAGAGTTCTCTGTTTGTGTGAGTGTGTGTATGTGTGTGTGTGTGCTCTAGTCGTTAACAAGACTGACAAAAGCATACTCAAAGGGACACAAGCAGGGGGGCGGGGCGGGATCGGGCGAATTGAGGGAAAAAGCAAAAAGAAAGAGAAAAAGATAAATTGCCCGTGTGTCTACATTTCAAAGCTAGTGTGCCATTACATTACATGTATTAGCTTGATGACTAATGCCTAATGTGGGCCAGCAGAGGTCTCAAGTGAAAAACATTTTAGAAATGCTCTTTTCTCTTTTAGCATATTTTTACATTCTTAATGTGCTGCGTTTCATTTCATAAATATTAAAACTGGTGGATTTCTAAAAGCTTCTCTCTTGGTTCGCCTCTGTCTTTATGATGGCGTGGTGAACACTGCCACCCTGTGTCTGCAGCACACAACCACAGCCTTTTGAACTGAGCTGGTCCCACATTTCACTCTACTGGTTTTTACAATCTCCCACCACGTTGAAAGTATTCGTCACAGAATTTACCGCACATGTGCATCCTTTATAATGGACTGAGTCAAAGTGAATTATAATGCTCATATTTGATGTTTGCCACCTTCTTATCTCTCCTGGGTAATGGCCACTAAGGGGCAGTGCTTTCCCATTAGTGTTTCAAAATTCCTGACTCTATTGCACAGTGCCGTAGGACTTTCTGGCACAGTATGAAAGGCACAGGTATAAATATTCACTGAAACTGAATGATGGCTGAATTGTATTTAACAGTTTCAGTTTTAGAGTCTGGTATCACTCAAGCTGGATCACTGTCACACTGTCAAGGCTTACTGGGACACTCAAATGTTATTAGTAATGTTGTGTTCCCTAAAAAGTCTGCAGTGGAACAGATCTATTGCCCAATGTTTGAATGACTAATTGATTTAAGACAGGTGAATACAACACAAAATGTTTCTTTGTACTGTAATGTTTGTACAGTAATGTCTCAAAGTAACAGCAGTGAACAACAGCAAAGATATAATCCTCACTGAAGTGAAGGAGTAGCAACGTATCACGTGAAAAATGTCATTCAGGCAGCGATGTGTGGTAATCGCAATTTATTTTGGTATATAAATACAAAACAGAGACATTTTAACATGAAAATAACATTATTCGGACAGTTATGGTGTCATCTATCTCTTCCGCTTTCTTTTTCTATTTAATTTTTTTTTTTTTTTTTTTACAAAAAATTCAGACTGAAAAGTTTAACTGTAGGTAATCTCAAAGCTATAATGAGCACCTTCTGCTATAACAGGCATTGTTAGGACGCCTTGGCAGGGGTCCTTTGAAGGCCTGCAGTTCCACACAAGCACAAGTGTGTAATTATAGCAGCTACTTTTGACAGTTTAACTTAAGAAAACAGATTGCCAAATTAACAGTTATGCTGCCATACAGTGTGCTCATTATAAACATACACACAAATCCCTAGAAGCACACACACACATACACACACACACACACACACTCACACATACATACACACATGGTTAATAAACCGTAGCATTGTCTTCTGTATATAACCCATTGTGAACTCTCCCACGTGTATCTCCTGCCTGAAGTGTCCTATTGAACTGAGCAGAGCCAATGCAGGTTGTGAGCCAAACACAGCGGCCGTACACTGTTAGATTTCACACATTTCTCCACTGCGCTACATTCCTGCTTCAGACCAGGTGACTGCTCATGTTCTCACAAGACAGCTTCAGATAGATTCACATCGTTCATACCGTTTAAACACAATGATAATGTAGTATACTATACTGTGTAAAGAAACCTATATACTGTACAAAACTATACACAATGTAGAGGTTTTACCTCTGTGTTACACACTGGTCTGTGCCATTGGTTTTCCAAAGTCAGTGTGTGGAAACGATGGCGGTGAAGCATGAAAATCTGGACGTAACTGAACAGGACAGATGGATAATCAGTGGCATCAACAACTGATGCCATACTACACTTATAAAACATTCATTTTGGAAAGCAACGGGAGAGAATAATTTAACATTTAGATACAGTTAAGGAAACAAAAGTGGAATAAATCTGCTGAAGTGGATTAGGGGGAGAGGAAGTAAGACTTTTGTGCAAACCAACACGAACAAAGAACACGGTAATAGGCCGTAAGTAAAATGATAAAAACTTTCCAAATATTTCATAGCGTGGACATAACACTTATAAACACACGCACACCTGAATAGTAAATACATAAAATATATTTGGAAAGTTAATGGAAATCTAGTTCAGTTCACGTCAGGGATAAATTAAGTGATGCCCCCAAACAAATGTGGAATCACAAGCAACTCTAGCATGTATAAATCTCTCTTCTGTCACTTCACACAATGTACAGCAAAAGATCAGACCCACAGTCCCCAACACAAATAAGTTACAACACAGCTGACAGAACACTTCATCTGTGCTATAATTTACAAAAGTGCTTTCCTCTTTGACAGCATCTCTTCAGTTAGTTATGACAGAAAAGAAATATCTGTACCATAATACTTGACGGTACCTGCATTTTGATTACATAAAGGTCTTTGATTTTAATCTTGTCCCTTTTTTCCATTATATTGTCCTGAGTGTTACAAAATGGTCTTCTGAGGACGATAAACCGGTGATTAGGATTTTCTTTCGTCATTAAAAAACCCTCAGCTCCGCTGAGTTTTTTTTGTTTTGATCAAGTGTTTTATCAAGTCATCACCAGCCAACAGTCTTTAGAGTCACTGAAGGGTGCTTGTGGAAAACAGGACGAGCAAATAGGACACAGTATTGCTTCAACAGCTCTGGCTTTGGCGAGTCTTTCATTGGCTCTTTTACACCTGAAAGAAAAAGGAGGCCATCTTGGAGGACAAACAGGTCAGAAGAGGACGGAAGGACGTCTATCCATCTCCTTTTGGTCCTTAGCGGATGACAGGTTGCAGCCATGCTCGCCATGTGCACATGTTGCTGTTCGGCCTCCTGTGATTGGTGGACCTTCAAACCTGGGTGGACTTGACTCGTCGGAGAGGATGCCGTCCCTCAGGATGGGCGCGGCAGGGCGGGGGGATTTCAGTGGGCAGGTCTAGACTGCGCTGGTGAGGCAACGCCGTGAGGGAAGGAGCACATCGGGAGGGGTGGGGGACGGGATTGGCTGATGGTCATGTGATCTCAGAATACGGTAGCCCTGGAGCCTAACAGGCAGGAAAAGTACAAAAAGATTAGGAGAGGAAGCGAGGAAGTGAAGCAAAGAATGTAAAACATTTCCGTAAAAACATAAAACATGAAGGGAGTAGAACAGATAAACTTTACTTGACTGAGACAGTGAGAGACAAGAATGCAAAATGATGATGTCTAGACAACATATAGTGTGTTCACAGCAGAGAAATCAGACAGTAAGAAGCATCCATTACATCCAGATACACCACAATACACAATAAGGAAGGAACTCGTGTATGTGGTGTTATGTGCATTCCATAGTCAACATTGGGAAACACACATCGTACACAGAAAATTCTAGTTAAGTTACGTACGTAAGAATGTTAACGCTAAACAGAACTACCTACGTACTTGGTCAAAGCACTAGAACTATGGCTCATGGGAAATGTATTCATTTTGGGTATTTGGCCATAAACCACATTGAAATTTTGACTAGATGACAGTGCTTAGGATTGCCAAAGTAACTACAATTCATCCTGAGGGGGGTATGAATGTCTGCATCAAATATCAGGACAATCTTCTAAATAGTAGTGACATGTGATCGTAATAACCACACATCAACATCATGGTGGCGCTAGAGGAGAAATCTGGGGATCAGTGGTGAATAAGATCCATCTGCATTGGAGCATGAATTGTCTGATAGTTGGCGAGATATTTAATTTGGACCAATATGTAGGCCTATTTGCCTCATCAAAAGACACCTTTCAGTCAAAAACAAATACGACATAGACACTATCGATGATCTCAGCCATTTATTTATGTTCTCACAGAATAATTTCCCCCATCCCTTACCTGGAGGCCACTTAACTTTTCGAGTGGACTCTCCACGCGAGGCAGGGTGAGAAGAGGCATCCCCATCGGGGGTTCTTGGCGCTGTGGAGGCGGAGGAGGCGGCGCAGCAATCTGGGTTGGCCGGAAATTGTTGATCACACATGATACCTAATGGAGATCACAGCAAAAGGGTTAAAAGAAGAAAGGAGGAAGAGGGATTCGTTCCACTGCAGCACAGGCATGGATGGCTTTCTGGTTCTCGAAATGCTCCGAGTGCCATGGGAACAGATACTGAAGAGGACACTTGTGTGAAGGAGAGAGATAGAGAGATAAGAGAAAGAGAGAGGAAGAAAGAAATAAGGGAGGAGGTCTAACAAGATGGGGGGGGGCACTTTGATCTTAAAGTTAACCCTAACCCTAGAAGTTTTTCCAGAAAATTGATTCAGTCCAAGAAATACCAAGACTTGAATGTGCCATTGTAAAGATTCAGATCAGCCCATTCACACTCATGAGTGTAAAAATGTCCTCCATCACACAGGCTCTTTTGCCTTAAGCTCACCTTAATCATCAGGCCATCCTCCCACCATCTCTCCTGCACCCACATCACACCAACACTGCGCTCTCTCTCTTTGAATTCTTCACCGATTCAATCTTTCCCTTTTCCCTTTATCATACCATCCTATCCTATCCTACAAAGGCAAAACACAACAAACCCACGTATTTGGTCAAAGTTGAGATAGTTTTGGTGTCTGTTGCGCTATTTAAAAATGATTACATCACCAAAACTACTGCTCCATGGTTTGGACATCTCTGAGCACTGGAAGCTACTCTCAGCATATCAAGCTAAATCCAAAGAGTGAGATAGCCGGGACTGAACTATTTAATGACAGATTTTTCCCTGCAACTGAAAAAGAAAAAAATACATCTAAATAACCAGAATCATCAGTTAGCATTTCGACATGACTCAAGGAGCCAGTGCAGCAGCTAAACTAAACAGGATGGAGAGGAAAACTAAGCTAAGCTTCTGCTAAAGCGGACTAAAGAGAAGCTGTGACTTATATGTTGACTCCAGTGAAATTAATCTGATTCGATTGAAATGTATAACATTCTAAATTAATGTATTATCAAAGCAGATATTTAATGACTAATAACTATGGATGGATAAAAATGGACCAGAAAGGTGACAGATCACATTTTGCTTGTAAATATTCACTTTCCCTGAAGATGATGAAAGGGCAGAGTGCAGTATCCTCTAGACTTTTAATCGTGTCTTTCTACCGTTTCCATCCATCCAACTATTCTCCTTCATCCTTTTGTGATCCCTGAATCCATCTCTTCTTCTACCCTCCTCTCCCTCCTCATCTCCCTTTCCCCTGTCCTCTCATTCTCACCAGGAAGGCAGCGATGGCCCCTCCGGTGATGAACCCAGCCACGACATCGTTCCAGTGGTTTCTGTGTTCGGTCACCCTTATCACCCCCACCAGCACGGCCAGAGACAGCAGCACCAGGCACAGGGTGGGCTTGGTCAGACGAGTCCCTTTGGTCCGGAACACCAGGGTCACGTACATCTGGATGACAGAGAAGTGTCTTACATAAATAAAATAGCATATTATCTGTTCACGGTTAGCTGAACCAGGTGTTGACTCCACAGGTCTACAGTCAGCCAGTTGAGATCGTTCAAACGGTGCTACAGCTCGAATGGCTTAATGGGCTGAACAGCTTGAAAAAGCCACAAGAGGCCGCACTCTGCAGCGATTTTAGAGCATCTGGAGGATTTTATGGGGTACAAAAAGAAAGCAGCATGAAAAGGCTGCCTTGACTGGTTTAATGCTTCCAAAAAAATAACAGGAACATGGCACTGTAATTAAAAAGAGAACAAATGCTCCAAGGTTGTTTTTTTTTTCCTGCAGACTGACTGCTGTGACGCCTCATGTCTCCTGTGTTCAGGTCAAAAAGCTGTACTTGAACACAGCGCACAGACAGCCAACGGTTAACAATCTTGCGTGTTCTGCGAGTCACAGGAAATACCTCTGTGCCGATATGCAAACCGCAGCAGTGTTTTTAAACCACTCTTACTAATAAAGCCACTTCCAGTCGAGAATGTTTGTGATGAAAAGTAGCAACTGGCACCAGCGAAGAGGCAGAGGAGAAAAATAAGGAGAAACTGTGTTAATGGGTGAAATCATGGATACAACAGCAACAGCACAGGGGGTTTTTGACTTTTTTTTGATGTTTTTCTTCTCATGCACCGATCCGCATACCTGAACTGCCAATCAGAGAGATTTCTCTCACCACCAAGCCACCAGGCATTCTACATGTTCAACTGATGAAAAAGCTGCCGACAAGAACGAACAACACAAACGTTAACTGATGCCCCGGCGATGCCTGAGGGACGACTGTTGGCCTGTTGCGTCCGGACCTTCAGGCTACATAAACTGACCAATCAGAAATAATCCAGCTGAGAAGCGAGAAGCATTGAGTCAGTAAAAATCACCCAGCATGTTTCTTCATTTTGAAATAACGTCCGATAATATTATTATACATTCTATTGCACTATTCTCACCCTGGAAGCTCAACCCTGCCTAACCCGGCCCGGTTGACTTTCTATATGGTGAAGACTGCAGAGCCTGAACCCTGCGCACCCTCTTTTCCATTCTCTACCCCACTCTACTGCACAATTCTCACCCCAGAAGCTCAGCCCTGCCTAAACCGGCCCGGTTGACTTCCTGTATGGCGAGGACGGCACAGTCTGAACCCTGCACACACTCTTTCTCATTCTCTATTGCACTATTCCCACCCTGGAAGCTCAGCCCTGCCTAACCCGGCCCCGTCGACTTCCTGTATAGTGAGGTCTACGGAATCTGAATCCTGCACACACCCTTCCCTATTCCTATCTATTGCACTACTCTCACCCTGGAAGCACAGCCCTGCCTAAACCGGCCCGGTTGACTTCCTATATGATGAGGACTACAGAGTCTGAACTCTGTGCCGAGACGACACTGTGTAACTGCATCCTCTTACTGATTTTATCTGCACTAAATTGTCCTGTACTTGTACTGTCTTTGGTTGTACTGTTGTTGTTATGTGCGGTGTCCTTGAGTCCTTTGAAAGGCGCCTTCAAATAAAATGCATTATTATTATTATTATTATTATTCCACTAAAGATCCAGAGGAGATTGTAACATGTTGACAGAAACTTCAGCACTACTTTCTCGTCAGGCAACCTTTATAAATGTCTGTTAAGTCTGATGAACTTACAATAGACTTAGACTGCAAGGTTGTGTGTTGTGCTTTGACTCGTCAAAGGATTTTTTTAGTCAAATTTTAGCAAAGAAAAATTATGTCTTGTGATACACTTTCTAGTTTCTGTTTGACCAGCACACCGTCATTACGTCCCACAACTACCCGTGTGTGTCTCTTTCACGAGGTGCCTTAATAAAGTTCCCTACCACTGTGTAGATGGCTGAATAAAAGCTGAGCGCCGCGTCCTTGGAGGGGAAGGATTTGCGGGCAGACACCACCAGGTATGGGTTTCCCGTGCAGGCTCTGCGCTCTGCGATGTATTGCAGCGGAGACTGGCAGCCCAGAGCCGTGTAGTTTGGCCTGCAGGCGGACAGGAAGTGAGGCGTCTGGTTTCCTGTCACCACCTGACCTGCGTTGGCAAAGATGGTGGTGGTGAAGAGGCCGAAGGAGTAGACACCTGTGGAACAAAAAAGAGGGACAAACTGAGAGACAGAAAGGGTGTGTGTGCGGAAGCTCAGAGTAAGTGAATCAGTTAGAATGGTAGGAGTCAAAAAACAAGCACTTAGATGGGAAGTAAACGGTTGGGCTGACTGGTGTCTGTGTGGGAGGGAATGGCCAGAGAGACGTAGCGTTTGCTTTTATGCTTCATATCTAAAGTCCATCATTCTAAAAGACTCATAACTTTGATAAACAGAGATGATGAAAAACATCAAAGAACATCAACAGAGCGGGACAAGAGGAGAAGGGCAGGCGAAATTAGTCCACAGGAGACCTACACTAAGGACGAGGGCTCTTTCCGGCCTTATGACAGAGGAGCACCAGTGGAAGTCTTAATGAGCCTTGGTCCCAGAGTACAATGTCTCTATTTAGTCCATAGACTTTAAAGGAAGTAGCCTCGAGTCTGAAATGTCAACATGAAGTGCCTTAAACCTGTATTCTTTCTAATGTCCAGCAAGGGGCGCCTCTCCAGGTTCCAAGGTGAAGCCCGATTGAATAGAAGGACATAAGCAAACCTGTACTGCTCACTTGATTAATCACCTCAGCAAACAGTTTCCGAATAAGTTTATGATCTCTATGGCTTACTCAAAGTCAAAATTGCTACCACAAGCTGAGCTTATTTTTGGGCGTTGCCCCTGTTTTTTCATTTCATGAAAATTCATTGTGACATTGTGATCACCCCATTATGTCTTATTCAGTGTTTGGTTGCACTAAAAGACTCTTAAAAGGGAGTCAGGCTAGGGTTGTGCGATTTCATGTCCACAGTATAATATCATGATTGACGATGGGTAATTAGTGTTTCTGAATTTGTGGTAGTGTGTCCTCTCAGTGTTGCCGTAAGACAGGAGCTGCTCTTTAACACATCACTGTAGTCAAAATAATAACCAAGACATGAAAACGTAACGTTGTCGTTGATGATTGTCAGCCATCAGCAATGGACTATGGCAAACACTAGTCCACAAACCAATGTGGTGTCATGTTGCGGTGACTGCGTCCACCTGTTTTTATACAGCATGTGATTTAGTGAGCGGCAAAGACATTGTGATCTTGAGGACTATCACTGACCCAGAAAACGTACGATCCTTCGGAGGAGAGGGTTGAAATAACAGCAGTCAGCGGTCACTATGGTCTTCTCCTGAGCCCCCTCGCTCTTCACAAAGAAACTGGTCACTTCCCCGATCAGAATCTAGGACAGAAAGAGAGACAGATTTTGTTGTTAAGGATTGATCATCTTCACTGAATATTGTGTCAATAAATATGGTGCACAGAAAAATTATTCATGAGTGTTCCTCCCTCAGCCATGTAACGATTACAGTTCTCCTTGGCCAGCCTGCCTGTTTTGTTTTTTTTTTTACTTTCCTCACCATTTGGCTGATTTTATGCTGCTTTACTAAATCCCAACATTAACACCTCCCATCCGCTCACTCATTCTCATCAGTGGGAGTTTGTCGACCTCAGTGTCTCATAGATCTTCTTTCTCGCTGCTTCTCTTTTTTTTTCTGCGGCTCTTTAAAACCATGACTGTACTTTGATTAATAATGTCATGTGGGCTAATAACCTCAAAAGGGAGGATTGGCTTTGGTGGATGACATGAATCAAATTATACTACTTTTCACAGAATGTTTTAAATATATTAGCAGATATTTTACCCCACCTTTATCACACCTCAATAAAACCTCCATTATCGTTATAGCCTTAATGCATTTTGAACACCCGTTTAAAGAGCGCACACCCCGAGCTTCTGGCAGACGTTTGAGTAGCCGCTTTAAGAGTTTAAGTCATATCAGCAGGACATTGATCTCTTTTGACAGGCGGAATAAATTGACATAACACCAAGTAACACGTCCCTGGACACCATTACACCCTGCATACTGAAGCTGTCTGATCAGGGGACCCCTGCTGACAGAAGCATAGATATATGTAGGTTACACGCTCATACAATATGCATGGCTCAGAGCCAGCAGTGTGGGATGACACTAATGCACCAAAGCTCAGTGCGCTCGGTGTGACGGGCGAAAGGCTGAGGTTTACCCTGACGTTATGGACCGAGAACCACTGATGGAGGGTTCGGTGAGAGTTGAGGAGCTTGTGTGTCAACAGAAATTATTTCTTCTTTGGAGTATGACATGACCTGCAAAACTAACCAGCCCTGAAGTAATTTGTGCTGGGCTGATAAGGTTCTCAGGTTTTTAAGACGTCATATCACGATTTGAAGGCTGTGTGGTTGTTTTTGCTGTTCCCTTGCTCAAGTTCTACAAGGTCCTCTTATAGGCTTATTGGATCATTAACTATGAAAGAACCAAAGAGACAGTGTACGAGTGATTTTTTGGGGTTCTATCCCGAGGACAGTTAGCTTTAAAAGTAAGGAAAGACAGACGAGTCATATGAAGAGGACAGCTTTAAGTTAGGAGGATCGTGTCTTATATGAAAGAGTATCCACTGCAATAGCTCAGCAAACCCGCCGAAGAGTAATAAAACTCAACTAAAGAAAGAAAAATGTGTACAATTTAATGCTACTGCACGTAAACACAATCATACGTTGGCTTCAAATTCTTCAAAAACCACGTGAATACAAGACTCAGCTTCTCTTATATTGGGCCTGCTTGAAGATTCTCCCCACCAGGCACACACACAGGTTTGACTACGCTTCCGTCATTCCTGCAGGGACGTTAGTGTGAAGGGTCAACCATAAATCATTATCCCCAGAGCCAGTGGAGTTTCGCTACCCGGCTGCAGGCACCGTCGCAGAGCTGGTGGGCGCCGAAGATTAGACAGCTGGATTATGTGTAGCACATTTTTACCTCCAGGCTGCTCCGAAATCACATCAACCACTGCCTGTGATGAAAATGACTCCGTGCTCCCACCAATGCTACAAATGAAAGCCTTAGAAATAACCACATGAATCAGGTACAAGGTTTGGATATACAGTATGTTAACATTAGGTGGTGTTTATTATGTCAACATCGCTTTTTTTCAGCCTTTTCTTGGAGGAGAATTCCTAAAAACTAGATATTTCATCCGGGGCGGCACCTTACATCCTGTGTCACACTGTCTCAGTGTTGTGTGCCTTATTGTGCGTTGTCATTGGCTCGCATTTGGTGTCAATCCAAACCATGATCTCTCCCTAAACCTACCCAGGTAGAATTGTTGCCAAAACCAACCAACCGACTTCCTAGAGGCATTACAGCGGAACATTTCTCATACAACCGTCCAAGGCAGACTATAATTTTCCATGTGAGGTCAAAAACACAAATTATTAAAAAGCAACGTGCACTCAGCCTGGAGCTTGCAGCGCTACATCCTGCAAAACCAATCCCAAAGTTTTTATTAAGACCCAGTGCTTTGGTCAGTCTATACTAGGCAGGGACTCATACAATTTCACACCTTCACCCTTCAATGCTGGCTTTCAGAGTGAGATTTGAGTTTGAGATGCTTGCTGGCCTGCATACAGACAGTGTATGCACATTTCAATGGTCTGCTCATGGTCACAATCCGTTCCACTGAGAGAGAACTACAAAGGAAGGTTATGAAACTAATGGTTTGTTTATACGGAGGACTGAACCTGCCAAAGTAAAAAATAAATGTATAAACAAATGTATCAATAAATACATGAATATGCCAAAAATAACATTGAAAATAAATGTAAGCATCACTTTTTTAAAGTTCTGTCTTTACATAATGATGCAGAAATGCATTAAGAAAAGTAAAAAGAAATACAGAAATGCAATACTGTAAAAAGCAATAAATAACAGAGGCAATCTAAAGCTAAAATGTATTTATGTCACATTTTATAAATCAATTAATTTTATTTTTAGTGCATTAAAAGGCCTATACTGAGGTTATTTACTCAGGGAACAAGACCATGACAACATTCAAACATGACGAAATGTTTCTACAACAGAAAACTATGTAGACTCACTTTAACGAAAAGGTGTCGTGCACTCTCTCATCATGACTCATTTCAAACTAAAGAGTCTTGACTAAACCGTTACTGTCCTCATGTTTTTTCTGGGAGACGCTCTGGTGAAGTGAGTGTGGGGGAGAAGAGGAGGAGTGAGTGGAGAAGACGGCAGCCACTGATGACAGTCAGCTCACAGCCAAAGGGGGCAGAAGGCATAAGAGACTTGTAAATGGTGTTGCTGGAGAATAATCACTGTGAAACTGAGATAACGAGAGTAAAGAAAAGAGGTTGATTGTAACATAATTAAAACTATCAAAGGATCATTTTGAGTGCCAAACTGGCTTCAACAGCTGTCTTTGCAATGTGGCCAAAATAAGTTTATTTCTTTTTTTTCAGCAACCCCAAGGTAGTTTCCCCTTTTAAATGTGTAGGACTGAGGGAGATGCAGAAATATAATATAATTATATAATATTCAAATGATGTTAGTGTATATTAACCTGAATTTAATAAACCATGGTAGTTTTTGTTTCCTAAAAACCTGTGCCTTTTATATCTTCAGGAGGTTTGCCCTGCGTTTACAGTAGCCCAGAATGGACAAACCAAATGCTGCCTTAAGAGAGAGACTTTCTCGTTTATTTTTTTCTGTTTTTAGCGGCCGCTGCAGGTTCTCCTACGTGTTTGGAAAGGGAGGATGAGGGGAGGGGTATCCAGTCGGCCGAAATCTGCAATCTCACCAATAAATGCAGCTTATTTCTAAAGAGTGGACTTTTAACTGATTTGCCTTAAAGCAGGAGACACATGTATTAAAGGAGACATATTATGCTATTTGTTTTTTTTCCTTCAGTGTTTTATATTTGTTCCTGTGCATGTAAAAGATCTAGAACGCTTAAAAGGTCAAAGTCGGAAACCAATAGAAGCGCCTCTCTGAAAACTCTGCCCCTGAAATGACTCGTCAGTAGTCCTGCCTTTAATTCCGTGACTTTGTGACATCACACATCTATGCATCACATTAATGCCTGGCAGCTAGTTTGGCACGTAATAACTGATTAAGCAAAGCTTCTCTATTCCTGTTAGCGGTGCTTACTCAGGAGAATAGCTGCATCACTGGATGATATACGAAAACTGATTTTTGAGCATCAAAGCATACAAACCTGTTCTAGCTGTAAGCCATAATTAAATTATAACCCTGAAAATTAGCATATGTCCCCATTAAGACAGTTTTAGAGTTGTCACATGCATTACCTCAAAGTAGAAGACCTCATTGCACTACTACGTGTGCTAAATGGCTGCAGCACATGCATACGTATGTACATTCACAATGAACAAAACAAAAAGGTAGTGATAGTGAAAAACAGAATTAAAATGTGAATCTGCAGTCATGTCCATTTGTACTCATGGGACTGAAGACTGGAGCCATTCTTACAATTAATTAAATGTAACTGCTGAAAGAATTGTAATTTGAGTAAACTGGAATTAAAAGCTTTTTGCCGTCTATAACATTATGACAATTATTCTGATGTGTTTAAAAATGATCACTGACTAATTAAGGCATATAATAAGGTGTGTTTAGCGGTAAAATCTAGGCATTTTACAACATCAGCTTGTTGAGCTAGACCATCTCCAACTTATACTTTCCTTGGCAGGTTTAGTAACACTGACTTTCATACTTTTCATACCACGTTTTTGACAGCGTGGAGACCGACTTCCTTCATTATTCCTTAAAGGGGACTTCAAACAAAATCGGAGAGACTGAGGGGAGTGTAGAAACAGAGAGGGAGAGATGTTCGTGATGTGCACATCTGCACATGCTTGTTAATAATATAGAAGCTCCTGGTGTTGGCTCTGACTTGTTGAAACATCCATTTTAGGTTTTGCATTTGAGGTAATGAATTATTCATTTTTATATGACAACAGCACTGTTTGTAGCTGTGCAGCCAGTGTCGTGTCATATAAAGCAGCAGCTACAGATAACACCATTGGACACTGAACGGTCTTGTTTCTTCTTCTCTGGCACGTTCTCTCCCTGTTTCTCTGCAAGATGGAGAATGAAGTCTACGTCCCCATTAAGAAAGCAGTTGCCATGTCATTTCTTTCATCATTCGATCATCATTACTCTCATTTTTTCACCACTACCAAGCTAATGTGTTCACTCTGACGTTTGATGGGGATGGGCTCCCACTGAGTTGCCACAATTCTCCCGCAGCCATGTGTTCAGTAGGATCTAGAGTCGATACTAATCCCTTTTCATACTGATCTCACTGAAAGGTTGCTTCCTGCTGCTCCACTGAGCATCCACTTTAGTCTCAATAAAAGGTCTGCGATAGAAGAAATAACAAATGCATTGATAGCAACAGGCTTTGATGTAACCATGGCACTATCCAGCAGCTTCTAACCGAGAAGTCTCTGTACAGTAATCAATGTCCATGCTACGAATACACAAAGGCTACAATCTTGGCCTTTCACTAATGCTAGCACAAAGCTTGGGGAAATTTAACAGATGTTTTCATGGCAGTTCTGTGTTTACTTTTCTGTGTTTGGAAAAGTAACAAACAGAATGAAGGTTGGACCGGAAACTTTTATCTTCTGTGCTGTTAAAGCGCCGTTTGTACACTCAATGTAGACATTTCAAATCTTAGATCAATATGTTTTGTCTTTACTTTTGGTAATATCTAATGAAAATGTGTCAGATCTTAAGATTTGTTACTGATTCATGACATAATTTCAAACAGTCCCTGAGCCAAAGAATGAGTGAGTGGCAGCAGCAGAGACAGACTGTTGTTCGGCTGCTAACAAAGTAGCACAAAGCACACTGCCCCTTGAGCCAAATAACAGACCAACTGGTAGCAACAGACTCACTCAGACGCTAAAGTTAGCACAAAGCACACAACCACTGAGCCAAGCATAGGGTGGTCTTTTCAGACTGAGGTATGTTTGTGACAGCTATTTTGCTTGTGTTTATATGATTGTGGCATTTAACAGAGTTGTTAATTTATGTATTCATCAGACTATACGAAGCGAATTAACTGCAAACACATCTCCCAGCTGGAGAGCAGTTGGTGTCTGTTCATCTTTTTGGTTGGATATTTCCCATCATTAACCATCCTTTATAAATCATCAGCGTGGCTCTCTGTCTGCCTGCTTTCATCCAAACTACAGTCTGATTTCGGCAGAATTTCTGTCAAACAGCAGCAAGACGTCAAAGCAACAACAGTAACTCCCATCTGACATTTGCAATACAGCAACCGCTGATGTCTTTTTCTCGTCATTGTTTTAAAGCATCAAGAAATACACAAGCACAATACTTTCAAAACAAAAGGAGTGAAAGTACACAAATTGAAAACACATCAGATTTTCAACTGCACTAGTCTGCCTCTAAAGGGAGGGGACGCTGGTAGGTGAAGTTTGAGAGATTTTTTGAGGTTCGGTGGATATTTTTTGAGACGCCAGCATGTAGCTCACAGCAAAATGACGCTCCTGTCAATGCTGAGGTGTCTGCTGCTACCTCTTTGTGTGTCACCAATCATTCAGGCCTGCCCTTTTTCAGCAGGTCAATCTGACATGGCGTTTTGAAGCAGCAGTGGCAAAACAGAATGAAGAACTGAATAATTGTAATGCAAGTTTTCTCTGCACTTCTTTGATATCACTGTGAAGGCACGGCTCACAGTGTGGCACCCTCCATTTTTTCTTTCAACTTATCTAAACTCAAGCAATTGATTGAATGTGTCAGTCATTATGGTGGAAACTGAAATTAAATCTTCATCTAACAATAGTGCAGCAGCCTTCAACTCTGTCAGTCCAAACAAAGGTCTGGCTGCACACATTATCATTTTGCTGTAGGGGAAAAAATCTTCTGGTTTGTGTGTATTTCTTTTAACCAATCACAGTCGTCTTGGGTGGTGACAGCTGCATTATCATTTAAAGGGTAACATTGAAGTGTGTTAACATGTCTTGGAGAGAACTACTGAATACGTGAAAAAGTAGTATAAAGCCTTTTGTGCTCCAGAGGAAACTGCATGTAGGTAATTGCACGCAATGGCTATGTTGCATTTTGGGTAACATAGGAACCAGATTTTGAAAAGGAAAAAGAATCTGTGGAAAAAGTCGACATCACTAGTGCCATTACAAGTTTGACAGTGTAAACAGAGTGCAATACAGACCAGAGGACTGCCTTTCAAAAACCTGGTGCCTACAATACCCAAAATGCAAATTGAGTGACATCATTGGTGGCAATTAATCAGATTACATGCAGCTTCCTCTGGACCCACAAAAGGCTTTATATACTTTTTTCACACATGCAGAATTCATACCCTTAGGCCCAGACACATCAAACCTACAGCAAAGAACTAGTGGCGATGAAGGCTGACTTTTGCATTACTTCTCTTTACAACCCCTGTAAAGCAGATGGTGCTTCCTAGTTCGGAATTTTAAAAAATGCATCCAGTTTCAGTTTTTTAAAAGAGGATGAGAATATGTGCGACAAGGTGTTCACAACCAGAGAAATGTGTTTTTACAAACAACTGCTTACAACCTGCAAATCAGGTTCGGTGTTAACTTTCAAACTGTAATTTCTTAGCCAAGTCTAAGTAGAAAGGAAAGTTTTATACTCCGCTGAAAGATACTGGAGCAAGTAAAAATCACTTGGCAGCCAATTAGTTTTTGAGCAGATGTTGACTGCTTTCTGGAGGCAATCCAGCGGCCGCGTTTATTTCTTCCTTGAACAGTCAGAGAAATCTCAACTAGTCAGAGGTGGTGGTATGATTTAGATACAGGCAGACGTTTGTTGCGTAAACACCGGCAGAGACAGAGAGATGACGGGGAACAGAAAAAAATGGTTGGAGAAAGTAAGAGAAAATGGCGGAGCAGATGAAAAAAAAAAAGAAGCAGGTAAAGAGCAAGATGAAGAATAACTGACATAAACTGTCTTCTCCTGCCTCGGAGGGCAGAGATCACACAACCTTTGTCGAGTGCGTGTCTGTACTGTAGTTTCATCAAGAGGGTTGCAGCTCTGGAGTTTTTCACCTCTGACAACTATATGCGATAAGTTGAAAGGACGCCAGTGGGAACAGAGAGGTGGCACAGCAACATAGAGGTGTTTGTGAGAGAGTGATGGGGGAAGCTCTTGAGGTTGAGTGGGTCTTAATTGGTTTTCTATGGTTTTTCTACCTATTGTGACACCATGACAGCCAATCGTAGGGCACTCTTTATCTTTGTGGGCAGGACTCCGAACAGCGTGTATATGTGTTTGTGGAGTCGTGCTTGACGAAAGCTGACGATTGGGATTCAAAGGAGGGAAAATGTGAAGAAAGAAGTTGATCACAACACATTAGGGCGCTTCAGAAAAAAAGAGAAAAACACAAGTTGAAAAGCTAATTCTCCAAGCAGGTGTAGAGGGACAATAAAGCATGTATGAGCTCTGACTATACTGACAGGAATGGTAAAGGAAGATGTATCTGGAGGCTTATTCCACCACCACAAGAAAATATACATCAAACCACCGTTCACCACAGGAATGTATACAGAGATCCATATTGTCTTAGAAGAGTATAATAAACTCACAGCATGTACTATGATTAATGCCAACAGCAATCAGAACAGGGACAAGTGACGCAGCAGCAAATTCCTGATTGACGTCACAACATATAAAAAGCAACCTAAGCTCTAGGTGGAGTGTGGAGATGTACGCTACACGTGTATGCGTGTTTTTATTGCAGATGTGTTTGGGATTCTTCGCTCATCATCAACAGCTCAGAGGTATTGTGAGAAAAAACACTAAATTTAGATACGCGCTTACGCCGCAAAGTGTTTCTCAGTGAATCATCTCTGTCGCAGTGTTGAATCCGTTCACGGATATATGATGTGTGCTTCGGCGGAAGTGCTTTACTCATACGCGCCTTCTGAAAATGATGCAACGCAGGCTGAAAGCGGCTCTTCGGCTGTTATTGTGAAAAGGAACACTGAAAACCTTCTTGAGTCTACATAAAGCTTCTGCAAATATCACATGACATTTGTTGACATTGCAAGCCCAGTGCTCTACTTTAAACACACACACAGTCATGTTCGCAGGCAGCCTTCTCACACACCAGCGATGGTAACCATGACAATTTAGCTGCTTCAGCTTCATCATCACCCACACTCTCTCCATCCATCTCCTTCTCTCTGTCTCACCCTGCTTTCATTCGCTAATGGCCGGGCAGCTTTCCCAGGTCTTTGTGGAGGAGAAACTAGGCTACCAGAAACATCTTCCTTTTTTTTTTCTTTCTTTCTTTCCTGATTGAAACATAAATCATCCTTTCTGGCCTCCTTCTAACTCTCCCTCTCTCACACGATTCAAATCCTGTTTGTACTCGGCGAGGTTTGAGGTATGACCCCATTCGCCTTCTCCCTGCTTTCCTACTTTCTTTTCATAGCATTTCCCCTCCCCCCCATCTGTCCCTGTGCTCTTCTTCTCTCCACCTCCTCACATTCTCCTTTTCTTCCAATAAATTCTTCGATCCACCAGCCCGTCCTCCCCGTTCAGAAGAAAGAGAGGGATCCTGGATCGTTCAGAAGAAACAGAGGGATCCTGGATCAGTGTGGGAAGGGACCTTGCAGCTAATCTGCGTTGGAGTGCAGCTGGATTAGGGTTCTCATCTATGGGATAGAGTGTGTCTTACAGGCTATCACAGTGGGAGTGTATAGCTGGTCAGGCGCAGAGACATGGGACTACATGGCCTGCTGTTTCCGTCTCTCAATCCTCTACCCAGTGTGATTGGCAGGGACAGGATAAAGCCGTGATTATCCCTTATTATCCGTGCCCTTTTGTCACTGCTGTGTCTCATGGGCGCGACTGCTTCAGCGCTGATCTGCCCGTCTGCCTTTCTCTCCGTCTCTCGTTTGCACAGACGAAGAGCAACACATGGACGGACGGACAGACGGAGACGGACAGTTGGTGAGAAGTCAATCGCAAAACTAATTATGCCATCAAACTTGGCCCTTTTGTTAGGACGGTTAGGATTAGATCAGTATAATAATAGTAATACACTGATGCATGCAGGCATTCATGAGAGTCACATTTCCTCACATTTCTTTCACAGTGACTGAGAACAAGGTGAATGTAAAGGGGCAGTTCACACCAAAATCAAAAGCACATCATTTTCATATTACCTATCGCGCTCATTATCTTTCTATATTGTTTTAGTGTGAGTTGAGGAGATATCAGTCGTAGAGACGTCTTCCTGCTTTAGAATATAATGGACCTAGATGGTACTCAGTTACTCAAGATAATCCACAGACCTTGTTGTGAGCAGTTTCATGTTCTACTGCACAACACCCGTGTCACTACTCATGGATAGGAGGCTAGCTAGTCTGACACCAGATGTACACTGTTGGTATAAAGCCTGTCATCGGGCACCATTTCAGGCGGCATTCCCCTCTTCCTTCCACTATCTGGCATTGCTGTTTTCAAAATCCCCGTCCCTATGTGACACAAAAAAAAAACTCCAACACTAATCGAGTCGTTTAAATCCTTCAACTGTGCCAATGTGCTGGCCATGCTGGTGTTAGTGACGTATAGTGAGCGAGACAGTGTAGTTCATTGAACAGTTATGCACAAAATGAAATGGTATTTTGTCATTATGTTACTGTTGAATGTTACTGGATGTTACTGGATGAAATGCACAAGATACCTTCTGGATTGTGATTCATCATGCCCAAACATGCAAACTCTGCAGCAGATAAAGCATAAATGTGCTAAATTGCGGTGTCAATAACAGTATTTGTACTGACTAACTTTTCATAGCACCACTAAAATCACTTTTGCCTTTTCTGACGAGGAAATCATCTGATGGATCAACAATGGATTGTGAATCCACCGCTTGGAACAGAGAACGAAAGGAGAGTTTCTCCCACTCGGTGGCTCACCCCAGTCCTCTTCTGCCTGTCATCATGACTCCATTATTCATAAAAGATCGTCCAGAGGCTTAACAGTATGCAAACGCCCAGACAATTTGCATATGGGCATTGGGGCTGATGTTTGAGTAAGAAGTCTGTGCATGTGTGTGGGTGCTCTTTCCTGGCATGATGTGTGATAAAATACAAGAACGATGACAATCGCAATCGACTCGAAAATGCCAGGAGAAAAGGATGATCGCACGAATGATCAGAAAGACGATCTATGAACACGCTTACTTCAGCTTAACTTACAGTGCAGTGTGTGAGTGTATGTGTGTCTACGTGAGTTGGTGTACGATGTCGCCTGTCAAAGATGACAACTCTGATTACAATGACAATAGGAGGTAAATATAGAATTGAGAAAGGCGTAGAATGAGAACAGGAAAGCCCCGGATTTTCTGAACATAATTTGCTGAATATTAGCATAACAATGGAGCAGTCAGGGAACATGATGGGAGCCATCTAATACAGGGGAGCTATGCTAACAACAGGGCTTACCTACAGCCTCCCAGCATGTACGCGAGGATACACATAAGCAAGGAGTAAAGAAGGAAACTAATTTCCACATCCAAGTGATTATGACTGAGAGGGGGAGTGTTGCTGGCTGCAGTTAGACTTGACAATTCCATTTTAATCAAGAAATAAGACCTTTTTTTCTAATACTGCTGCCTATTCCCACAGCTGGAAGTGTGGCCTTGTGGTTAGAGAGAAAGTATGCCTGGAAAAGCAAAATCTACGAGAGCTCATCGACAACACATTTTGGAAAATTCATAACATGACAATAGCCCAATCAGCAGGGGGGGAAATGAACGGGGCGAGTTTAACTTTGGTGAAATTGATACAGGAATTCAATCTAGAGCAACGATTCTTGACCCCCAACCCCCCCAAGACTTAGAAATGATGCCCAGGTTCTGCTTTGGTCAAATCACAGATGTAAAATAATATGCATTTTTAAAAATGTCTATTTTTTTTAAACTGTATTCTGTACTGCACGTCTGTAATCAGGGATGATAGGCAAGTTGTAACCATAGTAACAACTGTGTGACAGGGTAACAAACTCAGTGCTTCAGCCAACATTAACTGCTTCGGGCTCAAGTTGGATTCAGACATGAAAAACAAGAACGTTACCCTGTCGGACTCTGTGGGGCACTTGTTACACCTCTGTAAGGGGAATATTATATATTAAATGAGAAAGACACGGACACGATGTTGCTTCATTCACGTCCAGTGTTGTAATGCACTTTTCAAAAATACACAATTTTCTCAACGTCACATTGCTATCAAATCAGCAACTGTACTGGAAACATAAAATATCTTTACAATGGTTTAAATCAGAATTGACAAACCATATTTTTAGATGGACAGCAAACTGTATAGTAATATAAACTCGTGTTTTACATCTACTTCTGTTCAAATATAAATGAAAGTATATCACATCTGTCATGTATAGTAGTCACAACCAACTTATATCCTACAAAATGGAAGCTATTAACATCACTCTTTTACCCTTACAAATAAAAGAATAACAGTGTTAGTTATCATCAAATATTCTCGTTAAATGTCGAACATTGCACACAAATGGCACAACTACACCTCTGAAACAATGTCGTCCGCTCTGCACCACGCAGCTAGCAAGAAAGCTACGGTGGGTTAGCATTCAAGTGAACAAAACTTATTAGCTCTCAAAGTTACTGCAAACTCTACTATTTTACTTCGTATTTATCATTCACGGCACAGAAAACATAGAAACATGTCAAAAGCTGATTATGTTCTTTTTTTACCTGTAAGGGGAATATTAAATGAGAAAGACACGGACACGATGTTGCTTCATTCACGTCCAGTGTTGTAATGGACGACTGAAAACACCGTCTTCCCCTCTACCGTCTTAGCTCAGACACAAGCAATCAAAACCTGAACACCAGCGGTGATTTGAGGATTAGCTTTCAAGAAATAACTTAGAAGAAACACTTTAAGAAACAATATAAAACAGTAATCAGAGAGCTTTTCCAAAATAACATAAGGAATTAGTTATGTTTTAAACACAAATATCCCTTTTAACTTATCACTGTATACTTGTTTGTCTAGAAGACCAGAGTAGCAGATAACGGATCACTCGATCAGCAGATGATCATGAATTTCACCTTAATCCACTTTTTAAACTTTATCATTACTTATGATGTTATGTTTTTAACCATGTACTTTCATGAATTAAAGCATTCTTTTGCTTACTATTTTTAGCAGAATCACACAAGTTTCAAAAGCACTTTAGCATTTTTAACAGCACTTTTTTTAACCATTACACACTCCCCCTCAACAAAAATGTCGTCCTCGACATGAAATGATTAAGGCAGGTGCATAGCATACAATCAAGATATTCCAACAGTTCGTATGTAGGCACATGGCCCACCCAAAGTCCTTGAGTGTATGATGTGTGTGGCAGATCAAGCTGCTTCAACAGTCCATTATGAGTGTGTTTGTGAGTAGTGACACTCTGCTTTCTCAAAAGTCCATGAGTGTATGGGATATGTGTGCACGTGTGTATGTTGACACTCTGCTTTCTCAAAAGTCCATGAGAGTGTGTGTGTATGTGTGTAAGACAGTCCATAAAATGTCTGTGGTTACCCGTGCAGGGGCACAGGTTGGTATGTGGGGTACTGGACAGAATCTGGCCACATGGTCCCTGGTTGATGGATTCTGTAGTGTTGCATAGGGTTAAACCTATACATGGGTCTGGCCGGAGGTCCCATACTGTAGCAAACTGGATTACCAAACTCATTATAGGTGAATAGCTTTGGTCGTCGCCGTTCTCTCCTTGGCCGCTCTTGCACTTTTTCATTTTCACTGTGACTGTCACGTGATGGAGGTGATGGAGGCGACAGAGGTGGTGGTACAGGGTTGCCTCCAAGAACTTCCAGTTCCTCTGGAGCCTCATCCCTGTCCAGCAACTCAATCCCGCCTGGATCCTCCCTCAGCTGTATCAGTCTTTCCTGTTCCTGTCCTTGCTTGTGATGTGCTCCTATCGGTTCAGAGTCTGCTGCCTGGCCAATATATTCCTCTTCATTACATGCCTGTGGATGAGCATTCTGGGGAGGCTGTTGAGGTAGGTAATAGAGCCAGTCATCCTCTGAATCCTCATCACTGTCATCCTCTTGCTGAGTATTGTTTTTCCTTTCATTTGTTTGTTTCACATTTTTCCTCTGTGATCTGGCGACTTTTAGGGGGACTTCCAAAGGCAGATGGTCACACGGAAGCAAGAGATTGCGATGTAATATCCTGCTATCTCTCCCCTTTCCTTGTTCTGGTACAACTTCGTAAACTGGAGCGTCCTTGTTTACTCGTCGAACAACCTTGTGGATAGTTTCTTCCCAATGGCTGCGTAGCTTGCCTGTACCTCCTCTTGGGGTCAAGTTTCTAACCAGAACTCGATCTCCTGGCTCCAACTCTGAGCTCCTCACTTTGCGATCATGGTTTCTTTTGCCTCGTTCAGCCGACTTTCGTGCACTGTTCTTTGTTATTTCATAGGCTTCCTGCATCCCTTCTCGCCAATTTCGCATGTACTCTCTGTGGTCCGGTGTACCCGTTTCTGGTCTCAGGCGGAAGAGTATGTCGACAGGCAGTCTTGGGGTCCTCCCAAAAAGAAGATAAAAGGGAGAAAAGCCTGTGACTTCACATCTTGTACAGTTGTATGCAAAAATCAACTTGTTCAATGAGTCCTTCCAGTTCGATTTCTCTTTCTCTGTCAGTGTTCTGAGCATCTGTATGAGTGTTCGGTTGAAGCGTTCCACTTGGCCGTTTCCTTCAGGGTGGTATGGCGTAGTTCGCGAGCCTAGCACTCCCGAGGTCTGCTTCAGTTGTGAGAGGAGCTGGTTTTGAAATTCACCTCCCTGGTCATGATGGATGCGTTGAGGGAATCCAAACTTTAATGCATAATCGTTGAAGAGTTTGTCTGCTACCGTTTTTGCCGACTTAGAGGTGGTGGCATAAGCTTGGGCGAATCTTGAGAAATGGTCAATGATAACCAATACATATTCATACCCGCCTGCACACTTGTCAAGATGCAAAAAATCAATGGAGACTAATTCAAAGGGCTGGGTGGTGACAATATTGGTTAGGGGTGCTCTAGCCTCTCAGCTGGGCTTCTTTTGTTTCAAACATGAGCAGCTTCGAGCCACATAGTGTTCAATGTCCTGTTGCATATGAGGCCAAAAGAAGCGTTCTCTTACCAATGAGGTGGTGCGGTCAACTCCTTGGTGCCCCATATCGTCATGCAATTCCTTCAAAACAGTTGCCTTGTACTTTTCTGGCAGAACAAGCTGTGTTCGTGTAGCTGTTTTCCTATGCAAGATGCCATCATCATCTAAGGTGAGTTTTTCCCATTCGCGTATCAGCCTTTTACTTTGTGCACTGAATGATTTTAACTGTTTGTTATCAGGTCTTTCATTTAACTGACGACACTCAATCACTGGGCCGATATTTTTATCTTCCCTCTGAGCTTGACAAATCTCTGCAGGCAAGAGAGGCTGATGTTTTGACGTTTTGATATCTTTGCACTGAGCAGACAGAGCCATGGACCACACTGGACTAGGACTTGGGTCCTCAACTGACTGTACTACTGCTTGTACTGAACGAGATGACAATTCCTCAGTGCAGTTCTTCAACATGGAGTCGATGTCTACTGGCATCCTCGAAAGACTGTCGGCATCAACGTTTTCCTTTCCTGGCCGGTATCGTATAGTGAGGTGAAAATCCGCTAATTCAGCAACCCACCGGCATCCGGTTGCATTTAGCTTTGCCGTGGACAAAACATAAGTAAGCGGATTATTATCCGTGTACACAGTGCATGATGAGCCGATCAAATAGTCCCTGAATTTTTCACACACGGCCCATTTAAGGGCCAGGAACTCCAATTTTCCGGAATGTAGAAGGTAGTTCTTCTCGGATACAGTGAGTGTCCGGGACGCGTATGCTATTACTCGCATTTTTCCTTCCTGTTGTTGATACAAAACGGCCCCCAGGCCCAGGTTGGATGCATCCGTGTGTAGAACAAAGGGTTTGCTGAAGTCAGGAAAGGCAAGTATTGGTGGCTCCACTAGATGATCCAAAAGTTCCTCAAGCAAGTGCTGATGCTTTTCTGTCCATACAATGGGCTGGTTAGAGGACGCTCCATTGTGTTTCCTTTTTAGCTGTCTCATTCTTGTTCCATGCTTGTCACTCTTTTGTACATCAGTAGGGGCTCTCAAGAGGTCGTACAGAGGGGCAGCTATTTGAGAGAAATTACGAATGTACTGGCGATAATAACTGAGGAGACCCATGATGGCTCTTAATTCTCCCACAGTGGTTGGTTGCTTGTCTTTTAGGGCTCTGACAGCTATGGTGTCAGCAGGGTCAATTTTACTGCCCTCTGATGAAACGACCCGCCCAAGATAGCGAACCTCTCGACGAAACATCTCACATTTGGCTGGCTTCAACTTTATGCCATACTCTCTCAATCTTCTCAGCACAGTTCTGACATTTTCAACATGACTTTCAAATGACTGACTGAACACAAGTACATCGTCAAGATATGGGATACAAATCTGACCTCGAATCCCCTCCAGACACTCTTCCATACATCGCTGGAAGGCAGGCGGCGCGTTCATCAAGCCAAAGGGGATTCGGATCCATTCATACAAACCCCAGGGGGTTACGAAAGCAGTGAGGGGCCGACTCTTTTCCGCCATGAACCCCTGATGGTAGGCTTTCCCCTGGTCTAGGAGCGAAAACCATGAGTGCCCCCCCAGGCCGTCCATGATGTCCTGCACGCGGGGAATGGGCTGACGGTCTGGTACAGTTCTGTGGTTTAACTCACGGTAATCTATACACAGGCGTAAGCTTCCATCCTTTTTCCGAACGCACACAACTGGGGATGCGTAGGGTGAGTTCGATTTACGCACCCAACCTTGTGCAATGAGGTCATGTAAGTAGCTCTTCGTCTCTTGATAAAGTGGTTTCGGCACAGAGATGTAAGTTTTGGCCACAGGCTCAGTGTCTTTCAGTGAGATGGAGAGCCGCAGATTCTCAATACAACCGATGTCGTCATCAGACTTGGAGAAAGAGCCTGACTCTTCTCTTAACATTTGTTGAACTATTTCTTTTTCCGATGGGCTGAGATGGTTCACGTCGACTGGGGGATCCCATTCACCACAAGAGGTTTGTTCGTTTCTTACTCCCACGTTGCTCACTGTTACTGGAGGAGAGGCACAGGATCGTTCGAAGATTGTCGGTGGATAAACTGCTTGAACTTGCTGCACTGTCCCAATAACAGTCCTGCCAGTGAGCACGACGTCATGGTCTGTTGGGTTTTGCACATCCACCATTATGAATGGTTTTGCCCCTTTTCCCAGTGTCACAAGAGTATCAGTGAATTCAAGGCCCTCTGGCCACTGTGGGTCAACACTAGGCTCAAACATCAATGTTGCCTGAACTTGTAAAGGTGCTGTCAGAACACGGCAATCTATTTTTACAGATGTGTGTTTGGGGACATACACTCGGTCTCTGGTCGTCTTGACTACATATTCATGTGATCGCTGTTCCGCGGTAACTTGCTCTACAAAAACTTTAGCATGATCCATTTCAAAGCCAGGAAAAGCTGCTTGGACAGTTTTAATTAGCTGCTGTTTATCAGTGGCGTTATTCTGCTGCAGCTCAGTATCAACAATCAGTCCAATAACATTTGAGCCAATAATAGGTCGTGCAAGACTGTCACCTTTAATCACCAGGGTGGGAACAACGACCTCTGTTGTGGGGACTCCATCTGCAGCTAATCTAAATGTCACCTCTATCCAGCCGACATATGGCATGTCTTCCCCATTAGCAGCAACAAGGTTTAAAGTGTCATTCTCATCAATGATCTCAGAAATGTCTCTCAATGTTACGTGTGGTAAGCGTTCTGTTTTCCAGTGTTCACTCACGACAGTCACTTGTGAGCCGGAGTCCCACAAGGCTCTAACTTGCTGGCCTTGGATATGGCAGTCAATAAGGTATTTCTTTCCAACTAGAGGAGCAACTTGGATGTGTTTTCTCTTTCGTGTTGCGGCTCGGACTGTTTTACATGAGGTTGTTAAACATTGATTTCTGTGGACCACCCAGTGTTCATGTTGACATGCTTTGGAACAGTATAACACACCTTTACATGATGCACATTGTCTCAGCCTCACATTCCTTCCATGTGCACCACAGTGTACACAAAGTTGGGGCGCTGTTGATGAAGCGGTCACTCCCTGCCCCGCTGGGGTAACCCTGGTCCGTTTAAAGCGCTCCCTCTGAATTGACCTGATCTGCCCATTCTGCAACCGGCTGCAAAATGTTCATTACTGCCGCATCTGAAGCAGTGACTACAGTCTTCTACATTTCCCTGCTCGCAAGCATAGCATCTCCTTCTGCGGGCTGGTGCAGGTGTGGGGAGAGGGCGTTGGTTGGCGAACCTTTGGTTGACTTGAAGATAGCCATGTTGTGCTACAGGGGCAGGAGTAGCCCAGTGTCTCTGTGGTGGGCCGTGGTGGACTGGTGCTAACTGATGAGGAGTGCAGTCTGGTGGGTAAGAGGGCTGCTGCATAGACTCTTTGATGGAAGCCACTTCAGCTTTAAGGCCCTTTAAGAGAGACAGGTTAGCTTTCATCTCCTGCAGTTCTGAGAGGATATCAATTTGATTCTTACTGTGACCTGGCTGGCTCGTTTTCTCCTTCTTTTCAGCAGGAGTGTGGTCAGACTGAGCAGAGTGAACGGCTACAGGTCGCTGTGGTGTTGTCATTTTCCTCTTGTCTTGCCTCTCACTTTCGTAAGCACATGCTGTATTCAGTTTTTCAAACAGGAGTTCATCAGAAACACCAGCTTGTTCCAGATATGGCTGGAGATCCCGTTTGATATTATCATTCTGCAGGCCAGTCATCACTGAGTGAAGAAACATGTTCTGTACTAGCACTGGATCATATCTTAAGCCTGACTCTGACTCTTGTGAGGCAAACAGAATCTTCTGCCTCAGATCTAGAGCACGGATGAGGAAGTTTTGAGGCGTCTCCTTCATGCCCTGAACTTCAGATGACAACTGTTTATATAATTCTGTTGCGCTCTTTTCTTGGTAGTGACAACGAAGTATCCTTCTAAGTGTTGGTAGTTTGAGGTCACTTTTCCCCTCCAAGTAACTGCGTAACTGCATTCCTGGAACAATGGCTCTTATGACGGCATCAACAATCTCAGTCTCAGGAAAGCCCTTAAGGAGGCCGTGTTCAATCTGTCTAGCCAAGCTGGAAAATGTGAGGCGGTCTTTTTGTCCTGGCTCTCCGATCTGTCCCGATATTTTAAACTCTTTGTGCCAGGGGGGAGGGGCCTGACCTGGACCTGTACCTGTACCTGAGACTGGCGTTGTGTGGGTGGCTGTGGTGACCTGAGCCTTGTGTTCACTTCCCCTATAAGTACTCCCTGTAGAAGGCAGTGGATGTAACTGAGGGGGACTGCTTTCTTGTGGTATAGTGACCTGTGTCTTGTCTTGTCCATTTTTATCTTCATTTGATTTTACTTGAAGCTCAACTAAGTGCTCTGTCATAGCTACCTCAGCTTGGAGCTCAGTTATCTTGTCCTTTAAGAATAGGAGTTCTGACATTCCCATATCTTCGAGTTCTTGTAACTCCTCCCTTTGCAGGTGATTACTTATCATTGTGATTAATGAAGCCCTGTTTTTTCCTGCCACATGCTCAAATTTTTCTCCAGCAATAGCGAGGTAGTCACATAGTTTTTTTAGGTTGTCTGCCAGCAGTGTACACAAAAGTTCAAGTATTTCCAACTGCAATGTCTCTATCTCAATTGACTCCATTGTCCTGGTGGCAACAACTCCGTGCTCTGTTACAGTAGTAGTTTGTGTGCTAAACCTCAGCAACAGCGCTCCTGGTACTTTAAGTTCACCTCAGATTGCTTGTGCTCTTTGTTGTAGACATTCAAACCACCACAGTATAAGCCACTGGATGCTGCCTGCCTGGGTAAGTTGAAGGGGACTGAATGAGAGCTGGGGACGTCCGTTGCTGGCAGAAGTCGAACCTCGTCTCACCCAATCCCAGCGGTGCCTCCAGAAAATGTTACACCCCTGTAAGGGGAATATTAAATGAGAAAGACACGGACACGATGTTGCTTCATTCACGTCCAGTGTTGTAATGCACTTTTCAAAAATACACAATTTTCTCAACGTCACATTGCTATCAAATCAGCAACTGTACTGGAAACATAAAATATTTTTACAATGGTTTAAATCAGAATTGACAAACCATATTTTTAGATGGACAGCAAACTGTATAGTAATATAAACTCGTGTTTTACATCTACTTCTGTTCAAATATAAATGAAAGTATATCACATCTGTCATGTATAGTAGTCACAACCAACTTATATCCTACAAAATGGAAGCTATTAACATCACTCTTTTACCCTTACAAATAAAAGAATAACAGTGTTAGTTATCATCAAATATTCTCGTTAAATGTCGAACATTGCACACAAATGGCACAACTACACCTCTGAAACAATGTCGTCCGCTCTGCACCACGCAGCTAGCAAGAAAGCTACGGTGGGTTAGCATTCAAGTGAACAAAACTTATTAGCTCTCAAAGTTACTGCAAACTCTACTATTTTACTTCGTATTTATCATTCACGGCACAGAAAACATAGAAACATGTCAAAAGCTGATTATGTTCTTTTTTTACCTGTAAGGGGAATATTAAATGAGAAAGACACGGACACGATGTTGCTTCATTCACGTCCAGTGTTGTAATGGACGACTGAAAACACCGTCTTCCCCTCTACCGTCTTAGCTCAGACACAAGCAATCAAAACCTGAACACCAGCGGTGATTTGAGGATTAGCTTTCAAGAAATAACTTAGAAGAAACACTTTAAGAAACAATATAAAACAGTAATCAGAGAGCTTTTCCAAAATAACATAAGGAATTAGTTATGTTTTAAACACAAATATCCCTTTTAACTTATCACTGTATACTTGTTTGTCTAGAAGACCAGAGTAGCAGATAACGGATCACTCGATCAGCAGATGATCATGAATTTCACCTTAATCCACTTTTTAAACTTTATCATTACTTATGATGTTATGTTTTTAACCATGTACTTTCATGAATTAAAGCATTCTTTTGCTTACTATTTTTAGCAGAATCACACAAGTTTCAAAAGCACTTTAGCATTTTTAACAGCACTTTTTTTAACCATTACACACTCAAATTCAAAAACACCTTTGTTTACATTGCCATGCACTGAAAAATATTTATTTTTGCGCTCATTCTGACAAAGGGAAGATTCCTTCTAAGCCGTTTACATGTCTAATGAAAATGTTTACTCCACTGATCTGTCAATTCAAACGCAACAGCTGCCTTTTTCATTCGCTCAACCGCTTCTCGGAAAGGCAAGCGCTGCAACACCCGTAAATATCCATAAACCAAGTCTTTTATAATCTTTAAAAGTATGTGTGTTTCTTTTCTTTTGTGCATACATCTCTACGTCCCTTGCAAACTGTGGGCAAGAGGCCGGAAAAACCCTATCTGAGATGCATATTCTGAATGCAGACGATATGTGTCAAAAGAATGCGCCTAAAAACAGAGCAATATTTGCATATTTTAATTGGGAAAAAGCTACACTCAGAATAAATGAATGGAATGTGTTGTTTACGTGACGCCTTTTAAAACAGTGGAATGTATGATTGGTGATCTTTGACTGAACAGAGAGAACAAGAGTCTGATATGAACTGATGGAACTACCTGGACTAACCGATTCACACTGTAACAATCAACTAAGGACTGCTACAGAAGTCTGTGCGGTATTCCTCAGGTATCATTGTATGGGTTCAGAAAAGTGAAGTACATATTGTTGCATCTCTAATAATGCCTGCTTTTAACTCTATTAGCTTCTAGCAATATGCCAGACTCACTCAATCTATGTTTGTCCAGCTATCTGTAGGAAAAAGACGAACCAGCAAACAATGGATAAACATTTCTTGAAACGGAGCCCTGTTTAGTCTCTCATTTTTTCTAATTCTCACCCTGACCTTTGACCTTTGGAAGGCAAAAATAGCCATTTTAGCATTCTGCAGTTATTCAAATTTGCATCTGCTTTTCTTCTGTCACTTGCCCTCTTTAACTCAGACTATTATGCCTCCTCTCACTGAGGCCGGAGCACATTAAGACTGTGAAATGTCCCAACACAATGTGCCTTTGACCACATCCGGCATCTGCTTTTGAAGATTTGACAGCAGCCTTTTTTTTTTCCCTTCACGTATCGAGAGCTCTCACTTAATAAACTCTGGCATGACTGGATGATATAGTCATGCCTCCGTGGTTCGCCCCAATCCCCATCTCTCTGTCACATGGAGCTGCATTATGCATGAAAACTCTTCCCGAGCTTTAAACCGACAGCCGCAAACAAACTTGGCATCGGACGGACTCCCTTGTTCCCACTTTCCTCGCCTTCTCTCTTAGTCCTTTCGCTCCTCTATGTCTCTTTTTGTATAACTTCTGTTTTCGCTTTGGTCCCTCATCTGTTTCACACAACCTGTGTTCCTCAACCTGTGTTCCTCCCTCCTCCCTCCTCCTCCCCCTCCCCCTCCTTCCCCTCTTGTTTGGTGTTTGAACTTTTCACTGTCTCTCCTCTCAAAGAGTGCCCTCGCTTCGCCTTCTCATTCTGTTCGAGAGGCTTATATTTAGCAGCATTAGAACGGAGCTCTCCGGGGCAAAAGTATTTCGCATTATGCTTCTGACCCACATAAAAAAATAGGTGGAAAAATAAATCTCTACCTCTACAAAGTTCATTAATTCCCTGCCTTGTATCCTCTTGTTTGAGCTTACAAGTGTGTGTGTTTGTGGGGTGTGGTGTGAGTCTCCACGTGCTGTGAAGGCTCATTCTTAAGCCTATAATTACTATTTGATCCTGTGATTGGTCGCAGCTTAACTGTATCGACTGACTGGTGGGCTGCGGCTTGCAATCAGCACACACACACATGGTCTCCGTTACACAATACACACCTTCACAAAGACTTAGCTAATGCTTCAAATTGCACTTTTCCCTGCTCTTTCCGCTACCATGGCATGATAATTGGCACGAGTGTTGAAATGTTACCTGTGCTGCGTCTGCTGAGTATATTGAATATGGGCTAAGCACAGTGTGTGTGTGTGTGTGTGTGTGTGTGTATGTGTGTGTGTGCGTGTGTGTGTGGTTGGGAAGGGAATTAGCTACAGTTGTGGAGAGCCATAGAGATCGCCTGTAGCCACTCTGACTAGTTTTCAGATCTTGTCAGACTCACGCACGCAGGATCCGTTTTCAGTGGCAGTGGAGGAGAAGATGTGCGCCGTCATCCACCCACGCACTCACCTCCACTGATGCACCGAAAAACTTAACAGCATATTTTAACCAAGTACCACACAAGTGCCTCTATTTCACCCTCTCACTTCCTCTCTCTCGCTTTGTCTGCCTCTCTCTCACACACGCACGCACACACTGACACACACAGGCGCCGTATTGTGCTTGGATTCTAATCTAGTAAGCACATCAGTATTCAACTGTGATCAACGCAGGTGTGTGTTGCTTAATCTTACAGGTTCAATTGAACACAAAAGCCCGCAGAGACGACAGGCTGCTTTTCAACGTCGTCAGTTTCCAGACAGGCTTTTGATCCGGCCCGAAAGACGCGGTGGATGTTGTTTTAACCTGCAGCCTGGGCAGCATCTGAAGAGCCCAAACCCAACTGTGAAAAAAACTCATTTTCATAATGGCCTGTGAGAGTCCTAAGAGTATTTTCATACGGTGAAAAATAAACAATATCTTATCAGTGCTTGTGATGAATGTGTGCCAAAAATGCATGAAAGCCTTGGTCTACCAAAACAAGAAACCCCAAGAAATGTATGTGGTAAATATTCTAAATGCAGTCCGAAGTCCTCTTACTTCGCTATTCCCCAAGCTTTTGGCTGTCATATCCTTCTTCAGAGGAGAGAAACGGCTCAGATGTTGGCAAATGACCTGATTACTGGCCTTTAATCAGGTGATGAAGAGGTGGTCATGTAACCCAAACATAATACAGAAAATCTGTGGGTGATGTGGTTGAGAACAGCACTCCACAAACACTCACATAAAAAAAGTTTAAAGGATGAGTTCGCCCCAAAAAAGAAAATTCAGTCATTATCTACTTACCGTCATGCTGATGGAAAGTCGGTTGAAGTTTTGTAGTTCACAAAACATTTCTGAAGCTTCACAGTGAAACAGTGCGAAAATTGCAAGTTTTCAAATGTACAACAATCTCCATACAGCTCGTCCAGTGTAATCCAAGTCCCTGGAATGCCTGAGATCCCAAAATGATTTGAAAAGACGTTATGAACACTCTTGAAGCATGGTCAGACTTGTGTAACCACTTCAGACTGGGTGCACACTGATGCCGTGTTCAGACTTAACGCGACGCAATTTGCGGACACCCAGAGCTGCACGCTAACATGTCTACATTCAAATGACTACAGACTAAAAATGTCTGTAGAATGTATGTTTTTTAAAGTTTTAAATCAAGTCTCCATGTACTTGGTTGTTCACGAGAATGCTGCAATGCCTTTTTGCTGTGAAGCTCCAGAAATATTTTGTGAACAACAAAATTTCACGAGCCTTTTCATTGACATGAGGGTGACGAGATAATAACTGAATTTATATATTTGGGTGAACTTATCCTTTAAATACATGCATACAGGCAAACAATAAGATAAAATAAGTAGAAAACTTGAAATAGAATTAAAGAAAGTTAGTTAATCTAAATCAGTCGGAAAGGATTCTTAAAGGTGCCCTGTGGAGTATTCATTTTAACAAATGTTTGCGTACATCCAGTGTAACTCGCCGAAACAGTGCGCATCCTTGAGCTCTAACAAATGTGTCAGTGCAGTTTCTTTTTCAAAAAACATTTCCAGCCCTGATTTTCATTTGCTGCTTATCTTGGCACATCACTGCCTCTCATCAGTGGAATACTGTCAAACCATTGGCAGTGTATATGGAATTGCAAATGCACGAGACAAATGGGTACCCTGCATGGTGCTACTTCAGGTTCAAAACGCCACAGGGAAGCTGTGCTGTTGATGAAAGGTAATTTAAAAGATGTTTGAACCTGCAACAAAGATGACAGAACATCCAGAGTCATGCCTCTCCTCACTTTGAGTGCAAATAGTTGTCTAGCGCAACCTATCAGGTACGATAGAAATAACTTATTACTTCTTTATGAAATTGCACTAAAAAAAGTAGCAGGATGTAGACCTTGTGATATGAAAGCAATAGACTATATTCATATGGTGACCATATTTCTTTTCACATCAGGCTCAGGATGGGAATCTCAAATTACATACTGCTGTATTCCAGGTCTGACAAATCATTATTTCGCTGCTTCAATATTGATGACAATTGAAAAGATAAGGGCTTGTTAACGTCTGGAGGGACTTCATGCCCTATTTTAAGGAGAAACAACATATTTGGAAGCCCATTAGCTTCCTTCAGACAACAGCTAATGTTAGCATTCAACCACTTACGGGCTAAAATCACCATTTGATAGTGTTATATGATATGATAGGAAAGGTGAAAATGAATTGTAAAATTTCAAGGCACATATGGACAACACTTATTTTAAGATGGGATTCAAAATGCACTGGATGTAATCAAGCTTCACCTTTCAGTCGCTGATCAATGGAGAAGCGATAAAAATTTGTCAGATTTCAGATGTTTATAAGAGTTGCCACCTGGAAGACAGAGGTGTGAGAAATGAGCTTCCAACCCTGAGCATAGGACAATGTCAGCCCTGTGAATATGGTTACAGATGAATTTAGACTTATGTCACCTTGGGGTCAATAGGTCTCGTGTGAGCGGACTTGGAATCCACGCTCTACCTTTACAGTGTAACCTGCTCTATTGTATATATGGTAACCAGGGGGCGAAACATGAGAGTGGCACTTGCCAAAGTCTCTCAGTAGAGTGAACTCAAAGATTTCTTCACAAAAATTTAGGTGAAGACGTTCCTTTATCATTTTAAGGGTCATGGGGAGAGCTATTTAACCTGGCAACACTGTTGGAAATACAATCTAGGTAGACCTAGGAGTCCTGGTCAACATGTGCGTAGGTATTTATGGAAACCAGCTTTTTAAACCTGTCTGTGAGTCAGAGTTTGGGTCCTCACTTTTTTTTGCCTAACCACAACAATGCTCTTCAGAGAATCATTGTGGCTAATGCTGTATTTATTCAAATATATGCCCTTTTCACGCAAAGACTCTTTCCCCGCCAACTGCGTATAATCATATGGATGCTGTAATAATGCATTGTGATTGGGATCCTGACCCACCATGGATCCTGGGAAGTGACAAAGTTATGTTTTTCATTCTAAATTACATAATTACATAATTGCCATCAGTAAACAGCGACCCTGTCTGACTCTCTTACTCGCGGGGAAGGAGGCTGTTTTCTTGGGGAAAGTTCTGTGAAGTGTCGGTCGGGAGGGCTGACCGTCACTGTGATTTTTTTCAACAACACAATAGTGGAAGGAGACAAACACTTTATGAGTTTAAGTTTTTGGTCGGTGACAGACTCTGTTTTCGGACAGAAATGTGACAAAGAGTCGATAGGAAAGACAGGAGGACAGACAGGATGAAAGACACCTCTCTACATAAAACTGCAGATTTTCCTTCAGACTGTGAACACCATCAGATCGTACACTCGCATCGCATCATGGGAAATGTGGGATCCAGAATGTCCCAGTCTCTGCTGCAACAATCTGGGAACTGTTTTTCTAACATGTCTGTCTCTGTATGGAAGCACTAACCCTGTCTCTTGAATACAGCGCTGCGAATGTTTCAACTTGAACAAGGAACGGCAGAAATCCTGACTTGTATGCCTCCTCATCATTGTACAAAGAGACAGCAGCAGAGAGAGAGTGGCTATGTAGGAAAAATAAGAGAAAACTTGGCGTTTCTGCTAAGTTTATAAATCAGTTGGAGCTGTCACAAACATGCACACACACAAAAACACACACACACACACACACAAACACACTGGCAGTTGAGGAACTCGTCCATTTTCCGTTCGTGGCTAAGAGTGTGAGTCAAAAATTGAGAGAACAACTGAAATGAATAATATCTGTTTTTTCTTTCATTGTATCTGAACAGAGGCTCGTGGGATGGAGCAGTATCTTGGAGCGAGAGAGAACACAGATGCTCCGACTTTCAAAAAAGCCGCTTCACACTCCAGGCAAAATCAGGCCACTCCGCACCCACTCTGCACATCTCGCATACCCTGGTGCCCGCAGCCCCCATCCATTCTAGTGCATGTTGGGCTCCAAACACACACACACACGTGCACAGAAACACATACAAAGTGCACCTATGCATCTGTGATATGTGTGAATACATGCCTGTGTGCAATTGCATCTGATAAAATCGTCAAAAGACAGAAAATAACTCATTCATTGTCAGACAGATACATTAAAAAGACATCTACAACCATGTTATTATTGTTGTTATCAATAACCACATCTATATTTATCAATATGATAGACTGAAGATTTGAAAATGGGCAGCAGAAGAGGGGATTGGTGTGGTGTCATCTATAGAGAAGCTAATGACCCAGGACTGCCTGGATCTATGCGATTATGTGCATATGCTTGTGTTTATGATTGTACTTGTGTGTGTGTGTGTGTGTGTGTGTGTGTGTGTGTGTGTGATGCCCTAATATGTGGCTCAGAGGCAGTCATGTCATAACGCCACTTAACTGCAGGACATCAAAGAGACAAGCCCTGGGGGACAAGACAGACAGCCATGGAGACACAGAGCTTTGATGAGGATCTGAAGCTGTGTTTCATCATTAATAATGTCCCGCTGTTCTGAAATAGTAAGTATGGCCACTACGATGGAATTCAGTACATTGTAGATGGATAAATAATAGTTACCGTGCCTTACAAGATTCACGTTAAACCGCTCTAGTATCAATGAAAATGAGTGAGTTACCACAGAAAATGTAAAAAAAAAAACATAAAGCGGTCTGTTTTTTGATTCGTTGCTGCCAAGAATTTCATGACCTGCAAATTGTAGTTCTGTATAGATGCTTGATTATTAAAAGGTGCTTCAGTGTGTGTTTTCAAGTGTCGGATGAATCTGGGGAAAATAACGTAACCCTGCGTCCTCGTGTGTGTGCGGAGGAGGGGAAGCCATTTAGGGCTGATGTTTTATTCCCTTTTAGTAGCGTGCCGTCTTGAAATAAGGACTCTGTGTTCGCTGGAGCTATCTCCGACTGCTCTGTGGAGGACAAATATAGTGCCCGTTGCCATGGTTATGACAAAGAACGCATCCACACAAACAGAGCGGTGAGACCACGAGGACACACACCCACACACCTCTCTCCTCTTTCAATCCACAAACGCCACGTGCAGATGAGGAGGAACTATCCATGTTTCTGTGTGCCTCACATGTAGGTGAGGTATGTGTGTGTGTGTGTGTGTGTGTGTGTGTGTGTGTGTGTGTGTGTGTGTGTGTGTGTGACCACCTGTGGAAGTACGTTTTTTTCTTTTCATTCTTTACAAGTTGAACACAGACTCACCGTGACAGTGGGGATGGCAGTAACGAGGGAGTAGACGAGGACGGGCGGCGCCTTGCTGTTGTCCTCCGGTCCCGGGTACGGCTTCGAGTAGGCTTTGTCGAAGCAGAAGAAGCCCTGGATGTGCACGGGGAACGTGTCCGTGTACTCAAAGTAGTACGCCAACAGAACGGTCCCTGCCATGATGACCAGCTGGAAATAAAACATATTGGTTCCAGCTTTAGGATCGGATCCACGGAAAAGAGAGTGTAGGAGTTGGGAAAGAAAAAGATAGAAGAGAAGAGCGCAGAATGTTGTCACGGATGAAAAATGTATAAAAAAAAAAAATGAAAAAAAGGAGAGATTTTTTTTTCCTTCTCAGAGCAGAATGATGGATGCTTCTGTAATGTGTAAAATGAATCAAGTGTGCGTGGAGAGATAGTGAGGGATGAGGATGAGAGGGAGAGGGAGGACGGGAGGGAGGTAGAGATAGAGACAGAGGATGACAAATAAGGAAAAAGACAGATAGAGAGGGGGGGAGCAGTGACAGAGATAGAGAGGGAGAGAGCGAGAGAGTGAGAGAGAGAGAGATCCTTTCAGCGGTGTCAGTATGCAGAGTGGGAGGGTAAAGAAACAAATGGAGAGCGATCAAAGAAAATAGCGCCGTATGGAGGAAGAGGAGAACTGAGGAAGGATGGGAGAGGGGAGAGGGAAGTGTTGGGGGATGGGGGGCGAGACACAGATGGGGTGAAAAAGAGCAGAGCGGTGGAGAAGACAGGAAGAGAGGAATAAAAAGAGAGAGGGCAAGATGACGAGAATTGTATATGTGTGTGTGACTCTGCATAACTTATGTTGTTATGGTACCACACTGCTAGTCTGACACCTAAAATACCAGCTGTATGCAAAGCACGAAGCCACAGAGCATGAAATATGACCTTCATAACTATTTAAAGAGGAATTTGATAATCAAATATATTAGCAATTCATAACAGATTCTATGCATGAGGGAGAGATAGAGAGCAAGAGAGGCGGTGGTAAACATAGAAATGGTAAAAAAAAAAAGAAAAGGAAAAGAAAAGCACAGATGAGACAGATGCACGAGTACTAATTATTCATTTATACTCCAGTAAACAGCACGCTAACTCCTTTTCCTCAGTTCTCTCAAGGGGAAAAAAAAGAAAGAAAGAAGAAGAAACATTTACAACCGCAGAGCGAGCGTCTCTAAACCTGTGAGCTGGAGGTCTGTGCAGTATTTGTTTGCCCTGCGGGCGGAAAAAAGGCCCGAAAACGAACGCTGTGAGTTAAAAAAAGGAGCGCGAGTTTAAATATAGCGAGCTGCTGATTAGACTCGTCGTAATCTGCAGCCCAAATGTTTTCGCCTGATTGACTCCTTTTGTGTGTGAAGGACAAATTTATCAGCAGCAAAACACGAGGAGCTTCTGCTGGCAGGCTGAGCCGCTTTACAGCTTGGGGGGACGTCGAGGCGGGGAAGAAACAGCAGTTTGGTGGGTGTTGTAATGATTTGTTCTTAGCTTAAAGGGCTTACCAAATGTGTAGTATTTAAAACATTTAAACACTGTAAATTACTATATTAATAATAGAAATTGTTAACTAAACAAAAAAAAGGAGGATTGGGTGATAATTAATATGTCAAAGCCAGATCTTAAACAAGGACGTGGGCTGTTTAGACCTTTTCACAGCAGACGGTTTTGACCTGTCGAACACAGGTGGAACTAATGTTTTCATTAATTAGTGTGTTGCATAGCAATAATTGCCAGAAAGGACATGTCATTCCTCTAATTAGTTCTACCTCCGCTTTTCATGCTTTGACAGGTCAAAGTGTCCACTGTGACTCTGAGACTTTTGGAGAACATAAAGGAACAAGAGGGCTCTCGTTGCAGGTCTGCCATCAGGATTCAGGTTAGCAACGCTTGATCAGAAGGCAAAAAAAACATGTTACGTCAAAGACGCACCGTGCTTTGACAAAGAGTCAACATGTGGGGGTCAACCACACACAAACGTTGGCGAAATGCAGAATATAAAGGTGTCCATCTTGCTTTCAGGTTCACTGTAAGTCTACTGGGGGATCCTTTTGTCATTTTGTGTAAAGACTCTGGCAGACTGGAAAAGTTGGACTTAAAAACAGTTCTCGTGTACACAATAGCAACTAGCGAGTCACTCGCTGTGTCCCAGTTCAGAGATCACACCCAATCGAAGGCTGCATTTGAAGACCGAATGCGTCGCAGCGGCGCAAACAAGGCCGTCCCATCTCAAATGCTCCTTCAGACGAGGCAGAAGAATGCAACCTGTCTTTTCATCGAGCATCCAACTATCCGAAGATGGTGCTGGTGATGGTTGGATTTGTTTTTTTCAAAGGACAACTATGGTGGGGACAGCAGCTGAATCTGCTTTTGAATGTAAGTATGGGGTTTCAAATCACTAAAACAGCCAGCAATACAAATGGTGACAAAGCAAAAGGCCCCAATTTTGTCATGGTTGCTAGACAACAGGAGTGGCGTTTCATGCCTCAAGGGTAATGTCGAGGAGAGCTGGTGATGTAGATTCCCTACATACAGACCGGACCATCTCATCTAACAACGCTCAGTTTAGCCTTCTCAGTATATGAAGGCCACGCATTCATAGATTGCATCCCTCGAAGGATAAGGCAAATTAATACACAGCTACTGTTGCTGGTTTATCATCAACAACAAAGCAAATTGAGTTTTAGGAGGCAGAGGGCATGCAACGATTATGACTAAACAACCACCCTGAGAGCAGTGTTGAAATAGCACGTAGGAATCACGAGTGTTTGTCTGGGCGGTAGAATGTGGATGGTGGACATTCGCCATTCTCTGTCCAAAAGGTGAACAATATAGACCTGTGAGCACATCTATAGATCACACACAAAAAGATGATGTTTGTTTAATCTGTACACAAACGGTAAGGTGAAAAATGAAATAAAATGTTGCACTGGTTGCCTAGCAACCACACAGCCATGACACTGCTCCAGGAAGTCACTGTGCTGGGTGAGCCTCTCCTCTTATGCTGGACAGGAAGCAAATTATTCTATTTCATTTCAATCTTTTATTGTGACTACAAGAATAAAATACATTTGTTTAAATTACAAAAGGTAAAAAAAAAAAAAAAAAAAGAAAAGCACTAGACAGGAAATGTTTCAAGGTGGCAGATGGCAGAGCAAATGACGAACCACTGAGAGACCCTCCTCCAACATGTTTATCCTCTTAAGCAAAGTGACAGAAGACCCAATTGGACTAATGCTACAAGGAGAGGAAGGGGAGGACTTGTTATGCTAACGTGCTTCAGCTTTATTACACACTGAAGAGCGACAATCAGCGCGGGGAGGAGAGATGGTGACCTAATTCAAGCCCCCTGCTCCACTGCCTCATCTGCTGCTCTGCACGTTTCCTTGTCCTGTTTCCTTTTACCGTCGTTGAAAATCTGCAGATTCCCTGCATTGAATTTCAAAAATCAAATAACCGATCTGTTCCTTTCTGTGGCAATGTTCACACGTCACCTACTTCAGTCTGTTTGCAGGAGATGTTTTTTACACGGAGGGTCCCGAGCGAGGAGTGCCTCGCATCGGGGGGGACGATGTGTTCAGTGACAACTTTACATGCCCTGAGGCCGTTGAAGGGAAATCATGAGGGACACAAAAGCACACACATACATGCACACACAAAGCCACGCTCGCTGACAAACTACACAGACACCTCCAGCCTGTAGTTTTATATATAGACTATCAAGCAGCTCCATGTTTTTCCATGTTTGTTTCCCTCTCCACGCGTGTTTGTGCGTTCGAGCGAGTGGGCGTGTGAGTATCTGTTTCCATGAGCGGAGGGTGTTTGAAAAATGTCTGCAGGCGTGTGGGTGCATTTCCCATGTCTGAGGAGGAACTCTGACACAGGCACGCTGTGTTGAACATTTCTCTCCATCACCCGCTCCTCTCCTCCTCGCCGAGCTACAGAAGGCTCGAGGGAGGGAGCGAGGGAAGGAGGTGTAGAGAGGTGGGAGGAAGAGAGCGAGGGACCCATCAAAGTTTAAACAAACATTTGAAGACAACTGCAGCAAACCTCCCCGGGAGATCATGCACGTCATTTTGCATCCACTTATGCACAACATAGGCATTAACATTGGGTATGCTTGTCGAGCGTGGCACCAGTCTGAGAGATGTAACCGGCATCTGAAGTCTAATATGACAGTTCACTCCCACGTGGCAAAATAACCACCTTCCTGTACTCTCTGCAGCCACAGAAAGTTTGTCTGAATATTAATAAAGGTCAAAGCAACTCCGAGTTGATGGCTTCCAATTAGCACAGAGACACGTCCTGCACGAGTCACCTTGGAAAATTAATTTGCATAAAAAATAGTTTCTGAAGCATCACATGCACGTACGGCGTGCAGCTACTGAGGAGCTTAAGCAGCAGACGAGGGTCAACACAGGCCGACATCCCTCTGTCATGAGTCATCCCAATGCAGGCTGTTTACCCAGGGTCAGTGGACGGAAGCAAACAGAAACTCTCTTCTCACGTACAATGCAAATTAATTCAGCTGTATTGTCCACAAAAGCTCCTGATCTTGCGCCTTTTGATTGAAAAAAAGATTACAGAGAAAATCCAGGAATTGGAAGCTGTCAGTCCCTTTCGATCTCTTTCCTTGTTATCATTCGGACCTCAGACTGACCCTTTCAAATCTGTAAGAACAAAACAAAGCTTTAGAGATTTCTTATAGCTTTGTTTTACCTCTGGGAGAACACTAACACGGCAGCTTGTTCTAACGTTCTGATTAAATTTCACTTGCACTGGCATCCTGGTCCTTGTCTCTTCCAGATTTACTCTCTCGGCTCCAAATCTTTAGTGATCGTTTTGGAAGCCTGAATCGCAGTCAGAATTTAAGACCAAGGAGCTACAGTAAAAAAAAAAATCACCACATCTTATAGAGAATCGCCAAATCAATAAAACCAGCAGAGACTTCCAAATCAAACAGCAAAGCACAGAATTTGTCGACAGTGACACATGGAAGTGTCCCCCTTCTGCGAGACGACAACATTTGTCTGTTCCAAATCAGCTGACCATTGTCAGCATGCTGTTTTTCATACTCGCGATTATATTCATGAGAAGCTCTGTCGCTCAATTCGAAACCACAGACATTTGCTTCCGCCACACAATTTCACATCTGCCCGGGCTTGACCTGACTGGTTATCATGTGATCGTAGTAGGTTTCTGTTTCTCTTGCTGTGTCTACTTGCATGTGTAACAGCGGAGACGTGCTGGTTTGCGCACACCACGGCCGATGCCCCCCCACACTTAAAATCTACTGCTTCCCAACATAGAATGATGGAGAGTCGAGGTAAATAAATGCCCAACTGGTTTGTTGTACACATCTGAATTACAGCAGTGGACTGCTGACCATTTTTTTTAATTAAAAAAGAACATAAATGATTCACACAGTGGGACGTCGTTTGTTTGTTTGTATATACCAATTATAAAAGGATCAATTGGTCTTTGGCTGACAGTTCTGTATGATGGGGTAAATTAGGCTATTAGTAACAGATCAGACAGTGAGCTCTTCAGGGGAAGACAACTATCAGCTGAAGAGAGGCTGAAGTTCCACAGAAAGGAGGATAATTCAGGACCCATAAATGTGAAGCTTAAATCTGCTGTAAGTGATATTCTTATTAAAATAAGTATGAACCACTTCTGTATTCCAACATTAATCAGGCGGTCCTATCTACTGGAGGGATCCTCCTGTTGTCTGGTGATTACCGCCGCGATTACTTGTGACGTAGAAAGGAAGGGAGGGGATTACTAACTGCAAAATGCAGAGGAGGCCAGCTAAAATGCCTACAATGCTTCCAGCAGATGCATTTTACATGCAGACCTTGTGTCAGTCCTTGGTAATTCAGATTCCACGTCAGTTCATACAAAAAAAGAGCATTTTAAAGAAAGATTAGTTATGGGACTAAGTATTCTTAACGTTTGCTCATTAACGCGCACCTAGCCTTCTGTCATTTTGCAAGCATATTCCTGCGAGCTAGAGACCCAGATCATGAATACAGGAAGTCAAACACGATCAATTTGAATACTACATTCAAGCAATAAAACTGGTTCATCAGAAGGTCATCATTTTTCAAAGCAATTCAATTGAACTTCCTTTAGAAAAACAGTCGAGTGTTCAGTCTCGTTCTCATGTCATCAAAAACGGGAACAACAACCTCAGGATGAGACTCAACAGTCGACCGTCTTTCTCCTGGAAGTTACATTCTGTTACTTTAACAATATACCAGACTCTGGCCCCTCAGCTCTTTCTCACTCTGTTTCATATCTCATGAGATTTTAGACAAACACAGACTCTTATCTTTTCCTTTTGAAAGACAATGGCCTTCGTCTACACGCACGTTTGAAGAAACAAAAGAAATCTTAAGATACTGTATGTACCTTTCATTGATGAGGAAAATGAAGCTGTAGTGCCTTCAAACACGCATGGCAGCTTTATTTTAACATACAATGAGGGTTTAAAGAATTGTAGATCACAAACTCCCACTCAGACACAAATAGCATTGTAAAGATTTCACCGCATTGTGAAAATAAGACCAATTTAAGAACGTCTTTTTCTTTTTCTCTTTGACTAGGAGCAGAAAATGTTGGCCAAATACTCGAATGCACACATCCTGTACAGGTTCCCTGCAGCTATCTGCACTTTGATACCAGATTCTGCTTATATTACAGCAAACGTAGACATGTTTATTCTCTATGATTCATACAGATTTGGTTTCGCCAACTCATAAATTAAAAAATCTGGGCTTGTTTCATGATGACAAATGAGGGATTACGCTGTTACGCAATGAAACCCAATTTGATTTAGCTTCTCAAATCTGTCAGCGTAAATTTAGCCGTGGGATGAGTTTATAAAATGAGGCAGATTTAAGATGATGACCCCTTTCTGGCTGACCCAGTAAACTTAAAAGACTTATCAGGCCGTGTAATTAAGGCTTAATGCTCGTACCTCTGCACTTCAAAGGGAGTAAAAGCAAGGAAATCAAAGAGACTAATATGGCACTGACGTGACAGAAACAGAGGGAAATCTCTTCCCATAAAAGCCCTTGAACCAGAATGGGAAGAAAATAGAATATGACAATAATAACGTGGTATGGCAAGGGGGGAAGAGGTGGTGAAAATAGATGTGGGCATCGCTAATGTCTCCTGGGATCAAACTGTGAGATTGAACATAAGTGGTGCGTGTCTCCCCTCAGCCTGCACGGAGCGGCCAGATGGCAGAAAAGTCAACTGATAAAGTCAAACATGTTTACGGATGGTGAGAATGTGCGGATGGAGGCTGGTGTTGAGATGACAGCGCCCCGCTGGGAGAAAACGAATGTCACACCGCTCAGGATCAAGCAGAGACACGCTGCTTCGTCACGCTCTCAAAATGTTTGATATGTGGCTGAAAGAGCACAAACTATAGTATGAAGGAGTCCTGCTGAGCATGGCGGGGCTCGTCCAGTTTCACATTTAACTGAGAGTCATGTGACTACAAAACATAGGCACATTGGAAAAAGCAACACCTTCGCTTTGATGGATTTTCTTGGTTATTGACAGATTATATTTCCAAACTGACATTCGAGGAGTCCCACATGAGATTATAAGACAAGGCGTATGAAACATCAAACAAATATATCACACGTCTTTTTTAATGCAAGACCAAATGAGGAAAAAGCTCAGCTAAAACATGATACGGTCTTTCAAGCAACATATTTATGTGAAACTTGTCGCATAAATTGGTCACCGAATGGCAGGAAAAGGAGAAGAAATGCTAATCAAGGATGATGTTTATGCTGATTGAGAGCTTTTTCTCTCATGCCTCTCTTTCTCATCTCAAGGCTTCCTCTGAGTCTAATTCAAATGTTTCACAGCCGACAAAGTCTTTTTGCATCATTCATATTGACAAAATCTGTGTCTGTTTTGATCACAGGAAACAAAGTGCAGTTCCCAGTAAACGGGACAATGAAATATCAAACTGAACTTATGTTGGACGTCATTGAGACGCTGCATTGAACATATCTGCTCTTCTTTTTCAAGCAGAGGATAAAACGGGGGTTTATCCAATAATTGAGTCTACTTTCTGTTAAAGGAGACAAATTATGTTCATTTCCAGGTTCATCATTTTATTTCAAATTACTACAAGAATATGTTTGCACACTTCATTGCTCACATTGCAAAACGTTCTGTTTTAGCTCCTGTCTCCTCAGGAACCCCGTCCTAAATACGCAGTCTGCTCTGATTGGTCAGCTCACACATACCTGAGCCAGCACTGCTCACTGTGTCTCCCATTGGCGCTCATACATAGATATTCAGCTTCCAGTTAGCATAACTTCTACCTTGAATAAAGACATGGTGAGGCAGTGTGATGTCACAGAATTAAAAGCGGGAAAACAACAAGGCATTTTGTCCCTTTCCTTCACTGTGTTATGGAGGTCTTGAAAGTTAAAATGTCTGAAGCCCTCGCTAAAGGGAGCTCCTCTCTCCCACAGAAAACACTGCCCCTGAAACACCTCGTCAGTTGTCCTGTCTTTAATTCTGTAATTTTTTGACATCACACTACATCCTGATGTCAAATATTTGCATAATTATCTGCCTATATTCACAGTAAAGGTGAGGCTAACCAGAAGCTGAAAACACTGACCATCGGACTGGACACACAGTGAGCGGTGCAGGATCAGGCGTGTGTGAGCTGACCAATCAGAGCACACTGGGTATTCAGGAGGAAGTCCCTTAAAGAGACAGGAGCTAAAATACAATGTTTCAGACAGAGGAAATTAATTTCTTTGTGTTTTGGACAAAACGGGAACACTCTGACATTTTATAGACCAAACAACTAATAGCTCAACCAAGATATGTATCAAAAAAATAATAAACAATGAAAATAATTGCTATTTGAAGCCCTACTCCCTGCCATATTTTATAATGATAATAATATCTCTGTTTTCAAAGTCTTGTCATTAGTTAGCATCAAATTAATTGACAAATTACAAACATGTCCTCACAGCGTCTGATTAAATTAAGCGCTTCCGACCGAAAAACCTGGCATCATCAAGAGCAACACTTTTTTTTTCATTAGTGTCAGGTTGGTTTCACATCACAGACTAACAATCCTCACAGCGTGCAGCACAATAAGCTCATTGTCACAAGACAAGGCTACAACACCTCTCCTCCCTCTCCTTGTGATCTGGTCTCCCGATGAGCTCACATAATCACTCAGTCACGTGATCACATACGGCATTTATGTCACAGGCTTCGTCTCTCGGATTTTCATCTTTATCGTGATTTTGGGGGGAAAAAAAAGGTCTGATTTTGGACCACAGACACACACACACAGGAGGACATGATACACACACCACCCTCCTCTCACACACACACTTGTTTGCAGTAATAACATGTAAATGGCGGAGCAAAAAGCCAAAAAACAAAAACAAGGACAGATCATGGAATCAACAGGGATAACAAGCGAATGAATGGGCTTGACTGCCGCCTGCTGTCGCTGGATTGTATTGCAACACATTGAGAGAGACAAGATAGATGAGTCCACTGATTGAAAACAGTGGACAGGCCAGAGGGCTAGAGCCTTAAAGAGACGACTGGGAGAGGCAGCGGAGGGAAAGTGGAAGAAGATAAACAGACGGATAAAGCAGTTAATGAGACATTAGTATATCGTAGACTGCGGCGGGGCAAAGCCGAGCGTGCCGCTGGGAAATAAAACTGTGGAAGGCAGCAGGAAAACAACTGGGGAGAGGAGGTGAAAGAGAGTAAATGAGGATATATGAGAGAGGGTGAAGTAGAGGGAAAGGTAAAACGCAAAGAGGGAACAAGGGAGAGGAAGAGGATCAAAGTAGGCATTCATCTTTCGGGGCATGTGCCCTCCCCCTTTCTTTCCTCTCTCCTTCTCCACCTCTCTTGTTTGTCTGATTACTGGGTGCATTTTAAAGCCATGCCTTGTTTATCTTAAACTCACCTGTTTTTCTGGGTTTTTTTTCTCTTCCCTCATCTGTCAAAAAAAACATCATTTTCTGCTGCATTTCCTTCCACGTCTCTCTCAAAATTATCATCCTACCTGACAAAAAAACTCTGTACAACTGTTGTCTGTCTGCGTCTACAGTATATGCTTCCCTTCACTCATTCTTCTTCCCTTTCACTCCTCACTCACTTCAGGGCAACAACAATCACGTAATTCGAGAAAATCCCCCGTCCTCAAGCAAACGTCTTACAAAGGAGAGAATAGAAGCAGATGCAGGCTCACACATACAAACATGTCTCCTGAACAAAGCCCTACAGTGCAATTAAAGGTCTCATTCCTCATTTCCATATATAAAGTATTAATATGGGCTCATTGTTGAAATTCACTATTCTTTGTCATGCATTCCAAATTTTTTCACGAAATGAATTCCAATTTCCATCTCTTTTCAATTTCTATTTTTTTTCACAGCACAGTCTTCAGTCTTCTCACTAACTAATTTGATTTCGATGCAATCTGTCCTTGAGGCAGAAAATATGCCAAATTCATGAATTGTGAATATCTTGATTTTGGAATTAGACACCTCTGTTACAATTTATTTAGAAGACCTCATTCAGAGCAACATGCAGCACGGGTAGCGGCAGCAGCGAGGATCAGTCTGCAGTTTTGAAGCCTATAATTGCATGAAGCTCAGACAGTAGCAAGAGCGAGGGACAAGATTATATCTTGCATAAGCAATTTTATTGTAGAGGCTCACTCCAGTAAGGATCTTATATCCCTTTTTATGACAAGATAATTTGGCCATGGCGCTGCAGCCTGGATAGGGGACTCCTCTATTCAACGTTTGCAGACGATATCAGCGTATATGGTGATATGCAGGCTCTCTCATGCCTCCCCTCCTCCCTAAAGTGATAACAGGTGGGAAGCAGCCAGCTAACAAGTGTTTCAAACATGCACCCAGGGTGCTGAGAAATCCCAGAGCAGCAGAGAGGCGGGCAGGTGCTATTCATGGAGTCTGGGAGATAATGAGGGGGAAACTAAGGTGAGAATAATGGGAGAATGAGTCTCTGTGTGTGTGCTGAAGAGGGAAGGGACACATGAAAATAATTTCTGTGAGCATTTTTTATAAAATGAGCACGAAAACCAGAGAATTAATCAATGAGATATTCTCATGTTAGATGCCCTGTTCAGGGCCATGGTGAAAACGGAATTAGCACGTTTTGCTCTCTCTATATAAGGCGGCAATTGGAGATTTCATATAAATTGCCTGTAAAAGAGGTTACAGAGAAGTCGAAGATAATCATTATCTGTAGGTAAGGAAAGTCCTTTCAGAGCTTTCAAACAAATCTGGAGTGAGTGCGAATCAGAGCTCTTATGGTTCAGTAAGCGTATTTGGTGCTTAGATATGGAGAAACTGTGAGTGGAGTTTGGTTTGGCTGCGTGGAACAAAATATCTTTAGAAAAGAGTAAACACACAAACAACAAATGTGTTGCTGGGAGGTAGAAGATGTACTGAGGCTGTGTCGTACCCAGCAGGAGATGTGGATGAAGTAAGCACATGCAGAGATGAAGACGCTTTGTTTTTGGGAGCTGACGGCTTGATGGATTGAGGATGTTGTTCATTACTGGAGCTACTAACGCTGTGCTGCCTTCACACCTTAGCTGAAAAAAAAAAAAAAACGATGCCAGAGGCTGTCCGAGTTCAGACACAGAAACACATATGCTGTCAATAAGCAAGGTGTTTCCTCGAGTTGATGCACTTCAAAATCCATTCTATGATCAGCAACAGCAGTAACCAGGAGCAACCCCGTCTCCAAGAGACCATTTTTAAAGGCTTGAACAAATGGAGGACAACCCAGAGGATGTTTGTCTACCACACACATCAGGGTTCAGGCTACGTGGGAGCCGGTGCTGAGCTCTCACACGAACACAGCAAAATCATACATACCAACAACAATTATTTTAATCACTAATGTATTATTTTACTTATGTATTATTGCAAAGTAAAGTATTATTTAGGAGGATAGGAGGACAGGATTTTTGATACTGAAGACGAGTTTACTTCCTGACGCGTGGTTAGGTTCAGAAAACAAAAGCAATTTGGGGGGTACCATAAGTTACCTGGGGAAGCCCAAGACATCAAAAAAAGAAAGAATGATGATGATGATGATGATGACGATGAGAAACTTTATCAACTTTGTAAAATGCTGTCCATCACAAATTCTTAATTATTTGGACTGTCTTGTAATTTCAGCACACATTACATTAAGTTCCTTCTTCCCTTTTGTCAAAGAAACAGTTTGTTTTCTAAGTCCTCAAGGGTTAAGGGATATCCCACTGTCAGATCCTTCAGTGCATGAGGGTTCCCTCGCAGGCATTTTGGGCCCGTTGTGGCCACTTTCCATAAGCCTGCATTTCTGCAGAATTTGCTCGAAGGTTTTCATAGTTCATAGCATAGTTATGTTAAAGTACTGGCTTATCATGAGCTACCTGGGGAAGCCCCAAAAACCCTCTAAAAAAGAGAATGATGATTATGGCCCTCTTGAAATCTTTAAATATAATCCTCTACCTAAGATCTCTACTTTACTAAAAGTAATACGGTTTTGAAACATTAGGGAACTTTATCACTGAAACCTCCGACTGAATATGTTTCTATTTGTGCGTATGTGTACTTTGTCTTTATTATTATATATTTTAAAACGTTAAATAAAAACTCCCAAACCCATAAGCTAGGGAAATGTCACAAAGTGCTGTCCCCTTCCTGTTTGTACCATTTCATCTACTTGCAGCCTCTCTGACTTCAACACTTAACGTCTTGGGAGAGACATTGGGATTGGGCCCTCAACCACTCAGGGCTTCATCTCACTCATATTACTCATCGTTATTGCATGCATGGACATAACAATACTATTTATTCAGTCAGAGTGAAGTCTCTCCTGGTCAAAGTAAACATTCCTCTAGGGCTTCAAGTTACATTAGAAATGTTCAATATTAAGCCAAGACCACAGTTTATTCCCTGAGTACCTCTGATTCAGCATTTCACTTCTTTGGTGGGATCCACCACAGTAAGCTTGTTGAAAAAGCATCAAAATTGATGCAGCAGAACCAGAGACTTCATCTATTTTACTCTCTAGATTCTTCTTCCTTCCTTGCCTTTGTTAATAAAACTTGGAAAAAAGGGTGGTTTATTTGTTTATTGCTATTTGTAGTTTAAATGTTCCTACTTTGGTTTCTGGTCTGTTTCTTTGTTGTTCTTTGTTTTCTTATAATGGTGTCTTATAAGCCCTTTGGGTCTGGGCACATTATTTGTGCGTGACACAATAATAAAAAAAAATTCAATAGTCAATTCTTGTTCAAACCTGACACTTACATTAAATCACAATGCAGCTTAACTGGTAACAGATCGGTCGGAGATTCGGGTGATGGTAGTGGCAGTAGCAGCTTATGTGGCCTAAACCACAGATGAGGAGCAGGCTGCAGATGTTTGACAAGCCAACTTGTTTCTCACTCAAACTTTAACTCCACAGCCCCAGATATTAGTCATTTTTCAAACTTGCAGTCTTCAAACTCCATTCTGGCTGAAGTGACATCAATTGCGGGAATTTATCAGATCTCATGCTACTCCCTCTGGAGCCACAGAAAGCTTTTTGCAACTTTTAATATGCATCAAAGACCTATAAACAGACTTTGATGTGTAAAATTGGTGGATTTCCCCTTTAACCAACTTCCAAAAGATCACCAAAAAAATCTGTAATCCTTCTTTGGTTGCTCCAAAAAGATATTATATTGCATAAATTGATTTTTTTCAAGGGAAAATTAATGTCTGAGAGAATGGTCCGCAGCCACATTCACAAACGACAATTTGGAACTTGCCAGATACGTCTCCTATATCTTGATTCTTGCAAATTAGCAGCACATAAACTAAGACGGAAACCTATGCATCACATTTTTTATATGGAGCAAAAAAAAAAAAAGTAAATTACTGACTGTGCAAAAATTACTGAGCAGGCACAAATGAGGGCATCTGCAGGGAAGCTAGGAGATGAGAGATGCAAGCAGACATGAAGCAACACCTTATAGTATCATGAGAGACAGCGCAGGCCGTAGACCTGAAACATTATGTGGTCCGATGCTCGGCAGTCTGTTAACTTTACGGAGCTCGCTGTGCCACGGGAGGATGCAGCCAACGAGGCGTGAGGATGGAACGATGGGGAGGAAGCAGCGCTGCTCTGAGCTGGCAGTCGAGGCTGAACGGCAAATCTGGGAAGCCAGAATGCGCGCTGCAAAGGCCGTGTGCCACTGAGTAGCAGCTACAGTTGTGCATCCGCTTACAGTTAACAGTAGTGATTATCACATCTTACTATTGTTACAGCTGATATAGCTGAAGCTCCTGGCTGCAAGTTGAGATCCACTCAAAGAGTTCACTTGTGGCCACTTTGTGGCTCAGCTTCAGTGCAGATTTTCACAGTGGGTCTGCCTGGCTCAGATCACACCAGCACACGAGCCGCCAGTGTGTAAAGCAAGTCAGGAGTCAGTTGTATCAGAATGACTCTTTAAAGAGGGTCCTTTGAAGCAGTGCCTCTGTTAGACCTCTGACCAGTCCCTTGTGTGGCTTCACAGCATGGCGGCAGTGACAGCAGCAGCATGGAGCGAAAACAAGAGAGAGACGAGCGACACACACACAGACTGAGAGACAGAGAGATGGAGAGAGACGTTGTTTCAGTTGCAGGCAGTTAAAAGTAAGTTTTGTTTGAAATCTCCCTTGATGAGGCTGGTTCTCATATTTTGATCCAGAAGAAGATGGCAAGGAGAGACAGAGGAAAGACAATGGAAGAAAGGAAAACACGGACAGTGGGAACAGAAAGGTATGGTGATCAAAGTTGGAGATGGCAGATACAAGGAGCAATGAACTGGGAGTGGCACCGGCAGAGACAGAGGGAAGAGAACGGAGACAAGAGAGTCTGGATTCCGAGAAAAAGAGGGAAAGATGGAGGGGATCAGCAACAAGATCATAAGAGACGAAGAGGAATGAGACCAGGCGTTCGAATTGAAAAGAAATGGGTAATGAGATGCTAATGTAACAACAAAGGAGCGAGTGCCCTCCGGGGGGAGCTATGCTACAGCACACTGCTTCAGTATGAACACAGCAGGGGGGGGCGGGGGGGTTTAATTTAGAAATGCCTTTTATTAAACTACTGCAATGTACACAGATTCATTCAGGTGCATATGCAGTTATTAAAGTCAGATCCGATTCACATCAGCCCACCTCTGGCCGTGTTTGAACAAGATAAAAAAGCAACAGATGCACCCCTGGAGAAAGAAGTGATTGAGGTGACAAAATGGCACAAGACACAAAAAGCAGAGACAATACCAGATTCACATAACACCTTCTCCCCAGAGGTGTTTCACCTTCCAGTCTATGATGTGAGGTGACTATGAGGACATGGTCTACTCCCTCCCTAAGAAGGAGGAAGGGTGAACAGAAACAGTAGGGGGAAATGATAAGAACACATAAGAAACAATGGAGACCCCAGAGGAAATGTGAAGCTGGAGAGAAGCGTTGGGGAAAAATTAGGAGAGTTGAGGTCTCTGCAATAGTGGACAGGATGGTGAGTGGGGGGAGGAGATGAAGTTCTGCGAGTAAAGGGGGAAAAATGGAGAGATCCGTGGTGCAAAAGATGTAATTACTCAAGGGAATAAGTGCTGGAGGAGTGATGTGGAGGATCTGTATTAAAAGAGTGACTGGGCAGTACTCAAGAGACCGTCAAAGAGAATACCGGAGGATGGGAGGAGCTCCACTGACAGATATAGGCCTAGAGATATTACAGACGCACTATGAAAAAATTAGAAAGCTGGAAAATCATTATAACAAGTCCTCAAGAGGATGCTGAGATTGAGCCAATACCATAGCACAATGAAAATAAAATAAAGGCAAGATTAAGACGGTGCGTAAAACCTGCAGGGATTGTGGGATATTTGTGCTATAAAGAGATGCAGCGGTAACAGTGGTGTGTCGGAGAGCATTATTATGTTGAAAAAGATGGATGGATCCGTGTGTTGGAAGAGCAGATGAGAAAGGCTATAGTGTGATCTCAAGAGGATGTGAGTGAACGAGTGAATGAGTACAAAGGCAGAAGGTCGACAAGAATCCTTCAGGAGACTCGGAGCGAAAAGGGAGGAGGTGCAGCTGCAGGTGCGCAAGAAAAAGATGCAGTTCTTCCTAAAAAAAGATTACACGGGAATCTTTTTCTTTTTAAAAATGCAACAAGACCAACTCTTAACAAGATCTTTGTTTACTTTGGCTGTTGGGAACAAAAAAACGTCCATATCTATCCGTACTCCTGTTTGCCTGGAGGCTTTATCTATTATTGTAAAACCCAAAATTATGACTTATCCAGTCAACTCTCCGTGGCACCATTTGACTCAACAATATTCACCAGCCTCAAAAGAAGAATGCAACATCATATTTTCAGGGTGAATTCAAAAGCAAAGACACAGTTTTAATGCTTAAAAAAAAAAAGCCCGAACAGCTGATTCAGCGCCTTCGGTGTTCGTTGCTCAGAGGACCTGCAGACTTGGAGCGTGTTAGCTGTGGCATGGGCTAATTGGGTTTCCGTTCTTAATTAAGCCAATTAATTAGGAAATGCGACTGAGGCCATGGGCCTCTCCACCGGGTCATTTAGGGATTACAGGCAGAGAAGAAGAGTTGTGGGAAGAGAAGAGGAGGGGAGGGAAGGAATCGAGGAGCTTATGAGCCAAAAGGTCACTGGAGAGGGACTTTGTTGAGAGAAGATACCACCCGCTGAATATTATTGCTGACAGATTCATGGGCTGAGGGTAATTACCCGCTTGTGACAATTTAATCAAATCAATCACTTTTTTTTGGGAGTCAGCGAATTGAAAACAGAGCCTGCTAATTCACACAATTTCCCCAGTGACGCTCATTGTTGCTAATCTGCCGTGAGAAACATGTGAAATGACGGAAGAAAAAAAAGGGGGAGAAGAGGAAGAAGACATTCACAGGCAGAAGACTGTAAAATATACTTTCACAATGCCGTCGTCAGTGAGTCCCGAGTTCCCAGCGGTTTCCAAAATCTCCAACGCCTGCAGAGTTTAAAGCTAACTTTACATCTCTCCCTGCTTTCATAGACAACCAGGCACACAACTGGTAAAAACATCAGCAGCACATGAAGATGGAGGTCACGTCAGGATAAATATGACAAATGCCGCCTTTGGTTGTAGAGTTCAACATTCAGATCAGCTCTGGGTGAAATTTTCAGATGTCAGTCAGGCACGTCTGTTGAGCGCTACACGCCGTCATTGCTGCTGTACATGGTTCCCTTTTGAGCAAAACACTCACCTCCACGAAGAGGAAGCATGGCACGATGTAGGTGCTGGTCTTCTGCAGGCCTCTGTCGTCAGGAAAGCTCTGCACCACTCTCCTCGGCGCTGACAGCTGACCGCCGATCATCTGCAGGGTCAAAGGTCATAGCAAAGCTTTAGGTTACTTTGCTCAGTTTGTGTCAAAAGGATATGCTGGGTGGACTGTGTAGTGGGAGGAAACGCTACTTCATGCATTGCAAAATGTTGAACTTGACGATCACAGGTAAACAAGTTCATTAATATGGGCATCATATAATAAGTAACAGATGTAGGATTTGCTGACACTGTGAGAGCAGCCTGGGTGATTTTGAGTCTTCTTCAAGCTCATCCCTGTGGGCAATAATTTGCTTGCCTTGTTAGTAAGGAAAACAGACTGGCACCTGTTTAGAGGTCAACTTTGTAAGTCACGAAACAAGCTCCTGAGTTCCAGGCGATATGAGAGTGGAAACAGTAAGCAATTTATATTCAGTGCCTGGCTTAAAGTAAATCTGAGGGTGAGGGTTTCATATTCTGATGAGGCACAGCAAAGAGGCAAATCATTTATTTAAACAACAAGTTTAGATCATTTCTGAGCATTTTTCTCAAAATATACCACTGACTATAAAAAAAACAAGAGTTTTTTTAAACTTCATGTGCATCACGTTGGCGCTGCTCCCATCTCTCAGGTTATGCAGGGCAACACATCTCTATGTAGGAATGCATTTATCCACATTCATAATGGATGAGGCGACTGCGTGTGATTACTTTCACTTGCCAACACTCAAGGTGAGAGGCACATTCAATTTAACGCAAGGCTAAAATTCCCATCTCAAATAATTAACTTTACAAGCAAGCAGTGGTGATGGTGAAATGTATCATTTACGTTACTCAGGTACTGGACTTTAGTACAGTTTAGAGGTATTTAGACTATGTCCATGTTATGCCACTTTTTACTTCTACTCCACTACATTTCAGAGGAACATATGATACTTTTTACCTTATTCCTCCCTAAATCCTACACATCAGGATTTCACCAGCACCAAGAGTATTTGTACACTGTGGTACTGAAGTAAAATAAAAAACTTCTTCTACCACTGCAATAGTTTTCATAACCTTAAAGGGTAAGTTCACCAAATTTACATATTAACGTGTGTTTAACGGTCTTGAGGTGTACAACTGTGGCACCAAAAGGTAGCTCCATGTAATAAATTGCCTCCAGTGATGTCACTCAGTGGTTAAACTGGCACCAGGTTTTGATAAGGAAGAAGAATCCATGGAATAAAAAAGGTGAAATCTCTGGTTTCACTGTATCCATTCTGCTCATGTGTTTTTAACAGTCCACAATGAGTCCAAAAGTGGCCAGTGGACTGCTCTACCTACATTACCCACAATGCAACTGAACCTCTGTGTGACATCACTAAGGTGTTGTCTGAGGAGTTAAACAGATTACATGCAGCCTCAGAAGGCTTTATGGTACTTTTTTCAAACACACTGCGGAAAACCCCAAGCCCTGTAATCACGCTTTAATGTGTAAAAGTGGTGGAGTTACCCCTTTAATCTCATCTAACATTCACAGATGTGGTATCAAACCTTCAATGTGAACAACAGAAGCACCATGTGTCCTGCATCTTCAATCCTACACCTGGAGCTCAAAATGTGTCATCCATCCATAGGTAAACCGTCAACGCTGCTGATAGCTGTTAAGTGCTTCATGTTGTCAGTTTTACAGATAATCTGTCCGAGCACATAAAGGAAACCTTTTACCATCTGTCATCAGAGTAAAAACACCTATTTTGATACGCACACAGCACTTACACACATACACAGCACACACAACCTCACTCACCCATAAGTAGAGATGCCTGCAAAGACAGATTTTGAACGATACATCAAAAATGCACACAAACACACACACCCACACGCGCGCGCACACACACACACACACACACACAGGTACACACACATACCCACAAACCAGTACGGATAGGCAATCAGAAGTGTCGGGGGGGAGAAAATGAGGTTGAAAGGAGGAGAAGTAGACTGGAAACAGAGGAGCGATGATCAAAAACAAAAGCCTGACAGAAAGAGATAAGAGAGAGACAAAGTCATGATGCAGACATCCGGAGACTCTTCAGAAGTAAAGGGGGTGGGGGAGCCAGCAGACTCAGCAATGGGAAATAATAGCGATAGGGGGGAAAACAGGTAGAAGTTGAACAAAAACAGCTTCAGTCCCCAAAGTGAGAACAAGAGGGAACAGGGGAAGAGATGGCAAGGAGAGTTAGAGGAGGGAGGCCAGCTTATGTGAGGCTCAGGGCTGTCTGACATGCAAATGACTGCACTGGTGATAAATAATGTCAGCTTCTCCGCTTTTAAATTTAGAGATGCCTCAAAAGGCATTCAAAGGCATTTGAATCAAACGGCAAATGCTTCTTTTTTTTTTTCTCTAAGAACCGCAGACTTCGAAATCATGATTTTATCAATCATAAAGCAAATGCCCTCAGCAAGTCTTCAGTATAATTTCATTGAGTCAAACACCAGTTGGTTCTCCTCTCAGATATCGAGCCTGCTCGCTCATCTCCTTGACAACAATTATCTCGCTGTCTTTATGGCTCAGGGCGAATCTCTGCTGCCGTGTCAGCCCTTTCCCCCGATCAATGGTTGTTTTTGGTGAGAGGGGAGGGAGCCACTTCAAGATGTTGGAACGCGTCCATGTCTTCATCGAGCTCCTGAACACCTATTAGTGATATAAGAAAATTTGATAGGTCCGGTGTGCAGGATTTAAGAGGGTCAGTTGGCAGAAATGGAATACAACACCCATAATCTTGTTTTCATTAGTGTATAATCACCAGGAACTAGGAGTCATTGTGTTTTACTTTAGAATTAGCCTGTTCTATCTTCGGAGGGAGCACATCCTCTTCCATTAGTCCACCATATTGATTCGCCAGATTTCTTCCAGAATGGACAAACCAAACACTGGCTATAGAAAGGGCCTTTGTACTTTATATGTTGGACAGCTTGCAAGCAAACAATGTGAGCTGAATATTCTGTGGGACAGAGCTGTATTAGAGTCATCACTCAGTTTGCTAATTTGTTTATGCTGATGTGATCTGTACAAAATCTGCAACAAAAGTTTGAATTTTCAAAGGTATTACAGGCAATTCCCGGACTGACGATGAGATGAGGGTTCACTATTGGGCAAAAAACTGAGCTGAGGTAATCTGATAACACTGCCAAAGATCCTTGAATTCATTCATTTGAGAAGATGGTTTACTCTGACAGGATGGTAACAAACTGCATTTTTTGTAGAACTCTGGAATCTTAATTTTTGGTGAATATTATTTAAACTTGTCTGAGCCTAGCCTGCACATAGCACAGGGAAGTCAAGCTGTTTTTGTAGAATATCTCTATTATCTTGAAGAAGAATTTGAAAATGTAAATGACAGTTGTAACGGCATTAAATTCTAAGTCTAACAATAGCATAGATGGCAGTGCTGAAATGTTTAACATCGAAAATCATATCGAATCGTGACCTTAAGATCAAAAGTCAAATCTTATTGTGCATTTGGAGAAATGAATTACTAAAGCATGAAAGGTGTGATAATTAAAACTGAATTATTAAATGATTTCTTATCCGTAACAGTTTGACCCGACAGAAAATGCTGTCTTAAAACACAATTCTGAGCTTCAAAGAATTGTGCTCAATGTAGATATCCTTTCAAAGCATATGATTTGTAAAGCAAACCTACACACCAGGAATGCACCAGAGCCTCTGAATAATGGTCCCTTCAATTTAAAAATGCAGGATTTTGGGGGGATTAGAAATCACTATTTCTGCAAAATCACCTCAGGTGCTCTCACAAACCTGAACTTCAATTATCTGGCAAGAAGAAGAAGAAGAAGTCCCTCTTGGCATCGCCTGTTCCACGTCATAGATACACAATGTCTCTATTTATAGCTTCACATGAGACTTGTTTATGGGTTCAGAATTCAAAAACATGTACACACATACAGTGGACACACATTTTTTTTACTTTGCAGTGTACAATATATAGCTGGGTGACATGTGCGCGCGCACACACACACACACACACACACACACACACACACACACACACACACACACACACACACACACACACACACACACACACACAGCTGCACAGGCTCCGCTCACTGTGGTTAAGAGTGTTAATTATTCATGCTGTGGTTCATATACTCGTTTTCACTCCTCTGCCTCCACTATTGCCTGTCTGCCTCCTGGGAATCACTTTCCTACTATTATCACACTATTTAAATATAAGTACAAGCCTCTGCTGAAGTCCATCGTCAGCTACACAAAGGGCTTTGATTGGTGAAACGGTGTTCATTGATGCTAAGTAAAGAGAGGGAACATGTTGTACAAGTTGTGGTAGAAGATAAGGGGATTGTAAACGCACACACATGCACACACAGATTGTCCGCTGTAAATACAGTATTTGGGTCTTCTTTTGTGTTCCCATTTTCCAAAGCAGCGAGAGACAATCAGGCGTAAGGCTGGCATGACTGATTGTCTCTTATGTTGCTGTCCAATGTCGTTCATTCTGATGTGCACGCTTAAGCTTCATACTGGTACCACGGCAACAAAAGACCCACTCACTTTCACGCAGGCACACAAACACCCTCACAGGTGACCGTCATCCAAATATTAATTTCATGTTAACTTGGATGTCAGTCCAACAAGTGGTGCTGCTGTGCGTGTGTGTGCGTGTGAGTGTGTGTGTGTGTGTGTGTGTGTGTGTGTGTGTGTGTGTGTGTGTGTGTGGCAGACAGACACAGACAGAGAGAGGGAGAGAGAGAGATCATCCTGCAAAAAATCCATCCTGTGCTGCACCTCAGGTTCACAATGTGGGTCACAGAGATGCACAATCACACTTCAACACTTATATTCACACATACAGACACAGACACTCATGTTCAGGAAAAATCCCAAAGAAGAAGCAGAAGAAAAACCGGAGCAATAACTGATTCAAAAAACTCTCACCTTTAAATCTCTGTATGTTGGAAGCTGCTGCACAGTGATCGCTGCCTCCTGCGACTCTCCGTCTTTAGGAGGATTTGCTCCTGCACCGGGCTCCCATTCTGTGGTCGACTTGTGGTCTCGGCTTCGCTCCTTCTTTTTTTTTCCCTTTTTCTCCCCTTTCTCGTCTCTTTCAAAGCAAAAACCGCCCCTCACTTCCTCCGCTCTGCCACTGAGAAGCCCTCGGCACTGAGTGTGAATAGAGAGCGATAGAGAGCTTGCAACAGTGCCAGGCACCCAGCCTCCAGCCAGCCCAGTCTATATCTGTCTGCACTCTGCCGCTGGGTCGCTAAGCTAAATATGATGATCTTCAACAGCACTTCAAGGCTAATTAGTCAAGTGAAGGGATCCACAGGCTGGTGAGGGAGGCTCCTCAGCGCAGATGCTGGTGGATACGAGGAGAGGAAGACGGAGGGAAGGAGGGAGACAGAGTGTGTGTGCATCTGTATGCGGAGAAAAAGGGAAGGAGAGGCAATGAGGAGGAGGAAAAAAAACAGAGAGTGGGAAGAGGGAATAAGAGAATGAGACAGCTGGAGTGGAGAGTGAGAGCAGGAGAGAGCCAGCGTGTGTGTGTGTGTGTGTGAGAGAGAGAGAGAGAGAGAGAGAGAGAGAGAGAGAGAGAGAGAGAGAGAGAGAGAGAGAGAGAGAGACTATGTGTGTCAGAGGCTGAGGCAAAAAAGTGGCTAAAACTGTAGACACTGTACACTTTAGTACCCCAGGAAACCACTTTGTTACAGGCAGACACGATGGGTTCTGTAAGAGTAAGTGCACAGGTGTGCGTTTCTCTTGCACTGTGTGTGTGTGTGTGTGTGTGTGTGTGTGTGTGAGGTGAGAGAGTGACAGAGAGAGAGAGAGAGAGAGAGAGGCAGAGAGAGAGAGAGAGAGAGAGAGAGAGAGAGAGAGAGAGAGAGAGGGAGAGCAATTATGTCAGTCAAAGCCAGAGATAAAAAGCCATGAGTAATCTGAGGTTATACTGTCAGTGTTTTTGTGTTTTTCCCACTCTCACGTCTCTGTACTACACATGAACGACAATAATGACAATGTGAGCGCAGGTGAGCGGTGACAACAATCCAGCTCAGCCGCTTTGGATGGTAGACAGCGGGTTAATGATGCATCGCCAAGTGGTAAAGTGGGACGCATCCTGCACATGGCCCTATGTGGGTCAGAGGCTCCCAGGTGCACGCTCACCAGCAGCTTTTGGCTGTTTGTGTGCGAGTGTGTGTGTGTGTGTGTGTGTGTGTGTGTGTAGGTGTGCATTGTTAAACATGCAGAACGGCATGGGATCTTGCTCCACACATTCCCTGCATCCCTGAGGACTAGTGCAAAGACAGTGCGCATTCATGTATGTGTGCATACGTACATAAATGTGTGGGTACTGCACTGGTGGACTGACTGCTGGATTCTGGGATGTTTCCTGCTGACATTGTCACACATCTGTACTTGTGGTGTGGACTATGTCCCAATTATAAAGTAAAGTCCAACTCATTTTTGGGGCCAATACCCCATATATAGGAAGCAAATAATTCTAATATTGATACATTGGCCGTTATAAACGGTTTTGCCAGTGAGCCCTCATGTGGTTATCAAACACTTTAACACTGTTAAAGATATGTAACGAAGGCAGGACATTTTACAGTTTAACAACAAATCCTAATGTCTAAGATGACACTGGTGCGCTGAAACAGTAAATTTAGCTGAGAATTTATATATCCCCATACATCGGTCTCTGCGTCTGATAATATCGGTGAATATGCGCTACGATTACATAAAATAGAGTACTGTACAAACATGCAGCCTCACTTCATTGTCCATTCCATGAATTGCGTAGTTCTGGTTCGACATGGTTACCCAAGTTCTATAAGCGCAGATGGAGACCTCTATCTATGGACCCTGTCACTCCTATACTACTTACACAAGGGCTACTACCCAAAGAGTCTGACAGAGGGATTCACCTGTGCTTACCTCCTGCGTGGTTACCATATCATAGCCTTTCTTTTGAGCCCTTCATATTTAACACGTTCTCATCCCACTTCATCAAATATCAGCACTGCCTTCTCTTGCCCCTCCACATCTCATATGGACTCACAAGGTATTCTTTGGAGTCTTCCTTCCAGAAAGCCTTTTTATCACATGGTTAATGTTAAATATCCCTTTGGTTATGTTTGGGCACCAAAACTAAGAGACCACTGATATTTTATGGGACATAAATTATGATCTCTGTGTGTGACCGTCCACTCCACCCTAACCTCCACCCCAGGTGCTCTGATCATTTCACATTTCACTGTGCAACAAATGGGCTTACAATGGAGTTAATGTAATGTCTGTGCATCTTTATACAGACCCTAAAGGGTACTTTCTGCATCTGTATGAGACGGCAAACAACGTGACAAAATGGCAGTATTTGGCACCCTTGGCTGTTTCATTGCACTTTGTGAAATGTATTCATATCTAAAGAAACAATTTGAACTTTTGGCAAATACACTTATTTGCTTTCTTTGTCGCATCAGTAAATAGAGATTCTGGTGGTTGTTGATTTTGTTTAAAGTGATCACATTTCTAAAAGGAAAACCTGGGACATTTCCAGTTCTGTGCTCATGGTTAAATCGATTAAGTTAAAATTATGGTCAATGGTAAAGTTAGCAACCTAGCTAACATCAATCAAAATCCAAATTCACCATTTTGACCGACAATAGTCAGTTATTTTTTGTTACGTTAAAAAAAGCTATTGAACAGTAAGTCCCAAATTCTTCTTTTGGTGCCATCATAAATCTCAAAGAGTTGTTATGAAGAGGATAATTGTCAGCTTGTGAGAAGCGCCAGTGCGTAAGAAAAAGGTACACCGAAGAGTAAAATGTTCAAGTGCAGCTACTGCATACCGGTGAGTACTGAATCAAGCACTGAGCCAAGCTAACAAGCCGTTAGAGGTAGATAGTTTTTACTGCACGGCTAAAAGAGCTGACTCAATCTTCTTGATTCATTTGTGGCAAGACTAAACTTATTTCCCATAATGTCAAACTATTTGCCAAGATTTTAGAAAAGCAAAACTTACCTTCTCTCATATTGTACCCAAAGAATGCCATTCAGAAAACTTGACTCATCCATTTGAGGTCTAGTTTGAGTGGGGAATTAAAGATAAATTTTATAGTGAGAGTACGCTAAGATAACTGAAATCTCAGGAGAAGTACAGTAGAGCAGCCCTCATGCCAGACCAAATTACATTTCTTACAAAATGACTTTTTAGTCAAACGTGTGAGGAAACAGCAGTATGAAAGCTGCCCACCCACTTGCTGCACTCAAAGAAAAAAAAAATCCCTCACGGCTTGAGAGGGACTATGGACCACTCACAGTAAAGTGTCGCTTTTTTTCTGAGAATGAAGGATAAAATCACGTGGTGCCAAGGATGTCATAGTTACCATGGCAACACTGCATTCACGGAGTGGAATGACAAGCGAGCAAATGTGCATACAGAAACACATTTGAACACATTTAGCATGCACGTACAATGTTGATGAAACAAGTGCCACTTGAAATGGCCTTGCTCGCAAACCACTGAATTCCCGTGGCTCAATGAACACCCTCTCACAAGTTCACACACCTGATGTACCTAGCCCGACTCAATGCTGTGTGGGTCGACAAAAACTTCAGCGTACAGAAGGTTCAAGAAAAGACATAAAGAGAAACGAGCTCAAACACAACACTCAAACTGAATGACCCAGTTTGTAATGTTTTAATCACTGACACTGAGATCAAAGCTCCAAAATTAAATAAGAAGGAAGTTTCATATCAAGCGGGTTAAAGCGCTGTAATTTCTTCCTCTCCTTCTTCCTTTTCTTCTTATTATCATCATTCTTCCTGCCGTTTGAATAAAAGAGTCCACTAGGGCCAGTTCCCATTGTGCAGTTTCACTAATGTGAAGTCATTAGAGGCAAAGCATCGCTTTTCAAAGGTTCGTATGTAACGACAGCACATGGTTGCTGCAAGGACATAGAAACAGAATGTTTCAGTAACTATACATCCATCGTTTGCACACTCCCAAAAGGACGTCTACAGTTTATTATCCACCCCATCACTTTAACTGACACTCTACAGGTGAGCAGCTTTCCTTGTCAACTCTTCCATGATGGCTGATGCCTTCAGATATGCTTGTCTGGTCTTATAGAGTGACGAAATAACTCATACAGCATCATACATAAGAATAATGTAAGGACTGAGAGGAGCTGACAAAGTCAAGGGCGAAACAGGGATGGTGAAACGCTGTAGGACTCTGTAAATAGAGCAAGTACACAGAGGTTGGCATGCGTAGCCTACAAACAGACACACACAAGCTTAGCCATGTACACACACACACACACACACACACACACACACACACACACACACACACACACACACACACACACACACACACACACACACACACAGTACACCTGTCCTTTCTTGACTTTCCCTTGTGCACACTACTTTTAGCCCAGTTTCTGGGTATAACAACTTTACTGGACACCTCGGCATCTCATGAGTTACATCCAATCCCAATGTACTGGATGTATGTGCCCTTTGGCTGAGGGTGTGGAGGATGGGTTGTGGGTTTGTGTAAGCCGAATCTGATTCTCATGCAGGAGACCAGAGTTGTTCTCCTGTCACAGACCAGCACTGAATGCTTTTTTGATTATAAGAATTATCGACAAAAATGACAACCAAGCGTGACCATAATGTTAAAAAGGCTGTAATCACTAGAAAGAAAGAAAGAAAGAAAGAAAGAAAGAAAGAAAGAAAGAAAGAAAGAAAGAAAGGATCACATGACTGCTTGCATCTGTCAATATTGCTAAAGTGAGAATTTCAAAGATGGTGCGTCCAACATCTGCTGTTGACACTCTTAACTGGTCATAAAGTTTCAGCGCTCCTTCATATATTGGGCTTTCACATAAACAATCATTTTCACGCTCACTTATCTAAGTTGTTGTACAAACCGTCCTTCACCTGACAAGCTCATGATTTTTTCTCTACAAACATCTGGAGCCGGTGCCCTTCTAGTGTTCTTTCTGTGCGCTGGTGCCCCAATGCATAATATACACCCGAAAATCCTGTATACACATATAAACCGGTATTCTACAAAGAGGTGAACATGAAACATAAAGCGAGACATCACTTTAAAGAAAAATGTTGTTTCGCGGATTTAACTAACTGGTTGTTATGTTTTTGCCGTCTCCACCGCGTTCAGTATAATGTGCCCCTGTATAAACTTTAAATTATTCATGAGTGATGAAATTTATATATTTTCTTTATTTTATTAACATTGGAACAGCCTTATGAATTGATTTGTATGTCTTTCTTTTCTTTTATGTGAACACTTGATGACACTCTTGCAACCCCCCCCCCCCCCCTTTTCTTTTTCTCTTCCCCTGTTGTGTGTTCTGTCCGGTATGTATGTGTGATTTGTCTGTATGTTGTTTCATTGTAAAATAAAAAAACTCTTAATAGCAAAAAAACCCCAAAAAAACAAAAACATTGGAACAAAGTCTCCGCCTTAATCATCTTTTCATTTCATCCTGAATTGTGAAGCCCTTTGTAAAGTCCATCTCTATACGGGCTCTATAGAATAATCTTTGACGATCCACAACCATGACTGAAATATCATCACAATGGCAGTTTACAGGTACATGTACATGCGCTGCAAATAAATGGCCGCAGGCATGCTTAACGGTCAAGCTAATCACGGGTGTTGCGATGCTCTCTGATGCAACACAGTCAGTTGTCCTTTAGTCTTCTTTGGCATCCTTCTTCTTACTGACAGGTCCAATGAGTGGTGGGGATGTTTAAGGGCGGTTATGGATAATTGTGGGGGTGGAAACGAAAATGAAGATGGACGTGCACCCATTCCACAAAGATTCAGATTGATAAAACAGAATTAGGAGTGCCCACAGTTTTATAAATCTCCAGAAAATAACTGTTATTCTCATTTCTCTTTGTGCGTAGTTTTGGTCATGAATCCACACAGAGTTTTATGGATCTGGCCCCCCCGGTCTTTCAGCGGTTTCCATGGCATTCTTCTCATTCTTGAAAAGTATATGCAACCTAATGAGCCTCGCCATTTACATGTGTATTGTATGCAGGCGAAACACAAATGGGGCTCTTTCTATATGGTATGCTACACAAGCACATACAAGCACACATGCAAGCGGACAAAGGAGCGGTGTTTAGAAGGTGCTGGTGCTCTGTATGCATGAGTACACGGGTACAAAAGCACATGCAGGCTGTATTGTTAAGGAAAGGTTGCTATTCTAACAAATACCAGAGTCCCCCCCCTGCTCCAAACACACACACACACACACACACACACACACATAAAAGACAGTGAGACAGTTTTTGCCATAATAGTAAGGGGGAGCCTTGTGATACGAGCCTGTGCGCTGACACTGTCTGGCTGCTCATATGAAGACTCTCTCTTGTCTTGGGGAATCAGAAGTAGGCCGAGACAGTGGATGTGCTCATTTCATACACCATCGCTGTGGATCACAGCCAAGGACATTCTCGTTTCAAACTGCCATGCTAGGGAATTTCAGCCATAAAGTATTAATCAGATTTTTTAGCAAAATGGGATTATAAAGAAGATACAACACAGGTCAGCTGAACTGTAATTTATGTAGCTAAAATACTGACCATCTCTAAAGACACTCTCAGCCCGGGGCTTCAGGGCTTCAAACTCAAGATTTGGGCACATTAAAAAGGCAGTTAATCATGAGAAAATGAGCCTGAAGTATATTGTGTATATATGAAATATGAGTAAGATATAATGAAATATACATAAAAATAGCTTGTCCTAGTTTTTAATGATGGAGCGACAGTATGAAGACGTTGAATGGTGCCTTTAGTCCGTCCTTAGTGTTCACTAAAGCAATAAGAACACTACTTTTTGGTTTTTGTTTCAACAATATGAAGAACCTCAGCCAGTATGTTTACAGTCATATGCAAAATACACTCTAAATTAACTACTCCTAACTATTCTTTCTTTTGTTTGTCTTAAATGCAAAATGAAAGTAAACAGAGGTGTTTACAAATGTAATCAGCATAAACACGTCAAGTCATGTAAATTCACTGGAAATCCTAAAGCTTCAAAGGACTTCCTGGAGAAGATGCCAACCTAAGTCTGACTAAACTCACAAAATGAATGGTATGAGACACTGTGCAAATAACAAAACATGGAAGTAAAGCCTCAAACACAACGGAGAGTACAGAAAAAAACACACATTTGGAAATGAAATACCGCATCCGAGCATGCCCAGATGGGTGTGCTGTGTATTCAAGTTGGGCTGATCTTTTAAAATAGAGGAACACTCCATGAAAACCTGCGTTAAGACTATGACACACATCTAACCATCAGCTCGAAAGGTGGCACTTCAAAGATGGGAGCTTGAATCCCTCACAGAGGATGAGTGCTGCAGCCGACTTGGATTAACAATACATATCTTCACACCTGTTTATCATGTATTTTCCAATCAGTCATAAAAACTTGGAAAAACCATTTATTTCATTTGTCCTTTGCAACTTTACAAAGCACTTTGTAAACTGTGTTTTTAAAAAGTGATATACAGTATAAATAAAGTGTATTATCATGATTATTATTATTATTATTATTATTATTATTATCATATTATAAAGTAGCCAGCTATGTGTGACTGGGAGCTCCGATTGAACACAACTGATTGTGAGTGGGATCTACAGTAACACAGCATCCGGGACCCACTGCTGCCAGTGTGGCGACAGGGGATACAGAACCAAGTTGGTTTTCTTGCCGGATTCTAATCAGCTAATAAGTTGATGAAAGCAGACGTTGTGTTGATGGTCAGACACTATTACAAAAGACATTTATTGTTATAGTCACTGTATCGTTTCTTCTGAAGATTGATTGATGGGTGGATGGCATGATGTTATTGGTTGACATTGGTTGGCACAAGCTTATGTAGCTGAGTATCCAATATATAGTCGTGTCCTCCTGCAAAGTCTTATTTCTGAGCTCTTAGACTGAATTCTTAGAAAGTAATTGGATGGTGAACCTAAAGTGCTTGTTATCACTGTTCTGTTTGTAACATGGCAGATTCAAACAAGGCAGATTCCAACTCCAGATACACACAAGAGCAAACCCCCCCCCCCAACAGAAGATTTATTAAAAATTCAAGATATTCGCTTTCACCAATATTCCCTTTTCATGTTAAAAGGCAGGATGTGAGCTGAAAAGAGATTTTTTTAAATATACTTTACAGGCAGCGCTTTCATTCAGAGAAACGTTTCACATTACAGGTAAAGGCTCTGCTCATAGTCTGCTTTGACTTTTATTCATGAGAAATAGCCCGGTACAGTGGGGATCCTTGTAAAAGATTACCCTTTATTTGAATTTATTATATAACAGATGCCTCATTTAATTAAAACATTGAGCTCCTGAAAGAAACAGAGACTGACACTTCAAATTCATGTTAAGATCAGGCTCTCAGCACTCCAGTGCAAAGATAACTTGGATTGCTCTGCAGCGCGGAAGCAAGTATTTCAGTAACTTTTTTACAGCAGTGTTTCACTCACCAGCTGGCATCTCACACTGGTCGTTGAATAAAAGCAAGAAAAAGCATCTCAACCTGTTACTTTAGAGGAAAAGCTGTTTGTGTGCTGTGCCTCTGAGAGCGACAACAACAGGAAACATGAGGCTGCTGCTGCTGCTGCTGCTGTTGTGTGGAGGGCTGGCCTCACCGTAATGACTGGAGTCAGGTAACCAGCGGACACACCGACTCTGTTCCTCCTCGCTGCTGACGGGTTGTGGCACGAAGGAAAAGGCGGCAACCCTTCTTCTCCTGGAACCGTTTCACTTCGTCTGTTTTTTTCTCCCCCTTCCAAATCAATGCTTCGACTTTCCCCCGCGAAACAAAACTTCACAGAGCTGTACAAGTTTGCTAAATGTGACGACGTGTGTTGCTGCTGTGGTGGCGGCGGGGCGTCGTGTTTCTGGAGCTGGCTCATCGCGGAGGCTTCTCAGGTGTTCACGGGGAACTTTGTGTCGTCTTTTCACTCTTCTCGCCACATAGTTCAGTGAGCCCGAGGGACGACTTCTCACTCTTTCTTTGTATATATTTTTTTGTCTTCCACGTTTCCTACTCGCTGTCGTCTTTCCTCCCTCAGCTTATTGGACCTAAAACATCACAAGTGTGAACAGGTACGTGTGTTTTGGCTTAACTTTTTTTTTTCTTTTTTTCTACATGAATTTTAATAGCCTGCAAGTTTTTGGTGTACGTGGTCGGTTGACACCTTTTGAAACCGGGCCAGGGGGTGGAAGTGAGCCCAGCCAGAGTTGGACAGCCCCAGCAGCTGTTGACTTGTCTGACCCCCTGTTAAAGCATTGCAAACCAAATAGTCGTGTATTGATTAAAAGCCCTTTGGAGTATCATTTGGCTGTGTAGATAGCACTATTGATGTTTGGCTTCTCAAACACCCCCCCCCCCCCCCCCCACACACACACACACACACACACACACAAAAATGGACAAAGACAGTGAGTTTATAGTCACCACCTTTATATTGTAGTTTTATCTTAATACATATAATGATGTGTGTACACTGGTGTCATGTGTTCCCTCTGCAGGTTCCTCCACTTAACAGGTTTTGTGACTAATTAAGTTGAAAAGCCTCAAGTCTGCAGGGCATTTACAGTGTATGATGCTGTGGTGAAGATAGTGGCGGTTATCTTTTTTGACACTTCGCTAGCTGCTGCAGCTGCACAACTAATAACACACCCCACACAGGCAGACAGCACACACCATGCAGGCAAGAGCTAAAGTTTGGTTTATCAGATTAACCACACGTTTGCTGTATGGGCGCCTCACCAACTTTAGGGGCGAGGTGCACTGCTTTTTTCGTCACTTTTAACCACACATTAACTAGATCTGTGTCATGGCTTCATTTAAAAAAAACAAAAAAAAAAAAAACATTCTGCTGCTTAGCATGCAGCTGAGCATGCTGATTTACACGCAGAGATCCCAGCAGGAGCTCCTGGCATGGCTCTTCTTTTGTCAGGCTGATGAACTGAGCGCCTCGAGGCCATATCCAGGGGGGTGTTACTCACCTCAGGCGTAACTCTCAGGAAAAGAGTTCCCATCTTGAGGGTTTGTTAACAGGCATGCTTGTGCGTGATGTTTCAAAGGATGGATCGCTGCTCAGGATGCATGGAAAAATAAATGTCACAGCAGATCAGCTGTTTTATGACATAATAAAAAGACCAATCACTGTCCTGGCATGAGTGTGAGATAACGTTTGGCTGTCACTCTTGGCTGTCTCGCTCTAAAATATCCAATGAAAGGATGTATAAAACTTTGAAGAAAACGCTGAGCAGCTATATATAACATTAGCGATCACCTCAAGTGATCTTTGCACAGGGATAAGATGACAGACTGGTGTAGAAAGATCTGCCGTCTGACTAATCACAGAGGGCAGCAGCTTTATGGGTAATTAAGTGTCACCATACTAGAAGGCAAGATAAGAAGAGTCAACATTCAGCAGAGTCAAACAGCTGAAAATGTGACAGCAGCATGACAAAGTCAAACTTGGTCTAGAATAAATCATTCCACTTCAACAGACTGATAAGCCCAGTGACATGTGGGCATCCAGCTGATGTATCTTCAGCTCTTTGACATTATTTGTAACTAGGATTGCAACTAACCTTTTTTTCATTAATGATTATTTTCTTGATTAATCGATTAGTTGTTTGGTCATTAAGATGGCGAAAAATGACAATCAGTGTCTCCCAAAGCCCAAGAAGAAGTCCTCAAATGTCTTGTTTTGTCCACAACGCTGATAGTCAGCTTCCTTTAATAGTTGAGTGAATAACTAGAAAATAATAACATTTAGAAAGTTGCTCAAGTTGATTTTTCTTTTTCCTTTCCCTCATTGTGTCATATAATGTAGGTTCTTGTGGATGTAAAAGCTCTTGAATGTTAGAAAGCCCAAAGTCAGCGCCAACTGAAACACTGATCCTGATACACCTCGTCAGTAGTCCTGCCTTAATTTCCTGACATCACTATGTCACCATGCCACAAGTTTGCTTGATTTATGTCCATATTCACAACAGAAGTGAAGCTAACTGGAAACTAAAAACAAGATGGATTCGTTTGGAGACAAACTGGCTTAGGCATGTGTGAGCTGGCCAATAGGAGCAGACTGGGTATTCAGGGGGAGGGGCCATAAAGAGATGTTAAAGGGGCATTAAAGCATCTAAACCTATTCTAGTAACCCAAAACCGAATTATGAGCCTAAAAAAATGAGCATAATATGTCTCATTTTAACAGTTGGCAACTAATCGATTAATCGTTGCTCGTCTATTTGCAACGTATTAGAAATCTATTTGTTGAATTCAGTCCTTTGTTGTGGTTTTAAACTTTGGCCACTGTGAGCTAGTTATACTGTCATCAGCATGTATGTATGCTGATAAATGATCAGCTGGCCTGTTTGTTGCTGTTCAGCTGAAAAGTTTCAGTTTCTTTTTCGCACGCACAATATAGCACAGAGCCCATGTCGATGTGCTGCTGTTGCCACTTGCAAAGCAGCGGTTTTGATATGAATCTGCAAAAATCCACCCAAATGCACAAAGAGGGAGGAAGAGACGGGTAGAGTGGGTGAGGTAGCTGTTAAAGACGGATAAGAGGGCAGTAGAAACTGTGTGGTCGTCAGCACCACCAATCAGTGGGAGTTGTTGAAGAGAGCAGGAGAGAGTCAGGGACTGACAAAGCGGAGGGAGATTAAAAACAGAAAGATAAAGGGGAGGAGACAAAAGAGTAGCTGGGAGTGATGAAACCCACCACTTCTTTGCTTGAAAAACTGGGTGACGGATGAGTTTTCAGCAGGAGGGAAATTCCTCACTGCCTCAGTGCCCCCAGCATGTCTGTCTGTCTGTCTGTCTGTCTGTCTGTCTGTCCATTCTTAGTCAGAGTGACATGCAATTTTCACTGCTCTGCTCTGCATCTGTTTCACTCTCACATAGTCTTTTGTCATCAGAAGCGAACACCACCTCAGCTGCACATTTCTATATTTCAACAAAGCCCTTTATGGGTTGTAAAGCAATGTCTGGTTTATTATGTCGCATGAGCCTTACGTTACAATGTCAGAGTTTCACAGCTCTACCTTATTCTCCCTGACTTAATGTCATGTTGCCACCGTTCCAACTGTCTGTGGGCAGGCTGCACAAACACACTGTGCTTCAGGCTGTTGCTTTTATGGCTGTCCAGAAGAAGAGTGTCTCAGACGCTAGGTGAACAGAGATGGTTCACCTGGAAACAAGAGATGGCCACAGAGAACGCTTTCTTTTCTTTTAGGGGTAGAGAGACAAGAAACAAGTGCTGATAGTTTGTTTCTAACTTTATTATTCTCATCACGACTCTAAGCCGGGTTTCCATCCAAATGTCAACCAAATTTCAGCAAAAGAATTGTGAATGAATGCTTGCTTTCATAGATAACCCTGATGACATCACAATTACATCACCAGGGTCATTTGCCCCTGTCTATAGACCAAATTACACAAATTGTTTACAATAACTTCCACATAGCGTATATTCAACTTAACTCAGTTTTTTCAGTCTAGTCACTTTTCTGTTTACTGAAACATGACTGCATAGCTCTCATAATGATGACTGAACTGATATTAATTTGTGAAATGGGGGTACTGCCCCTTTAGTATTGCAGTCTGTGTTGGTGTATCATTTTCAATGTTGAGGTATATTGATATGTTAAGATTGTGATAGGTTGCTCCACAATGAGCTCACCTGGCCTACAGCATGTTTATGCTTTATATCACCATGTCAGTCTTCACACACCCGAGGCACCGGCCACGCCCCCGTGTTCGAGTGAGAAGTCTAAAATTCAGCAGCTCGTCCTTTTGTTTGTCCACTTTTCCTTGTGTCTTGTTGAAGCACAGAAGGCAGTTTCCAGACAGCGCTCTTTAAAATCATTCTCCTTGTGTGCCAGTGTGTGGTATTCCTTTCATTTAAGATAATCTGTTGCTGACTGAAAAGACTCCAAGACTCAGCCTCACAGTCGGATAGAGAGGATAAGAAAACATTCAGCATCTCCAGTTCACTTTGTGTCTGTTGTACACATGCCCTTCTTTTGACTCCAGCAACAATGTTTTAATCAAGCAGACAAGGATTAGGCAGATAAGTAATGTGTTGTGGTTGTGAAGGTAATGGTCTGAGGAGATAACTAAGAAAAACCTGAGCTGCTTTGACAGGATATTATTTTGGTTTCCCCGCTTCACATCTTCCTCATGAATTACTCTTCAAGGTGTATTCTTGTATTACAGCCTCCATCAAGTGACCTGCTCTTCGGTGGCTTGTAAAAATGCATAAGCTTTAAAACCTGAATGAAACGACATGAAAAGCTGTAACATTTTATGTATGTGCTCCATTACCAGTTAATTAGGTAAATCTTACTTAAGTGGACAATGCAGTTCTGCAATAAATCCTGCCTTCATGAAGGTTTAATGTTCAAGTTTCTTTTATAAAACTAGTTTTTGATGCTTTTAAACTGTATTGCAACATATAAAGTTGTCTCCGTTTGTACTGTTGTTTTGCTGGCCCTCGATGATGCAATTGGATGGACAAATTATTAGAAACTAAGGGTGTCACGATTCTCCAAATCCATATTTTTATAAAATGTTTGACTTTTTTCAGTGGTGACGGCCATACCACCAATCAATCAAACTTTCATTGGCATGGCATTTACATTTTCAAATGCGGCTTTAAAAAGTCATCATAATCAACAGCTTGACTTTATCATGGTAGCTTTTTGAAGGTTCAAATGATATTCACCAAATGATTCCATAATTCAACCTAAGAACAAAACTACTGAGAACTACGCAAGCTGTATCGTCTTTTACTTTTTTTTTACTCCCAGACATGTGAAAGTAAGGGGGCCAGAAAGAAAATAATGGGGGATTTGCCAGTCCTGGTTTTGATTTCAAAATTGAAATCAAATCGAATCAAAATCGTGACACCAATAATATGAACACCTGTCTGTATAATACAAGTTAGTGATTATCCTATGTGACTTCAAAGAAGATGTGTAAATGATCCAACCTCAAGACTTCACACATAAACAAATGCCCATGGCAGCGGTCGTGAGGTGACGATGTCTGGTTAGCCATCAAGGAGAATCCCCCGTGCTGTACACTGTCGGAAAACAATTATATGAATGGTGTGCGAGTATGTATTTTAATTGCTGGCAAAGCATGAGTGCACATTGGAAATGGGATATGCTTAAGGCTACATGCACCAAATTGATTGAACACAACAAATCATTAATGGATGACAGAACTAGGCCCACGTCTCTTGGTGTGTGTGTGTGTGTATCTTTGTGGTGGGAGAGAGGAAGACATGGAGGTGTTTGCACAATTTAGCGATGCCAGCAAGCTGTCTAATATTCCACCTCCTCCCAATGCTGCAGCTAATGTGTGATGTTGTTGTCTAGTCAATTAAATGGTTATCGCTGCCAATTCACAACTCGTTTGGAAGACAGTCACCTGGTACTGAATTGCTCAAATTGCCGATGGCAGATTTACATCCCACACTGAAGTGACCTCATTTACCAATCCTGTTTTTGTTTGTGTGGTTTTGGTAACTGTGGTTTTGTTCCTAGTCCTGACAGAAATGCAAGCTGCATGTACAGTGTAAATATCCTTTAAATCAGCAGAGGACTTGGGGTTTCTTAACGGTTTCTATTATACTATTTCTATTATACAGTTGAATGGTTGAAGTTTGCTGTTTAGGATGATGGAAGCCAATCCTAATCTTAATATTCAGCATACACAGGTGTGATGAGAATGGACTGAGAATGGACATGGACGGTGAAATAGGAGACAGAATTTTAATGAGGGAGAAAAAGAAGGTGCCATTTCAGTGATATTAGTCATCATTGAAAATAATCAATTCTTTACTGTCTGATGACTGCATTTGTAGAACACACATTAAAGGCCATACCCATGGAGTATGGTAGGGATTTTGACGACAACCGTGATACTTAGTAAGTAAACACAAGCTGAGTTACCCCTATGATCAATTTGAAATATTGAGTAGTTTTCGGAGTAATGGAACAAGAAGGAGCTGTCGAGCAGATGAAGAGCTGCAGAACTTCTCAGCTGGATAACCATCTTCCTTTCCCTCATTAACATCATCAGGGTCTCTATCTGCATTGGGTTTATACTCAAAATATGTATGTTCGACCACCATGTAACAGCTGTAAAACCAACAGTCATGGCAAGACTAGTGGGTGGCAGTAGAGCACCTTCAATATAGCTAATTGCCACCTTCCATAAAACAGAAAAAAGATGATGCAGTAACTACCTGGCTATTACCACAGTGTGTGGCCACCACTGCCATGCAAAATCATGTTGGGTGAGATAACATTCAAGACAGAGACACTCTACCCATAGTGCAGATAGATTTTACAAGAATATCATCATCATCATTTCTTTTAGCTATGCTAATAGTTTAGTGAAAACCTGATTTCCTGACAGCCCCACCAACAAGAAGCAATAGTCCATAATTGGAAGCTTCCCACTATAAGATGAAGCCTTGTCAGACTGTTTAAGATAACTTTTTTGCACAAGTTGAGGAACAAGCATGAGTTGTTATAACCTTATTTTCCATATACATAATTGTCCTTGACATTGTTTTTTTAAAAAACTGCGCTTTTTTGGAGGTATGGTTTAAGAAACGTGCGTCACACTGTTATCTGAAGTGTGCTTCTAACACTGTTTGCAGTCGCACTCCTGTTGTGTTTGATTTAAGCCATGGATGCAGCTTTCAGTGTGCATGCTCTAGCTGTACACCAGGCAGTAATACTTCTGACTGAGACTTTTAGCTACCCCTACTTTAGAAAATCAGTCTCATAGTCTGCCTCATTCTGTATCTGTGATCAGTTAAGTGCCATCAGTGCTTTTTCAGACATATTTCAGTCAACCAGTGGTGAGAACAAATAGCCTATTATTTGCTTGACCAGGTCAAGAGAGTGTACCTTGAGTCTCCTAGACTTACTGATGACCTTGGTGTGTTGCCTAAACCCTGAAGTACACATTTTGTTTCCACGGAGGGAGAACACATTCTTCTGTAGCACCCTGGTTCAGCCGTGGTGTGAAGGGTGTGAAGTGCTGATAGTTTGATAATTGAATATGTTCAGTTCATTTAAAGACACTTTATCAACATTTAAGACTGGCATGGAAGATCTGATATTAAGTTGTCTATTTAAACAGGTTACTGTTTATCGAAGCACTCCCACTGTTACAAGAGGAGAGTGTATTATGAACAGAGTTTGCTGTGTACTTTGTACATAATTGGTGACAGGCAGGCATTTCTGTCAAACATTATTTTCTCCACAAAGGAGGTTATGTTTTCACCTGTGTCCATTGGTTGGTTGGTTGGTTTTTGAGCAGTATTACACAAAACCCACTGAAGAGATTTCCATAGAGCTTGGGTGAGGATAGGTCTTGGCCCAGAACAGACATGATCATCTTTTGGTGCAGATCCAGGTCAAGGGACGGATCCAGAAATGATTTTCTGACTTTCTTTAACACCAGATAAGGTGTTTTCAGACATTTCCATTAATTTCTCAGTTAATAATGTATGAATCTTAATGAAAAAGATGAGGCATCTTTACATCACTGGTATCTATGAGTGAGTTGAATTTGGTGCGGATCCCAGATTTGATGAGTTTAAGATATGGTTGAGCAGTTACGAGTGGTTTAAATTTGAACCCTAGTTTCCACCGTTCCTGTGTCCACCACGTTACGGCCGCTATACCGCCACTGGAAGTGATCACAGCCATTCTAGACAATGTTCGTGTTTCCACTGGCTGCACCATGGCACATTTCAGCAGCTGAAACTTTGAATAATCAATTGAAGATCAGAAAGTCGTACACAGTCCTGTCACAAAATAACAAAGGCCCAAAAGTAATATTAAAGAAAGCTTGGGTGGCAGAGATGTGGATGAGGGCAGATGTAAGTGAGAGAGACATGAAAGACAGCTGAGAGCAGAGGAAGAGGGGAAACCTGATGATGACGGGGTCAATCAAATAGCATATCCTGTATCTTCATAAAGACTCAGTGAATATAAAGAGACCATCAGATCTGTTAAAAATTAATAGAATTCCCTTTAAAATGGCAAGATATTGATCGGAGGGAGCAGCGTTCATGATTGTTTTATAGCTTTGGACTTGCATTTGTATTTTATTGTAGCAGAAGTGTGGTTGCTAGGGTTGTCCCGATCAGGTTTTTTTGCCTCCGAGTCATTTGATTTTGAGTATCTGCCGATACGGAGACCTGATCTGATACTTCTATAATACATTAAATAAATGAAGAAGAGCGAACAAACAGATCCAGGATGTCCCTTATTTCATCATTAACACTTATCATAGGTGTGATTGGCAAAGGACAAAAAAGCAGGAAAATATACGGCTCCTCTATGTCTCTCTTTACATTTATTTTGTCCCGTTGTCGGCTTCAGCTAAGAAAGGAATAGTTCGCCCCACACGTCCAAAATTCTTAGAACAAAGCGTTTCCCCTCAGTTTTTTGTAGCAGCAGTGCTCTGAGTTGGTAACCTTGCTGCTTGAAAATATGTTAACCTCTTGAGCATTAGAGAACTTTTTTACTATTATTTTTATTTTTTATTTATTAATATAGATTTTTTTATGGTTACAGAATCTGTTTCGGAAGTCAGTAGGCCACGTGACATGGAAGAAAAATCATAATTTCTGCATATTAATATTCACATAAGATAGAGAAAGCACTAAAATACAATAAAAATAGCTGTGTCTAATTCATCTAGTTTACTAATACAATCTGCTGCTGGTTTGGAGTCACTGGGCCACTGGACTGAGGATTTCAGACTGAGGATATTAGTCACTTAAACGGTGACTTGTAGAAATTATACAAATAGCAGTAATGACAATGATAATCGATTTCAAGATAGTTTGGAGTGTAGTGCTTTCACTGTGTGCAACTTAAATTCACCATTTGCCCGCGATATTAAACAGACAAAAATAAATGACCCGTGCGTTGCGCACACACGTTTTTCCCATTTGTTTTGAAATTTTTATAGACCTGATGAAAAATAATGAGAATAAATATACATATCCGATCCCTGATCGAGTCTGATTCTGTCCCGATTTCTGATCACGTGATCGGATCGGGACATCCCTAGTGGTTGCTACATTGACATTAAGTTGAATGAGGAGGTGAAGTCAAATCATTGCATTGATGGCGTTGATGCTGCTGTGAATGGGATTCTGATCACGTCTCTTAAATCAGTATTCCTCAGTGCCATCAGTCCTGCATCAAACATGTCTGACATTTGTGTTTTTAAAAGTCATTTTGACCTGAATTCATCCTTCATTGCCTCTAATCACTATAATCTCAGAGATGGTGAGCAGCTGCTGGATGAAAGACGAGTGTGTTGTCTCTAATTTGTGTAATGATGTACTGGAGTTAAGTTTGTTTGTCTAAGTGATAATGAGGAAGGAGGAAAGTTAAACATCACGATGCCTGACTTGACATTTACTATGTTTGAAGGCATCATTATGATAAAATGACATCATTTTCTGAGCTTACTAGACTGTTCTACTTGTTCCGATAATTGCCTTTACTTATTTAGTCCTTATATCCACACTAATTATGATTATTTTATCAAACATATCATTTTGTTAATATTTTGTTAAAAGCGAAACAAAAATCCAACCGTGTTGTGATATTTTCTTGCCTGGTCCGAGGTCCACTTTTAAGGAGATTTCCAAATATCGAGATATATAGTGTGGATAGCAATGTAGCAGAAAAAATTTTAAATATTATTTGAAAGCAATCTTATATAGAAATTGGCTTTTAGTGTGATTTGGTGACTCCCTCCCTCCAATACCACTGTTATAAATACAAATCCCAGGTCTGTAACATAATGTAAGTGCTTACTACAAACAAAACTCATTACGTCATGACAATGTCATGTGTTGAAACTTGTATGTTGAAGTAAACATGTATGTAATGCTGTTATCCTCCCCTCTCACTGAAGTGACATAGTGCAGAAACAAGTGATAGCTGTGACAGAGACACCATTCACTTCATTACAAGACACTGTACCATCAAAATGATTTTTAAGCTGATATTTTAGTGTAAAGTTACATAATGTTGCTTTAAACTTTAAAGCAACATTGCTTTGCCCTATCTACACATTTAGGCTGCAATTAAAGATGATTTTCATGATTAAGTGATAATTCCTTGGCTTATAAAATTACAGTTTCCCAAAGTGATGTCAGATTGCTCAAATGTGTGTCACCAAGAGTCAAAAACTTAAATGAAAAAGAAATGCAGCAAATTCTCACATTCTAGAAGCTGGAACCCATAAATGCTTGACATTTTTTTCTTGAAAAATAACAGACGAAAATAATTGCCAGCTAATTTTCTTCTCATCGACCAATCAATCAGTCAGTTAATTCTTAAGGCTCTACTACACATACATGTGTAATGTTGTACTATGTTGTCCCCTTGTGTGTGATTTTGACTGCAGTGTGCTATGTGAGATGATGTGTGTAATTGCTACTGAGCTACGAGGCCCCGCAGCACACAGGCCTACAGCCTTTTGACTCGGTGACAATAGCCAAAATGTACCAAGACTGGATTACGCCAGTCCTGCATTCCTTTCCAAACCTGTTGGATACATGCACACACATGCACACACACACACACACACACACACACACACACACACACACACACACACACACACACACACACACACACACACACACATACAACACACACACATACACACACACACACACACACATATGCACACACACACTAATCCTGCGCACACAGACAAAGAAATCACTGAAGCAAGCCAATGCATGTCTTAACTCATGATGGCTCACAGTGCACAGAGAACACTTACCGTACAAGAAAAGCGGAGGAATCAGAAAACTCATCCTGATCGTCAACTCATCAAGTATCACAAGAGACAGTTTCTTTGTGCCGTTCACGCACTGTTGTTTGCTAACTTGAATAAAAAGTTGTGGCTCGCCAATCTCGCCAAACAAGGCCTTTTTTTAATAAACTGGCGTTGACTGTAAACCGGACGCAGATCACACCCTTTGTTTAATGCAGTTCATCACGCTGTGGCAATAAACCACCTGTCAAAACCATCTTTCCATTAACACAGTTGAATGTCCTCTGAATGCACAGCTTGGTGAGTGATTAAACCCCAGAGTAGCTCGAGGGCAGAGCCACTTAGGCTTTTTTAAAGGGTTCACTTTGCTGTTGTGTCACTGGCATTTTGCAGGTGCACTTTGCCTCATAAGTGCTACAAAACAGCACCCGAACCTCCACTTTTGATTTTCCATGCGTCTGTCAAAGTCTTTAGCTCCACAGTAGCTCCTACCTCCATTGAGCTTAAATCAGATCCAACAATTATTTTTGTTATCCGTTAACATGTTGATTATTTTTGTGCTTAATTGGGTACTTAGTACATTGTAGCATCTACAGTGAAAAATATCCCCATAACATTTTCCTCTTCAAATTGCTTGTTTTGTCCAACTGTCCACATACCAAACCTATTTTATTCAATAACCAGTAATTAGAAAACCAGAGAATAAGGCAAATCTCTCCACATTGGAGAAGCTGAAACAGAAAAAGTTTGACATGGCAATATAATTCTTAATATTTAGAATGTCCTTAATTGTACTCAAATCAAATACATGTTGATGTTATGACAATATTGAGGGGATTATTTTTAATAGCCGCCAGAGTTTGACAATTTACTTGTGGTGGTAATGACAGGTGGCACATTGTGGCCATGTACAGTTTATGATGTATATCCTACTGCTGTAGGGTAAGACGGGACGGGTCAACAGTCCCCGGCTCTGGAATCTGGAGGTCACGACTTGATTGGCTCGATATCAACTTCCATTCAGCTCAAAAAACCTGACCTGGAGTCATGGACATGGCCCCAATTGTTGAATAATCACTTGCCTTTCTGATTTGTTAGGAATTGTTCATTCCTTTTACTTCAGCAAAATATGCACACAAAATCTATTATTACCATATTTTGAATATCCTATACAGGAAATGAATTTTCAAGTTAAGTTGAATAAAATGTCCGTGTCTTACATAATTTTAAAATTAAACTAAACAGCTGTGGGCTGACGACAGCGAGCTCACATAGAGCCTTTGTATGTAACATGACTATAATGACTAAGAGGGTAAAGGCAAGAATTTGAACGGTCTGGTCGGTTCATGTTACTTTACTGAAATGCACACCCAAACTCTAAGACAATCAGTAGGCTCAAATCACGTTAACAACGTATTGACATACTGCCCAGCCCTTTTTTATGCTTCTTACTCTCTCTTGCCGTTTGTAAAGCTCAACTGATTTTACACAGTTTTAAAGAGAGATTAATATAAAGCCAGGCGTGTTTGTACAGCTAATTGTTTAGAACAGTATCTACTCCATCAAACAGAGACAGGTTCTCTCAGATATGCAATAATTGATAACTTGATTGTGAAATCACTTTTCTTTCCTGGTGTAACTGTCGGTGCATTTTGCCATTTAAGTTTCTGTCACACAGCCAGCCTTCTGAAACCTCTGTGCATGTGTCTGCATGCGAGACGCCGACAAAACGGAGACTGGCACATACTTTCAGGTGTCGCAGTGTGAACCTGATGTGTGTCTTTGAGCTGGGTTTCGGTGGAGATGCTGGCAGAATGTTTATGTAGTATCACAGCCTCAAGTGCCTCGTCAGGACTTGTCAGAACAGGTGTCTCAAAGTCTGATCTCCCTGCTTCACATGGCTTCTTCTTGTTCGTACTCTCTCATTCGTATAAAACCTGCATTATTTTCCAGATGACAACACTCTGTCTTATCTGCCTCTTGTTCGTTTTGTTCTAATCTTGCATTTTCTCATTGCGAAGGCTTTCCTGCTGCTCTTCATGACTTGTCTGCTGTGAGGCAAGTCAGACAGGTCATGAAGATTCAATGTTGTATCTGTTCATGTTCTTGGAAATGTTTTTGTTTGAACAGGGACTCTATAAAGGATTCCACAGTGTTGACCTTTTACTTCCTCTGCTGTTTATCTCTGCTCTCTCCAATTTCATCGTCATTTGATGCCGTCACACAGAGACTTGACTAATTACAAACTTTCTGAGATTCCCTAAAATTACAGGTACAGGTTGAGATGTTGTGTATATACAGCATGTGTCATCAATGACACTGGCACTGTTTACCAGGCTTAAATATAATGTAAAAAGGCTATAATGACATTCGGTAAGAGGAGAGAGGCAACTATGCCCACAGCCACACTGTCTCTGTTTCACATGAAGCCTCAGCTAGCCTGTAATCTTCACTCCTCTGCAAAGCCTACACACACACACACACACACACACACACGCACTTGCGCGCGCGCACACACACACAGTCTCAGACACATAGAGGCTGCATTCCACCTCAGGGTTAAAAGCTGTTGTTTCGCCTCTTATCATGAACACTAATACGTGCCTCAACTGTCTGTGCCCTGTGTTTGAGGAGATAAAGCTGTAGATAGAAGAGTTCATGAATACCAAAACATTGAGAGCACAGTGATTAAGTCAGGTGGTCTTACAGCGTGAGGGCAACAGTTGATTACCTATTGTCTCCGGCTGGGAAGTCACACGAGGACGTGACTGAGGGAGTGCACATGAACACTGCAACATTCAAAAAAAGTAGGGCTGCACAGAACAATGTTTGAGCATTGACAAGATATGCTCATTGAAGCTGCTGCAAACACAGTCGCCATTTTAGATAACTGTCTGTCCATTTTGCAGTTCGCAGTCCCCTCCCTCCTCTCTACATCACCACACTTGCACGACCCTGTTCTTTCTTTCGAGGCGGCTCTTTTTCTTTAAGTGTTTACTTCGCTCTGCCTGTTTGGAAGTATAAGGCGTCACCAGGAGCGCTGGAGTTGGTAGCTAACCCTGCTCTGCCATTTGCTGGTAAACGGGAGAATACTACTCTGCGTATTCACGAGCAGACAGGACCGCCTCTTTATAGAGTCTGCCATCCTGATTGGATAAAATGGGCAGGGATACAAGACAACATCTTTTCTCTTTTGCTGCACAAGCAGTCGGAGGAGAGACACAGGTTACTGACCAAACACTCCATAACAGTGATTACTGTTGGGATATAAAACTATCAAACATGCCATGTTAATAACAAAATACATTTTACAACAGCTTTCTTATTTTAGATGTGTTTTTTTGTGTTTCTGTTCCTCCTTGTTGTTTTTTAATGCAACTGTAAACAAAAAAGAGTCAACTGTATCCTGGTGTGTGCTGATTTTCTTTTTCCTTTTTCTTCGTTCCTTCTTTTTTTGAGGGCCCTTTGTGGTTTACCCTGTAGTAGCTGCCCCCAGGAGAGGAGCACTGCTGTGAGGATCTTTAGTTTAAAAAAAATATCGATCTCTTTCATATTTCCCTTTGAAAGATGAACTCTACAATAAATATAATTTCTTGCACTGCACTTATAACCATATAATATTTTGCGTATTATCTTATGACACATGATTTAACACACAATACATTTTTCACATTCAAAGTGAACTTTAATGTTTAGTCATTCAGCCATTCTTGGAAATGCATGCCGTTAAACCAATGCAACAATGTGGCTTCCTCACAGTTGGATTGAATAGATAATCCTCCATGTTAATTATACTCAGTAAGCCAAAATGACTCATGCATGCTGCATAGCACATTACTGTGCAGCTTCCCCATGCATATGTATGTTCCAGATGACCGTGTTAATCTCTGTAGCCCCTCTGCTGATTTGATGAGTGGATGACAGGGTTTTCGAAAGGCCTCATCGAGCTGTCACTTTTGATCTGCTGCTCAGCTTAATGGCTGTGGAACTGATTTTCTCACCCAAAATCCTTCCAGACTTTAATATTTTAAATGTATGAAGCAGATGGTGATTTTGTCATGGCCAGTGATCAGAAGCCTGCCCATATTGGGAACCACTCGGAGGGCAAACATCAAGCAGTATGAAGCTATATACAATGTTAAGCTTCATGTCACCCATCTGTGTGTTTATACTGATGAAATAATGGCTGCACACACTGAAAATGTCAGTGAGCACAGTAAGACAAGCCTGGTCGATTAGGTAATTGTACTAAGATTTTTGTTGGATACTTGTTCACATAACCTGTTCAGTTCAGTTCAGACAAACTCTGCTGTATTTGCTTGTTTGGTTTGGTTCGGTTCTTTTTGTCAACTAAATTTGTTGCTCCAATCAAAATAGCTGGGCTGAGACCGCTTGGTTTCCTTCCAGTTAGTTGGTGACAATTTTGTGATATTAGACATGAGTTTGACATGAATTTTTAAATTAAAATTAATCTGCTGTTGGTGGGACCTTTTTTTATGGGAAGCAATCTGGATAAGTAATGTATATATTCCTGCAAACAGTTTGGTAACCATAGTAACAGGCAGGCTCCTAAGCGCAAGATTGAAGGTATCTATATGAATAGCAGTAATCTTGAATGCTTAATTACTACTTTGTGACACCACAGAATATAAATAAGCACATACTGTGTTGCATACTGCAATAATGCCACATTCAGACTGGCATTAGCCCATCGTGAAAATAAGCAGCCTTCCTATTTATTTGCATGAGGCCAGTGCGGCGGTACAGCCGGGGTGCCAATACAGAGGGCTCTGGCAAAAACAATGCATGGTTGTCTGGCAAAGAAGTTCAGTCTGGCTCAACTCTTGCTGGACTGCAACATTACGCTTCAGTGGCCAGTCAAATGTGTACAAGTGCACATTCCCGGTACTGCAGATTACTTTGGAACGGAAACAGGGACTCTCTGCTGTTTGCCTGATGGTCGTGATGGCAAAAGATGAAATAACTGCAGCTACAAGTTGAAATATCCTGTCTTAAAGTATTAAACTGCTGGGCAGTGTTTTGGCCTTTTAAACTCCGTGTTTATTTACTCAAACAAGACTGCGTGGATGATTTTTCATGTCTCACTGGTACCTGTAATAACACACCTCCCACCGGAGCATGCAAGGCTGTTTTTAGTCTAAAAAAGTCCAGTTTGTAGGAGAGTGTCATAAAAACAACCTAAAAGCCATACTCGAGAAACATTTAAGAAATCATGCTCTCCATTCTAAGTCTAACTTTACAACTCATAGATCGGTCAATTTATGGTGAAGCGTATATACAATACAATACAATAGCCTAGTAAGATGCTTAGTTTTGATGTTGAAGTTGATGTTGAAGTCATGAAACTGCACTGTAGTTTTATAACCTCATGTTAGCCTTTTGTTTCGGGCTGGTTCATTTATGCCTAAAAATCACAAAAGTGGTGCTCATCTGTGAAAATTATCTTGTTGAACAAACGTGTAAACTTGGGTTTGCCATAGATTTTCTACACTAACCGAAAATCCAATGGAAAGTCCCAGAGGTTTTTTGTCTGGAGAACCGAGGCGATGCTAACTTCCAGGTTAGCCTACAAAAATGCATCCCTACTGCCCTTTATTGTGAATATTATATTGGATTACTGCCAATAGATGCCTTTAAATCCTGCACAGTAAACATTTAAGTGCAGCATGAATCACTGCAAATAGATTTTCTTGCACAAGGAGCCATGAAGTCCAAACTGCAAAATGAATGAGATACCCGTCAGCCCGTATAACACCATTTTAAGACCACTTGCTTCGTTTGCCAAACTGCAGGTGTGAAAGCATCCTAGGACCCCTGCAACCTTTACGGTTAAACTTAGAAACGTCATATCTCATTACTCAAATAGAGATCAGATGGAGTGCCGTGGGTGCGAGTTGTATATGTAAGATGCTGTGGGCAGACTCAGACGAAGGCTACAACCAGCCTACCTCCTGTTGAACAGAGACTTTATTGTGTGTGTGTGTGTGTGTGTGTGTGTGTGTGTGTGTGTGTGTGTGTGTGTGTGTGTGTGTGTGTGTGTGGTACCTGACAGCACACCATTGATCCCCCTCAATCCTTTTTATGGCTGTACAACGTAGAGACAGAACGAGAATTTGCTCCTTTGAGGTGCTGTTGTTTCATCATAGTCTTCTCTCGCAACACAATTTAGTCAAATTGTCAGTGCGTTAAACTCGCTTTAGTCTAACCACTGAACACTGGGACCTGTAGGAAGATTTCTTTTGATAATCCCTCGCAGTGATTCCTTTGATGCTCCCCAGCGTATGTGTTCCTTTGTGATCATTTGTGCTAACTGTACGTATCCGCAACGTTGATACTCGTTGATATAAAAATGGGATCGGTGGGTTGATGACATCTTGAAATGCATGCATTATTCGGGCCGCAGTGTGACTTCAGAGGTGAGGCCGGAGTTGGACTGTCATGCCTGTGAAGTGCAGCGGTGATACATGACTTGGAGAAAATCTGTGTTGTATGTTGTTGACTTTGATAATCCTCAACACACTCCGAAGTCTAATACACTGTTAGCTCTGTGACGAGGGAGGCACACACGTATCACACATTAACCTTCCATCCCTAACTGATACACACATACACACACTCACAAAGCAGTGGAATGCCGTGTTTTCATTCCCCCGACCCCGACTGTCAATCAGAGGAACTTGGCTTGTGTGCTGTTGAAGCAGCACCATCCAAGCTACACAAATTCCAACCATACCACCCACCCACTCACATAAGCAAACACACACACACACACACACACACACACCCACACACACATCGACCCACTGTGTCAGATTTATTTCTATGTAGATAAGAGGCATATCCATCTCCAATAATGCAATTTCTGCTGCAGAGTCTGTAAAGCAACTGAAAATCAATAGCTGATGAAAAAGCACTTTACAGCAGTTCTCTTGGTCCATCCTTCAAGCTAGAGAGCGGCTGGCTCTTTGATTGCCCCGGCCCAGATTGAAGCTCTGTCTAGGAATTTGTTTTACAGTTAGTTGGCCGCCTGTTTAGGTCAGGCTCTTCCTGAGCAATGGCCAGTGACGACAGCAGAGGATGCGCAAGTTCAGAGCTCAGGGTCATTGCGATTGCATGGTCTATCTATAATCGTCTGGAGTACAGAGATGTTTGCACTCTTCCTGTTCCCAAATACATGGGTGGAAGGATATTCTCAACTTGGTGGCCTTGGAATACTCTGTCCTTGTCTCACAGGCACGGAAATCTGAAACTGTTCGAATCGTAACTGAATCTTGTTTTAGAGGAGACAGATTATACTTTTTCATTTTTTTCCTTTCCTTCGGTGTGTTATTGTGCTTGAAAGATCTTGAAAGTTAAAAAGGTCAAAGTCCTGACAACAGAAGGCACCCTATTACACTATGCCACCATGTCACACATTCACATCATTTATGCCTATCAGCTAGTTTGGCACGTAAGAATTGATTAAGCACAGCAGCTCTGTTGTTTTTAGGAGTACTGGGTCAGGCATGTGTGAGCTGACCAATCAGAGGAGATTGGGTATTCAGGAGGGAGGCCTTAAAGAGACAGGAGCTAAAACAGAGCGTTTCAGACAGAGGGGGAATATAATGCTGCAGCACTGGACAGAATGAGATAGGTGATGTTTTTTGAGCATTACAAGCATTAAACCCAAAATATGTTTTTTAAGAAAAAAACATCACCTATATCATCCAGTCCTGCTCTTTTTAGTTATGCAGTTTACATGCTAGACTCGAGTTTGGCACGCTATTTTCAAAGAGTTGAAAACCCAGCCATGTTGAATAGAAGACAGATAATAGGACACATAGAGGCAGCTCTGTAAATGAGCCTCTAGCAGATGAACTGCACTTCAAAGCAAAGATGATTCCAGCGTAGCATCACTAATACAGGTATTAGAAATTAATATAACTCCTAATGTTAGTTCTCGAATGTGCTGACAGAGCTGTATATAATTGAGGGCACACAATCTGATGCTCCAACCCTAGCTCGACTACCCCTCTCCCCAGTCTCTACAAGAAGTGGAGCAGAAACTACAAAGTGTGTGGCCAGCGGTCGAACAGCAGCGTATTTGCATCATCGCGCAAAAACAAAATGTCACTAGGTGGCCTTTTAATGACTCCCTCCGCCCCCCACCCCATACAGACCTGAAGCTATTTTAGCAACTCGCTGTACGTTGTGTGCTCAGTGGCCTGTATTTACACAGTCACCGAATTCAGAAGACTCTCTGATCTGTCTACTGTACATTTCTGACAGCTCGTTTGGCCTGTTCCAGTTTACCAGTGTGAGAATTTTCTACATTCTTTTTGGTCCCTTGTATGACAGTTAACTGGGTATCTTCGATTTTTGGACTGTTGATCGAATAAGAACAAGACATTTTAAATTATTAAATATTGTAATAGTCTTTCTCTTTGTTATGATCAACAGTTAAATTAAACAGAGGAATGTACTTTCATTATCTTTGATCACGATCAGCTTTCCTCACCAAAACTCAAGAAAGTTGCCTGACAAGACGCACATGGTTACGTCTGTTACGTTTCACCCCCCAACTGGTTCAGCTATAAGGAGCATACAGCCCGGTCTCACTGAATTGTTACAGGGAATTATACTTTTGAGAACTGGGTTTTCGATGAATTATTTCTGCATAAAGATCTAATCTTTCAAGAGGGAATCGCATCTTTTTCCTAGACATATAATGTCTGCTCTGATTAAGCTCAATCGCCATCAGGGAGTCGAGCCATACCTGGACTCAAGAGTGCCCTGTGACACATACTCGTAGTCTTGTGACCGACAGTTCACAGCTTTCATGCTCCACTGTAGCTGGCGTCCATCCCTGTGAAGTCAAAGTCAAAATCCTTGTTCTCTTTCCTTTCTAGTAATATGTGCACCCATATCTGTGTTGGATCAGAGTATTGCATTTGAATTAGCAAGTTTCTATTTTATAATATTATGATATGGGATTTATATTCTATAAAAACATGTGCTTTGCATGGACAGCCTATCTTTTTATTGGGTGCAGCTATATTCCCACACTGATGTTATATTGTACATGCGAGCTAACGCAAAGCCACTGAAGGCATTGGTGGAATGTACAGGCCACCGATCAGATCACACTGATTCTACCGATTGCCTCTACCACAGTCTATTCACAGACTTTTTTTTTTAAGCCCCCAGAAAATTAAATGCTAATGCGTTGGCTTTTCTGGTTTTCCGCTCAGTTTGGAAATCATACATTTCATGCACTGGGACTTGGATGTAGCTCGACTCCAAAATAGTTTGTGCACAACGTCGTTGGTCTTCAGATGAAATGTAACACCGCAGCCTTTTGCCTAGTAGGAGTCGTACCTGCCTGAGATTCCAGTTTTCATTCTTACATACGGTTAGTTGTGTACCTCCTGTGAAAGTGTATGAGAGAAATCCACAGGCAGTGAACTGTGGTACTAAATGATTCGTATAGTTTTTCATTCCAGACACCCCACTGTTCTTCCATCTGTTCCCGCTGAGCTAATGTCACTACATCAGCACTCAGCATATAGACTTCATGGCACCCCGCTAGGCAAATATACATTGTTATATAAACATGCACACATGCACTAAAAGCAAATATACTTTCTTTTGCACCGGGCTTGAGGAATGTTTGCTGAGGAACAAACTGAACGCCTGAGAGGCAGCTGGAGTTCCTAGACCGTTGTGTGTTAACAGACACACACACACACACACACACACACACACGTGCACAAGCTTTTTATTGAGTTCTTTTTTATTAACCAAATTAAAGCTGAAATAGTTGCGCAATTAATCTAACTGTTTTTATAGTTGATTATTTGTTTCATCACATTTTATGCTAAATAGCCAATAGCTTGTGGCTACATTGGTTAAACGCACTGTTATCTCTGACCAAACTGCTGGTAGTCAGAGTTGCATTGTGGGTAATGTAGATGTCAGATCTTGACAAGGTTGTAGGTCCCATGTTATAGGAGTAGGCTAAAATTTTGAACTTTTGAGTTGGGTTTAGACACCCTGGATTAAAGTAAATCGTGATAGGCGTTTTCTATCTTCTGATCATTTGTGGACCGAGTAATAGACTATATTCACACACCACCCTGACGTTATGTTCTGGGTGTGTAGCTCAAATGCTGTTGACAGAAGGATAAGGTTGTATGCAGGGAATCAGACTAATCTTTATCATTTCTATGCCCCCGATGAATCAGTGACTAGTAACACAGTGGATCTGGAGGGACATCGGGTCACATTTCAACATAAAACAACAGATTTGGTGACCTATAAGCTACCGTTAGACAACAGCTAACGTTCACATATGTTATTTGACGGTAAATTAATTATTCCATGATGTCTGTTGATATTTGAGAGTTCATTTTATGGCTTTCCTATCGTAATATGAATCATTGTCAAATGGTAATGTTAGCTAGCAAGAGGTTAATTGTTATGTTTCTGTCTATCAGCAGCTAACGGGTCATCAAAAAAAAAAATTGCCCTGTCTCCAATCTCTAATATATTGTCTCTGTAGTTGCTGATCATTCGAGAAGCTGTGAATTAATGACCACTTGTCACATTCTTTACACTTTACATAATGTTTGAGCTTTGGTCTATTAATGAATTAATTGGCAGATTAGTGGATGAGAAAAAGAAAAATTGAATCAAACTCATTAGTTGCAGCTTTAATATTAAAAAGCTTGCCCAAAACGTTTCGAACCTCAGCCAAAACCCCAATTACTTTAGTGAAATAAAACCGAATTACACTGAATATCATTACATTTAGAAGCTGAAACGGGCATTTATTTTCCTATTAGAGGACTCAAACAATGACTTGAAGATTAATTTCCATGAAAAGTGTTAACGCTGAGGATGGGCTCAGAGTTCAGAGTGGGTTTTATTCATGCCGGCTCTCCCCATTGTGTGAGTGTATGGAGAGGGAGAGTGACTGAAAGATGTAAACTGGTAGAGACTCGGTGTGTGGCAGCTCATACCACAGAGGTCAAACGGCCTCCAACCTGCTTAGCCGGCTGGTGTTTGTGTAGGGGGGACTCAAATTGTTGCACTGAAAAACAAAAAACAAAAAAAAGAAACTGTCACTTCTAATGGAAGTAAGGCTTCAGTCATTTTAGCCATCTGGGCTGGCATGTAACAGGTGTTACAGGTGAACCGGTGTCTGTAATTAAATACTGTAGCAGCCAAGCTGTGTTCATGGCCACTTGCCAGATTGGCTTTTCACTAACTCGCGCTGTTTGGTGCAGTTTTCGTTGAGTCCCACAAGACAGTTGTGGGTTGCTGTCCTTTCTGAGTACCACAAGAGGATTGTGGGAGTTGTGTGAAAATTCACAGTTAAGGTGCAAAGAATTATGGTTGAAATAAAGATTTAGCATCAATAACACTTCAGTTTTATAAGGAGGACACTTCCCAGTAAATCCTGAATTATTGTAAGTATTTAACATTACAAATATTATATATTATAATTTTCCGAATCATATTTTAGTGTTGTTATTTCAGTCTACATAACATCTATAACATCACTATTTGCTATTACGTCCGTCCACTCTGTAAAGGGGGTGTCCCTCCACTGATGGTCTTCATTAGGTTTTTTCCAGAGGGGTCACAAGGTGATTCAAGTAATAACAAACTAAATCTTACCAAATCTCTTGAAATACTGGATAATTTAACTTCTTTGGGTGACTGAGAATCATTTAAATGAAACCATCCAAGAATTCAAAATCACTCTTTGGTTTAGGTGGTAGCAGATTGACCTGCGTTCACTTAATAATGATCAGGGTCTCATGGAAAACAGTAGTGCAGACTGAATACATCAAATATTCAACTGTTATCATGGTAACCAGTGTCCAGAGCAGCATTCAAAGCAGGTGCTTTCTTGGCTGCACCAACAAAACAAAAGGCAAAACTGATAAAGCGCAAGAAAAATGATAAAATATAAATGGAATTGCATTTCTGTAGCACTTTTCCAGTCTACCAACCACTCAACAATTGTATGAGGCTGCCATGCGAGGTGCCGACCTGATCATCAGGAGCAATTTGGGGTTCAGTGTTTTGCTCAAGGATACTTCCAACACGCAGCCACGGGAGCCGGGGAAATCGTGCTAAAAATGGAGCTCTGCTGTGACGTTAAAATAGTCTCAAAACCTGCACACATTGAAACATAACACTTGCTTGTCAGGTTGACTTTTGACTTTGGAGGCGTAATTGTCGCTGTACTGATGTTGCTGAGCTGGTGTTTAGGACAGGCATAGAGAACAGAGACGATTTAATTTAACCTCTGTTCTTCCCATTCTTGAACAGTCTGTTGGATTTGTTCTCGCATTTGTGTCACCGGTCGTCCCGTTTTGTGGACAACTATTTGCTACATTTGCTTTCATCGCTCTCCCCTCTTTTCTGCTGCTCTTCCGTCGCTCTTCTCTCGAACCATCCTGACTTTCTGTGTCTCTTAACTTTTTGACTTTGTCAGCCTTCCCGTCTCTACCCTCCTGTATCATGTCTAATTATCGGAGTCAGTGTGTGTCTACGGGGAGCTCCTCAATACCTCCTCATCAAAGCCTCTGTTTGTGTTTGCTTGTTTATCTCTGGCTGCTATTCTAGGCGCTCTCCTGGAGCCCTGATGAGACACGAGCCTCCACTCCCAACGGAGGCTTATACTGTAAGCTGTCACTGCACCTCCAGTCGTTCAAAACACTGCCAAAATGAGATCTACCTCGTCTTGTCTCCCAATCACTCCATATATATATATATATATATATATATATATATATATACGATTTATATATATATATATAGCGCGTATATATTACTACATGTATTTCTTTCTCTCTGTCTAACCACCTCAGTTCTTGAGAAAACTCCATTGTAATGAAAAGCATGCTAGAGGTTTGTTTCCCCATCAAAAATGTTTCCCTTCCCTCTTTTCTTCTTTTATCCATCTGTTGTTCCCTCCATACACAGATCACCTACATTTCCACATTGTTTAATGTGGGCACTTTTCCCCTGTGACCCCACCACCCTCCACACACCTCGAGGGCACCAAAAGAAACCTTTTAGGAGAAGTTTCTAACTATGTGACTGAAAGATATCGGTGGAGTAACAACAATAGCATCAGCTCTTCTGAGGAACCTCGTTTGTAGAATATGTCAGGCTTGGATGGAGAGGGACACTTAGGGAGAAATGAGTAATGTGGGCGAGGGTCGATGTGACAAAAGCTCATTTTGCTCCTGAGGTTTTTTATTCCAACTTGGGCTCCAAACTCTGTGATGGCGATTAGCGACAGCGGCTCTGACAGTGTGGCATTTGTTGCAGAAATAGGGCATCGTCTTGCTCAGATCTTCCCCAATGTGAGATCTCAGTTGCTGTGATGGCTGAATGTGTTTTTTTTTGTTTGTTTGTTTTTTTTTACTGTAGGACAGAGCTCTTTACATGCCACACGGGATTTTCTGTGACTGGAGGGGTTATTGTTGTCATTATGTAAAAAAAATCAGTTTCAATAACCGTTTTCACTACAATTACTTTGATCATATAAAGTCTTTTTTTATTTTATTTTTTTATGGAACCTGTCTGGTGCAGAATTGCATGTGGGACAAAAATAAGTGTTATCTCTCTCCTGAGAAGTTAGAAGCAGAGTTATGGTTTGTGATGGCAAAAACTCACTAATGACTGAGTTGCTGTGAACTGGCTGCTGTGTTTGACTCTAGTCTATGCTGTCTCATGTGACTGAGTTTTTGGGGAGCTCAAATACTGTCCCACTTGGTGCCGGCTGCAGGGGAAAACAAATGCCTAAGCTAATTTTCTTTGAGATGCCTGAGGGTGTGACACAAAAAGAATTAATAGATGTTTTGGTTAGATGTGTTTTTTTTTGCGAGGACGGGAATGATGAGGAGGATTGTGGGATTGTGGATATCCCCCCCCCCCCAAAAAAAAGGCGGGGGTTGGATATATGTGAATTAATGGCCTCTGCTCATTCTCTCAAAGTAACTGGATTCAGTCGACTCGTCTCGTATTTGTTTAACCTCTGATCTCTAACCTTCAAACCCCGTCGTGTTGTGTCACAGGTGACAGGATGGAAGAGGCGGACAAGTACAAACAGCGACTGGAGGCCATTGCTGTGAGTCCATGCACACACACACACACACAGACACACTCAATACAAATCCAGCAGCATATGTATATGTTGTGAGAAACTGTACACATTTACACTTGGCTGTGAAAAAAAAGTATGTTACGAGATAGGGTGTTCTGGCAAAAATAACACTAATGTGCAGTTTCTTTCCATCGTAACAGTCGGTTTTAACAGCTTCAGAGTGTATTAGGTTGAATGGTGTCTCTGTCTCAGACACTCCGCCCCCCTATCGCGTGTGTCTTTGCTATGTAACTTCAGTAAGAGGGTAGGATCACTGAATGAATGTTTTTACAACAAGACATAACACTATTATGATGTGCAGAGTTTGGTTTGTAATTGGCACATCATCTTACATTACATCTGACAAATTTTTTCAGAAGCCTCGGATTGGTATCTACACACAAAATGACAATTTCTACAAAATGTTGATTTAACGGAGGAGTGTAAAAAACAATAATGAAATAACAATATTTTCATGGAGCAGAAACTATTTTTTCCCGCACCCTTTTCACCTCTTGTAGCAACTCATAATACAGCACAGAAAAGACTTCTAGCTGGTCTGTAGTCGTGTTAAAACCGGACCACATTTCTTTGAAACGTTTGTGGATTGTAACTTTTATTTTAAAAACATTTGATTGCTATATTTTCAACTCACAACCAATGATCAAATTATGTCATACATCACAGTGTTATTGGCAGGTGCCATCACAGGTGTTTTGCAATCTTGTCTATTTCCCCTTTTATATCTCATTCGTCTGTACAGAGAAAGAGAAGATAAAGAGACTAAGCTCTCTGAGCTGTCCGTAACTCCTAAATAATTTATTGAATGTGCAATGTGGTGAGCCAGGGTGTCCCTGGTCCCCTGAAAACAACACTGGGTTGCCATGGGGACAGCTGCTCTAAGCATTATGGGATGTACAGTTTACCTCTGTGGTGACAGTGTCCTCGTGACAGATGGTTGACCAGGTGTTTTACTCTTTCTCAATGTTTTATTCACTGTTGTCTCTTCCCTTGCTTTGTCTCTGTTAGACATTTACATCAGCTTCTTCATGTCTGGCTCCTGATCTGAGTTTCTCAGCCCACCCTTCTGTTTATTGGAATAATAGTAACATATTTGTACTCCTCTTGCTCTAGCCCTCTCTCTACCAAATCATCAATATGTCTACATTCACTCTCTTTCTTTGCTTTTCTCTCCTTCTGTCCTAATTTTTCTGTCTGTCAGGAGAAGCGTCGGCTGCAGGAGGAGCAGGACCGAGCCCGGAGAGAGATGGAGGATGAGAAGCTCAGACTACAGCAGCTCAAGGTCTGACACACATACACAGGATGATCTAATCGGTCTCATTCATTCACGCACATATTTACACACACATGCAGCTTTAATTTCACTCATCCAACATCCTGTGCAGACCCATCTCAGCTTGTTAGCATTCCCATTTATTTCCTTTTCTCACACATACACACACACACACACACACACACACACAGATGAACTGTTCAACCTTTCACACTTCCTGGTTCTGCCCGTTTCTTGCAAGGTTAGAAGCAAGCCTTCCTTTGCTGAAATCAGTTTTTATGTGAGTGTTTACACACACTGCAAGTCACAGAGCTGCTCTATTGTTTTCACATCGTTTCCACACTGGCGTTCCCACTTCCTACTCCACTGTGTTTCACTGCCCTGGGGCACATTCCTCAAATTGTGCGAAATTTGTGCAGCATGTGTTTGCGTGCACACAGGTATGCAAGTGCTCATGCGGGCGACTGCTTTACATATGCCTACCATGTTTGTGTGTGCAATGCACTAAACATGAGTTGCATCTGTGAGATCAAAATTCAAGCTGCAAGAGGCTTCAAAGACGAATTTTATATGACAATTTCGACACTCGCTCTCTCACAGGAGTCGATATCATCATAGCTTTTAGTACATTCATTAGATTTGACATTGACTCTAACCCCAGCGTAGATGTAAGGATGTGATAAATAAGGAGCAGCGGCTTATACACAGCTCCTGACCTGTGGGAAAGTTTATGGAGGGCTGCATCCAGCAAGCCAAGGGCATGGAGAGGGGAACAGAGCAGGACTTGTTCAGGAAAAAACACAGAGATGGTTTTGTGACGCTTATAGTAAAGTAGGTAGCTACTGGCTAACTGTTGCCAGATTATGAAAACATGGGGGCCATAGGCTGGAGAGGAGTGTGGCTTTTCAGATGCAGACATCAGCTATGCTGCAAGAGAAAGTATCGCTGCTGTGAGTGTTCTGCTCTGGATTTCAGTGCATATTACTTTTTAATTATGATAAAAATGAAAAGCCTGCCTATTTGGCTGGATTAGATTTGCTAAAAGTTCCCTGCAGACAGCACTATGTTTATTTCTGCTTGTCAGGGTCAGCTAGAGACCACCGCTCCTGGAGCTGACAAGAGTTTACTGTCCAGCTCAAGGGCACTTTAGCTGCACAGTTACTTTCTGATAAAAGCACTTGAACCGAAGGCAACTGGTCGCAACACAGCTGTAATACTAACTAAGTCAGCCTGCAGCGAGTGTATTAGTCCTGAAAACAAGAGGAAAACAGCTGGTTTATAATGTTTGAGGGAAAAAAATGTTTCTCCCTCCTGACAGTTTCTGGCACAAAATTAATTTCACTGAAGTTTTTTCATAGCTACGTCGTGCAATCATCTGAGTTTCTGTTCGTTTTTGGCAGGGAATTTTTTATAATGGAATTTATTTGACTATAAAAGGAAAGATTGATTGGTGGAGGAAATAATGGCAGCCTTGGTTTGATAAGCCTGACAAATGGCACTGTAACCACTATCATCATAACATAGTTTTCACATCACTTTAATCACCAAGGTTCTGATTGTGCTGTCGTATGTCACCATATTTGTGGGTTTGTTTGTTTTTAGGTCTGGATGTAGCATGAGTTTTGAACACATTTTCTTCGAAGTGGCAGCACAGTGATAACTTTCTGTCTTTTTTCTTGTTTGTCCATGTTGACTGCTTTACGTTCCTGTTGTCCAGCTCATGAAAACTGGACAATGTTTACATGAAGTATACTTTATTTTTACTTGACTTTATTTTGTCACTGAAAAAGATGCATTCATTCATTCATTCATGTTATTATATTTAGCATTCAGAACTCACCAAATTAAAAGTAAAAAACACAACGTTGAGTTTTGAAATGGTCATATGTCCACCTTTGTCAGTTCAGAAGGCATCTACACAGCGAGCACTTATCCGTTCTGCTGAAACTGACTTGAAACAACATGATATCTGTAGTGGCTTGTGTAGTTTCAGATGGACTGTTGTGTTTGCAGTAAAACTCACACAATATGTACGCTTGTGTTTGATGTGTCACTCATTGTCACATATGCAAACACACACAGAGCTTTTTAAGCGCTAGATGTCGAGAGGGGATTTGGAACAACTGTAGAACAGAACAAAGCAGTGCAAACGCAGTATTAGACTTGAAGGACTGAGTCTGTCAGACAGTTGTAATGGTCTGTTTAGAAGATGTTCAGAGAGTAGTCAGCCACAAACTGTGAATTGCGTGGTATGAAAGTTGAAAGTATTCAGTTTGGTGCTCTTTTCGGAGGGACTCGTAGGTTGCCTCGGGCAGCTTTCGTTCACTGGGTCACTTCTTTATACAGGAGTGGTGTAGGAAGGGGATGAGAATAAAAAGAGCACACACAATACTATAAATTCTAGTGATCTCTCAGTTGGACAGCAGAGATGAAGACATGGACTTACTTGTGTTTCTGTCTTTCTGCCTCTCGCCTTTTTTTTTACACAACTGAGCCGTTCAAAAAAATCACATTTCATAGTTTCCAACAGATTTTTGGAGTGTGTATTTTGGGGCCAAAATACACACATTTTTTTGCAGTGATCCCTCAAATGTGGTAACCAAACACACAAAATATGTAATGGACGCAGGATATTTTAGACTTTAACAAAAAACTTTATTGTCTAAAATGACATTGGCAAACAACCCAAGAAATGTAATAACAGTAAATCACCCCAAACATAATTGTCTGCACTGTTTTTTAAGATCAGAAAGTTTTCCTATTGGATGTTACTGACGACAGATACCCTGCTTCCGTGGTGATATCAACCAATCATATCAGCCAATCGCTATGTGTGCAGGCTCTAGTTAGTTCACAGTGGACAAGGGACAAAATCAACTATACTCAGAACAGTTGGTATACACACTCAAAAACCCAGCTCCAGAAAACAAACAAGCTTTTGGGAAAACATTTAACTTTCTCCTTTACTGTAGTGGTGTGTTTTGCTGTTCACTGTCACCCTTAACTCCTCTGTCCTGAATTTAACCCAACTGGCTGAAGACCTTGTTGCTTTCTTCCAAGTATTTTTTAATGCCACTATATCGTGCATATGTTTTACACTTTGGACACTTAAATAAAATGGTGTTGGATGGATACAATGTCGCAGGTATCAGCAGTGATGAGACAGTCTTTCTCTGTCTCTCAGCACCCTGCCAGCTGCCGTTAGTTTCCGTCTGTTGCTGGTAGCAACCACTGCTGGCACAGTTCTGTAGCAGTTCATCTGAGATCACTCGCTTCATCTATCTTTCTTTGAACAGGCAAATATTGACAGAAGTCTTTATCTACTCTCAAAATACCCTCATTTGGCCATTGGCTGTTCATCGTTATTAGTTCTTTCGAGAGGTTCTTCTGATCAGCTCGACGCTACCCTGGCTAGCCATTTCCATAAGTACAAAATAGCTTAGCTGACCATTGTCATATTTGCTTTATAGCTTGGTAACTGTTAATTTTTGCTATATATCTATATCTTACTATAAATATATACATATACGATATAGTAAGATATGGATATATACAGCATTATTAGTCAATATTAACTTATGAAAAATATATCTGTATCTGTAGTCCGTACGAATAACGCAGCCTCCAGTTTTACAACGGTTAATTGTCCTGCTGAGCACATAAATTTTGTCACAATTCCGTAGTTAGCACATTTCAAAGAGCCTTAGCAAAAAATTGTTAAGATTTTCTTTTTTTTTCTTTTAGCTTTCAAATATTGATACCTTAATTAGCCTCAAAAATCACATACTGGACAGACTGTCACTAGATTTGCTTTGTTTATCCAATTGCTGACAGTATCACAACAACACTACTCCCAGTCAAAACTTAAAAGGCCACATAGACTACATGTTCAATGTGCATTAAAGATTAAATCCCCTTTTCCTGTATGGCATTTTATATCTTGATATAAGTATATTGTATAAATGTGTTGTGATATGCTTACGGATTTCTGTAAAATCAAGTGAAAAATAGTTAATGGATTAAGTAACAGGTCAAACAGGAGTGCTATCAATGTATAAACTGTACTGAAATGTCAACACAATACCAATGCAAGTTGGACTCACTCTCCTCTCTTTCCTCCTTCCTCACCTCCTCCTTTTCACTCTAGAGGAAGTCCCTGAGAGACCAGTGGTTGATGGAAGGACCTCCCTTGTCCCCAACATCGCAAGACAACCAGAACCCACGCTCACCTCTGTGGGGATCCCAGGCCCAGGAGATGGAAGAGCGCATTGACAAGTACAGCCACCGCCTGTGTCTGCATTTGTGTCTGCGTCTGTGTCTGCGTCTGCGTCTGCGTCTGCGTCTTTGTGAATATGTGTTAATGTATGTGTGCACAATTTAGAACTAGGAGACAAGGAGACAGTTTGTGGCTGTCTGAGACAGTTAGCAGAGCTGACAAAGCTGGCAGAGCATGAGTGAACTGTCATTTTTTCGTTGTATTTGCGTATTTGGAAGTTCATGTATTATTGACAGTTGCAGCATTCCCTTTTCTATTTTTGTTTTTCTTGTAATTTTTATTGTTGTCATACATTATGTATGCTGTGGCAAAGTTGAGTTTTAATTCTGCCAGTACTGAACTCGCAGGCAGAGAGTGAGAGTGAGAGGGTGATGCAGCCTGCACACTTGCCAGATAGGACTAGGCCTTTCTTTATTGCATTGGCCAATGTTGTCAAGTCCCTGAAGACTACACTCCAACATCCCAATCTTATTATTGCACACAGCGCTGTCTTGCTTTTCAAGAAGACGCCTGTCTCTCAAACACACACACACACAACACACACATACACACACACACACACAACACACACACACACACACACACACACACACACACACACACAGCATATGGCCTCTAGGCGAATTAAGAAAAAGAAATGTGCCTCCAGAAGCATCAGTTAGATTTGGTCAAAAAAATGAATGAAAATATATATTTAAGCATCACATGAACATGTTAAAGCATCATAATCAGAGTAAGAGTGCACTGTTAGGACAGATATGATGTGTTTGATTTGTGTGTGTGTGTGATGTGTGTGTGTTTGTGTGTGTGTGTGTGTGTGTGTGTGTGTGTGTGTGTGTGTGTGTGTGTGTGTCCTTGTCAGGTTGCAGTCAGAGACAGAGCGGTTGGCAGAGGAGGAAGAGAAGCTGAAGGAAAAGATGGAGGATGGCCAAACAGTGAGGAACTCACACACACACACACACACACACACAATTGCCCATTTACTCTCTGTGGGCACAAAGCAGGTTGGAGTATGTGTTGAACAAGCTTGCTCAATCATCTTCCATTAGAAAGAAAATTTCCTACAACTTCTGTCTGTGGCTTTCTGCCATGAATAATGCATTTCCTCTCTTAATGTACCTTTGATGTAGCACCTCTTGTTCAAAAGCAGGAACTTTATGAATGGAAGCTGCTCTGTTACACAAACAATTCAGCACTTGATCCACTCTGCAATTATTGTTTTGCCTCAAGCCAAGCGCAAGTATGTTTACCCCACCTCACCCAAGGTCTTCATAGTAGAACAAAAGAGTTGTCCTTCCTCCTCTCCCGCCTGCTTCAGGGTTTTTTTAGCAAGGTTTTTTCATAGTTATCATATATTCATCTTAACTTTGGCTTTAGGAGTTCAACAAAAAATCAACTGGAAACATAAACAGAGGATTCCATTTTTTTTTTTATAGCTATTAGAGCTGATAGACTTGCTGGCTGTGATGTAGGAGGCTCTGAATGTATTATATGACCTTATCATCTGTGTGAAAATACAGCACTTAAGCAGGCTGTGCCAGCAGAGCTTTGATTTAGTGTGCAGACTGAGAGTGAGTGACAGCCAACACCTGGCAGCTCATGATTTTCTTTCCCTAATGCTTTCTAATCAGACTAGAGATGTGTTAATATGTTCAGGTCCTTGAAGCAGGCTTTTGATTATAAGTTACGCGCATAAACATCATCAAGATGAGCAGATGTGATGTATTTAAATACATGCTTTACCAAACTGCTGAGAGGGAGAACTTTCCAAGGGTTATGTAGGGCTTTAAAGCTCAATCACTCCCCCTTGTGATTAGACAGAACATCATAGCCTTCATGTCTGTGGAACAGCTTAAATAATTACTGTAGTCGACACATTGAGTGGTTTAGTACAGGTTGTGCTTGTCTGCGCTGTTTAGAAAGGAGGGTAGATACTTATTTAGACAACATGAGGGAAAATATTTCATAGAAATGCTCTGGATTGTGTCTGTTTCCATAAAACTTGTGTTAAATTCTCGCATTTGCATTTCATCTGTTGTCTTTTTATATTCCCTTCAAAAAACACCAGAGCTTCAGGCAACACAACACAAACCGATTCAGCGGTTGAGTCACAGTCATTTTAATTCCTCCCCTGTCTCTTTCTTACCCACCAGGAGGCAGTGAAAGTAGGAGAGGCCGGAGCAGGTAAGTGGGTTCAGAAAAACCTTTTGGCACAGAGAAATGTTAAAATTACAGCCGTTACAGACAGTTTTTTAGTAAAATTGCATTTCCATTAGTTTTGTGCCAGAGGAAGTGATAGATTCATGCAAATTCCACACTGTAGAGAAGTTAACATCAGCATTTTCGAGCAATCTGACAAGCCCTAACATCCACAGTATGTAGCAGAGTGCAGAGCTGTCATCCATCTGCAAGCTTTTCCTTAAACTGTTTAAACACTGTATTCTGTCCAATAAGTGTCAACCCCACAGCGCTGTATCATTTTAACCACTGTGTGCAGACACACTACTTTTCTGGCTCCCAGCACCTGGTAGCCAAAGTCTTGTCTCTACTGCCACTCCAACTTAATCACATCTGTACATGTTGATTAGGCTTCATTTGTTTAATGTTTGGACTCCTTCTCACTTTCCTGTGTTTGTTTGCAATGAAAAAGAACTTGTGTTGTCCTTTAAGGTCAGTTTGTTTCATGTGTTTAGGCGTAAAACATCAGTCGATGAAGATCTTTCTCTTCTGATTAATTACGACTACATAAAGCACCTTTTAACAACGAAGATAACGATGTGTTGTAGCTAAAATTTTAAATACAAGATAGACAATGGACAGGATGCTATGGAGTAAATGAAAAGAGAGACATAAATACAGTGGCATATAAAAAAAGAATTAAACTAATAAATGCATGAGTAAAATACAGTTATTAAAGTACAACAAAAATTGCTGTGTGGGTTAAATCTCACTGTGCTCCAGTCCTCAGTGTTGCATCTTAGTCTGAACATCTTTATGTAAAGTAACATTTATATGGTCACTGGATTCATTTTCAAAGAAACCAGTGCTCAATTTTGTAGTGATTCATGATTTCTACATTGCGTGTCTGGAAAAAAAAGTGCTACCTGCTTATGTTGCGGTACATACAGTATGATTCTTTCTTCCACAGAAATAGTCCATAATGAACTTGTGCAGAACGGAGAAAGCAATGCAACAGGACTGGGTGGGTATAGAGTTGACTTGTGTCATAAAATGCACACAGATATACGTCAAAGTCCTCACATAATGCTCATGTGCGGAATGCAAAACAAGCCATAGCCTTTTTTTGACGTCAGTATTTTATCTCCCCTCCATTCTTCCTCGTGTCAATTCATATCATACACCAGGTCCTTAAAGACCATACAATCCCCTATAGAAATACGCTCCAGTATGTTGTATATACTGATCTTCAGAAAATTTGCATTATAAAGGAAGGAGTGACCCAGTCATACCTATACTTCACTAAAAGTTCATACATGATGTGATGAATATTTACACATGTTGAATAAGGTTTTGCATACATATTTATGCTAATACGCCTGCAAGTGCAGTACTTGCATTTTTAGAGGGCAGCGGTGATGTGGACGTGTCAGTGGGTATGCTGCTCACGCTGTTGAAGAGCACAAGAGAGTCTTAAAAAATCAAAGTGACCCCTCCATTAGTATTTAAATCATCCAGGGTCTGTAAACGCAGACTGTAGAATCTCTAAATCTGCATCTAATGCATTCTCTGTGCATCTTATTCCAGCCGCCTCATCAACCATCATGTATCCCTCCCATGACAAATCCTTGAAATGATTATGATAATTTACATTTCTCTCTCTTTTTTTTTTATTTCACTTCACCGCTTGTTACTATCTGCTCCAAAACAAATGCAATAGAAGCCTCTATTAGCTGTTATACAGTTAATGGCCTGTGGCTAAAACGTGGTCTTCATCAGCCTCTGCATTTTATACTAGAGTGGAGGTGACTGACCTTTCTTTGTAAGGCATTAAGATTCATAGATGGCAAAAGCTTTTGTTAACTGCATTACAAAACATAAATTAGCTGTTTTGACTGCGATGACATACTGAAATTGCAATAAAGTTACAATAAAAGCTAATCATTAGTGATAATAAAAGTTTGTTGGCATATTAATTGCAAATTCATTCAACTTCATTCAAATGCATGAGTAGCACTAACTTTTCAAATTAATCCAAGTGCACAGAATAATCCTCCTTCACTGACAGTGTTCTTTATTTCATGTTTATCTTCAGAAACAACTGAAGTTGAAGAGAAGACAAACCAAAGCTCACCGATGGATGAAACTGCAGCTGTCCTAACAAATGGTGGAGGGGAATTAGAGGCAGACACCAGTCACGGTGCTTCAGAGCAAAGTAGCCAGTCCACCACCAACGGACCAGTTGTAGTCTCTGAGGGTGTTATTAGCATGAAGTTGGAACCAGGGTTGAGCCTGGTTGTTTCTGAGGCAGCGCCTGGTCAGGTTCCAAACGTCGACATCAACGAGGGGGAGGAGGAGGAGGAAGGGATCCTGGTGATGAGAGCAGAGCGTGTGATCATCACAGATGAAGGGGAGGATGTGCCTGAGGAAGATCAACAGGAGGCCACGCAGTCAGAGGAAACCCCTCTGCCAAATCTAGAAGCAGGCCAAGAAGGAGGGGAGGCTGGGGAGGAGGTAGTAAGAGAAACAGAAGCAGCTCTGGAAACCTTCACAAAACCAGAGTGCAGTGAGGCAATCGAACCCACTGCAGAGGCACAACCAGCAAATGCAGATGGAGACACGCAGGGTGGGGTACAAACAAATGAAAACGGAGATCAAGAGACAGAAGCTGATGGACAGGACAACCAAACAGAGGATCTCGCCTGTGTGCAGGTGCAGGCCCCATCCAATGCTCTGGAGGGCACCACAGTGGCTTCTGTGCCAGTCTACTCTCAGTCCACTCTCACCCCGGAGCCAGAGGCTGAGAGTGCAGCTGCAACGTCACCAGAGGGAGCAGAGGCGGCATCAGAAGCCCAAGAGCCTGCTCCTCTGCCGGGCCAGTTCCAGGAGGTTCCCCTGGCTGATCCCCTGGAGACCCAGAGAACAGCGGCAGGGCCGGGGGAGCAGGAACCTCTTCTGTCACAGGCCAAAGCCCCAGACACCCATGCAGAGACAGCAGCAGCTAACAGCCCAGCCAGCACAGAGACACATAGCCCGACCAGGGCCAGCCAGGAAGAGGAGGCACCAAAACGCAAAACCTGCCAGTGCTGCTCTGTCATGTGAATGCCCTCACTGTGCATTTATTTCCTCTCTCCCTCTTCAGTCTGTCTCAATACACAGCACACTCCTTCCCCCATCTTTGTTTTATGCACCCATCATTTTTCAAATCAGTATGTTCACAAGCAGCTTCCCTTTCCTCCTCTGCCCACTGCCCTCATAACATCCTTGTCCCACTCTTGAGTTTTAAATCTTCAAGAGGAAATGAGCTCTCTCCAATGTGAAGACAGGGGAGGTATAGACTGGACTTGTCAGTCTTTTAAGTGCCTTGAGGAGCTCTCAACCCATGACTACACTTTTAAATTCTCCTCACACAATGCGGACCAAAGTACCACTCTTTGAGTTTGATTTTATTTTACCGGTTAGTGTAGTGAGCCAGACAATCTATATAGGATCATACAACCCAAATACTAGATGCAGTTAAACACAAAAACAGACTAAAGATACATTATTTTAAGCTGTTGTTTCTTCATGTATAATTCATTTTTCATGATCTTAATCTAAGATTTAACTGGAAAAGATGCAGAGGGGATCAGAGAGGATCTGAAATGACTTTAAAGCTGCATTATTTTACTGATTTTGGTCTTTTGATTTGAGATATGTTTAATCCAAGTATAGGACCTGAACATTTTTTGCTCTGTAATACAGTTTTGACAATACACAGACCAACTCTATCAAATGTTCTTATTTATAAACAACAGCGTGCACCACTGAATATTTCGTGGGCTGTTTTTGAAAGAGCAATTATTTTTGAAATACCTGAAAGTATGAATTTTGTATTTTTACCAGACGAGCTATTGAGGAGAGGCTCCAGAGCTCCTGGCATAGCTCTGTGCATGGATGTACATACTGTAGACAAAATCACGTGGAACTGAGAGTGTCTGAGATGTCAGCTTTGAAATGATTGATGAATGACTTAATGATTAAACTGACATTTGTGATACACTGCCTGATGTACTTGATGTTCATCCAGCATTTCTGTTCTTCAAACATTGAATTTGTTCAAAAACCACAACACACTTCCCCGCAAAAGAAGCAAATCGAATAGTATTTAATATTAACTATTTGTGACGGCATATCTGTCCAATTCCTTAAGCAGGGAGCAGTGGTTTAGGCCTGTCGTATGTCTCCAGCCACACTTGGAGTGGGAGCACACAGTCTGCCTGAAACAACTCGGCCATCTTTAATCATAGCGCTTAAGTTGTGGTAATTAGTCCCCTGAGGAGAAGAAAGGAACTAACAGGACCTATCTTTGAGAGATTCTGCAAAAAAAAGCAGTTTCTCTGGGACTGAGCTCATGAAATGATGCACCTGGTGTTCCCTGAAAACACTTTTAAAAATCCTTGACATGGAGTACAGGGACCTCCCGGCAGTGTCTCTAACAGCTCTTGTGATGGTTCAGTGACTACAAGCCATCTCAAGGGCCGGACCAAACTCTGTCCCAGGGGACGGGGACGCAGAAATGAGTCCTGCAGCTGTGAGAATAAGTCCTGCTGAGACGAGAGCTCTCAGGGGGGCTTTTTGCAGTCTGATAAATTTGATACATTAAAACACATTAATTCATTCTTTTAATGCCTTCAAGCCTGGCCAGGTGCAATTCTTTTTTCGGGTTGTCTGTACATACTATGTCACATTCTCAGGACACATCCTCGAGGGAATTATTTCATATTTGGCACAAACGTCACTTGAATTTAAGAATGACCCGATTAAATTTCGGTGGTCAAAAGTTACCTTAAGAAACGCGTTTTTTGGTCGTGACTCAAGAATTCATACACTAATTATGACAAAAATGTCACACACATGTCTAACGCGATACAATGATGAGGTGATAATGTATATCCAAAAGGTCAAAGGTCAGCTTCACCATCACATCATAATGTTCTGCAAAAATCCCTTTCTGGACATCATTCAACACCTTAACTCAGGAGCAGAAGGCGAGACGGTGACCATATATCACATTTGGTTGGATACTGAATTGGTGACACTGATCTTGGATGCACGTGGTAGAGATCTTCTGTGCTGCTGGGTTGAACATATGAGTGAAGCACTTATGTTTAAGAATTCACAGCTTCTTACTGTTCCATCAGAATCAGCTTTATTAGCCAAACGTGTGAACACATACAAAGAATGTGACCCTTTTTTTGTTCCTCTCAGTGAACTTGCACACTAATGTGCAGACACACAACTGTTTTCCAACACAAGCTCACAGGTTTTTGCAGAAAATGAGCTTCAGGTGACCATATTTTGTTGCTCCTTGTCCTGAATGACACATTTGTACAAGCATTCTCATTTCAATTAGCATTTAATGTAGCTGAAGTTTATGCACATGTCTTTAAAACCCAGGTGTCAGGGAAGAGCAAAAAGCTTTCAAAAACAAAGTCACATATACTCTGAAGGTAGGTTAACACTCTTAAAGGGTAACTCCCAGCAGTTATTCTGATTAAAGTGTGTTAACAGGTCTTGGTGAGTACTACTGCATATGTGAACAAAGAGTAGCCTTTTGTTGCTTCACAGGAAGTTGCACGTATCTGATAAATTGCCTTCATTGCTGCCACTCAGTGGTTAAGTTGCATTGTGGGTAATGTAAGCGTCAGGTTTTGAAAAGCAGTCCACTGTTCTCGCATTGCAGTACTATAACTCTGTGGGACTCATTATGGAGAGTTTTAAAAAGCAAATGGATCAAAATCGGCACAGCAGAACCAGAGAGTTTGTATTCCTTGCATTCTTCTTCATTTTCCAAACCTGGCGCCTTCATCACCCACAATGCAACTGAGCCGCTGAGTGACATTGCTGGGGGCATTTTATCAGATTACATGCAGCTTCAGAAGGTTTTATACTACATTTTCCTCATGTGCAGTAGTACTCCAACACAACACAATTTAATCAGGAAAATTGGTGGAGATACCTTTTAAACTTTTTGATCAAGCAAACGGATAAATTCTTCCAGTAGGGGTTCTAACTGTGAGGTAAACAATGTCTATGGTTCTCTGCAGTGTGTTTAATTATAAAGGTAAACACAATGGCCCTCATTTATCAATCTTGCGTGAAAACGGTTGCAGATCTGTGCGCAGAATTGGTCTTACGACAGGACACACGTGTGATTTATGAAACGTTCGTATCTGACCAATTCCAGCGTACGAATGATCGGCTCTTGATAAATGCGGCGGCTGAATTTGATCGTCATTAACATGTTACGCCCTTAAATATTCGTAGATCGGAAGCCTCGCCCACTGAGGTCAAACATTGAATGAAGAAACTGGCAAGAAGAGAAACTTTTCCAAGATGGAGATCAGCATCCCGGCAGCGCCGGCACATCAAAGGCTCTATTCACTAATCAAATGTTGTGCAAAACTGAACAGGCCAAAATAATATGGCACACTTTCTCTGGGGTATACAGCAGAGTTCCCCCTGCTGGTCCGAGATGGAGCCACCTGCCCTTCAGCACCCCGAAGCAGCCCCACTGTGACCCGTGTGCGTGTGTGCGCACTGTTGAATCTGCGTTCCTGCTCTGTAGCAGGTTTGCCAGCAGGGTTACTAGGTATCCCGTTAACTAGTTGTCATGTTGGGCTATTTACATATCTTATTTTACAAAAAAGTGGTATCAGTAAAAACGTAAAAAATAATCGGTTTTGATCTGTTCTAAATATGTGACTGCTTATGCTTAATGACAGCATGAGGTTTGTTTAATAATTATTTTCAGTCTCAGCCAGATTTTGCTGTGCTGCACCGCAAATCCACACACTCAAATTTGCGTACACGACCTCAGACCTGACGTGAGATCTGATCGTAGCTTCCGCTCACGTCCAAATTGATAAATGCCGAAGTTTGCGTGGAAATGGGCGTACGCACGGTTTTCTGCCGTAGCCTACGTTCGTTTGATAAATGAGGGCCAATGACTGTAAAGACAACGCCAGTACTTTGGCTGGTAATTTGGCAAAGGCTGGAAATAAACACTGGTTTGGATCCCAGATTCACTGAATAACTCCGAGCGTTAGTGGAAATCAATCCTTGTTGTTTCAACATTGCAACAAATGTGTTTTTTAACCTCAGTGCAATTGAGAGTAGGTCGGAATATCCTCAATAAATGAGTGCGTCTGGTTTCACAGTGATTTCAACAAACTCGATACATATAATGAAACTGTAGCTCTAAGCATGAGTCAATGAGATTAAAGCAGATTCATTGCCTGCTGTTTGCAATATGAAGTATGAGGTAATATGACGCAAGTGAGAGAATTGTAAATAATCATGATTCACGCTATTTAATTCTGGTTTTAACGTCACTGGTATAGAACACAGGTGGACTCTGCTCTCTCAGTGTTGCAACTATAAAACCAGACAAGCCTCGATCCTGGCAACACTTTCAGACGGACGCTGCAGTGCGACTTCAGAGTCCAGATGACCAGTCAAATGACTTCAACATACAGAGACATGTTTGCTGTGTACGCCATCGCTCTCCTCTGCTTGGCATCTGTGAGCCATTCAGAGCCTCTAACCTGTAAAGACGTGCTCCAGCCTTTAGATGAACTGGATCCCAATGATTTAAAGGGTGAATGGACTATGGTTGCAGGCAGCCTGAGGGTCAATGAATCTGATGAGCCTTTTGATATACCCGACAGCGTCAGTCTTCATTTCTACAACTCAAACTTCACCAAAGGCAACCTTTATGGTGAGTTGTGCGATTACCTTTCGCATGACGTCTTGATCAAGGGCGCTCACTATAACTTCACGATGGGACCGATGTCTAACTTCAGTGGCACCATCTTCCACACATCCTGCGCGGACTGCGTGGTGCTGAGCTTCAAAGTGGAGTCACCACGTTTTAAGTCCGAGGAACTGTGCCTGTTCAGCAAAAGGAGGGAGGTGGATGAGAAGGTGCTGAAGGAGTTTGCCGCTCAAGCAGAGTGTCTGAAGCTGCCTAAAACAGTGGTGATGGATCCTACCAAGCAGCTTTGTCCAGTCCGTCCCACCAGCGCCATACAGTAGCTCTAACTGAGGAGAAAACAGAGAATCAAAAGGCTTAAGAGCTGTTGATGTCTGTTGGCAGTGTGAATAAAATGATTGAAAAGCGTACGGCGTCTGTGACTGCTTTTGTGCATATGGTAAATTGTCTACAACTGGGTCAACGTGAGACTTCATGAATAACCTTAAAGGGACACTTCACCGATTTGCATTGAGCTTTGTATCTTCAGGAAAACAACCGTGTTTCTGAATGGTTGTGCATCATTCCCTCAGTTTGCCCTGAGACGGGAGAACTAGAGATTTCAGTGTTGGACTTCCTGCTTTCAATGATGTAAAAATCGTCATTTTACGTCATTGAATGCAGGAAGTCCTATATCTGTGTTGAGAGGGAAGACTACAAACGCTTCGCTCATTTTTCCAAGGGTGGGGGCTAGAGGTGGGACCCACTCACGCTACAGACCTATCACAGACCAATGGGCGGGACTTCACTTGCAGAACGAAAATACATAGCTGCCATCTTTGTTGGCCGCTAAGCGAATAGACGCTGTGGAGCCAGGTTTGACCCACGATGGCAGATGATATACAATATGATATTTCAGACAACGAAGAGAGTGATTTCGAGAGCGTGATGCTCGAGTCAGATGTTCGCGGCTACCTGTACGAGCCACAATACAGCGACGAGCAGCTGAGGGAGATGGAGGCGGCAGGTCTTCTGCCTCGGCTGCGGCGGCTGCTGCAGCCGCGGCAGAAGACCTGCCTGTCCCGGACGAGGAGCCCGGACTGGCTTGAGCAGGGGCGGACTGGCGGTGCCACCGGTGCTCTCGCTGTGCGCCTATGGACACCGAACTGGACTCTGTCTGCTGCAGTGAATCCCAGAGATGCCAGTTTCTTCGCGACGAAATATCTACAGCGGACGGAGATATGTGTGGTGTGCCGGATTAGTGGGAGTGGCTTGCAGAGCTGTGCATTGTGGTGCATTGTGGGAGTTGTTGTCTTTCATACAAATGCGCCCTAAAGTCACTTTCTGCCTTTTCTCAGTCAAATAAGCACAAAATTCAAAAATGATGTTACATTTTGACTACAAATATGACCCTCTTTCAATAAAGATCAATGTTCCCACCGGTGAAATGCTTCTTTAAGCATGTTTGTTATCTGCCAAATAATTGTTTTATAGTTGAATTTCGGCTCCTCATTGTCCCTTGTTTTCATAAGGACAGTACAGGTGAAGGGGAAAAATGATATAGGCTAAAGAAAAGACCAAACCAAATGTGCTCTGGTTTTCTGATGTTGTTGGTGTTCAAATTCCTTTGAATTATTTGTTCTCAGAGATGAGATATAAGATTTGTTGCTGCAGCCCAGGTTTGTCTGAAGGTAAAGTGAGGACTGCCTCTGTGGACTTCGGGGTCCATTGCGTAAAAACACATTTCAGTAAAAATCAATAAATGCATGTGGCCACAACCACTTCATACAGTCATAATATGTTCAGTTTGAAATCGTTTTATATTGATAGATGGCTTAGATCTCCACACACTGGCACTTTCTAAACAAAGTAGAGGTGAGTTGTTGTTAGTGTTCTTATCCCCTCTCACACACAGATGTGTATTCATCAATCATTTATCTGTGTTTACCAGCAGAAAAATATAAACACTAAGAATTTCCAGAACTTTAGTTCAGGAGAAGTTCAAACAGTAAAACTTTTTCCCCCATTTTATTTGATCACAGATATTTGACTGACATTACCACAGCTAAGATAGACTGGAAAACACCCACTGAAAACAATTAAGTAGCCCAGCACCTAAGACTCTAGCTGCTGTATCATGGGCAACTGGACTTGTTTCAGTTTCTTGAAGACGTTTCACCTCTCATTAAAGAGGCTTCCTCAGTTCCAATTAACCTGAGGGGTGTAGCAGGCTTTTAAACCCTGTATAGTGTTCTTACAGAGTCGTTTAGGTCAAGTGTGAGCTCTGAGTAACAACCACTCACATGTGAGCTCACCAAGCCCTAACATTGCACATGAAGGCCCGCTGGGTCAACGAGTCACAAGTGGCCCTAACGGCTCTGAAACTCAGAGCTCACGCATGTCCTTAATGACTCGATAAGGACACTCCCACACAAGCTTGGAGGAGGACAGATGACTCCCAGATTTGACTTCACGCATACGTTGTAGAGTCTAAAATCTGAGTCACAAACCACTATCCTAATTAGGAAATGTCTAGCTGAGCATTAGATGCAGGAGGAAAGTACCTGAGAGGCCTGCAGTAGACACGATGAAGTCATGATTGCTGTATATGGAAATTGTGCATGATATGAATGTAATAAACAAAAGATGACCTATGCCAGATGACACCCAAGCCCCAGACAGGGAGGGGGCTGAGGATGGGGGGTCTGGCACCTTTTTTAAGACCTTACTTGGAAGGTTTTCCACTGGTATAAACCAAAAATGGAAGATAATCGTGGATAAGGGTATTGATCAGGCCAAAAGGTAGGAGGATCCAAGGGCGTGGAAACCCTCGGACCCAAATAGTATATAAAGAGAGGCATCAGACAGAGAAATCAGTTCATCCCGGGAGAGCTCACTGCATGTATCTTGTGTTGTGAATTATACATCATTGACCTGAAGACCAGCTGTTTCATCCTTATTTGAGACTCCATCTATGAGTGTTTTTATAGTTTAAAGTCAGATTTTTGATAAATTGAGACAAGTAGTTTTGGCACTACAACGTCAATGCTTCATTAGGGCAACCGCTTAATTTTTTTAGGTTTGAGCAAAAATACGAATTTATTTTAATAAATATATTTGGTGAACAGCATGGCTCATCAACGTTTTCAGGAAATGACAAGACATATGAAATATCACAGAAATGCCAAAATACATTGGAGTGTGTCTTAAATACATTTTAAAATAAGTTGCGGTTGTTTGTTTTTAAAGGTTAGTTCTGAATGCAGTCTACTCACCCTCACCCACACAACTGAAAACAATTAACTGGAAGCAGTTTCACATATTGTCTGTGTGCCGATGCTGGAAAGTAGCTCGAACTGCAGCTTTAAAGAACTGCAACAGAGAAAATACACAGGGAAGTCAAATTTGATGATAATGTTTATCAGTTTGACTGAACAGTTATTGATTCATCTCTGTATGGTAATAACCTCGGGTGATGACAAACAGCAAACCAGCTACAGGAGTGCTCGACATGGTGCTGTTTTGATCTTTGCTGTTGCTGCAGTGTGGACATCGCCTGTGCTTGCGCGCTCGTCAAACGGGAGGGAGGGCAGAGTCAGTCAGCTCCCCAGACATTATTGTTCACGAGTACCTGATCGTGAGTCCGAGCTGAGTCAATTCTCTAGTCTCTGTGTGTGGTGACTCAAGTCCAAGGTGCAAACTCGAGTCCCCATCTCTACAGTCTATCCAGCCTAATCACCAGGATGTAATGTTGGCACTTAACATTCCCGCAAACTACAGATACATCCAAGGTTAACATTTGTACAAAACTTGGGATGACACGTTCACATTATATGCTTGTTAGCCATCTTTCACATGATGAGGTGGAGGGGGTGGTGGTGGTCATATTAGAAGCCAACAAGGCCACCAAACCGCTGATTGCAGTTTGAGTCACACCATTTGATGTTTTAAACGATACCTTGGGACATATCCAGCTCCCCAGAGTTGTCACAAGAGAAAAATATAAAATCAGTTAAAACAAAATTAGTTTGAACTCTTTTTTAACTAACATTGAGTGCTACCACCCATCAAACTCTTAGCGAAAGCCAGTTGAGAGGGAACTGAAAACACACCTCATGGTCGTGCCTACACTCATTGGGCCTGGCTGAGCTCAGTCTGATGGTTTTTGTTGCTTGAATGAAGAATGTAAACCTTGCTGTGCCATCCTGTTGAGTCATATGAAAGTCCGAATTATCTGAGATGAGCTGGAAACACTTGTGCCATCTTGAAAACATCTTTATTTCTCAGTCACATATTTGCCAAAGCAAAATACAGGTGTGGTGCATTACGTTTAGAGATGAAAACAAGTCTTTCAGCAGTTTCCGATGGCGGCATATTGATGTTGGTTATTTAGCATCTTTACAAAAACAAATACACTTATGCCAAATGTTATTGGCATAACATTATCAACACTATGGGGTTAACAGTCTTTTAATTGTCTCTAAATTCTTTTGTCCCTCTGTTTCCTCCTCAGTTTGAGCTGTTGGAGCGGTGGCTGTCTCGTCTGGACAAAGCTCCTTGGTCGGGTCCATCACAACCGATGGAGGCATCTTCAGACACTCCACCTGAGCCTTGAACTCCTCGATCTCCTCCTGCTCTAGCTGCCTCCTCCTGCTGAACAGGTAAAAGTGCTGCCTCTTCCCTGACTCCACATCCATGTGCATAAGCATACAGTCATGACAGGATGTATGGACGAAGCGTGCGCTTGCATTGCTTTTATCCATCCCATCATAGGTGAAGCTGCTGCCTTCCATGGTGATGTTGTAGGAGCTATACATGCACTTGTTATCCAAACGTAAGCTGCGAGTGTAGGAGACGTTAATCTCAGTGGAGTTACTGGAGAAGATGACAGCGGCACTGTCTCTTTGTTTGAACCGCTCCAGGTACGGTAGATGGCTCAAACTGCCTGCAACCAAAGCCCATCTTCCCTCCAAATGACGAAGATTCAGTTGGTCCAAAGGCAGGAGCAAGTCTTCACAGGCCAGGGGGGCTGAAAGGCTCGCTGACACCAAGCAGAGGAGAGAGATGGCGCATGCAGCAGGAAACATTTTGTCTTTGTCTGAAGTTAGTCAGTAAAGCTGCAGTGTTAAATGGAGAAGTTGGCTGAGGATTGGGCCTGGCTGCGTTTACACTTGTTTAAGAAACTTCCAGTGGCACAATATTGAAAATTCCAGAGGTTAGAGTCCCTTCTGCATCTGTGTACTCAGTGATCGTAACATTGAAATGATAGGACTGTGTGTGACCATTGGTTGTTTACAGTGGAGTTGTAATGTTTGTAATGCTGTGGGTACACTGTTTGCTGTCCTCTTTACTTCTCCTGGAATTAATTTTTGCAGAAATTGGCATTACATGAATGAACTGCAGATTATAACTTAAATGCTTTAAGAATGCAAGTTGCACACATTCATTTTTTCACTGTGTTTTATTATACTTATCTCAGAGTCTCAGAAGGACTGAGAAACAATTTTGACAGGCATATTTCAACTAACGTGTTTGTGTCCTGTCATTATGGGCATGTTTTGCAATGAATAAAACTGTAATTGATTTTCACTTTGAACTTTCCCTTCACTTTTCTGATTTGAAATTCTTTTTGTTTTCCATTCACATTGAGCTGTCTGGGGTCACAGCCCTGTAAATGAAGGATCCCCCAGAACAAGAACTTTGGCACACAACAGCAGTATTTGTGCATTGCATTTGGGTAGTGGTAAGCAGACCCGGACTGGCCATAGGGAGAAATGGGAGTATTCCCGAAGCGCCGGCCTATGATTGGCCTGCTGGCCTGCGTCTCTCTCTCTTTTTTTTTATTATTTTTTTTTTTTAACAGGCAGGCGTCACGGCTATCTGACTTCTTTTTCTAAGTCAGAGAGGCAGGCCAGGCTGCCCCTCCCCCAGCCATGGTGCCAGTTAGAAAAAAGATGCGTCTGCAAGTAAGTTATGTAAGAAAAACACTGGTTCTTGTCAGTATGAGGTCCAGGGACCCCCAAGGGTCCTTGAGGCTGTACACTTTTACACAGTGTAAATATGTAGCCTACTAGGCCCTGGCCTTGAAATTAAAATAAGGATTGGGATTTTAAAATCACTGATTTACAAGCCACTTTTTCTTTTTTATTTACCGTTTTTGAAATTATTTATTTGTGCAACAAATGGAATATAATCATTCCATTATTATTTATATGAATACGAGGGCAAATCAAGTGAGACATAGGCTACACTATCTTACTGTTTGAACTATAGTGTATGGAAAAACACTGTAAACATATGTTTGTTTTCAAAGGTGGTGATGGTGATGACAGTCCTGTTGGTGCTTCAGGAGAAGCCAGTGCAGAGCAGTTGGCAGAAGGTACAGAATCATTTTGCTGTCTGTTGCTGACTTGCTGTTATATATCCCAGCCCAAACATGAAAGCTATGTATTCCAACCTTAGATTTAGGTTGGGGTTCATTAGTATTCCCCGGTATGATAATTAGAGTCTATATTAAAATACAAGTCCATATTATGTGATTGCTTATTAGGAACTATGCTCTCCGACTGTATTATACATTGCATATATGTGTCTATCAATGCGTGCGTGCATGCGTGCCCATGCGTGTAGGTGTGGGTGTGAACGTGCGTGTGTGGGCAAGGCCAGGGTGGCCTGGTTACATGACTGACTCCTGGCCTGAAAAAGTCTCCCAGTCCGACCTTGGTGGTAAAGGTGTGTTTGCTCTCTGTAGGACTCTGTGACGTCAGTGGATCAAAAAACTCCACTTTTGGAACACTGTTGATTCCAGAGTCCTTTATCCACGTGCTGATCCTTTTTATTGTGAATTGAATAAAAAACTTACAAAGAGAGAGTTTTTCTCTTTTTTTAATGTATTTAAAATATGCATATAATGTCAAACATTCTGTTTTACTGAGAGTTTCACACATAAGCACAAAAATATCACATTTTTGTAGGGCACCTTTGTTCACTTATCATCTTATCGAGACATCAATTTTAACACAATTCTTTGAAATATCTATTGATAGGCAAAACAAGACATAAACACATCTAGATAGACACAGGCGCACAACTTTTTTCGGAACTGTGGTTGTACAAATACACACAGACACAAATATAGATAGGAACCTACACTCTTAGAAATAAAAGTTCTGACTTGAATATAGGTTTCTTTTGAACACAATATAAACTGTAAGGCCACACGTGAGACTGCGTCTTACAGCAGTATTTCTGTCACAGACACGAAGACAAGACACAAAACAGTTGATGGCTGTTTATTTCCCTGTGGGACTCTCTTTTGTGGATATTTCAAGGGTTTCATCTAGAACCCTTCCAAAGGGGTTCTATGGAACTTTTATATTCAAAGGTTTTTTATAGAAATAGAAAAACAGTTTTAATAGTTTTAGTAAGCAAAACATTTATTCAAAAATCTCGGAGCAGTGTTGGATAATCAGGGGAAACTCTCTGATGATTGTCACAGACAATGGGAGATTTTGTTTTACCGAACCTTCAGTCACAAAGAACAAAGATCCCTGGACAAACCCTTTAAAAAAAAAACCAAATGGCTCTGGGTAGAACCAAGAAGAACTCTCTTGGAAACCTTATTTCTAAGAGTGTAATTGCATAAATACGGACATACATACATATTTAATACTACTTATACTTATACATACTTATACTTTAATACTATACTATACAATAATTACCAAACTAAACATGTTTTGCTGTTGCTGTATATATGTCACATTAAGACAAAAGGGTAAAATCCTTCAAAGTACTAATTCTGCAAAGCAAAACTGTTACATACTGGTTAAAATGAAATGAAATGATCTGATTGTTAATACTGATGTATTCATGTATGTGCTTTTCAAGGTTAGACTTGTTTTGAGGAATGTAGCAAAAGCAGAGAGGGTAAATCTCTCATTCATGGAACTGCAAACAATTAACTGACGTCTGAAACGAAGGGTAACAACATAAATACGCGCTGCTTTTTTTTCTCAAAGCAGGTCAAATCAAGTACCAAGTCAAAAATGTCAAAAACTCATTAAAGCTTGACAAATGTGTTCTATTTTATCAGCTTATTACAACGACTTTATATAAAGACATGCTTTCATCAAATATGATTCTGAAATGTAACTAGTCGTCAAAACTGTCAGATAATTGCAGGGGAATAAAAGAAAAAACGCAAAACGAGTTTGGAAAACATGATTTATTTTTGTCTGATGGAATGACATTAAAAATACGCTGGTATGTATCAACATTTATTCACAATGTGTGAGCGCATTTCAGGTCATCGAGCCTCTTAAGCCTTTTGCCCCTCTGCTTGCTGTTCATTTTGAGCCTCTGGTTTGCTCGCGGGTTGTTCTGCACAAAGCTCCTTGGTCGGATCCATCATGAAAGGTGGAGGCATTTTTAGACGCGCCATCTGAGCCTTGAACTCCTCCGTCACAGTCTGGTCTACCTCTCTCCCTCTGCTCAGCAGGTAGAAGTCTGTTGAATTATATGTTGGGGACTCTATATTAAGGCCCACTAGCACGCAGTCCTGACAGGATGTTCGGTAGAAGGTGCCATTAAAGTTAAAGGCTTTCTCCTGAGAGTGAAAGCTGTGGCCTTCCAGTGAGATGTTGTGAGGCTGGTACCGGCATTCACCACCAACTCGGTTGACCTGGGTGTATGAGGAATTGTGAAAATAAACAACTACACTGTCTCTCTTTTTTACATAGTCCGCCGCTGACTTGTCTTCCATACTGGCAGCAACCAAAGCCCATCTTCCCTCCAAATGACGAGAGTCCAATTGATCAACCGGTCGGACAGAGTCTTCAAGGGCCCCAGGAGGCGGAGGAACCGACTGGCTCACAGACACCAGGCAGAGGAGCGCGATGGCAGTTGCAGCAGCAAACATTGTGTCTTGTTTGAAGGCAATTGCTGGGACACTTCTGTCGGTCACACTGTCGATCCAAATGGAGAATGTGGCTGATGAAGAAGTCTGGCTGGTTTTATAGCTGTTTTAAAAACTTCCAGTGTCACAATATTGAAAAGAAAATCCAGAGGTCACAGTCCCTCTTCTCGGAAATACAAGGTCAAATTGATTTGATGATTCGAAATCATTAGTCATTTAATCAAATTGAGCTGTCTGAGACTCTGCTCTGACAATGAAGGACTTTGGCAAACACAAGCTAACATATATCTGTATACTACAGTCATATACACTGTTTTATTGTAGATCCATAAAGTTAGTGCTAGAGATGTTTACTCTCTGTGGGACTGTGTGCAAATGTGTGTTCGGGTCAAACATCTGCGGTTTTGCAACTCTGTGGATTTTCGAGGGCAGTGTTCTTTATCCACCTGATGATTAACTGAAATGATTTTGGGCTGTTGCAACTTCAGCCTGTAGGTTCAGGTGATGCTTTAAATATTTTAAGTCTTCTTTGTGTCTGTGAAACCAAATTTTAAGTTAACAGAACTTGAGAAATGATGCTCATTTCCAGGTTCATTGTTGTTTGGGGGGTTATAACTTGAACAGGTTTACATGCTGTAATCCTCAAGAAACACATCAGTTTTCTCATACTGTCTATGATGTGTTTTCTTATATTGAAATGCCGTAAGCCCCACATTAATGTGATCATATACCAATAAACTGATCAGTGCTGATTCTGTATACTAATAGATAAAGGAGTGATAACACAGTACATGCTTTGGATTCCTGACAGTTATGCAGTGTCCTCAGCAGACCGGATGGCGTACAACAAATGAAAGAACGCTCATTACAGTAACAAGAGACTTGACTCTGACTTGAGCTCAAAGACTTGAGACCTGACTTAGACTTGCAAAAAAGACTTGTGTACATCTTTGATAGACGAGTCATTGTATAATTAGGGGTACATGTCATGTCCATAGACTTTATTTATCGGATTTATCAATTTGTTTATTTATTCACTGCAAACATTGATCAATTTTACATCAGGGCACATTTCTCTTTTATTTAATATAAAAAGTCAACAGATCCCATCATTTATTTAGCAAAAAATGCATATGATAAACTGGAATTTGTTGTTTTTTTGCTGTCCAATTTGCTAAATGTCAGGTTTTTCTCCTCAGATTAAACCTAAATGACATGTTTTTGTAGAATATTTTCATGAATATTTGTTCAAAATAATTATTAAAACATGAGAAAGGCATTTTAAAATCTATTTTGTTCATTCATGTACATTAAATCATCCACTTTGTGTGTGTCCAAGAAATCTCTGTCAACCGTGTTACTCTTTGAAATATCGCCTATAAATCAGCAATGGTTTGCTCTAAAGCCACTTGTCCAACATCACTTGATGTCATTTCCTTTTTGGAGGGAGATGTGAAGAGGGTGTGGTAAGTCTCTTCTTCTCCTCCTCAATATTTTATCAATAATATGGTGTGCACATAGAGTAGATTAGTTACCAACTTCTTCACGTGAACTTGCATTAGATGTTATATTTACAAATATGCAGATCAAGTATATGAAAACAAGAGTTGATCAAAGTCATATGGTGACAGGTCTGAGGTCTGCAGTGAGAACAAGGCCCTAAAATGGCTGAAATGTCAACTGAGTTACCTGTCAACCGTGTTACCAGCCACTGTAACACAGTTGACAATGTTGGCAGTTAATTGTTAACTTTGAACTTAATTAAGTTAAGTCAATTGTATGAAATAAAATTTTAATTTGTTGAATCAAAATAAAGTTTTTTTTTTCTTAAGAAAAGGGTTCTTTTGTTCTCCTGTCCTGTCAACTGTGTTACTCTTGTCAACTGTGTTGCATGTGGTTTTTGTATCATAAATCTTTTAAATGTTGGACAAATTGTAACAAAAAAGATTGGGAATATCTCTGGAGTTATTTGACCTTAAGCTTGCCAATGAATGAATTTAGCACATTAAGCGTGGATATTATGGAAACATCTAGTTTATTTATCAAAAAAGAATACTGATATTTTGACTTTTTGGTTGACATGAAATGTACCCCTAATTATAGAATGACTCAGACACTGATACAAGCAGCTTCTTGCGGAAAGGTCCCCAGTCTCCCTATATCTGGTGCGGTAGTCCTATCTCGAGGTAGCAGATTCTTAGGGATGTTCGGGAAAAAAATCAGTTAACAGTGGTTATCATTTAAATCTGCAGTTTATCAAACCACTATCATCCCAAAGGTAAAACCACCAAAATAATGGTTTTGTTGCCTTTGATTAACAGTGAGCCCACAGGTAAGAGAGAGAGCCAACAGGTAAACATCCAGTGTAAACACTCAAAAAAAATGTTGTTTCACAATCACACCACAGAAAGATGGACTCTGCTCTCCGATATTTCCAAAATTGTGAAACCTAACTTTCCTGAAACAAGCATAAAACCAGAAAAATGATCCTCGTCATTTGGAGGGCAGATGGGCTATGGTTGCAGGCAGCCTGAGCCATCCACCGTTCATGGAGCGCCTAAGAAGTAGAGAAAGTGCCACCGCTAGCTTCTCCAGCAACACCAGTGAAGCCAGCGTCTCCTGCAGACGCAGCATGCGTTTGGATGGCGAGTGCCACTACGCATCCTACAACATCTCTCTGGAAGGCAGCAGCTTCACCTTTGACAACCGCAGCGTCAACACCACCTTCATGCATACATTGTGCCGTGACTGCATACTGCTGAGCTTTGATGTCGAATCGGGGAAGAGGCAGCACTTTTACCTGTTCAGCAGGAGGAGGCAGCTGGAGCCAGAGGAGATGGAGGAGTTCACAGCTCAGGCGGAGTGTCTTAAGATGCCTCCACCTGCTGTGATGGACCCGACCAAGGAGCTTTGTCCAGACGAGACAGCCGGTGATCCAACAGCTCAAACTGAGGAGGAAACAAAAGGACAGAGGAGCTGAGAGACACTGAGAGGATGTTTGACGAATTGTATGTCAAATGAATTTACCTTTTACCCTTTGACTTTTAACTTATCTGTAAGTCAAATTTGTCCTTAAGATGCAACCTCTTAAGGAGAATTTGAACATCTTTGAAACATTAAAGAGACTTAAGAGATAGTGCAGCAAAATGTATATCCCTGACTAGAAAAACAGACACAATTCATTGTGTATCTTAATACTGTTAATATACAGGACATGCGCAGGACATCCCAAAGACACATATGTGACGAGGTAGGAATGAGACTCAAAAATCATACATATCGTATATCGAGGCCAAGACAAGCCCAAGTCACTGATTGGTTGAGACCAAGTCAAAATAAATACACACACATTGAACCGTTTTGCCATCGACCAAACACAATGCAATTTCTTTGTACAAGCATCGGGTTTTCTCTGTGACTCTTATGGTCTTGAAATACATTCCAGAGATTCCTTTTTTGATGCAGCTGTCATTGATTGTGATAATTAAATTGATCTCTAAACCAATCATTTCTTCAGTCACACCCCAGATAGCAAAAGACATTAATTCAATGTTGGATTTTGGTCAGATTGGTTATTTTTGGTTGAGGTTGAAACATCTATGTTGATTCAGTGTTTAATTACAGTTACCATTTCAATGTTTGAAAAACTGTTGTTGAATCAATGTAGTATAGATGATGATTTTTTAATGTTGACATGCCCTACAATGAATCAACATTGTTTCAATGGTGCTGATGGGGTGTGTGGAGGAGAGGGGGAACAGGGGGGCTCACGATACCAGCGAGATCTCACCGGACTTCAGCTCAAACTGTGGCCCCTTTAAGATAGAAAACCCAGATAGCGATAGATAGATAACGTGATTGAATCAACATTGAGATATTGTCAGGTTGAGGATTGTAATCAACATTGATGTCAGATATTGAAATATACATTGAAAGTGCTCGCTATGATCAACAATGTATCAATAACGTTGAATTTCCAATGAATTCTAACAAAGAATCAGCCTTGATTCAACTATGATATGACCAACATTGAAAAACTGTAGAACTGAATCAACATTGATTCAACTATATATTCTCCTGAGACCCAGGAAAAGAAACGTTTTTTAATTACTATTTTTTTTACATAAATTTAGTGTTGGTGTGGTCAAAAACCTATTGCAAAAAAAAAAAAAAAAAAAAAAAATGTTTAAACTTAATTTAAGCATGTTGTCTGTTTTGTTCATAGAGCATGCAGTAAAGCAGCTGTTCTCAACCTTGATTTCTTAAAAAGAATTGAAATAGCCAATGTAGTCATTTTTTTAATGAGGCATATTAAAAACATTCAAAGGAAGGTTGAAAAGTGTTGAAATTGTGGAGACTTGTCCTGGTTAAGGTCATTTGTTTTGCCCTGCCTAGTGCATTAAATTTGAGTTTTTTTTTAAATCATTCTCTGTGTGTGGAGTCGTGCATTTGAGAAATGGCTCTTTAAAAACAACCTCATTTCAGGGTGTGCTGGTAGTTGAGTGGTTAGAGCGCATACCACAAATCCAGTGGACCCTGATTCGAATCTGGTACAGAACCTGTACTGCATGTCACTCCCCCCATCTCTGTCCCCTTTATGGTCTATCCACTGTCAATGTGTGTATATATATATACAGTCTTTCAATGTTGATCATTATCAGAATTCAGTGTTATTTCAATTTCAACGTTGATCATATCATAGTTGAATGAAGGTTGATTCATTGTCAGAATTGGTTGGAAATTCAACGTTACTTCAATGTCGATCATAGCGAGCACTTTCAATGTATATTTCAATATCTGACATCAATGTTGATCACAGTCTTCAGCCCGACAATATTTCAATGTTGATTCAATCAAATTTTGCTATCTGGGACACAGCTCCATATTTCATCCACCATTTTTTTTTGTGCAAGTTGAGAACATACACTTCCAGATGCAAAGCAGCGACTGAATTCTCTTCATTTTTTGTCTTTTATTTGCTGAGATGTTTTCATCACAAAAATACGGAGCCCTGGAGGTGACATGGAAAGGTTGTTTTTTTTATCTCGTGAGTGCAACTTACTATCTCGCACGCGCCAGTTACTATCACACACGTGCGACTTACTGTATCTCGTACACGAGATAGTCAGTCGCGTGTGAGATAATAACTCGCACTCGCAAGATAGTAAGTAAGATGCAATGGCACTCTGGCTCAAATGATTGAATGAAGTGAACGTTGTAGTGTTAACTCAACAATGATCGAAGGGACGCTGGAATCATGAACAATTACCATTTACTTCAACAACTTATACTGTAACATTGTTCTCAGTAGCAACGTGGTATCGTACATAGTTGCCATCTTGTTGCACTCTGACCTCTCTACGTGCAGCGTGGTAACTATGACCTGTCTTATACAACAGCGCCCCTGTGTGTGCAACGTTATTTCATAAATTAATAATAACCAAACTTTTACCTCGTGACTAGCATAATAGCTAATAAAACCTACACCTGGACACTCATCGTGGATCATCAAAATAGCTATTACATGTACCTCTTACCGTTACACAATAACAGTAAGACACTTTTTTAACTTTCATTAACTTTAATTAATTAATTAATCAATTAAAATTCTGAGATGTACGGAAGCGTATTGCATTCACTTGAACAAAAAAAAAACTCCAGTTTTTCTGAGTAATTTATTTTTTGGTTTGTTTTTTTGGAATAATTGTTTTCTGTTTTCTGACAATTTTTTTTCCCTGTTTTTCTGACTAATTTTTTTCTGTTTTTCAGAATAATTTTTTTTCTGTTTTTCAGAATTTTTTTTTCAGAATTATCGAGATACTTCGAACTCCCACTAGAACTTCCAACCTGCAAGTGACTCCCATGGACTTATAGTGACTCCTGCTCCCAATTTCAAATGCATCATATTGTATCCGTGGAGCCATATCTGTCCAACTGATCCTGGAGAAACATTGCTATGTCTAGCAGATCTGAATGGGCTTTCCGTCTGAACAACCGCAAAGTCCTTAGGTGCCTGTCGACAAACTAATGGTAATACCATCTATATGACTTAAAGACAGGACTATCTCCCAGTGTCTTAAACCCAGATCAAAGTAAAACTTGATTAAACTAAACAAGCCGGTCATGGTTATTTCCATTAAATCGAGGAATGAACGCGTCTCTTGTTTCAAATGCTCTCTAAACTCAGGAAAAACAAGTATTCAGAAAATCAGAAAAAAATTACTCCAAAAACCAACCATAAGAATAAATTACTCTGAAAAACAGAAAAAAAAAATACTCCGAAAAACAAACCAAAAAATAAATTACTCAGAAAAACACAAATGATTACTCCGAAAAACAGACCAGAAAATTAATTACTCAGAAAAACAAACCATTTTTTTTTTCAAGTGAATGCAATACGCTTCCGTAGAGATGGTCTCAATCTATGATAATAAGCTTGCATTTAACCGACTGCACTGTTTAATTACGTCAAAATGTGCATGAATTAGTATCTCACACGTGCGAGACTTTGGCAAACACAAGCTAACATATATCTGTATACTACAGTCATATACACTGTTATATTGTAGATCCATAAAGTTAGTGCTAGAGATGTTTACTCTCTGTGGGACTGTTTGCAAATGCGTGGTCGGGTCAAACATCTGCAGTTTTGCAACTGTGGATTTTAGAGGGCAGTGTCCTTTATCCACCTGATGATTAACTGAAATGATTTTGGGCTGTTGCAACTTCAGCCTGTAGGTTCAGGTGATGCTTTAAATATTTTAAGTCTTCTTTGTTTCTGTGAAACCAAATTTTAAGTTAACTGAACTTGAGAAATGAGAAATGATGCGCATTTTGACGTAATTAAACAGTGCAGTCGGTTAAATGCAGGCTTATTATCATGGATCCATGATGAGTGTCCCGGTAACTGGCGCGTGCGAGATAGAAAGTTGCACTCGCGAGATAAAAAAAAAACAACTATCCATGTCACCTCCAGGGCTCCATACAAAAACTACCTGAAACACTGTGAGAAAATGTCAACTTTCATTTGGAGACAATCAAATCAAAGCATTTCTTTAAATCAACCCTGCAAATCAGCTGACAGCATGTATCTTCTGTAAATTTGCAGTTCATGACCTTACTCCACAACATTGTAGAAGAAACGCAGAATTGTATTTGACTAAAAGTTGTGTGCGTATCAGTGAACCATCAGAAAAGCCACAGGTACAGAGCGAGAGAGCCCGCCAGTGTTGAAATGAAAAAGTCCTTAAATCACCCCCTCATTTCACAATCACAGTACCCTCCGATGGAATGGAGGACCTTGCTGTTTTGCTGTGTTGCGAAACTCTGACACAACTATAAAAGCAGTTGGGTTTGACGCCAAAGTGCAACTGAGAGTTGATGCTTGCAGACGATACAACATAAAGTACTGCATAATCCAAAGCCATGTTTGCTGTGTGCGCCATCGCTCTTCTCTGCTTGGTGTCTCTGAGCCATGCTGCTGATCCGGCCTGTGAAGACTTGGTCAGGCCTGTGGATCAATTGGATCCTGCTCATTTGCAGGGCACATGGAGTTTAGTTGCGGGTAGTGTGACCACTCTTGAACGTACGGAGAAATTCAAGACTAGAGACTCTGCCAGCATCAGCCTTGTCAACGGAACCTCCTTCTCACGCACCTTCAGATCCAATGACAGTTGTCATTATCAGAGCTCCAACATCACATTCAAAGGCAGCAGCTTCGACTTCCATCAGTATAACGTCACTGTGACCTTCCTCCAGACGTCCTGCCCAGACTGTCTTTTGATGCGCTTTGACAACAAGTCAAAGGAATTCCAGCGCATGTACCTGTTCAGCAGGAGCAGGGAGGTGGATCAGAAGCATATGGACGAGTTCACGGCCCAGGCCCAGTGTTTGAACAGTCTTCCACCTGTTGTGAAGGATCCTACAAAGCCGCTCTGTCCAGAACAGATGTCCAAGGATGCAGAGGCTCCAGCTGGCAAGAAAACAGAGTAACAACAGGCCTGACAGAGATGTGGCACGTTGCCGTATGGGTTAAAAAAAATCGCAAATTGTTTATAATGGATGCTTTGTGCAAACAGTAAAATGTGCTATTGTTTGCTAATAGCTAATAGTTTCCAAGAAATGTAATCATTTAAATGTGACCTTTTGGAAACATTGCTATATTTTGCATGTCATTTGGAGAAACCTTCAAGATGCAGTCTAATAAAAATGCAGCATATCAATCATTTATTTTTGTTTTGACTTGGTGACAGAATCATTCCTTGAAGACACACTATAAAACTTGAGACAAATTGCAAAAGAAAATCTTTAAAACCACCGATTTGAGCGTTTGTTTGTTTACATTTAGAAAATGTTATGAATGGATCCAAAAATGTAGGCTGTAAATTCCAGTTTTGCTTCAAACGTGTGTCTCTGTATTTATTCAAAAAATGTATTCATTTAAGTTGGATTTGCAAAGAAGAATCAAGAAGGACATCATTCACTTTTTGCATTGTGTTGATCCTATTTCAACATTTTTCATACAGATTGCATTAAGATGTAAACCACTGGAGGATTACTTTGATCAGTGATTCAGACCACTCATATAACAATCAGAACCAGGTCAACTTTATTCCTCATTGGATCAAAATTGAAAGTTTTCTTTAGAAAAAGGAAGAATGTGGGCTCACGTCATCAATCACACTCGCGTAGACCAAAGCTGCCTTTAAAAAGCCTTTATTTGTTCTGACATCTCAGAGTTAAAAATCAGGAGAAAAAAAAAACAGATCGGGTTCGACCCACAGTGGGTCTCCGTCAAGGCATGACTTGAAAGAAGAATCAAACGATGACACCTCGTTCCTTAAATAGACCTGTCGTCGGGTGCTGATCACACAATGCATATGTCACTGGTGAAATATATGAACAGTGTTGGGGAAAGTTCACTTTCTACATGAACTAGTTCAAAGTTCAGTTCACAAATTTTAAAATGAATTAGTTCAGTTCATAGTTCATAATTCAAAATTTTGAACTAAGTTCACAGTTCCAAAAATGAACTAGTTCATAGTTTGTTTGTTTTTTCAATATGTTGATGCGAGCTATTATTTTTCAAAATTATTGCCACAGCCCATATAGAACCACAGACAGCAATTATTCTATCAGTTTTAACACTGAAGCTGCAGCTCTCCCACAATATACTGCAAAATCAGGTTGTCCCGCTGCGGCTGGGAGATGAAGACAATGGAGCCACTACTGTACGCCGTTAATGCAATTTGGGTGGTAGAAGATCTGTTTTGGCTCGCTGTTTGATTTTATATTCACTTGCACATACCTTGAAAGGCTCGCCGGGTGCTTTAGTTCAATGTGCCGTTTCAGGTTTGCGGTACAGGATAGAGTACAAATTAAAAATAAATACATAAATAAGTAAATAAATAAAAAAATTTAAAAAAGAAGAAGAAGAAAGGGAAAAATAAAATTATAAATAAATAGATAGTTCAGACAGTGGCTTCAGGGAAAAACGTTTCATAATGACTCAATAAGGTATTACTTTTTTTGTTTTTTAACAAAATCAGAGATTTAAGCAAAGATCTCAGTTCCAGGAGAAAAGGAACAAATTTAGGTGGTGATTTTGCAAATTTTTGTTGGTGAATAAAACTTTTGCATAGGATAACAAAGTTCATCATGTGTTCAAGAGCATTATCTTCTGGGTTAACAGCAAATAACATGTTTAAGGGTAAGAGAATGGACAGAGTTAGCAGCATAAAAAAAAAACGAGATTCAACATCACTCAAACTTTTTAGATATATCACAAAAAAAAAAAACAGATGTGAAGCCTTCATTTGTTTTTGCCTCCATGCTTCACACATTGATGACGCATGCGGCGGTGCGACTCTGTGGTGGCTGGTGGTGTTGCCAGTGTTATGTCCGTTCAGGCTGAATTCATCTGTGTTCGTTTGGTAATGCCTCACTGCATGTTTGGTATGCAGCTGTTTCTGTCGGAAATAGTTAAGTTTCGTTTTGACCGAAAGTAAAGCGAGATGCACAAACCTCTCGTCCAGCGTCCTTTTAGTACACAACAGCCAGATTGGGTGTTTTTCCACTACATAAAGGCCTGTTCACGGTGTGTTTTAGCCGGTTTTCGCCTGGATGGAAATCTGGCACTGTCTTGAAGGAAGTTAAACTGTGGGAACATGCCGTTCACAAGAGCCAGAATGAACGCGTTCACAATAACGTTCATCAGGCAGAAATATGTACGCTCAGTTCACGTTCGCCCAAAATATGAAGGCGTTCATGAGCGATCGTTCATTCAACGCGTTCAGGCACAACACTGTATATGAAACACGTAACGCATAATCACATTGGTAGCCGTATCATGAAATAAGAAAAGGAATTTGTCAGTACAGCCAGTTTACAGAAGAGGTCTGAAGTCAGTTTCCTTTGACAGAACTCACAAGCAAAAACACACATTGCACATGAAGTTCAGAACCTTTGTTCCTGCCAGAACACCCCGCAAGGTTTTCAGCTACATTCTCTCAAAAACAAAGTGGCTTAAAGAGTCATAACAGTCGTAAACTGGCTGTAGTAACGTGCAAACATTGTCTATCAAGGATGGAATGTGACTATTCCATTGGTCGATTCTAATCTACATTAAAAAATACAAAAGGAAAGTGAACAGTTTGCGTTTGCACATTACTATTAAATGTTGTACTAGCTTACTAAACCTCTCCGAAATCAAGTTGTTGTCAAAGTCTTCTATTCCAGTACAAACACCGAATTTTTGGTTTGCGGTTTTAGTTTAAAACCTCAAGAAAAAGAAAACATCAGAACAGTTGGCTGCATTTTCTCCACACTGTCTGACTAAAAGTGAACTCGTATAACACGTATTAAAAAGTAGAGCGCCAGTGGAAAAATCAGTCACAGTGTTTTCTTATTTCCCAATCACAGAATCCACAGGTGGTTAGGGGACTCTGCTCTCTAATGTTTCCACTATTATGAAATTGGAGGTTGATTATAAAACCTGACAAGACTCTTTAGCAGCCACCTTTTCTGTTAGTGAGTCGAGGTGTACGCTCATATCATTTCAGCGCACAGAAACAATGTTTGCCTTGTGCACCATCGCCGTCTTCTGTCTGGCGTCTGTGAGCCTCTCAGCCCCCCTGGCCTGTGAAGACTCGACCCGACCTCTGGATCAACTGGTCCCCTGTCATTTGGAGGGCAGGTGGGCTTTGGTTTCAGCCACCCTGAGCGATCCTGCACGACTGGCCTTCTTCAAAGGTAGAGACAGCTCCAGCGTTAGCTTCTCCAATACGAGTGCCGCCTCCAACATTCTCTACACAATCAGCGTCCTTTTAGGTGGGAGGTGCTACTCGAATTCCTTCAACGTGTCACTGGAGGGCAGCATCCTCACCTTCGATGTGCGGGACGAGGTGAACCTCACCGTGACCTTCCTCAACACGTCCTGCGAAGACTGTGTGCTGATGCGCTTTGACGAGTCAAAGGAGCTCGAGCGTTTGCTCCTGTTCAGCAGGAGGAGGGAGGTGGAGCAGAGGGAGATGGAGGAGTTCACGGCTCAGGCGGAGTGTCTGAGCATGCCTCCACCCGCCGTGATGGATCCTAACAAGGCACTTTGTTTAGAGGAGAGCACCAGCCCATCAGCACCTGCTCCGAAAAAGACGGGACGATGCTGAGGAGATACTTTGGTCCATGATTGTTCATGACATTGGGCCACGAGTATATCGGTGTAATTTTTTCCAAGTGGAAAATGTGTCTTGATTTGAGAATAAGATTCATTTATTGGCTGAGTGTTCGTGACACGTTTAAGACAATGTCAGTCTGCAGTGTTGGATGGTGTCCATATTCTTGCATAATAACTGTATTCATTGTCGAATGGAGCCGTTCCAGTTTGTATCTGAATGTTATTTGTTTAAGAAAGATTCATGTGGCAGTTCTTATACAATTGGTTGTGGAATTTGAGTATTTCAGCTCAATCATCGGAATAAAAGCTCCTGCAGATACTGTGTGTTTAAACCTTACGTCTGCTTATGCTCACTTTATAATTTGGTGTTTTGACACTGTGGTTCAGTTGTGGCAAGATCATTTTCTGCCTAACATGAATCTGGTACCACAAACACGGCTGGAAATTGTCCCGAACTTCCTTGTTTAAAGTCTCCAGCCACCTCACCATGCAGTCGCACCACCACCACCACCCCTTCCTCCAGCTGACATGAAGCTCTGCTCATACTTTATGAAACACATGTAACCTAAACATGATATGACACCTACTGTAGGAACATCGACACGACATGTATAAGCGTTCATTTTATTCTCGGCTGGCCTAAAACTTTGCATACCTCTCTCCTGCATTTGAAGCAAAGTCACTAAAGAGGAACCTTAGCAAGTTATCGTTGCACGTTCATAAAGTTGGGGGACTTGCTCAAGTCAGATTTTTTCAAACTTGATAAAGCTTCCTCCAGGCGGTCGTCTCCTCCTGACTTTGACATGTAAACTCACTGAAGCGACCCTTTTATGTAGCATGCTAGATAAACTGCAGGAAGTTTGTTTTTTTCTTTTTGCTGATTTCTTTCTTTAATAAATGTCTACAACAACCATACACAACAATTAATGTTTTCTTCAATATGCTAATTATTAATGAGGTGTTAATGAGAAATTTGAGGAATGTAGCAAAGCAGAGAGGGTAAATCTCTCATTCATGGAACTGCAAACAGTCAACTGACGTCTGAAGCGAAGGGTAACAACATATCTACGTGCTGCTTTTTTTCTCAAAGCAGGTCAAATCAAGTACCAAGTCAAAAATGTCAGAAACTCATTAAAGCTTGACAAATGTGTTCTATTTTATCTATTTTATCTATCAGCTTATTACAACGACTTTATATAAAGACGTGCTTTCATCAAATATGAATCTGAAATGTAACTAGTCATCAGAACTGTCAGATAATTGCAGTGGAATAAAAGAAAAAACGCAAAACGAGTTTGGAAAACATGATTTATTTTTGTCTGATGGAATGACATTAAAAATACGCTGGTATGTATCGACATTTATTCACAATGTGTGAGCGCATTTCAGGTCATCGAGCCTCTTAAGCCTTTTGCCCCTCTGCTTGCTGTTCATTTTGAGCCTCTGGTTTGCTCGCGGGCTGTTCTGCACAAAGCTCCTTGGTCGGATCCATCATGAAAGGTGGAGGCATCTTTAGACGCGCCATCTGAGCCTTGAACTCCTCCGTCACAGTCTGGTCTACCTCTCTCCCTCTGCTCAGCAGGTAGAAGTCTGTTGAATTATATGTTGGGGACTCTATATTAAGGCCCACTAGCACGCAGTCCTGACAGGATGTTCGGTAGAAGGTGCCATTAAAGTTAAAGGCTTTCTCCTGAGAGTGAAAGCTGTGGCCTTCCATTGAGATGTTGTGAGGCTGGTACCGGCATTCACCACCAACACGGTTGACCTGGGTGTATGAGGAATTGTGGAAATAAACAACTACACTGTCTCTCTTTTTTACATAGTCCGCCACTGACTTGTCTTCCATACTGGCAGCAACCAAAGCCCATCTTCCCTTCCAAATGACGAGAGTCCAGTTGATCAACCAGTCGGACAGAGTCTTCAAGGGCCCCAGGAGGCGGAGGAACCGACTGGCTCACAGACACCAGGCAGAGGAGCGCGATGGCAGTTGCAGCTACAAACATTGTGTCTTGTTTGAAGGCAGTTGCTGGGACACTTCTGTCGGTCACACTGTCGAGCCGAACGGAGAATGTGGCTGATGAAGAAGTCTGGCTGGTTTTATAGCTTTTTAGAAACTTCCAGTGTCACAATATAGGAAAAAAAAATCCAGAGGTCACAGTCCCTCTTCTCAGAAATACAAGGTCAAATTGATTTGATGATTCGAAATTATTAGTCATTTAATCAAACTGAGCTGTCTGAGACTCTGCTCTAACAATGAAAGACTTTGGTACACACAAGCTAACATATATCTGTATACTACAGTCATATAAACTGTTATATTGTAGATGTATAAAGTTAGTGCTGATGTTTACTCTCTGTGGGACTGTGTGCAAATGCGTGGTCGGGTCAATCATCTGCGGTTTTGCAACTCTGTGGATTTTAGAGGGCAGTGTCCTTTATCCACCTGATGATTAACTGAAATGATTTTGGGCTGTTGCAACTTCAGCCTGTAGGTTCAGGTGATGCTTTAAATATTTTAGGTCGTCTTTGCTTTTTGTGAAACCAAATTTAAGTTAACTGAACTTGAGAAATGATGCTCATTTCCAGGTTCATTGTTGTTTGGGGGGTTATAACTTGAACAGGTTTACATGCTGTAATCCTCAAGAAACACATCAGTTTTCTCATACTGTCTATGATGTGTTTTCTTATATTGAAATGCCGTAAGCCCCACTTTAAGGTGATCATATACCAATAAACTGATCAGTGCTGATACTGTATGCTAATAGATTAAAGAGTGATAACACAGTACATGGCAAAAACCACCAAAATAGTGGTTTTGTTGCCTTTGATTAACAATGAGCCCACGGGTAAGAGAGAGAGAGCCAACAGGTAAACATCCAGTGTAAATAATCCAAAAAAAAATGTTGTTTCACAATCACACCACAAGGTGAAAGATGGACTCTGCTCTCCGCTAATTCCAGAAATGTGAAACCTAACTTCCCTGAAACAACTATAAAACCAGAAAAACACCCATACAACACATTTAAGAGCAGCCTGCACACATCACGAAAGAGTGCACATGATGGTTTCAACAAACACAGATATGCTTCTCCTGTGTGCCATCGCTCTCCTCTGCTCGATGCCCGTGAGCCTCGCAGCCCCGCTGGCCTGTGAAGACTTGATCCGGCCTCTGGATCAACTGGATCCTCGTCATTTGGAGGGCAGATGGGCTATGGTTGCAGGCAGCCTGAGCCATCCACCGTTCATGGAGCGCCTAAGAAGTAGAGAAAGTGCCACCGCTAGCTTCTCCAGCAACACCAGTGAAGCCAGCATCTCCTTCAGACGCAGCATGCGTTTGGATGGCGAGTGCCACTACGCATCCTACAACATCTCTCTGGAAGGCAGCAGCTTCACCTTTGACAACCGCAGCGTCAACACCACCTTCACGCATACATCGTGCCGTGACTGCATACTGCTGAGCTTTGATGTCGAATCGGGGAAGAGGCAGCACTTTTACCTTTTCAGCAGGAGGAGGCAGCTGGAGTCGGGGGAGATTGAGGAGTTCACGGTTCAGGCGGAGTGTCTGAAGATGCCTCCACCTGCTGTGATGGACCCGACCAAGGAGCTTTGTCCAGAGGAGACAGCTGGTGATCCAATAGCTCAAACTGAGGAGAAAACAAAAGGACAGAGGAGCTGAGAGACATTGAGAGGATGTTTGATGACTTGTATGTCAAATGAATTTACCTTTTACCCTTTAACTTTTAACTTATCTGTAAGTCAAATTTGTCCTTAAGATGCAACCTCTTAAGGAGAGTTTGAACATCTTTGAAACATTGAAGAGACTAAAGAGAGCTGCAAAATGTATATCCCTGACTAGAAAAAAAGACACAATTCATTGTGTATCTTAATACTGTTAATATACAGGACATGCGCAGGACATCCCAAAGACACATATGTGGCGAGGTAGGAATGAGACTCAAAAATCATACATATCGTATATCGAGGTCAAGACAAGCCCAAGTCACTGAGGGGTTGAGACCAAGTCAAAACAAACACACATACGAACCGTTTCTATTAGGGATGCACCGATACCACTTTTTTCAACCCGATACGATACTGATACTTAGATCTGAGTACTTGCCGATACCGATGTCGATACCACTACCACCAAAACAACCCCCAAAAAACTATTAGACAAAATGCAATTAATTGGAAGACAGGTTTTCTTTTCTTCTCTGCTTGTTACAACAAATGATGATAAATGAAAAATAAACATTTTCTGTGAAATTTTCTGAGAATTATTGCAGGGTTTCCACATTTTAATCAAACAAAATATCAATTAACTATTTTGCACTGTCTCCAGCTTTCAGATTGACACAACATTGATGAACCTATTGCAGAGTGTCCATATTTGAGTCAAACAAAATCTCAAACTTCAGTCAGCATGCAATGGTGTGGTCTCTGAACTAAGTTTTTTGGGGAAAGTGAGTGGCAGGTTCTTTTTGATGAAAAGAATCATCTCTGCATGATCAACTGTGAGCCTGTTTCTTGCTCCTCCGCCGCTCCTCATGGGCTCCTGTAGTTTATAGTGGCTCCGCCCCCGCTTTGACTTTCCACTAGGGGTGGGCGATACTGCAAATTTTGGTATCGATCCAATACCAAGTAATTACAGGGCCAGTATTGCTGATACCAATGCTGATACCGAAACTTTTTACTTTATAAATTCTTAATCATTGAATGATTTTGTACTTTTGCCTTTAATTAGCTGATCATGATTATGATAATAATAAAACACAGGACAATGATTTTAGCCAAATAAGAAAATAATATTTAACATAATTAAATCTATAACCTATCTGCATGTAGCCTAAATCGGCATACTAATGTTCCTCCAACAGATACACAAAAGGATTATCATATTCTGCCATATTCATAGTTCAGAGTGAACCTGAGTGAGCGGAGTGAGAGAGGTGGAGAGGAGCACTGCACATAAGGAGTGAGAGAGACACTGCGATCACACAAACTCTGTGAAGAAATACAAGTGATTTGCTGAACTTATAGAAGAGAAACTACAACAAAAATATCGATCTCATCACGCTGGTATCGATCCGATACCAATACTCACCTTGGTATCGATACTATTGATATTTGGATCAATCTGCCCACCCCTACTTTCCACAAAGAAACACACACAACAACATGCAGCGAGCCAAGAGCTTGTGCCTAAAACGGCACCATCTCATTAGCAGCTTGGTTTTGTGGCGTCGGACTTCGAACAAACCACTGTCCGCTGCACAGTTTGTTCAAAGGCTGTTGTGACTAAAGACAGCGGACCGACACATTTATCTGAGTCTCTCAAACAGACGCACGTATCAGAGTTGGACACTTATAGCTCACTACGAGAAGACCGCAGCAGCCCACCCGGGCTATAAAGCAGCTAACATTAGCAGAATCATTTAATCATTGTGTCCCGTATGAGAAGAAAGGGTCCCGGTGGACAGCTGTTACGGATGCAGTCGCGTTGCATATCGTTAAAGATATAGGAAATAAACACCCCCAATTTGAAAATGAGTATAGTGGCTCTGAGCTAGCAGTATAGCGCAGCGGCGCTATTCCCCCTTCAGGGGAGAACCCTGATTGGTATCGGCTCTTGGTATCGACGAACTTTAATGTGTACGAGTACGAGTATATTAGAACGGTATCGGCCCGATTCCTGATACCAGTAGCGGTATCGGTGCATCCCTAATTTCTATTAAACTGTTTTGCAATCGACCAAACACAATGCAATTTCTTTGTACAAGCATCAGGTTTTCTCTGTGACTCTTATGGTCTTGAAATAAATTCCAGAGATTCCTTTTTGGTGCAGCTGTCATTGATTGTGATAATTAAATTGATCTCTAAACCAGTCATTTCTTCAGTCACACACAGCTCCATATTTCGTCCACCATTTTTTTTTTTGTGCAAGTTGTGAACATACATTTCCAGATGCAAAGCAGCGACTGGATTCCCTTTATTTTTTGTCTTTTATTCGCTGAGATGTTTTCATCACAAACATACGGAGCCCTGGAGGTGACATACCGTTACACAATAACAGTAAGACACTTTTTTAACTTTCATTAATTAATTGATCAATTAAAATTCTGAGATGGTTTCAATCCATGATAATAAGCCTGCATTTAACTGACTGCACTGTTTAATTACGTCAAAATTAAACAGTGCAGTGGGTTAAATGCAGGCTTATTATCATGGATCCACGATGAGTGTCCCGGGAACTGGCGCGTGCGAGATAGTAAGTTGCACTCGCGAGATAAAAAAAAAAAAAACCTATCCATGTCACCTCCAGGGCTCCATACAAAAACTGCCTGAAACACTGTGAGAAAATGTCTTTAGACAACTTTCATTCGGAGAAAATCAAATCAAAGCATTTCTTTAAATCAACCCTGCAAATCAGCTGACAGCATGTATCTTCTGTAAATTTGCAGGTCATGACCTCACTCCACAACATTGTGGGAGAAATGCAGAATTGTATTTGACTGAAAGTTGTGTGCGTATCAGTGAACCATCAGAAAAGCCACAGGTACAGAGCGAGAGAGCCCGCCAGTGTTGAAATGAAAAAGTCATTAAATCACCCCCTCATTTCACAATCACAATACCCTCCAATGGAATGGAGGACTTTGCTGTTTGGCGCCGGCAGCGTTGTGAAACTCTGACACGACTATAAAAGCGGCTGGGTTTCCAGTTCGACGCTACAGTGCAACTGAGAGTTGATGCTTGCGGACAATACAACGTAACAGTACTACATAATCCGAAGCCATGTTTGCTGTGTGCGCCATCGCTCTTCTTTGCTTGGTGTCTCTGAGCCATTCTGCTGATCCGGCCTGTGAAGACTTGGTCAGGCCTGTGGATCAAGTGGATCCTGCTCACTTGGAGGGCACACGGAGTTTAGTTGCGGGTAGTATGACCACTCCTGAATATGCGGAGAAATTCAAGACTGGAGACTCTGCCAGCATCAGCTTTGTCAACGGAACCTCCTTCTCACGCGTCTTCAGATCCAATGACAGTTGTCAGTATCTGAGCTCCAACATCACATTCGAAGGCAGCAGCTTCGACTTCCATCAGTATAACGTCACTGTGACCTTCCTCCAGACGTCCTGCCCAGACTGTCTTTTGCTGCGCTTTGACAACATGTCAAAGGAATTCCAGCGCATGTACCTGTTCAGCAGGAGGAGGGAGGTGGAGCAGAAGGAGATGGACGAGTTCACGGCCCAGGCCCAGTGTTTGAACAGTCTTCCACCTGTTGTGAAGGATCCTACAAAGCCACTCTGTCCAGAACAGATGTCCAAGGATGCAGAGGCTCCAGCTGGCAAGAAAACAGAGTAACAACAGGCCTGACAGAGATGTGGCACGTTGCCGCATGGGTTGAATAAATCGCAAATTATTTATTAATGAATGCTTTGTGCAAACAGTAAAATGTGCTATTGTTTGCTAATAGCTTATTGTTTCCAAGAAATGTAATCATTTAAATGTAACCCTTTGAAAAGATTGCTATAATTTGCATGTCATTTGGAGAAACCTTCAAGATGCATTCTAATAAAAATGCAGCATATCAATCATTTATTTTTGTTTTGACTTGGTGACAGAATCATTCCTTGAAGTCTCACAACTAGAGACAGATTGCAAAATAAAATCTTTAAAACCACCGATTTGAGCGTTTGTTTATTTACATTTAGAAAATGTTATGAATGAATCCAAAAATGTAGGTTGTAAATTCCAATTTTGCTTCAAACGTGTGTCTCTGTATTTATTCAAAAAATGTATTCATTTAAGTTGGATTTGCAAAGAAGAATCAAGAAGGACATCATTCACTTTTTGCATTGTGTTGATCCTATTTCAACATTTTTCATACAGATTGCATTAAGATGTAAACCACTGGAGGATTACTTTGATCAGTGATTCAGACCACTCATATAACAATCAGAACCAGATCAACTTTATTCCTCATTGGATCAAAATGGAAAGCTTTCTTTAGAAAAAGGAAGAATGTGGGCTCACGTCATCAATCACACTTGCGTAGACCAAAGCTGCCTTTAAAAAAGCCTTTATTTGTTCTGACATCTCAGAGTTAAAAATCAGGAGAAAAAAAAATGCAGATTGGGTTCGACCCACAGTGGGTCTCCGTCAAGGCATGACTTGAAAGAAGAATCAAACGATGACACCTCGTTCCTTAAATAGACCTGTCGTCGGGTGCTGATCACACAATGCATATGTGAAATATATGAAACACATAATGCATAATCACATTGGTAGTCGTGTCATGAAATAAAAATAGGAATTTGTCAATACAGCCAGTTTACAGAAGAGGTCGGAAGTCAGTTTCCTTTGACAGAACTCACAAGCAAAAACACACATTGCATATGAAGTTCAAGTTTGTTTCTGCCAGAACACCCCGCAAGGTTTCCAGCTACATTCTCTCAAAATCCAAGTGGCTTAAAGAGTCATAACAGTGGTAAACTGGCTGTAGTAACGTGCAAACATTGTCTATCAAGGATGGAACGTGACTATTCCGTTGGTCAATTCTAATCTACATTAAAAAAATACAAAAGGAAAGTGAACAGTTTGCGTTTGCACGTTACTATTAAATGTTGTACTAGCTAACTAAACCTCTCCGAAATCAAGTTGTTGTCAGAGTCTTCTATTCCAGTACAAACACCGAATTTTTGGTTTGCGGTTTTAGTTTAAAACCTCAAGAAAAAGAAAACATCGGAACAGTTGGCTGCATTTTCTCCACACTGTCTGACTAAAAGTGAACTCGTATAACACGTATTAAAAAGTAGAGCGCCAGTGCAAATATCAGTCACAATGTTTTCTTATTTCCCAATCACAGAATCCACAGGTGGTTAGGGGACTCTGCTCTCTAATGTTTCCACTATTATGAAATTGGAGGTTGATTATAAAACCTGACAAGACTCTTTAGCAGCCACCTTTTCTGTTAGTGAGTCGAGGTGTACGCTCATATCATTTCAGCGCACAGAAACAATGTTTGCCTTGTGCACCATCGCCGTCTTCTGTCTGGCGTCTGTGAGCCTCTCAGCCCCCCTGGCCTGTGAAGACTCGACCCGACCTCTGGATCAACTGGTCCCCCGTCATTTGGAGGGCAGGTGGGCTTTGGTTTCAGCCACCCTGAGCGATCCTGCACGACTGGCCTTCTTCAAAGGTAGAGACAGCTCCAGCGTTAGCTTCTCCAATACGAGTGCCGCCTCCAACATTCTCTACACAATCAGCGTCCTTTTAGGTGGGAGGTGCTACTCGAATTCCTTCAACGTGTCACTGGAGGGCAGCATTCTCACCTTCGATGTGCGGGACGAGGTGAACCTCACCGTGACCTTCCTCAACACGTCCTGCGAAGACTGTGTGCTGATGCGCTTTGACGAGTCAAAGGAGCTCGAGCGTTTGCTCCTGTTCAGCAGGAGGAGGGAGGTGGAGCAGAGGGAGATGGAGGAGTTCACGGCTCAGGCGGAGTGTCTGAGCATGCCTCCACCCGCCGTGATGGATCCTAACAAGGCGCTTTGTTTAGAGGAGAGCATCAGCCCATCAGCACCTGCTCCGACTGAGACGGGACGATGCTGAGGAGATACTTTGGTCCATGATTGTTCATGACATTGGGCCACGTGTATATTGGTGTAATTTTTTCAAGTGGAAAATGTGTCTTGATTTGAGAATAAGATTCATTTATTGGCTGAGTGTTCGTGACACGTTTAAGACAATGTCAGTCTGCAGTGTTGGATGGTGTCCATATTCTTGCATAATATCTGTATTCATTGTCGAATGGAGCCGTTCCAGTTCGTATTTAAATGTTATCTGTTTAAGAAAGATTCATGTGGCAGTTCTTATACAATTGGTTGTGGCATTTGAGTATTTCAGCTCAATCATCGGAATAAAAGCTCCTGCAGATACTTTGTGTTTAAACCTTACATCTGCTTATGTTCACTTTATAATTTGGTGTTTTGACACTGTGGTTCAGTTGTGGCAAGATCATTTTCTGCCTTACATGAATCTGGTACCACAAACACGGCTGGAAATTGTCCCGAACTTCCTTGTTTAAAGTCTCCAGCCACCTCACCATGCAGTCGCACCACCACCACCACCACCACCACCCCCTCCTCCTGCTGACATGAAGCTTTGCTCATACTTTATCAAACACATGTAATCTAAACATGATATGACACCTACTGCAGGAACATCGACACAACATTTATAAGCGTTCATTTTATTCTCGACTGGCCTGAAACTTTGCATACCTCTATCCTGCATTTGAAGCAAAGTCACTAAAGAGGAACCTTAGCAAGTTATCATTTCACGTTCATAAAGTTGGGGGACTTGCTCAAGTCAGTTTTTCTCAAACTTGATAAAGCTTCCTCCAGGCGGTCGTCCTCCTCCTGACTTTGACACGTATACTCACTGAAGTGACCCTTTTATGTAGCATGCTAGATAAACTGCAGGAAGTTTGTTTTTTTTTCTTTTTTCTGATTTCTTTCTTTAATAAATGTCTACAACAACAATACACAACAATTAATGTTTTCTTCAATATGCTCATTATTAATGAGGTGTTTGAAATAGAAATGTACATCCATTCTTCTCCAATGTCTTTATTTAAGATCATTTTAAACATTCCTTCTACCTTCTAGGAATTACAGACATACTTGCCAACCCTCCGGGATTATCCTGGGAGAATCCTTTTTTTTTTTTTTATTCCTGTCTCCCAGCTTCGTTTTGGGGTCACAATTCTCCCGTACTTCTCTTGATTCATGACAAATCTTTTTTACACCTTTTTTACCTTTTAGCAACCATAACCTGTTTCCGGCACAGCACTGCAGCATGTAGTTCTGTTGTGCCTTGTCCTCCTTAGTGCGTCAGCTACAGAATACCTGGAGCAAAGAAGACTTGTTTTTTATGAGCTGTTGTACCATCTGCCACGTCGATGTTTCTGTCAATTATCATCGAGAGGGGGGAACACATGGGGTAGTGGCGTGCAAAGATTCTCTTTAAGGGGAACGGGGCCAAAAATTAATGAATGAATGAAAACCGATTCTTATTACTTTTTTGGCAGAGTTGTATTCAAGTTCATGCTGAAGGAGTGAGTTATTCTGCATTGTTCTCTCAGCAAAATCCAAATTAATTAACAATGCTGTTTTATCGTGCTAATATTTTGTTATTTTCATTCTTTAGAATTCACCAGGATGTAGTCAACAAAGCCCATGAAACGCTTTGCTTTTTAAATCCTTCCTAGTTTTGAGGTCTCACGGTCAGAAAAATAATCAGCAACAATTTGATTAATTGGCTTGTTGTCATTTTGATGTAAAAATTCCCCGGTATAAACTCCTTGCAGCTTCCCAATCGTGAATATTAGCTGGATTAGTGTTTTTCTATGATAATTAACTGATTATCTTCATAGGTTTTGGACCTCAGGTCAGTAATTTGAAGATGCCGCTCTACACTAAATGTGGCTTTTTCGACAACTGACAAAGAAAATAACTGTTGTTGTATTTCTAAACACGATGATACAGAACTAAACTTCATTGCTCGTTTATCCCTCTTTGAACCTACGCAAGTCGTCCAAAGTCCAAGTTAGTCAAAAGCAAACACTGATCGTTTCAAAACTTCTTTGGTTGCACAATATCAGAATGTCCTGTCCAGCTGGATAGTTTCCTGATGCGAGCTGTACTCGAATTCAGCTCTAGTCTTGATGAGACATAAAAACAAATAATGACAAATCATCACAGACTCATTATGATCTCAACATACAGAGAAATGTCTGTATGTTTCCCGTCACTCTCTGCCTTTTGTCTCTGACCAATGCAACTCATCTGGCCTGTGAAGAATTGATCCGGCCTTTGATCAGCTGGATCTTCGTCGCTTGTTGGGCAGATGGGCTTTAGTTGTAGGCAGCCTCAACCAGCCGCCACCTCTGAGGGCCCTGAAACTGAGAGACAGTTTCACCTTGTACTTCTCAAACTCCAGTGAATCTTCCAACTTCTCTTACACCCTCAAGCGTTTAAGGTATAATGTATGCGTGAAAGGACCTTGAAAGATTTTTTCCACCATGTCTCAAGTCAGGAGAAAGAAAACAATGTCTTCACTTGCCACTCAGACCAGTTTTCTATGTTTAAAAAGCAAACCTTCCTGTAAATGTTGGTTGTAAGAGCAAGCTTCTCAGGCAGAGAGGAGTAGTTTAACATTTTGAGAAACACCCTTCTGATTTCTCTGTCCTCGCTTCGCTTAGCATAAAGACTGGTAACATGGGGAAGATAGCATCTCTAAGGCTCTCTATTGTTTTAAAGGCACAGTGCGTAGGATTTAAGCATAATTTTCTTCATTAGTGTATGATCATCTGAAACTAAAAGTTGTTGTCCACCATAGTTATATAGTAGCCTAGAACAGACAAACCCCACATGGACTCTAAAGAAGGAGATCTGCGTTTTCTAATGGTCACTGTAGGGGAGGGCAAGACACTGGATGCTCAGTTAGTTGTAGGTTGCACTTTCAGGAGCCACAGTTGGAAAGGGAGTGTGTCTTTTCTCTTTTCTTCTGTGTTATTATTAACGTTTTCATCCCGTACACATCCCCGCTTATCAATATTTTTCTTTCATGCATCAGATTTTAGTAATTGAATAATAATATGTGTCTTATCTTTAAAAAAGAAAAAAAAAACATCCTCCAAAGTCTCCAAAGCCATATTTCATTCCACAGAGGGAGGAACAGAAGGTCCTCGAATGTCATAAACAGAATCACTGAGTCCAAAACCTGAAGCGAAATGCATGCGCTCCGTTTTTCCAATTAGACAAAGGAAAGAAGAGAAGAGAGAGAATGAGTTTTAAAAAATTATACAACCCAGAACAACATTTCAAGCGGGAGACGACCGCAAAACAAACAAACAATAATCATACTTTCCTTTCATTGCTCAATAATGGCATCCACATACAGATAAGGGACCGTGAACCTGCGCTGTGTTGCAACACTGGACATTCTTGATGCAATCTGTATTATAAAACTCAGCCTCAACGCAGTTCCCCTCTCAATCACGTAGAGCAACTGAGACCACAGATTGGCAGGCAACGACTAGACATCATTATGCTTTCGTACACGTTTGCTGTGTTTTCCATCACTCTCCTCTGCTTGGTGTCTGCGAGCCAATCAGCTCCTCCAGTCTGTGAAAAACTGGTCCATCCTTTGAAACAACTGGATCCTCATCACTTGGTGGGCAGATGGGCTTTAGTCGCAGGCAGCCTAAACCACGCGCCATCCATGGAGGCCCTGAGACTGAGAGACAGCATCACCATGTACTTCTCCAACTCCAGCGACGCTTCCAACTTCTCTTACACCCAAATCAACCGCTTTGCCGATCACTGCCAGTACCTGCCCTACAACATCTCAGTGGTAGGCAGCGCCTTCACCTTTGATGTGGGCAATCGCTTCAACCTCACTGGATATTTCCTCTACACGTCTTGTCCAGATTGTGTTGTGATGAAGTGGGCTGTGGAGTCAAGTAAAAGGGTGTCATTAGACTTGTACCTGCTGAGCAAGAGGAGGGAGGTGGAGCAGAACGAGATGGAAGAGTTCAGGGCTCAGCTGGAGTGTTATCAGCTGCCTTTACCTGCTGTGATGGATCCTACCAAGGAGCTTTGTCCAGAAGCAGCAGCAGCGGCTCAGAATGAGGAGACAACAGAGCAAATAAAGGGATGAGGGACTTTGCACCATGATATTCAGTGTCACAGTATGGAAAAAATATGTATTATACATACATACAACACAACTTTAGACATTGCATGCATACACTACAGTCCAATTTCGCATCTGTCCTATTAACATCAGTGGAGAGCAGATCCACAGACAGATGACTTGGGTTGCCAAGTTAACAAACACACACACATATTCAAAGTTGCAAAAAAATCTACTGTACATGAAAAAACTGAATAAAGGGGCAGGTGGTGTTGACTGTTGCTCAAAGGATAGAAAACCTACAACAACCAGAATGCACTGCAGCACACCGAACAGCTAATCACAACCTATTCAACCATGACAATCCCGTGTTCGTTTGGCCCGTCCATCCTCACCCTTCACCCTGCGTCACCCTTCATACTCGCTCACCTGACGCTATTCATGTATGTTCTATTTCTCCACTAAACTTGTGAGGGAGGACTGGCATATCAGCTGCACAAAAGACTGGACTTGGCCTATTTACTGCACACATTTTTGGAAACCTAAAGCCAAGTTATGTGATTGTGGACTGTCACTGACTCTCATTCCTTATTCCTCTAAATATCTTAAAGAACAGGGCAATACATACAATGAGTGTTTTTTTTTGTCGCCAACACAACGTGGCAAGATGGCATTTGTTTTGCTACAATGTGCTTTTCTGTGTAATGTCTGTGTTGTCATTTGGGAGACATATGTCTGACGTAATGCAGCAGACTGTTTGAATAATCAGTGACCTGCATGCTTGCATTCGTTGCCTATTAACTCTCACTGGAAAAGGAATTTTCCAGATTTGAGGGTTGCAGGATGGAGGCTGTTGTCTGTTGTAATAATTGTAGAAACCTTTCAGGCAAATTTGTGAATTAAGATTTGTATCACTTTGTATAAAATACAATTGTCTTGACTTGATTGGACTACTTTTAAAATACACAGATTTATTCATGGCAATGATTTTCCATTCTGAACATATTCACATTGAACTCCTGCCTCTTATTTACACCAAAATGTAAAATATGCACGCTGTGATATAATCACTCATTTATCCCTCTGGTACATTCTTCATTCACTTGAATGGTGTAATAATCAATGTGTGTTGCTCACTTATTGGATTAGTACTATACATTTTCAAATCCACAACGGTTGGTTAAGCTTCGATCACATGTTTGTGTGTTTGTGCATGCACACGTGCTCATTCTTGTGCACGTATTAGTGACTTGCTTCCTAATGTGAGCGTGGCGTGCAAATGTGGGCGTGCACAAGTGCTGAGGGCCTCATGTGTGCTCGAGGGAGGAGAGACAGCCAGCGCGGCTTTAGCGCTGCAAGCAAAGAGAACTCCTTTGTGTTGATTGGGCATCAGTGACCTGAAACAAGACAAGTGAGCATACTCAGAAATGTGTGTCTATCATTTGGGGAGCGTCTTCAAAGCATTTTGTTAACAGGTATGTGCAACTATATGTTTTTGTATTCCTGATTTGCTTTTGTGAAACTTGTACATTACACCTCCATTACATTTCAATCAGCTTAATATTTACAATAACAGTAAACAGAGAGCAGCTTTACTTGGTGTTACTTTTGCCACAATGACTAAAGCATATCAAAGTAAGTGGCTGTAAAATGTGGAAAGAATGATGTCAGCAATCATTAGACAGAAACAGGACTAATTCCAATTAGGGATGAAGTTGGCGGCATTGATTTAACTACATTTGCATTTTGTCAAATTCCCTTAGGTCTTAAAGTACCTCAGGACAATGCTGACCCCAAAAAGGAGGGCAAGTTTATTTATAAAGCCTGTCGCGGATGTATTTTTAATGATGATCGTGATTTTACTGTTCTTTTGATAAAGCGAGCCCCCTTTGTAGATAATGAGCAAAACACAAGTCGGTTATGTAACAGGGTTTTAATCTGCAATCTCTTGCAACCTTACCCCTACCCAAAGAGAGTTGGAGAACCCCTAGTTAAATTCTGCCAGCCACTCCGAGCATCTTAGAAAATAAAATTAAACAGCATGTCATATTAGATATATAATGCCATTAGTTTGTTGAAGCAAATGTGAATAGGGGAAATATCTCATTAGGGCATGCCAGCGTTTACACTCAGGGTAGTCAGATTACAGTAGCATGCCACAATATGAATGAGGCGATTGTTCCTCTATTGTATTAATCAATTTAAGCTTGCTTCGTTTTCAGCAGGATTTTCAACAGAATGAGCAGGTGTGAGGGAAATTTAAGCCGAGACTTTCTTACCAGATTTTAAACCCTCACGACACACACCTTCTCACTGTGACAAAAGGCCCGCTTTTGTGCTCCATTTCACACAAAATACAGAACTCAGTAAATTAGTGACGTATTATGCTACCCATATGAAAACTTCATGAGAGTGAGTGTGTTGTACAACAGGGCTGGTAGAAGTGTACCCAAGTAAACAGTACCTGAAAACAAACAGTCATCTCTGGTTATTTTCTCTGTCTGGAATCTGTAGGTGCAGGTGCAGTATGCATAGGCTACATTGAAATAATGAGCCGAAGTTCGGTCTCATTCAGACACATTAACAAATGTGTGCCAACCATTCCATTCACCCTCCCACTCACACACCACGAGAAATGAGAAATGAATGAATGAGTCCACTCTAATAAGCCCTTTTGTTCTGCATGAGTAGGACAGTAAATAAGCTGTTTGAATTTAAATTTATACATATACATTTTTTTATGTTGAAATGTTAGTATTACTACAGTACAAAATTTAACCAATGACAGTACAGTTTGCAGCTGGTGAGTGGTTCCCCTAACCAGCCACTGTTGATTGTAAATATTCTGTCATAGCCCTCATGACTCACTGTTCTCATCCTGATTTACTCACACCAGGCCAGGTTGTTGTGCCATGATGCCGACATGCTCTGCCATTATTTTTACTACAGTGTCCGCCATTCGTTCGGCCATGTCATGCTGTTAGTCCTTATTAGTTCTACATTAGGGGGGAAATGCTACTATAACTATCTGAGTATCCATCCGAGTATCCGTCCATCTGTCCCAATTAATCTAGTCATCCCCAGTGCTGGGATCCACATTCCTCTTAATGATCACAGTTTTGGAGTCCAGCCATGTTGACTTGGCAAGACTTGGTGTGGATGGTGATGGGAGTTGCGGGGTGAACAGAATATGACAGAGGGATTTTGTGTGTATTTGTGTGTATAAAAGAGGGGCGGAGAGGGCAATACTAGTGATACAGGGCAAGTTTGAAATGGAAAAGAGAAAAAGATGTTAGAGGGGCTGGGCTCCCCTTTAGCCCGTTTACCCTGCGGACAATCACTATTGTTATTTCAGATTGTGAGTGTGTGTGTGTGTGTGTGTGTGAGTGTGTGTGTGGTGCTGAGCCATTCCCCAGCCTGTAAGCTGATTAAAGAAAGGTGCACTCAGCAGAAAACTTTATACGTTGCACAGTGGAGCAGAGTAGCTGTTACCTTACTGCCAAAGCTGAGCTCAAAGTTATAAACAGACTTCCAGTCGCACAACAACACAACACCGGCACTCAGCATCTGCCATTAAAAAGAAAGCCTCTAATCCCGCACAAGCTACCGTATGCAGTTCTTTCTTTTCTCAAATCCAGTGGCTGATGAATTAAAAGAAAATACAACATAAAGTGTGGTAAGGTGAGGGGCTACCACAAGCCTGTAAATGGGATACAGTTTAAGACGAGTGCACTTAGCAAATGCCAGTTGTCTGAGCAAGATGAAAAACAATTGTTTGCATTACTTTTGATTTGTTTTTAACATTTCCTTTGAAATGCGAGTTCCTTTCTATTAACTTTAGTATATGGAAGAAAATTGAAAACATAATACTTAGCATTTCAAAACGATTACACAGTAAATGTCACCGTAAACAGAGTACGATGATTCATTCTCTTGTTAATACTATAGCAAGTAATTTAATCTGCGCTGTAATAATGGGATGTGAAATGGGTGGCCGTGTTTGTTGTTGAACTGCGTTAATCACTCTGTTGTTCTCCTTGCCCCTCTGTGTTCCTCTGCTTTCACTCAGACTGACTGGCTGCTGGCCGAACATCCTGACTGCTCCAAACGGTTTTACATCAGCAGATTTGTCACCATGGCATCAGAGCCTGAGGCTTGGCAGGAAAAGGGTCCTGTCAACTCACTAGACGAGTGGGTCAATGAGTCCTGGGCGAGAGGTGAAGTGGGTGCAGTCGTGAGCCACGACTCCCCTCTGCAAGACAAAAAGGCACCGAGGGCAGAGCCTGAAGAGGACATTGACATCCTGGAGCCTGGACTTGAAGACGAAACTTTGGCAGAAAACCCAACACCATCAAGAACAAAAATAGCTGATGTTACTGAGTTCGAAAATAAGGAACCAACAAGAATTAGTGTTTGCACCCCCGGGGAGACAAAAGAGATTGTGACAGAATCAGAGCAAGGTGCCCAACCATCAGAAGCTCTACAGACTCGTAGGGAATCTGAGGAGTCTGTTGATCTATGTGAGGATGTTTTACCGCCTCCTCCTCCCATCAGAGCTTTATCAACAGAAGAATGCTTTGAGACAGAGGGGTTTTCCGGTCTAGAGGGGGAGGTGGCTGAGTGGATCAGTGATGCTGAGATAATGTCAGACGCAACAGAGGACCTCATGTCCCCCGACAGCCAGAATAGTCAAGATTGGCCACATGCGCCTCCTCTCACTGATCCATTAGATAGAGAGGATTCTACACCTGAGGAGATGACAGGAGATACTATGATGAAAGGGGAGAATGTCACGCAGATGAACTTCTTACCAGATGGTGACAGTGAACCTGAAAACAATATGTCAGGGGCTGCGGCTTCTGTAATACATTCAACTCATCATTCTCCCCATGACAGAAACAATTCGGATGATGAATATACTGTGTCCTCCCCTCCGTTCGCTGATGAAAGTGAAGAAGAAGAGGAAGTGAGTAGTGACATTATGTCTTGTCAGCAGCAATGTTCTACACTGGATATCAGGAGTGAGCCTCTCCAGCCCTCATGTTCAGTTTGCATCGAACAAACCTCACATCCGCCTTCAGTTCCCTCGGTCAAACAGAGGGAGGAGCTGTTGACCCAGAGTCAATGTGAACTCGCCCCCAGGGGAGCAAACCAGGAAGCCACGCGACAGGTGCTCGGCCAGGGCTCTCCACCTTTGTCGACCGTTGCCATGGAGCCGTCCGATCGGGGCGGGGCGGCTTCTCAGGACTCCGGCTGTGTTGTAGCTGTGAGAGAAAGGCACAGCCGGGAGGGGGGAAGGACAGAGGGAGAACGCGAGCAAACAGGTGGGGAGGAAGGGCATATAGAGGGTGGACTTGAAAGGAACAAGGCAGTTGAGCGGCAACAAGGCGGTGGACTGTTAAGAATTTCAAAAACGGTCCAAACACAAGAGCTTAAGACAGAGAGATACAGATTTGTGTCTTCTAAACACACCAGGATGGAGAGTGACTCGTATGATGACAGCCAGAGTGACAGTGGAGTTTCAGCGGACTTCTCCCCATGCAGCACTTTAGAGGGCAACACTACCGTCTCTACGGGCGCTCCAGCAGCGGCACTCAAAGAGACTCCCATTGAGAGGGAAATCCGACGAGCTATTGAGCGTGAACACAGCCTGAGAAGGTCCAGAGGGCTGCCAAATCCACCCACCACACCAGAGTATGTAGAGCTCCCTCTGCGGAAAACCGTTCTCTGCCAGTCGTTAACTGCTAATCCTGAAAGATGTCAAAGCAAAGACAGGCAGTTTGCAGGCAAGAAGATGCAGCATGAGATCCACGAGGAGGTTCGGAGGGAACAAGATCTGGTCAAGCTTGGGAAAGTTCCGGGCATCTATGACAAAGGCACAGTACGTCAACTTAAAGAGAAGAAGCAGCTTTTTGAGGCCTTTCAGACACCCGATGACTTCATTTTGACTGTGTCGACAAGGAGTAAGGTGACGTCCTGGTCTTCTGCCAGTGACATTTCAACCCCAGAGAACCAGGAGGACATCTCATCAACCGTAGAAGGCTCCAGTGTTGGGAGGAGTCTTATACAGAGCCCAAATTCAGCGAAAGGAGGGAGTTCCACTACTCTGACTCCCCGAGGACCAGGCTTCTCTGAGGGAAGAGGCTGTCAGGTCATCATCCTGGAGAATAACCTGGGTGTCCCAGATCAGAGGCTCTACCCCACCAAACCAGAGGCCAAGCCTGTCACTGCACCTGACTCTGGACGTCCAAACATCGCATCATCAAGGACAGGAGGACATGGATGGATTAAGGGTAGAGAGCAGGAACAGGAGGAACAAGAGGCAGAGGTTGCACCGAAGGAGAACCCCTTTTTCAAGCTGCGCTCCTCAACCAATGTAGTTAAAGTAGAACAGGACATCCGGGAGGCTCAGGAGAGGGAGAAGGAGCTTCACAAGCAAAGGATTAGTCTGTACGGGGGCACGGAGGGTTCAAAAGGAGGGGGGGTGGGAGGAGGGGGAGGAGGAGGGAGGCCAGCCAGCAGAGAAGGAAAGAGTCCAGTGTTGTCCTCTGCTTCTCTGAATGGACTGGCTGTTCCTGATTCCCCTGGTTCATCTTCCAGGGGGGTAACTGGACCCCCAGCAGGTAAGTTTATAGCACTGAGTGTTGGTCTAGGAATAAAAGTGTGTGAGGAGGGTGTAATTGACTGTGCTTGCACCCACAAGCACACACAGACAATGTGTTTGTGTGTGCTTGCTTGTGTCTGAGCCTGTGTGTAATTCTTATATCTGTGGTGAGATGATGAAAACCCCCTGAAACAGCGCAGTGAGCACATTATTTCATTTTTCTCATGGTCAGTGGAAAACCACAATCAGCTTTCGAAACCAGTGTTATTGGTTATGAGCAATAATTTTGCACCGGAGACCATAAGCTGGTTGACAAGAAAATAAAATTCTGTAACTCCACAATAAATAAAGTGCCTCATCTGTCATTTTAATTGCAAAGTTGAGATGAGGAACAGTCGTATCTCGACACTTTATTGTGTCAGCAAGGGAGCGTGATGGAAGATTCCGATATCCATCGGAGGTCTGAATCCAGCGTTCAAAAAGTGCATACAACGTGTTTTTAGTTCTTGTGGTGAGACTCATAGAAACTATTGACAATAAGAGCAAATGTGAAATACACGGCTGCTGAGAGGAGATGTATCTGTCATTCCAATTTTGCTGCAATGGTGCACATGTACTGTAGAGCAGTGACTCACATGTACCTCACTTACAAGGGGAATATGGAAAGATTGTGGAGTTTCTCAATTAATGAAGATATAGATGTGTGTGTAGTAAATTACAATTCTGATTCAACAAAGACATTTCTATGTTCAGCTGAACATAGTTTCCATTTGGGTAGTGTGTGAGAGTAAGTGTAGCAAGTTACCAGCGAGCATGTAATAGTTAGCCGAAAAACACTTGAAATAGCAATGGAGTAATGGAGTAAGTAGCCTACTAGTAGCCTTATGGATTCTTTTTGAAGTAGACTAATTAAAAAAGGGATAACCAGTTAAAATCATTAGATAAATGTGAGAGATAAACAGTTTAATAGCCAGTTAGAGTAAAGCATGAACTGTTGAAATCGACTACGTAAGTGTTGGTAAACAGTTGAAATAGCTACATGGAACTGCTAAAATGAAAGTAGGCCTTTGGATATTGAGTGAAATAGCTTAAAGTAGGCTATGTTTTGGAAAAGACAGACCTAGCTATAAGTAATGGATAATCAATTCAAATGGTTAACTAAAAATATGGGATAAACAGTTAGCTAAAATTAGGCTAATAGGTAAATGGTTGAAATAGCTGTAAGTAAAGCTTATATTTTAAAAAAGATAGCTTAAATTAGCCTAATGGATAAACAGTCAAAATAGTTAGCCAAGAGGGACAAACATTCAAAAAAGCAAAAGCATAGTGGCGTAAGTAGCCTACTAGTAGCCTTATGGATTCTTGAAGGCTAATTAAAAGTAATCAATAAACAGCTAACAGCTGAACAAGTTAAGTAGCTAAGTAGTTTGCTGGAAATTATGCTTTGATGAATGAATGGTTGAACTGGCTTGCTGAAAGTGTTGGATAACTAGTGGCTAAACCTGTTCGATAGAGTGAAAAAATAAGAAAATAAGAAAAGCATTGATTATCAGCTGCAGCTAAAACAATGAATACATATCTTCCAAGTGAAGGCTAGGCTAGCACAAATGCAAAATCACAGTCCTAAAATTACATGGAATGAAGCAACATCAGCTTTTGTATAACCTTCTCAAATAGCAACCAGTTTCTCAATTTAAATTGTACATTTTGGACATGATTTGGTGGTGTCAATAAAGTTTTTTGAATACTTTAGTTGGGCAGTGTAGAGCGCATGTTTGTGTGTGTTTTGTTAGCAGGGAGGGTTGCCAGTGTGTTTTTGTGACATGAATGAATGAAAATGTGACCAACAACTGTGTGGCACACTGACCAGGGCGTGCCACTGCAGCACATGAATGACAATGACTGTTGGGAAATGATCAAGCAGTCATGTGTCACAGACTATGAGTCATAAAACTTTTTCATATCCTTTCATTTCTGGTGCCTACTTTCTTGTTTCTGTTTCATGTTCATGTTCATCAAGTACATTTCTTCTCCGTAATTCCCTCTGCAATTGCTGTCTGTCTCCAACCATTTCTCTCTGCTGCTTCACCGTGTTCACTTTTAACTTTATTCAAGGAGGCTTTATTGCTCACAGTGTGGAGCAAAAACAAAATGACAGATAGTTTTTTCTCATTTCTGTGCTGCTCTTGCTCATCCTGCCCTCAGCCACTATTTTGTTCCCTCTGTCTCTTGCAGCACGCCAGTCAGTTGGCAAGTTCGGCTTGTGGCCCCCGGCCCAAAATGAAGAGGAGAAGATTAACCGTCCAGAGGTGAGTCAGCGATCCCTGTCGTCCTATTGCAGTGAAGTTGAGCGATTACAGTTCCCTTCATACTAACTACTTGCTAAATTCGACCATGGGAAAAAAATACCAGGCCTTTTAATGACATTTATTAAGTGTTTTTTCCTCGGTAAATTAACACACTGACCCCACCCTCTTAGTATAGTACATGAAAATGTAAGCAAATCACCTTCCAGACTCTCCCTCGAAGGCAGCTAACAAGATATCAGGTTCCACAATCATAAAACTTCTTTAACTGAGAGTAGACATGAATTACAATGTTGCTTTGGGGGTTCAATTAGTGTCTCAGCAGCATGATTGTGAACGAATGTTTTAAAAATGCACCAGTTCGTAAACGGTCCAATGAAGGAAGGCTGCTGGGAGGATGTCAGCATCTCCTTTGCACCAAATGTGGGCCACAAACATCTGATAACAGACCGAACACACAGTAAGGAGCTTATCTTTACAGATAAGGGAAAAAGGCAAACAGCCCTGAGACAGAACGGGAGGGAAAGACTGTAGAGTGGGTGTTTGTGTGTGTGTGTGTGTGTGTGTGTGTGTGTGTGTGTGTGTGTGTGTGTGTGTGTGTGTGTGTGTGTGTGTGTGTGCATTCAATAGCGGAGAAAGAAAGAGGAAAGTCAATTCAGAATCCCACTGATTTCCGTTACCTGCCTTGTGGGTCTTGCATCTCTTTGAAACTGTGGTATCTCTGATTAGAGTGGAGTGTTGCTCCGTGGCTTTAGCTCCTTAATTCAGTTTGGCATTGACATGCCGGGTATCAGCTCCACGGCTCAGTTTGACGTTAGCATTAGTAACGTTTTGCTTCCTCTCCTCTTACTCCCTCGCGTTCTCTCTCTCTCTCTCTCTCTCTCTCTCTCTCTCTCTCTCTCTCTCTCTCTCTCTCTCTCTTCCCGTCTCTCTGCCGGTTGGTTATCTGCTCTCTGCACAGACCTGGTCCCTGATTACAATTAAGGAATAAACGGATGATCGCGGGAGAAATTGGCCTCAGTTGTTGACTTAGTCATACTGAACATGGACCCGGATCACAGCCGCATTAACCTCCCTCTGACTAACAGAGCTAATGATGCTCATCCAAAGAGATGTCCTTTGGAGGAAATTCATCCCACACTTTATCTTTTTCCTCCTTTCTCCTGTGATGACTTATTGGTCTCCTACTCTCGCACATCTGGTCTTTTTGCTTTTTTATCCTATTTTTCTTCTCCCTCTCTATTTATGTCATCCTGCTTCTTTTGCATTGCAGTCACCGCTTACTGCTGCTTATTCCCATCTTTTCGCCCAGGTCCTCCACAGTCCCCGGACCCCCAGACAGAAGACCCCTCTGGTACAGCGCTGGGAGTCGGGCCTGGTCAACGGACACAATGAGGAAGACGACTGAGGAGATGTCGAGGTTTCCAATTGAAGGACGGGGGGAAGAGGCTCACCCAGACCTATAGTTTTTGAAATGGAGGGCTGAAAGACTGTGTGATTAAAAAAAAAAAAAAGGAGGACGGTATGAGAAAAGTGGGAACAGACTAGAGGAGGGAGCGGTGACAAAGAGGAGGAAAGAGAGAATGTGAAGTGAGAACGAGGTCAGGGATTGAGGCTACAAAGGGGGTCAGGAGGATTGGGAGCGAGGAAAAGGATTGGTGGTGGACTAAAAAACCCTGAAGAGTCCATCAGGGAGGAGGAAAGAAAAGGAAGAGAAGGGCTACCTGTTAGTGGATAAGCACTTGGGGCTGGAAAACTCAGAGACTAATGAATGTAAAAAGGTAAACACTCGTAATAATGATACTAATACTGCACTGAAAAAAAATGTAAATTTAAGAAGAATGCCATGTCAGAGTTAATAATGACCTATTATTTGTTTTTAGATTTAGATTTGTACAGTATCTGATAGAAATACTATGTATAATCACCATTTTCATGCCTTTACTGACTTACTACACTGAGTCAAAGTTTATTACACCTACGCAATCAACTGCAATCCCGCACAATAGCCATGCAATAAATCCCACCCTTTCTTACAGCTCTGTCGGTTCACTTTTTATTGACACTGTCAACTGTGTGGTCATTTCAGAGGCCATGGTGCAGTTGCATTGACTGCGCTAAACTGAAACTTGTCTCTTATATTGACTCCATTTACATATATAGAGGGACATCAAGTTAGAAAACACCTCTCAGCATAGTGGACTCCAGTGCAGCACCAACACTCATTATAGCTAGTGTCACAAGGAGAATAAATCTCATTGTTACTTAAAGGATAAGTTCACCCAAAAATGAAAATGCAGTCATTATCTACTGACCCTCTTACCCATGAAGAGTTCACAGCACATTTCTGGAGCTTCACAGGGAAACAGAGTCACAGCATTCCCCTAAACAACTGAAGTACATGAACTGGCTCAATACAGCCTGTCCAGTGTAATCCAAGTCTTCACAATCTCTTAAATCCCAAATTGGTTTTAAAAGACATTAAGACCCCGTATGTGCTGGGTGCACACTTTTAGCTTGTCAGCTACAGTGAAGAATTCATGTTAAGCACTTAAAAAAATAATCTCTTCATCAACATGAGTTTGAGTAGATACTGATTGATTTTTTATTTTTTGGTGAACTTTAATCCTTTAATGCCAAAAGCACCGTTTTCAAAAGTGTTATAGGACACATTGAATATTTCTTACGTTGGCAAGTCACTTTTAAAAAATAATTCATCCACAGAGCTTGTAGAAAGGTGCAGAATAAAAGTTTCATGATTATGATTGTCAATTAATAATTGTCAGGTCCAAAATGATTGTTTTGTTTATCTCTGTGTAATAATTCTGACAGTCGGTTCCAGTTTCTGTGAGCCAATGGTATAACGCTGTTGGTATCACGTGGTATATGTGTTACGTTGAATGACCAAGAGTCTTGCTAGTTGCCGTGTTTGGAGGAAGTTAACATAAAAAAATGGCTGACTTCTGCAGTATACATACCGGCCTAAGGTTTGCTAGCTAGCATTCGCAAATGTTGCAAGTGCACCAAACTGGCAGCACCAATGATTGGAACAACAGCGGTGTTGTGACATGAATGCAATGGAAGTGGAGAGCTAGAATGGCACTTTTAGTTGCTGAATGCATACCCAGCATACGTTTTCAAATGAACTGGAGGTAACATCAGTATAATTAACATTCATTTGGAGAAGCTACAGCTAAGATAACAGTCTCATCCTGCATGGGTTAGGTTAGGGTCAGGGAAGGTTAACAGCTGCCTTCATTCTAAAATATCAAAACAAAAATTGCACAACATCAACAACATGTCATTTATATCATTTGCGGGGAAAAATGCTGAGCTAAAACTACCTTTAATCACTATTTCAGAGCTGAATGATGCTACATAATGCCCACTAAATCTTAAGTGATAGCTGCTCTATGGTTGAACATTGTTCTAATCTATTCCTTGCTTTTGGATCTGACTGAGTCAGACACAATATACAATTCTGTGAAGCAGTCAGTGTTTTTCCACAAACTCATGCGCGGATCCAGTCAGTCCACTTTCTCTTTGTCTCCATCAGTGCCTGACCTGTTAGCACAGTCACGATGTTTTTTCCTCCACATAAACGCCACATATCCCCCATCAATTATATGCTCTGTGCTCTGTCTTTATTTGGCTCCGTCAGACTCTGTGGTCAAAGAGAGATGTGTCACCATGGAAGCAACTCTGCGCTAGAAAGAAACAGCTTAAATGGCCGGGTGGACCTTTGTGTGTGTGTGTGTGTGTGTGTGTGTGTGTGTGTGTGTGTGTGTGTGCGTGAGAGAGATCAGCAGACCACGCTTTAGTGACCTCCCAATCTCCTGTGAATAATTTATCACCTCATTCTGACTGGACCAGCCCAGTGACATTGCCGGTACATTATTATGGTGGAGGTGCAGCAACTTAGGTGCTCAAAATTATTAATAAGCTCCATTCCTCATGAGGTACGTACCCTCATTTGGCCATATTGCCAGGCCTAATGGAGCTTTAGCAAAAGTCTTGGTGTCGCAGCAGGTGATGGTTTAGTCTTTCATTGTTTCTGTTTTGTCAAGAGTCGAAGATGAAGATAATTGTTTGTTTTTTTCAAACACAGCGACCCGGCCAAACAGCTCAAGAAATCCTGTACTGTCCAACTTATCTCTCTCTCTCTCTCTCTCTCTCTCTCTCTCTCTCTCTCTCTCTCTCTCTCTCTCTCTCTCTCTCTCTCCTATCTAATCTGGCTGCCTGATGTGCTGACCAACACAGAAGCCTGCACACCTGTTTATCACCTGCTCAGCTCCAAACTCATTTCCATGATATTTCATTATCACTTTCTTCCAATGTCCTGCTGGCACGGAGGCGTCGAGGCGGCATTGTGTGAGACAGACTGTGTTTGGAGGATTAGCAGCCAGTCTTGTAATGCCTCTTTGTCAAGAGGACAAAAGTATGAAAGGAAGTGAAGGAGACGTGTCTATGTGTACGTGTGCGCATTTGTGTCGTTCCTAGATTTACTGTAATATGTGGCTGATTTTTAAGTGCAGGAAATGTTTCTGTGTGTTTCCAGATGAACGTGTGTAACTGTGTGGGTGTTTGTGTGTGTGCGTGTGGAAAATCGTCTCTCCATTGCAGTGTCGAAGTGTAACTAAGTGTACTCATGCAAACACTGTAATTATGTATAATTCTAAGGTACTTAAGTACTGCCAATTTATACTATTTTTACTTCACTACATTTCGCAGAGAAATATCTGCAGCATTTATCTTTTTTCGTTGAAATGAAAGCTGAAATTAAACCCAAGTAAATATTGATGAATCAATAATGTGTCATCGAAAACCTTGCATTTGCATGTTCAGCAGACCTGCTCATGAAGGGACTCTAGAGGTAATAGTACTAGGATCCCAATTAAGTTCCATTAATTGACTTGCTTCATGCTCAAAGTGTCACCCACGGGGAAACAGCTTTGGACATCAGGTCCCAATTTGAGATAAAGAAACAACCCAACAGCAGATGGAGAAGTGAAAGTTGGCAGCATCAAAGTAACTGAGTGACTTTATCGTGGTATTGTTACTTCTACTTATGTAAAGGATCTGAATACTACCACTGCCTCTGTACATAGTCATAGAATATAGCCCTTTATGTATGTGCGACATCAATGCATGCAGTTACTATAGCATGTTTGATGCCACAGACACAGGCCTCCCCGTCTCCAGTTTAAATGTGTACTGTCAAAAGACAATAGTAGAGATCCAGAGATTATTCTTTTGATTTCCTCATACATGAGCCTTTTTGCAAATGGCAATGCTTGTTGTGGGTGTGCAGCTTTGATGTTCGGGACAAGGGGGAATAAAATGGCAGAGCTGAGTCACAGAGAATCAACATAAATCAGTGACAGCAGATTTTTATGCACTCTGTGTTTCATTGTATGAAGAGGAGCAGAGGACCAAACACTAGTGCACTGTGAATCCCCATCGGCACCGGTACATGCCTATTAATGTGGTGTTTTGTCAAATATTACCGGTATGTCCTTAAAAAAAATCTGGAAATCAGAATCATCATAAAACAAAACCAGACATCAAGAGAAATTATAAAACATGTAGTTAATTCCAGAAAATGTGGCATTTCTTGAGCTGTCCTAACAAAATACACTTTAAATATCTGGAAAAGAAAGGTAAGTAGACTCAGTGACAAACAGAATGATTCCCTAAGATGGAGGTAGTTGCGATATTCATAATCGCCTACCTCTGTGTGTAAGAGCCAGCAGTCATTTGGCCCGGCACACGTTCCAAACTGTCAATGATTACGGCTGGATGTACTGAGTCTGCCATTATTTAACCAGGTTTCACACTGATACTTTTAAGATACCAGTCAGTTTGAGTGCTTTTTCATGTTTAAATTAAACAGAATAAATTAGTGGATAAAACATAGATAAGGCGTGTTTAATCTGCCCCTATAGTGGATAAAACATGAAAAAGTGCCCTCTTGGATGTCCTTCCAGTGGGCAAAACATTGTGAAGTGTCATCTCTTCACCATAAATACATCACTACTTTCTCTGTACATAAGGTGCCCTTTTTATTTTTCGTCCCTGCCCCTCGAACATCCTGAGTCCGCCACTGTAAGAGCGCTTGGTTTATCTTAAAATTACTCTGGAGTCACTTGTTAAATGTGTAAAACCACATTGGCAACTGTCATGTAGGCTCTATGTTGTGTTGTGTTGTGTTGTGTTGTCTGAATGTTTTCGCACATACAGTCACATTTGCGGCGAAGAGAGCAAAACTGTCAAAAGCACTTGCACAACTTACATTTCATGCTTTGTATTTGCAAGAAAAATATTACACATTAACTTGGTTTTTGCCTTTGAAATAGGAGGTTGTCTCGTTTACATTACTGAAGGTTCCTGTAAAGCAGCTGACAGAGACAGGTAAGCTGATGTGCTAATGTGTCTGATGTGGTCAGACAGATGGACAAACCACCTACGTTTCTCTTTGTGATAATCTAGTGAAGACGATGACAAGCTTCCCAACCTAAATCCTCACTTTAGTCCTGATTTAGTAAATCATTCGAGCACATTGCATCAGATTAAATTATGAACCCAACTAGTCTGATAAAATGTTCAGGGTGTGGATGAAATGCCAACAACTCCTACAGTCTTAGACTTCATGTCCTACTCCTTTAGCATATGGACACAGCATGGGGTGCAGTGAAAAAGGGCAATAAGAGTACAATTAATTTTGAGATTTTGTCATTTATTAATAGACCTGACTCATACGCACACACAGAGAATCACAGGGTGAGGCTGCCACAAGCCGGTGTGCCACTTCAACTCATCGGCATGTTGAACCTCTTATCATTATTCTGCCTCGTAGTCAAACAGTTTTGCCAAATGCCATTATCTGGAGCTGAATATCTCCACTGTGTGTGCATGTGCTTGCGTGTGACCGCACAGGAAGAGCAAGCTATGACTCAGACATGAATATGAGCTGGACATCATGCAGGCTTTGCAAACCCTTGAGTTCATCTACGTCTGCCCTCGCTTCTCATCTTGTTTTTGTCTGTGCATATGAAAAAGAAAGGAATAAATATCTTCCCTGTGTGCTACAGAGAGAGGCCTGTGTGCTGCTGCACAGGCCAGTAAAATGTAACAAAGCTCAGTGCTACCACAGAATTGGCCTCTGCTGCTTCCTGAAGTACAATGACAGTCCTCTGCTGAGTTATTGTCCATCATAAAAACCACATAAACAGGTGTGAGGTGCATCTCCCTCCTGAGTCCATTTACCTTTTGACTTTCACACAGTATTCAAGTCTCAGCCCATTCACTTCAACTGTAGAAAGAAAATGTAGATAAGAGGGTCCTTGAGGTTGGTGCTTTTCCCATGATCACGTGATGAAAGGTCGCCTGGACCTGTCGATGGCTGTTGTCTCATTGTGGTCACACTCGGATTGCTTGACTTCATGCACGTCACAGTCACTTTGTTCCAGCGAGCACAGGACCTGCTTTGTATGCTGCACTGTAGGTGTGTTTTTTGGCATTCAAATGATATCGAAAGGCTGCCCTCTGCAGAATATTTAGCAGAACTGCAGCAGGAAAATTTCAGGAAGTGGTGTTTGCTGTCTTTCCCCTCAAATCACTACATGCTGTATCAATACAGGTATGGCAGAACATGTGAATGTGAGATGCGCTATCATGTCCTGGCTCCAGATTATAGTATTTTATGTATATATATATATATATATATATATATATATATATATATATATATATATATATATATATATATATATATATACTGTATATATTTTACCTTTATTTTACCAGGAATAGTCCCTTTGAGATTAAGATAAAGGCTGCATTTGAATGGGCATCTGAGCTAGGGCGACCAGAACTAGGGAAGTAGTAGTAAAAAAACTTATGTAAAAAAAAAAAAAAAAGACTCTGGTAGAAGTCGGAGTACTGAGTCCACTTCTTTACCCAAGTAAAAGTAAGAAAGTACAGGCTCAGGAGCCTCATCCCCAGGATGTCAGATACTGACATATTGGGTTGGTAAAATGTCCTGAGCAGCAAGAAGTTGAGAAATAAGAAAATCCAGGCAGATGGCTGCATGGTCAGATATGAGACATTTACATAATCGCTAATTCACCTGAAACGCATTAAAACCAAAGTGGCAAGCCTGTTTTAAAAATGTAAGGAGTACAAAGTACGGATGTTCTTGTTAATATGTAGCAGCGTAAAAGTAAAAAATTGTCAGAAAAATAAATACTCATAACAAAGTATTTGTTCCCACTATAAGATGGTCACTGGTGTATTTACTAAATCACTATTTTAATCCCCTCATTTTGATTTGGGTAATTTGTTTGAATATGTGCGTTTATGTGTGTTGGTAGGTCACCGTAACGTGTAACACATATGTTAAATGAATAAGTTGTGCGTTATATGTGTGTATATGTTGTCTATGTGTTTCTCTTTTTTCCTTGTAAAAAACTGTGCAAACTGGTTTGATACACTGAGTTCTATATAAATAAACTTTATTATTCAGGAAGAAAAAGTCTGTAGAGGAAGTTAAAACTAAATGTGATGATGCTGCTCTTTGGTAGGAAACACTGGAGCTAAAAAAAAAAAAAACAGAAAGAGAAAAATCTAAGGCGATCCTCATGTTTTAATTAGACTTCTGTCTAAAGGTTTTTTAACCAGAGGACTGCCTTGGATTTTTCTTTTGTTTTTCATATTGTTATTATCACTACAATGTTCGATGTAATTTCAAAGCTCCAGACAGATTTAAAGACTGTGCAGAGTGGTTTTACATCACGTCACAAAGGTGCTGGAATGTGCTGCAAATCTGTAAATAGCGCAACAAAATTATTTCTAATATCAGTTTAAAACAGTTTGATAGGAAAATAATTTGACGAACCACAAAGTCCATTTGGTAGCTGATGATCCTGCAATAGAATCTACTAAAAAGGACCTTCTGGTGAGATTGTTTTGTCATCTGCTTTTCTCCAAGGTCTTAACAATAATAATAATAATGATAAAGTATATATTTATATTCACTGGCTCACTAACATGGAAAAACAAACAAACTGTGTCCTGTCAAATTGTACAATTCTACTGCTACACATGAAATAGGAACTGAGGAAATAGCTCTTCCTGTCCTGCTGTGTAACCTCAAACTGATGCTACGCTGATCAACTGGAATAAAAAGTATAAACACAGAGAGACAGAGAGAGAGAGACAGAGAGAGAGAGAGAAAACAAACATTTCTAATGGATCGGATGGATCGGGGTTGTGAAAGTGGACAGTGAGTTCCATAAAGGGGATCTGGAGGCTGTCTCTGTAGTTGTATCTCCGCTGGCCCATTCCTGTATGTAAACACACATAAACACACATTAACACACATAAACACACAGGTACAAACTGATAAAGATCAGATCTCAGATCTCAGTCCTTTACGTCCCCTTGTTGCCTGTTACTTTACCAATCCTTGATTTAATAAGAACCCTTTCAGTGGCCGAGCATTTCCCATCAATCTCCACTTCTCTGTTTGAGTTGTGCTGTATGAGCTCTGCTTTTAAAATGACTAACCTCAACCATGTCATATTAACATCATAACCTGTTCGAGTGTATGTGTGTGTACTTTTACATGTATTGTCGAGTAATTTCATTTCTCGTGTTGTTTTCTTATTGACTTGTGATGAGAAGATGAAGTATACTGTCATGTGGCGTAATTCATATCGCTCTTGGTGAGAGAGTATTTCATAATCTCGTATGACTTTCATCACAATCGATACATCCTCATTTTCTGACATTCCTGGAACAATAGTGTGGTCTCCAGCATGATTGAACCGAAGATGAAAGACTGCTTTGAGGTGAACGCTTTCCTCAGTGGGTTTCCTCCTCTTCTCACCTTACCTGTTTATTCCTCTTTGCCCTCCTTGTCAACATCCCTCTTTAGACAATTATGTTTGTGCTGCACTTTAAATATCATTGCAATTCTGCAGTGATGGAACATAACTAAGCACATTTTTGAGGTACAACTTTACTGAGTATAAGTAGCAGTATTACCCTTTTCTGCAACTGTTTACTTCCACTCCTCTACAAATTGCAGAGAAAATGTTATAATCGTACTCCTCTGCATCAATTTCATTACTTTATTTACTAGTTTCTTTGCAGATTTCATGCTGCATCAGAGCAAAAGTTGTGCATTTTTTTTGTGCTTCTTATTATCACGTCTTGCGTAGGTTATCGTCCATGTAAAAGGTCTTGAAAGTTTAAACACCCAAAGTCTGTACCAAAGGGAGCTCTTCTCTTCCACAAAAGACACTGCCTTGATGGACCTGAAACAACTCATCAGCAGTCCCGCCTTTAATGCCATGACTTCTTAGCATCGCACTACATTGCCATGTCAGACATTCGCATACTTCATGCCTATATTCACTGTAGAATTGAAGCTAACTGGAGGCTGAAAAAGGGACAAATCCGACCAGAGACACATAGAGGGGTGCAGGCTTAGGCATCCATGAGCTGACCAATCAGAGGAAACTGGGTATTCAGGAGGCGGTCCTTAAAGAGACAGGAACTAATACAGAGCGTTTCAGACAGAGATGGAGACTCCAAGTAGATTCAAACCAATAGTTTCCATCAACTACATGAAGGCTTTACTCTACCACCCCTAGCACCCAGACTCCTGAGATCCTGTCCAATCTCTACATACTCTTAATGAAAATGCTTCTTATCAACGGAGTTGAATCAACAAAGTACAGGAATAGAACAGAATAAAAAGGACACAGCTAAGACTTGGACACATCAGATGATATTCAGTTCCTGGGTGCTCTCATGACAGCTGGTTAGTCTTGCCATCAGCTGGATACACCAGCGCTCTGTCCACTGAGATGTTTGTTCGGTAACACAGAGGGAAGGAGAGAGCCTGAAGTCTAATTAGTGCCCTTCATCAGGCACGTTAATGAAAGTGATTACAACTAATGAGAGGTGGATCCAAACCCTGCACAAGTGCTAATAAGGAAGATGTGTGGGTTCACAGTGTGCTCTGTGATTGTCAGCGAGTGTGTGCATGTGTTCATCTGTGTGCATTCACGTATGTGTGTTCGAGTGTGTTTACAGCAAAGGGATCAGGGAAGTCAACAGTTGTTTGTCATTGTGAATCCACAGGAGAAACATCGAGGCCCCAGAAATACCAGAAATACCAGAGGAAAGAGAAGGAAGAAGAGAAGAGGAGACTAATGTCAGAAGACTGCACATGATCGGCCTTAAGCAACGGATTTCCGTGTCAAAATGAAGGCTAATGCTATTGCGAGGTATAACACGCTAAGAGGATAAGTCTGGTGATATCCTATTTTTCTGATTGTCTCCAAATCCCAAAAGACCAAAACCAGCAATGAATTGATCCAACTGGCAGGTATTGTGTGTCCAGAGCCTGATTCCTTCATTAGGGTGAACAAGGACAATGCAGTTAATTTAATACAAACCACCCCGCTCCTGTAAATGCAATATAATAAACTGTATAGACGTGGGTGACGATAAAGTCTCTCTCATCTCTTAATCCAGAGCTCAAAAGTCTTCAACAACTGTGCCACTTACTCCTAATTTGACTTTCACTTACACTCCTGTGTTCAGGTGTTTGCGGTAACAACAAAGGGTTAGGGTTATGTAATTCTTTACCTTAAAATGACAAGTGCAAAGTCATTGTGGTGATACAGTGTCTTGTAACAGGGTGAATGGTGTCTCCGTCTCTACCACTTGCTTTTGCCCTATGTAACTTCAGTGAGAGTGTAGGATCACAGCGTTACATATATGTTTACTTCAACATACATGATGATGTCATGAGTTTTGTTTGTAGTCAGCACCTATATTATGTCTGACAAATTGTTACAGACCTGAGATTGTTATTTAAGACAGTGGTGTTGCACTCAGAAACTGTGGGGTGCACCATATCGCACAAAATGCCAATTTCTACATAATGTTGCTTTAAAGATGGAACAGGTAACCTATTTTACAGATTTATGCCTTCCGTAAGAACCAATGGGGTTGAGTTTGATGGCCAGTCACCAGAAGAAAATGTTGGGATTTTATCATTTCTGCAAACCATAGATATGTTCACGTTTGTACGAGTCTTATGTATCATGTCAACATTTTTACAATATTTTGCATTTCTACATGTGTGAGCGCCAAACAATTGGATATATTAAGATGTTGGGACATTTCCTAGACATGTTTGCTGCAACCCAGTAACAGATTTTTTATTCACCCTTACCAAGTTTACTTTGTGTCTGAACCTGACTAAACCATAAGCACAGCCTTGTCCAGACATAACAATTCAAACTGAACCAAAAACAAAACCTCAGCCAGCCTTTAGCTGGGAAAGGACGCCATGGTTAACTTATTCAGTATTGGTGAATCATCCACATTTTTTTTGTTAGCAATTGCAGATTCATGTATTGATAAATATTTACCTGAGGGTTGAAGCTTGTACGCCTGAGTGTAAGGTCTGCAAAACAAAACGACAAAGCACGTATGCGGTTGGTATCAGTGTATCTCTTAACTTGGATACACTGCAGTGCTTTTGAAATAATCCCAAAGAAAATAAATGACACTGACTGAATAGACAATTAACTAGCAATAAATATTATTGTAAACTCACCAACAACATGGTCCTTGGCGTGGACTTGGGTCCAGAACTTTGCATCCTGTCTAAAACAGTTCAGCACAGCAACATTTAATTCCAAAACATAAATGTGGCTATGCAGTAATGTATTTTATGTGCAAAATGATGTGAAAATTAACTTTATAACTGCAGCATCAGAGCTTTCAGGTTGTGGCAGTGGGATTCATTCAAAGCCCATCTTCTGTTTCACTGCTGGCTATAAGACATTTTAAAACTACAAATCATATTCAAGCAAAGTCTGAGCTGTTATAAACAGTCATTATTTTGCCAACTTGAGGAAAATCAGCAGTTAAAGCTGCCTCTAAATGTTGCTCATGTCTCGCAGCTTTCTCAGTAAATCTCACTCACTGACCACCAGATGATTCTGCAGATACAAACACAGTGATCCTTCACTTACTATCTAAAGACTAATAAGCACTCAAAAGACAATACCTTTTCTTCTTCTCCTCAGCTGCTGCTTTAACTTTTAAAGAAGGGTGACAAGAGAAGAAAGAGAGGAAATGAAACATTTCTCAATGGAAGATAATCCTGACAGTGTGTCAGTGAGGAAGTAGAGATTCATACGAAATACCTTTTCTGCGTGCAACCACAGCCACAAGTGCCACCGAAAAGAGGAACAACACCACAGCGGAGAAAGAGCCCAGAACGAGAGGCCAGTCAACACCAGACACATCTACAGACATCACACACAGATGCAAAAGAGAGATAATATTTACATAATATTGTTTTTATTTCGAATGCACAAGTATGATTCGGGGAGCTATTTTAGTTGTTCAGTGATTGATTTCCTTACAGCTCAGACAGCTTACCAGAACGTATGCCATTTTTTTTTAGTCTTTCACTTCCTCCCACTCATTATTCACACTAATTCAAATATCACATGAAATAATGATGTGTAATTGTCAACTACCTTGTGATGGTGGAGGGGGAATTCCTGGAAGTTGAGAAAAGAGGAAAACAGTCACATTCCTTGTTAGATTACCTAAACATACACACACAAACAGAACAACTTTAAATCTGCACCTCTGGTTACAGCCAAAGGGAGGCTGAGCTCAGAGCTGCTCCATTTATTTCCCAGGTGGACACTGTACTGACACCGGTACAAAGCCATCGGAGTGTCCTGGACTGGTACTGGGAAGGTGGCCTGATGGTTGATCAAGGTGGCAGGGTGAGTGGCCACAGGAAATTCATTATCGGCTTGGTAGAGGGAGAAGACAGCACGGGGGTAGGCAGGAGACCCTGTGCACAGCAAATGCCACACGTCTGTCTGCTGCTGGAGAACGAGGGTGGGCACTGGCAACACCACATCTGGCGAGGAAAGAGGAAAGAGAGTGAAATGCGCAGCCATGTGTATCAATTAATCATTTAAGTAATCTCTAAGCAAAAGAACAATCACTAGTTCTAACTTCTCACAATCTATTCTAGTTTATTTTTGTCTTACATGCGCATAAACTGAGTATTTCGACCTATTTTCTGACGTTTAAACCAAATTATCACATATAAAGACAATATTCAAGACAAAAAAAACATTCCAAAGCAATAAAATATCTGTAATATTTTGAGAAATGCAAAGAAAAACCAGAAAGAAACGGCTGAGTGTAAAGATGTATAAACGCTTAAATAAATGGCGTAGCGGGGTTAACCTTAAGAAGGACATCGTGCGAAGAGTTTGTGGGCCGTCGCTGCAACCCAATCTACAGAAAAGATGTTAGCATAGTACATTTCGATTTTATGTTGTGACATAATTGTGTTAAGACCTTGTTAGGTTTAGGCGGAGGTGTCAATGACCTGCACTGCTGTGCGACCCACAACCGAGGAGTTTTAAAACCAGGAAACAGCTGATCACAGCAGTCAGTCCATCATTTCATCCGTGGACATTAAGGTAAACAACTGGACAGCTGCTGAGATCCAAGAGATGCTAGCGTCTCCTCGGTCTCTGCAGCTGTTTTGTTGTGTTAGCTTGTTGTTGTGTCAGCAAGCAAGAACGGTCGCTACTTTCAAATTAAAAGCCCCCCGCTAAGAACCCAGTTCTAAACTCCAGTGGGGTGCAATGTAAAGCTCTTATTTTGAAGACAAATTCTATGTCACTGTTCGCAGCTCAACTTTGAGCTTCACGTCACATCACATGTTTATGCCTACCTCAGAGGCGGCTTTTGGAAAAGGAGGAATATTACACCTCGGTTTTGGAAAGACAGGCCGGCACATTGCCGTCCTTACCTTGGAGCAAATGTGCCGCCTTTTCTATCTAAAAAGGGCTATTCACAACTCTGGGTAGGGGCTCTCAGTGCGACATACTCACCTGTAACAGTGATCTGAATCATGTTGCTGACAGTTGAATTAACCAGTCCTCTCCTTTTGGTGATCTGGTAGAGGCAGGTGTACTGGCCTTCCTCTCCTCCCCTCACTGGCCCAACAGTGAAGACTCCCGGCTGGGGTTCACGGTTCGGCTGTGAGATAATGGATGTCGTCCCTGATCCCTCGGCCATCCTCAGCAAAAGGAAGGCCTCTGGTTTGTTTTTAGAGGTAGACTGGGATTGAGGCCGGGAAGGAAGGGTGGGGACCGAGCAGCTGAAGGAGAGCATGTCCCCATGCTTTACCACACCAGTCGAGGGCTGAACAGACAAGACCGGAGGAGGGAAAGTGTGTGTGGAGCGAGTAGGGCCAGGATCTGGAGAAGTACAGGAAGGAAGAGGAAAATTAGATAATTACTTCTATAATTCTGTGATATCATTACTTTAACGAATTGCATTCAAAGGCACAACTTATTTTATTATGCCTCTCAGCCTACGCTTTCCCGGGAGATTAAGTTCCCAGTGACAGACAGAACTGCATTGCGAAAAAAGGATCAACAGGGAACCAATCTAAATGCCATTATATTGTGTAATCATGATTTACTTTAAAATGGAATTGTTTTTGCGCATTTAAACTTGGAAATACATTTAGTTAGAGACCTTATATATGATACATAATTATAATATGTGCAGGTGGAAAAATTGACAGATTGTTACAGACACCAGAAAACACAAATAGAAAACTTAAAAGAAAAAAATTGACATATAAAGATAGTAAAAAATAGTAAAAGCCAGATATTTAAAAAAAAAGGAAAAAAAAGGAAACTTTCAGAGTAGAATCAGCAGTTAACATTTTAAAACAAATGAACTGACTGAAACACAAACAGCTGGAGGTGAAACAAGATCAAATTTGAGATTATAATTCATTTCTAAGATATTGCTACCAAACTTGATTCATCACAGTTGCTAGCCTAACTTCCCATACTAACCGTCAACAACTGGAAGCCAATACACATTGTGTTTGATGTCGTTTTCTGTGTGGGTGTGTGGGTGTGTGGTTTCTATATGAAGGGCAGGATGTAACACCACTGCACACACCAACAGAGCGGAGGACAATAAGAAACCACTGAGAGCACCTGCATGCAGCCGTGTGTTTTGGGGGTTGGAGAGGAGCGGATGGGAGTGTTTATTGTTTTATACCACATGTTGAATCTGGACTGGTTGCAGATTGAACAGATAAACCCACAAACGGTTATACGTTTATACCACATCTCTTCCCGGATTTGATCCGTATGAGATCAATGTCTTACTTTCTTTTAAATGTATAATGGTTTGTGTGATGTTTTCTTTTTAATTTTAGATTTTTTAAATGCATGTAATACCTTTTTGATGCTCCAGCTCCAAATAGGGACTGACGGCACTGTAACGATCCTCCTGGTTCTTATACTGACAGCAGTAGAGTTCACGCTGGACTGAGACCTCTGCGTTCACCCTCACAGTGAACTGGAACTCCCCAGCACCAGACTCCAGCTCCTGAGAGTTCACCTCAATGAATGAAGAGAAATATGGAGAATAAATACAATCACAGGATGCGAAACACGACAGAAAACAAAAACATGTCCTCAAGAGGTTAAAGTACCATGTCTCTGTACCGGTACAATCTGTACAGAACCCCATGGTGGCCCTCTGGTGCCCGGCACACCAGAACCACTGAGTCCCCTGACCTCAAATAGATGTTAAGTTCAGGTGCCGGAGGGGGAGGGGGAGAGGAAGTGGAAGCTGATAGTCTTCCTAGATGAGAGAGAGAAAGGTATAACATAGGCCTCATACTTGAGTTTCCCAAAAAACGTTTGAGCTGGAGCAACAGCGCAGCTGAAGCAGTTGTTATTGCTACATGTGGTGACGCTCAATTTGTACCAAGCTGGTGATTGCAGCTGATGACAAAAATCAAAAAGGAACATGAAACTCGAAATAGAGATGTTGCCTGTAACTTAAATATTTAGTACATTTACCACTGCCAGAAACATTTCCGTTAATGGTTGCATGTTTATTGCCACCGCTGTTTATATCTTCTTAATGCCAAAAACATCAAGAAATACATTTTTGTAGTTGAAACTATATTATTATAATATAATTTTTTTTTTTAGCTCTGAGACAACACAAAAAAGTAAAATATGTTTAGGAACAGCTCTAGTATGATACTCACCGCAAAGTTGTAGGGAATAAAAAAGCAGAGTGTATATCCAAAGAGATTGTCCACCACTTACAACCTGCATCTTCGACACAAGAAGAAGACTGAATGGTAGGAGTAAGAACGCTCTCTCTTTCTCTATCCCTCCTTCTCTCCACCCCCCACCCCTCTCTGTTTTTTTAATATGTATGACATCCTCTTGAAGACAGAACGATGGGGGAAGTGGAACCTGTAAACACATTTCCTTTTTTGGAGTCCACGGGTCACGCAACATGTTATGATGAGAATAAATAGCTGCAGGCCTGCGTCTCATGAGCCCACAATTAAAAAATGTTACTGTGTCAAAAAATTAATCGAGACATGGAAAACTAAAAGATGGAAAAAGCAGAATGTTCCTTGAACAGTCTTCTGGTGCTGTCAGGATGTGATAGATGTGCTTGGTAATAAGCTACTTTAAAGATCTCTTGAAACAAATCCACTGTCATCTCTATTGAATTAAAGTTGTGCTGAAATTCAACACTGGTGACAAAGATGTTACTGAAGCATTGGTTTCATTTTCTGTGATACAATATGTAAGTCTGACACTGAGTTTTTTGTGCTCTAATTGTTGTGAGTCAAGTTTTAGACGAAGATGTTTTGATTCTACTTAGATTATTTAACTGCCGATATAGGCAACTGACAATTAACCTGCAATTTGCTTCTGCTTATTATTTTGGATTAAAAAGCAAAGTAATGGCTGTAAAAAAAAGGTGACACCATTCACATATGGATTACCCATAAACCTCGTTTTTACTATATAATTCTTCCTGTCATCACGCTGGATTTTATGAAAATAATGAACGATGGATGAAGGCTCAAAGGAAGCGAGTCTGACATTGCACCTCCGAAACAGGAAGTGGCATTGTTTTCCCTGCTCGCTACCCCCAGGTAACGTTGAAAGTGTGTTACCCGGATGATTTCTGTCCCCCCTTGTAACTGGGACCTAAGATGGTTCAAAACAAGGTTTCTTTCTGTCAGTAAGTAGCCAAACCTGCCTACTTATAAATACAACTGCGTGTTTTACTGAGATTGTGAGAGATCAAATTGGGATTCTTACAGTTGGTTGCCTTGGATAATAGCCAGGCCGTTAGTGGTAGCCATGTTGCTAACACTGTCTTTGCGACAACAGTAATACCGCAGGGAAGCAATAGGAGGGGAGAATTTCAAAATGTGTCAGTTTCCGCTTCAAAGAAATTGTTTATTTTTGTTTCTTCATTGATCAAATCAAACTTTAGTTGTCATTGTCCTCTTTATCACCTCTGCCAAGGAAGTTGTGTTTTCACTTGTGTCCATGTGTTGGTTGGTTGGTTGGTTGGTTTGTCAGCAGAATTACCCAAAAAACCAATGAATGGATTTCCACGAAACATGGATAGAGGATGGGTCTTGGGCCAGAATGAATCCAAAGAAACTTCTAATAAAATCGATTATTCTTCCTCAAGAAAATGGTAATTTCGATTCCATCATAGTTGTTGTTGACTTAGCGGTTGGCTGTACCAGATCTGGTGAGATTGATTATTGTTCAAATTTAAGGTAATACAGGGCTATGTAGCAAGATTAGACTTGCTTGATTTCAAGGTGACTCTGCCCTTGGTGGGGGTATGCATTCTATCAAGTTCCATTCTATTATTCTTTCTGAATATTCTGATAACCCCTAATTGCTGATTGTTGTAATTCAGGGAATTGTTGTTTTCTTATTTGTGGAACTGGCAAGCAACCTCCCATGGAATGTTTTTAATGCCCTGTTATGTCTTTTTTTTAATTCTCAAATGGCCTGAAGATAAATGTATTAGCCTGCATATTAGTCTGCTCTATGGTGTGGAGAAAATTCCTGCAGATGACTGAGAAAGAAAAGAGAAATTGGATAACAGTGACCAAGAATTAGGTCATTGATAGACGGAACAAGATGTTTATAAACTGCATCAACAACTCCGAAGTTGAGTCTCTGTGAAGCAGAAGTATTTTCGATCTCGAGCTCAAAGGAGGATTAAAGTGCACATATAATATTCAATTTATCTCATTGTGGTAAATATCCCTCAAGACGATGAGGCATTTATATCACATTAGTCTGAGAACATTACTCCGCTAGCGCCCAGAGAAAGCGAGGAGTTGTATTTCATTTTCCATTCACTAAAAAGAAATTGGCTCTACAGTATTTCACTGACATCAAAGTCAGTTATAGAGGAGTAAGTCTTATCTATCATTAAAAATATTCTCATGTGCAGATCCTTTGGCGGAATTGGCGCCGATGACTTATTCTCTGTGAGTCTACTACGAGTGTGATCAGGTTGAAACAACATTGTGTTCCTTTTTCCTCTGAGGAATCTCTTCTCAGAATTAACATTTTGTAAGTGCTAAAGTACAGGGAAGCCAACACAATGAATAGTGAGAAAACAACTGGTGGTAAAATTATTTGTTGTTCCTCAAAAATTGTTGTTCCTCAAAAACAGAAAATCCCCATTTCAACGATGATGATTCATGGGAGTGTGTAAAAGAAGAGACGTTTCTTTAGAGTTGACATTCCTGATGCCCCAAAAAGACTCTGACACAATCTTCAGGTTTAGCTCTGGAAACACTACACTGGTCATTTACAAAACAAATTGTGGATTATAATTCATCATCATAATTATTACTAGCATTTTACAGTACAACACAAATCGGATTTTTTTTCACATGCACAGCATGTCCTCACAAATCAGCTTTACATCATACAGTGAACCTTGTATGTGATCCAGGAACTGGTGCTTTCTGTTCCACTCTCTTATCAAAAGAGACCTATTTTGCTTTCTCATTGTTTCCCCCTTCCCTTCAGGGCTTTATATTGCTTTTTGAAATTTAAAAAGGTCAAAGTTCACACCAAAAGAAGCTCCTCTCTCTCACAGAAAACGCTGGTCCTGAAACACCTCGTCAGTAGTCCCGCCTTTAATTCCGTGACTTTGTGACATCACATTATGTCACCATGGCACACAAGCACATCATTTATGCCTAACGTCTTAGTTTGATGTGTAAGAATTGATTATAGAACAGCTGCACTGTTGATCTGCTGTTCTGAGTCAGGCTTGTGTGAGCTGACCAATCAGAGCAGACTGGGTATGTGGGCTGAAACACAGAGCATTTCAGAGAGAGGGGGATAACACAGTGCTACAGCAGTGGACAGTATAAGAAAACTGCTGGGTTTTTTTTAAGCCTTAAAGCATGTCAACCTATTCTACTGGTAACCAAAAATAAAATGATACACCTGAAAGTCAGCATAATAGGTCTCCTTTAACATTGCTCACCTTTTGTCTTTGATAAGATGCCAAAATAAAGCGTGCTGAGAAACATAGTTGTGTACGCATCAAAAACCAAATGGAAAGGAGGAAGTTAGATAGATTTTAAAACCACTACCTCAGCTCTATAAAATGCCTTTTCATTTTCTGTTTACCAGAGAAATCTTACCTAATGTTCACACGCGAAACTGACTCACATCCAGCTGTTGCTGTGTATTCATGACATCACAATCACGTTCTTGGCCTGTTTGGGGCATTTTAATACCTAAACAAACACAGTGGCCTGTCAGTGAAACATATTTTAGCAAAATCTTTTAGCTGCATTAGGAGCTCATCCGTGGAACGCCTAAAGATATAGCAGAGGATATTTGTTAGGATAAGAATTCTTTGTCACAAACGATTTCCAGATTTGGAAGAGGGAGCCTCCAACCCACAAATAAAACTGCAGATGGTTTTTTTCATGTAAGAGGTGCATTGGTCAAAAGAAGAACATCAACATCATCAGCAATGCAGACCTTGGTTGAAAATAAAAGTAGTGCCATTTTGACCATGTCACAATAAGGTTAAATGCATATATGTTCAGTAATGCGACACTAAAGCAGAATATTCACTGACATGTTAGGGGTAGGCAAAGCTTTTAAGTCCCTGTCTTAAGCATTTATAAGCTTAATAAATATTTACCAAATGATTTATAACACACTTTAATGGCTTTGTAAGCAGATATGTGTCAACAACTTGAACACCTAATCTGGGTAAACATACAATAGTCAACAGTCTCGATCACTTTTCACACCTCTGTACATCTTTTCACTGGCCTTGTTTAACCCTGACCTCTTCATTGTGGTAAGTTGTTTTGTGAAGGCATGGCAGGGTGTCACTCAGAATAGCCTGTGTGTGGTTTAAACTCCTGATTTTGGTCCACATCACTACAAACTATTGCTATGGTAACGAGCTTTTCTCCAAACACTTCAACGGAGGTGAAAAAGTGATGACAAACTGAGTGGGAGGTGAAGGAGAAGTGGTTTTCTACACGTGTTTGGTGATGAGAAGCGACCGCTCGCTGTTTCTCCTCTCTTCCGGGTCGTCACCTGTCCACCAACACTGAGCATCACTCCTCCTCTCGCGCGCAGCACCAGCAGCATCCACGAGCGCCTCTCGTGACACACGCGCGCAGACAAACATGGTGCCGTCGAGCGTCGCGTCGGGGTAAAGCATCCCGAAAGAGGAAGAAGAAAGCAAAAAGAGAGATGGATGAAGAATTTACTCGTGAGCAGGAGCATCTGCTGACTTTCGTGAGGAAACTCAAAGAGGTGTTCGACGTGTGTGACGAGGACTCGGACGGTTTCATCCGTCCTGAACACCTGGTACAGCTCGGGTCTCAGTTCGGTCAGGCAGAACAGGTGAGAACATTGTTTCCTGGACAATTTTCTGAAAACCCTTTTCTGACAGCTTTTAGTCGCCTGTCATAACTTCACGTTATGTGATGAAAACGCTTACTCATAGTTGCAACTTTATTTTGACTCATGAGGCAAATTGGGAAGAGCTCATTCGAACCTGCTGCAGAGGAGGCTCCTCAGCAAATGTGTCCAGGTGGGAGCCTTCAAGCAGAAAGACATTTCAGTTCCTTACCTGTGTCGTGGAAACAGCAGGAAGAAAAAAGAAACAAGGGAAAACATCCTCGTGCTATTTAACTTCTCTGAACTGTGCATGAAATGAGATGGTTGCTAACTTCTGCTGAGGCAGGGCAGTAACATCAGTGTTCAATATTGAGTACACACTGTCTGCTCTTCAATTTTAGCATTTTTCCTATATTTATTTCAGAGGAGGAATGCATACATCCTTTAAAACTCACAGGCAACATAGTGTCATGTCAGAGGCAACAGATCAAAATACGTAGAAAGGTAAATACAGGGAAACTGAGCTGATATGTTAAGTCAGGTAAAATCCATTATTATTTCAATTTGGCATGTAAATAATGACTTTGAAGCAAACTGGCCTAGAAGAGGGCTGCTACTCCATATGAAGAGGGTGTAGATCTATAGAATAGATATAGACAAATCAATGTGTGACACAGAAGCTGGATTTTGGGGGCCAGTGCAGTTAAGTAGTAATGGTGGCTGGATATATTACAATTTAACAATAGACTTTCAGCATCACTCCACTAAAACAGTAAGCTTCATTGGGAATGTAATAATTATATTACCCCAGGAAGCTTTTTCTCATTATGTTCTGTAAAACTTGTGTTTTTTTATTAGGGCTGCATGATATTTGACAAAACTTAAATATATATTTTGAGTTTCCTCCAGATTGTGTAGGGGAGTCAATTAAGTAAAAACAACCAAAGTAGAGCCTGCTTTGTCTGATGAATCAATCAAGAATGATAGAATGACTGGTTGTTTGTTGTGCATGCAGAAGCCTGCATGTCACTCACAAGCAATCCTATGTATCCAATAACCCTTGAATCTGACTAAATTATGTTATATTAGACTTTTCTTGTAGACCAGTCACAGAAAATGAGAACTGAGTGAGTTTTACTTTTGTATCAAGCAGAAACCATTGTAGCATGATGTATTTGAGCTAATTTGACTTAATTTACACCGTACATCCTGTGAACGTCGAGGCTGAAACGATATATTGTGCTGCCCTATTTTTTGCACATATTGGACAACATGTAAGCTGCTACGAACATATATCTCAGATGGGCCAATATTTTTTCAGGTTTTTTAAACTCTAAAAAACCTACATAAAGTGTATATCCCTAACATGTTACATCTGAGGTCTGTTTAAACTTAAACTGGTGACCCGTTCAAGATGAATGTAACCTTCTGTGCTAACTGAGCTTCAGCATCCTGCAACTCTTATCAGGATCAGTATCTTCGAAGATGCTTGGTGTATGAAAGTATGTTGGACTGAAAAGGAAATCCAAGGGTGGTTTATTGATTTTCGACACACATTTTGCTTCCCTCAAATCCTTGCTTGAGAATGTTGTTTTTACTGGGGAACACTGTCCAACATCTGAGGCCAAACTGTGGTTGTGCTGGGCTTTTCATATTAGCATTAGTAACTGAAGGAACACATTTTCTTTTGTATGTAATTTATGGATAATGCACGCATAAAAACTCTTGCAGTTAAATTATTTTTCACTGAAGTTTTCCGAACAGGCCTAACCCTGGAAATCTGGATGTCTGTGGAACATACCCTTGACATATAGATCTTTGTCTTCTGTGAGGAAAAAGAGAGAATTACCAACTGTACATTACATGTTTTCTTTTTCAGTGCGTGTTTCACAGTTGACGTGCCTCCCTGTGTCTCACTGCTTGTCAGGGTAATTGAACACTGTCGTTGATTGGCTCCCCAGTGTTGTGTTGCTCGTCAGCAGGAACATTGTGGAGGCACTGATTAGCTCTCAGGGGAAGCTTTTCACTGACCTGGGAAATGAGTTGAAGTGGATGCAGTTTATATCTCAAAGAACTATGTTGGTAGATCCTATGTAGTATAATGCAACACGCTTTACACTCTACAGTGCACTGAATTACCATTTTAATCATTTTTGATTATTATACATACAGGATCAATTTGATTTTATGATCCAAGAATAGATATGAGATTCTTCTATAGACATATTTCAGAATTCACGCAACAAAACAATACATTATATATTTGGTGATGATCATGTGACCTAATTAAGACGGTGTACAGAAAAAACTCTGAGTATTCTGTACTGTATGAAGCAGTTTCCTAGTTTCACTACATGTGTTGCCCTTTCATGTCATTGTCCTATATGAGCAAATCCCACCGGCTGCTTCGTGACAACCTGACCTACTATTGCACATAGTAGGTGACACCCTTCTCCCAGTAGCACAGTCACATGCAAACGTGCACATACGCTCATTTAATTCTACAGTAATACCTCTGTCCTCTTTTCTATCCCCTTTATTTTACCTTCAGGAAGTCAGAAACAGTTATCTAGACTGTCAAGAGTCTTCAACGGGACCGGCAGATTTATCTGAATCTGTTATATTTGGGCTTTATCCAAATAGATGAATAGAATGGAGTAGATAGATTTATGTCCTTCATTCACTTCACAATGCCTTAATCAGCAGTACTACAAATGTGACCCAGTTGCCAGGATATTAGCTACAAGAACATGAGATGGACTTTGTGAGTGTGTGTGCTATTTGTAGTAATAATACAAAGGGTAGTATTTCATGAATGACGACAATTCCTGTAGTACTATGTCTACCTCAGTTGTTTCTCTAACCTGCAAAAACCCTGGAGTTGTTTCAGCCACAGACCAATGCTAAAATTAGTCCTGTTAAAATTGAAATGGCTGTGGGTAGCTTGCAAAGAGAATAATGCATTATTCAGCCATGGTGCAGAGTGCTTAAAGGCAGCAGCTCTCTTCTGTGATGATGTGAATGTGGGAAGTTCATGAGTCAGGATCTGCATGTACTTTGGCCCCTTTCATTATACACATGTGTGCGGTTGCACATGATGCATGTTACTTTAGTAAACCATCCCACTACCCTCGGTCTTGGCTCGAGATTCTTTTTTTTCTTTGGTGAAATCTTTGCCACAGTGAGGGCCTTCGGATGATGAGGTTATATTTTCTGTCTGTTGGTTTTTCAGTTGCTCTGTGAATAAGACAACTACCAGCCAAATATCCATGATTTATTGTTTGTTTTAATGGTTCCCAGAGGAATATTCTCTAATGATTTTGGGACCTTTTGCAATTTTTTGTCGTTATTGGAACAAAGTTTTCCACTGCTCAGGAAGATATCAAAGTGTAACTATTTTTGACATCTTTGCACCAACATCAGGCCAAAATATAACTAGTGTTCCCGCTTTAATGAAATTTACCCACTAGCTAATTAGAGCCTGACCGTTGTTGGCCTATCAAAGATATATGGATTAATGTATTGTACAAGTTTTCCGATATGTACCAATACAAAAACTTAAAAACAAAAAAAGAAATGCAGAAAAAGATGCTTGAGGTGATTTATAAATAATAAATTCATTGTGAAGTTTACTGTTTCATTCACTATTGACTGAAAATGTAGAATATCCTGCCTCCCTCTCATATCTTTGTGGTGTTTGATAACTACATTTTAGGGATAATCTGTGTATATTGGATTGGTATATCGATGTCAGAATCTGTCCCAAAATGGTTGGGGCTCTAAAGCTAGTAAGCTCATGACAGCACTGGTGTTACTGCTACTGATTACTGCAGGCTTTTTACAAGAAAAGACACTCCATCTGTAGAGTGCTGTTTTACATTGCTGCTGCTGCAAACCGAACATTTGATGAAGAGCTGCACACCTCCAACTTTTCAGTGACATAACCAACTCCTTTTCCCTTATTAACATTATCAGGTTTATTATTTCAATATTGTAAATCGCTTTGATAACAAATCCTTCGCCATCGTCTTGTTGGTTAACTCTCCTTTTTCTCATCCCTATTAAGTGAAATGCGAGTCCTGCTACTCCACACTGCTTTACGAAGCTTTTCTGTTACACTGTCAGCTTGTAATTGTTGCAGCTGCCTACTGTTGATTCAAAAAGCAAAACTACGGTGGGCAGAGAGTAATGTAATTGATGTACATCATATAACACCCTGCACATTTACATTTGCTGATCTAATAGGCAGATTGCCTTAACTTTGCTGGGCACAAACTCCCAAACTCTTGATTCTAATGACTTCTATACTGTCAATATCTAGACTAGCTACTCTAATACTAAAACCACCACTACTGGTGTGCTGTCTGACCCATACACTTGGTGCCATGTAATAATAATTGCAGACCCTATTCCGACTATAGGCTGGTTTTCAAGATAAAAAAGGCAGCAAACTGCCATTTGTTGTTGAGGTTGTAATCCTACAAGGTTTTATAATTTTAACTTCCCTTGTGACATTTGTTTGCAAGGCATCACATAGAAGATGCTCTGAAGTAAAATTCAAATGTGTGTCAGAAAAAAAGTTTCTGGCGGTCTGTTTGAGAGAGATAAGTCGGTGTTAATATACAGCGTGGTATGCATGGTGTAGCTCTGCATTTCAAAGACCATACAGAGATGTTTGCATCAATTATGAAGAGAGAGGAAAGGCTGCAGCATGGCAGAGTTTTCTGGCATTAACTATCATGCTTGATATGGCTGTAATGATGTGAGACTTTACAGCAGTGTGCATCTCTGAAAGGAGCCTTGGTGCAATGAGTCATGTACTGATAACAGGGTTCGTACACTTCAGACACCTCTCTATCTGTGAAACCAGCTGGTGTAATGGTGGCAGTGGGAGGCACAGACCTCACACATGCACACAATCACACTTGTGTGATATCTATACAAGTAGCTGAAGGTCTTGGATATCATAGGTGTTTTTTATGTGTATCGATATGTGTAACTGGGTTTTTGTACAGACAACTGCCATTGTTTAACAGTAGACATTTTGAGTTGGTGTTGCAACAAAGGCACACCTGTAGCTAATATTGTTCAGAGGCAACTGTCCACACACCCAGTTGGTGAAAAAAATAAAATAAAATTTGGCAAAATATTTTTTGGTTCGACTTTAATCCAGTGCGACCGATGAAAATGTCGCACTGGACAGATTTTTGAGTGCATGTGTGACCAAAATCAGTCGCAGGAGCCCTGATATTGTAAAAGAAAACGAAAAAGGTTTTTGAACAACAAATGTATGTCTCCATTGTATGTATGATGTTACAGTAACATAAACACTCATAACACATAAAACCTGTTTTTAAGTGCTACAGGGAACAGTATAACCCATTCATAATTTTGTTTAGTGTGCATAAACAGGGCAGAAATGTGTTTGTGCTCTGACAGCCCTCATGGCTTCTCTGTACTACTCCACAGGTGAAGAAGTTGGCAAAATGTCTGGACCCCGACTCTCATGGGAGGATCAACTTTAAAGACTTCTGCCGTGGTGTCCTCACCATGAAAGGTTAGAGTGAGCTCAAATGTTTCTCCGGAGTGCACCATATATTTTCTGTATGTGTTTATGTGTGTGTGACTCACTGGTTCTGGGGTATTAAAGGTTATGTATAAGTAAATCATGGGAGATGATTCCAGTTTCAGTGCAGAGAATTAATAGTTTAAGAGTTGCACATATTGTGTTGGTTTAGAGAGTGTGAGTGTGTAACTCACAGTGTTTTTCTCCCGTCTACTGTAGCTTTGGGAATAATACAGTATTGGATACACTTCCATTTCTATTAACTCAAGGTGCTGCAATCGTCAAAAACATTTTCAGCAGTGGCATCATTCTTTATCATTGTTTAGATAAATTCTGCCGTTCGTCTTCTGTTATTCATGTCATGTTGTTTGCTTCACAGCAAAACCTCTTGCACAGCAATTGGTGGCTTTATGCATCAGGGTATGGGAGATAATCTGAACCAAACCTCTACAGCAACATTAACATTAGACATTAAAAACTTGACACAGTGTCAAGTCAGCCTGACGGAGTAACACCAATCAGTACTAATCATTACAATTAAACCCCTTGTGTCCACTACTGTATTGGGGCAGAGCATATCTAAAAATCTCTGCATGGCAAGACAAAAATGTACATGGCTAGATACTCTAAGAGGTAAGTAAGAAGGATTGTTTGTCATTGTCAGTCTATCATACATTGGCACAGCACCAGCGCCCGCGTCAAGTGAATGCCCCTCCGTTCATTTGATCTTAGTTTTTCTCGGAAAAGCCCAGCCCAGACCGAATAGCATAGTGATAGTGTAACCGATCTACATGCAGATGGTGTCATTTTTCTACAGTCATTACACTGTGCAATATTACCCTTAGAATGGTAAGTTAAAGCAAACAAGTTGCTCATGCCAACTCATTCTTGCTAGTGGGTGTTCTGCAACAACTGGTATCTCAGTTAAACCAAGGCAGATAATCCACTATAGTGGACCAAGGCCAACCAGGACACAGGAAGGGGCTGCGCCTGGATACTCCCACGTTATCTTGGAATAAATTGGGTTTAGAGGGTTAGGGCTAGAGAAAATTAACCCTGAATTTGCAGCTCTCTTTAGAGTTGCAGAGCTTTTTAAGGGACTTCAGCTCATTGTTATTTGTCTGGTCCGCAACTTCACTGTTTTTGTTCACTGTCACTGCTCTGCACCAAACAGAAGACAGACGGAGTTCGTGGCTGGCTGGTGAACACAGTGGAGCGTTTAGCAGCTAAAGAGCCAAGTATGTCCCGCAGGAGTTGGTTGTGGTGTTGTCACGATACTGAAATTTCTAACTTTGATACAATGCCTTTAAAAATATCAACATCCTTTTACCATTTTCAATACCACGGGGAAAAATTCACCAAAATTGAGGCCATATATTTTTTTTTAGATTTTCATTAAAAGATACATATAAATGTACCAAGAATATTGTATAACATGACAACGAGATATGACTGTTTATTTCTTAGTAAGTAGCAGAATGACTATGTTACACTTTTTTGATTCAAGATAGAATAATGTGTGTCAACATGCTCTCGACAGAAGGAAAGTAAGAAACCCCAGCTGGTACCGGTTTATCGATGGTAGAAAATGAGTATTGAAACAATTTGAATATTCAAAATCGACATGGGATATGTTGATATTCTTGATGGATAACTAACGTAACTATTCGATGTTGAAATGAGAAACTACTGTCATATAGACTCAGCTTAAAAGGCGATGATATGTCAACACTGTGATCACAGCTTGTTCCCACCACCCTGAAGTGGCCTAAATTAAATTATGCCAATGCATCTTTTAAGAGAAAGTTTTCATTCCATACATCAGTTTATATGGCATTTTGCTGGAGAAAGTCTGGTATCTTCTACCTCATGTCAACCCTGTGAGCCCTCCCTGCGGTGCAACTTCACAACTGCTTTCTTGTGTGTCTCTCAACGGATTTGAGTTATTTAATAATAGAGTGGTTTCAGAAATTACACCACTTATCTGGAGTCTACTGCAAGTTTTATCACAGGGAGTGCTTGTTCTTTTGTCCTGATATTGACCCACTGTTTTTGAAGTGGTTTGGCCGTATCAGAGAAAAGCTGCTTCAGTACTTTCCTAAATCACGCTTTCGAGTCTGGTTGTTGGGGCTTTTCTTCCAAGGCACAGTCATGTGGAAAATCAAAGCCAATTTGTACTTTACCGATACTTAGGCTGGTGGATGTGACATTGTTCACTTTCTTCCCTTTTTAAATGTTCTATTTGTTTGTGTCAACAAATATGGTAAGTGTTTAGCAGTACGTACAGTTGCTGCGTCTTGGATAGGAAATGATTGTCTGCTCGGCAGAATTTCAGACAGTCTGAGATGAGTCACACATGCTGTGTTTTGCAGGTTATGTCGGGATGATTAAAAAGAGAAGTATGGCACAGTTCATCAGGCGGCCACATGAAACGGCAAAGAGTTTCTATCAGGTATGTTGTTAAAGTGCGTGTCGTGTGCATGTATTTTCACTCGCACACACTTTCTGAAATGTCTCACCCCAACCACCGTTTCTGTTTCTCAACTGTCTGTCTTTGACACTCACATCATCCCCGCCTAAACTACATTCTGACAGTTATCTGTAATCATTTTGTGCTGATTACTACCAGCAATGCTGCACATGAAGTGACTCGTAGATTAACTGTAATACAGCCAGAAAGTCCTCGACAGATTCACTTTGACTTTGATTTACAGTCCAATTATGCACATGTGAGCTGTTGTTGGTGGAGAGTTTGAGCATGATGTAATTTGTTTAAACCACAGTTCAGAAGATATGATATGCATCAGTCCCAGGTCCTACAATAATGACACAGGAAATCAAAAGAAGAAAATGTGCTAAATGCTCATCACTGATAATTCTCAGTATATTAGTTAGATTGTGTCCTGTAGGCAGTTTGATCGTGAATGTATCAGCCATGTTGAGATTCATAACGACAGCACCAACAATAAATTCAATGTAGGTGTTGCATGTACTTCACCTTTCTGTCCACTAGGTGTTAGTGTTGAGCTGCAGGTAAAACATATGCGGCGCAAACATAGATGACATATAGTTTACCAGGATCACTTAAACAGAACAATAATCCCAGATTAGTTATTTGATTAGTTCACTTGTGCTCGTGAATGTAATTTTGTTGGCTTCTAGGTTCTCATGCTTAGAAAATTAACAAGTCAAACATGAAGGTTTTCCTAATGTTATTGTCTGCCACGAAAATTCGTAAAATTTTGTGTTAGGTTTTTCAGGTGGAAGCTTTTTATAGATGTAGTAATTTCATGTTATTGCCACACAGTATTGCCTCATGTCTTTTGTTTGACTCCATCTGACGTCCGGGAAGGCTATGATAATTGGTTCGTTACATCATAGTCTGAGAAGATCTCTTGGGAAATTTAAAAACTTTGTACAAAAGATGGATACGTCAGCACAGTTTATTGAGTAGACTAGTTTGCAACAATACTCTAGCTTTGATGGTTTGTCTTTCAACTTGACTCCACAGGTATAGGGAAGTTAAGAGTCTTTTACTGGCAGTGGTTCAGTATTACATTTCATTATACCAATGAAGAAGTGCTCTTAAAATATTCACACTGGGTGAAATGCAATACGCTCGCTACCTACTGCGTCTTTGACCGACGAAACAAAGCACTTCTCTTTTTTTCAAATGCTGTCTCATTTGTGCACTTCCCTGTGAAACGTGGCCTGTAAATGACTTCTGGTAGCAGTCGTACCTTGAAGAGGTGTTTTCTTTCATCAAGATTACTTCTCCCTGTTGATCATTTCCTCCACACAGTGACAGGTGAGTGTGATTCGCAGTTGCATGTATGGGTTTGATTGTCTGTTTGAAAAAAATGCACTGTGTTTTAACCTCGGAAATGTCTCTGCGATGAGAAGTGGGCAAATGATGTAATGTGTTGTTTCACAAACTAACTGACAACAGAGTAGGACAACATGAAGACATCTACTGTGAGACTTCTATCAGTTTGTCCATCACAAATTCTGCCACACCCTTCATACCACATCAGCTTTTCCCATGATGGATGTATTAGGCACTCAACACAAAAACAATGTATTTCAGTACTACGGTATAAAACAATAAAGCTATGATAGAGGATGTTTTTCACCTACTACTAACTTGCAGTAACGGGTTGCTATGGATAGCTAAAATAAAAAAAAAACATGAAATAGCTAGTTTAATGTTTTATATACAGGATATAAACGCTCAAACTTGTCAATGTGAACTATGGAATCCCATTTTGGTTTATATTAAATAAATAGATAATTAATTAAATATGCCAATGAAATTAATCCTAAAATAAATGAATGTGGAATAATGTATTAAAAGTCCCCTGAATTGAATAAAGTTTTCCTTTTGAAAACATGTATTTTTGAAAATATGTCTTTATTTTAAATTGAACCATATTGACTCTTTATGTATTTATTTTTTAGTTTATGCATTTATTGCCAATTGATGTATGTTTTAATGTTTTTATTTGATATTGACTGAAGTTATTATTGAGAATAGCTTAAAGCTGCACAACTCATAAATCATGAATATGGTAAAGACCCCAACAAATGTCACATCACCATAATTTTAATGTTGTAAAAATGAATATTGTGGTGCATCATTTCTCAGTCATGAATCCTGTCGTCTGTCCAAAACATGTTGTGCAGCCCTATAACAGCTGTATCCATGTAGAATTAGGTCACATCATAGCAATGTGATGAATCAGGGAAGGTAACCTCATGGCTGATAAGACCCAATCAGGAAGTGATGTTTTGCGTTTGCGTCATGGTTTCGAAAAGTCTCTTCCAAAGGTTTCTGTATATTCAGAGTAAAATGCAGCCCTTTCCAAAAGTCTCTGTTTTAGGTATGATAAAACGGCAGAGTATTTTGGACCCTAGGCTTAAACGTAGCAAAAGTTAAAAACATTTAAGTGCAGATGTTACCTAATTGCAGTTCAAAGTGATGGTAGCTCTGCAGTTGACACTTTATCAGTCCATATACATAATTCAACTGTTGTAAGATCAAGTTTACAAAGAATATGGTGGATGGGATCTTCTGTTAGAAATGAAATATTGTGTTAAACGCCAAGGATCTCTCATTTTCACCCTGTTTATGTTATATTGAACGTTCCCCTCAGATAAAATAGTCCTCAGCTCTGAACTGCTGCATAGGAAAGCAGCCAGTGCATTTAGACTCACTGGAAGCTGCAGCCAGTCATTGCTGCAGGATTGGTTTCCTGTAGAGACGATGTACAGGTACTTCCTCTGTTCCATCTATCCATCTTGGTCTTTGTAGAGCTTATCTCATTTTCTTGTAGGAAGTAGTTTTCCTAGTGGTGGCTGGAGATGAAACTAATAACAGCTATTTAACCTTTCTTGCTGATAGCAGCCACTTTATTATCAGCCATTCAGCCTACTGGAGGTCTTTTGTAAACGTATCCTTTTCTCATTTTCCCACTAGCACGGCCTCTCTCTCTTTTGCTGGGTAAATATGTGTTGCATATGTTTTTAAATGATGTTTATGTTCCGTAAAAGTTCATTTGAGCAGTGTGAGTGCTGTGGTGTCCAAATATGGAAATGTTGTGCTGCCATAGTAAGGAGGATGAGGTGTGCGTGTGCCTGTGTGTGTGTGTGTGTGTGTGTGTGTGTGTGTGTGTGTGTGTGTGTGTGTGTGTGTGTGTGTGTGTGTGTGTGTGTGTGTGCATGTTTTACCAGCCCAAGAGAGATACGCGAGAGGGCGTAAAACAGGAGGAAAGGTGAGAGGTGTCTCATTATTGCAAGAGATGCTTTGGGAGAGGATTTATTAGCTTGCTCTCGCCTGCAGCTTAGGTTCACACACGTGCGCACACACACACAGATACACACACACATACACATACATAACACACGCACAAATATTAGTAAGTACCAGGGAAAGACTCAGCATGGCCAAGGCAGGTGCTGAAATGAATTTTGGCATGGAGCAAAAATAAATTACAATGGTGGACTAAGCAGCTGGGAGGATACATGTGGAGATATTTTGGCCTAGATGCTCAGCTCCAGATAAAAAGGACAGAAATAGCATGATCAATAGGAGAAAGGATGAATGAGAGACTGAAACAGCAGAAAATGATTAACATCTTTGTAATTTGAGCTTAAATCAGACAGAATTTTTTGTTGATAGCTGCAGCAGCTGCATGTGGATCTATTGTCCTCCCTGCAGTGTTCACAGACAAATGCTCCCCCATGTGAATCCCCTCAGATATTTTTCATGACTCGCATATGAGTGACTGTTCTTTCTCTTCTCTAGACGGATGAAGCAACAAGCTGTATCACTGACACATGACTACATTATAAAGTTGTAATGGTGAACATGTTAGCAAGCAGTTTGAACATCCAGTAGATAGGGAGCTACATTAACATACATATTTATTTGTGTATTTGGCTACCAGATAAATGTAAATTCAATATTCACTCTGTTTTTTAGCTTGGTTTTTGGTCATCAGCAACCCTGAGGGAAATATCGAGCTGTTTAGCTGCAAAATGCTCCACTATGTTAACCAGATAGTCACTGACAACATGTCTATATAAGGTTATGAGGTATATGTGTGAGCAGCATGTTAGCAGAGCAAGTACAGTCCTACATCTGTTGGTCATTCACATTTGTACAGATCTGAATTCATTGATTAGTGCATGTAAGTAAGAGAACCTGTTTAATTGTGTATTGTTACTCCAAAACATCACAAAACACCATTTACCAGGCGGGGAGTTGTAACCACTTTAAAGGAATTACACATCTGCAGTGATAATGCCAGTAGATTATTATTCTGTGCCAACTAACACTAATTTCTCCTACTCTACATGCTCAGGTCAATTAAATTGAATTAATCCCTTTAGAGTCAGTTGTTACAGACTACAGGGTTTAATCTCAAAATTGGGAATCAAGTCTAACATGCTGGTGTGAAAAGGAAATTAGAAAAGTATCATCGTAGGTTCCTTATGTCTTTTTAAAATGCATATTACTGCACGACAGTATATGACATTTTTCAACTAAATCTTTCACATTTTATTCTAGTATCCCCTCACACCCAGTGTGAGCTTATTATAAGTCCCACATACACCAGTCCTTAACCAGCAGGGAACCTCATAGACCCTGATCCTGAAAATATGTGAAAACTGCGTGTTGGCCCAGATTTACTCGCTGCTGCAGATAAATAATCAATAATTTACACCTCATTTGTCCTCACATGGAGAGATGTTAATTTCTTCTCCTCAGAGTTTCCAACAGGTCAGAGAAAAATAATCTGAGCTCTTTGCCTCCAATCGGCTTTCCTGTCAAAGTTTGTCTACGCTTTCCCTGTGTGTTTTCTTCATCTCTCGCTTATTTTGTCCGATCGTCAGACTGTTTTGTTTTTGTGCATGTATGTGTTACAGCTGTAGAAGTGGGGTTTGTAGGTTAGACACAAGCACAGAAATGTTAATCTTGTCACCCTTTGCTCTATTTTTGTCCCCCTTTCTCTGTTTGATTTATGTTATTGTGTAGAGCGCATCTCTTTATATTTTATCCATCACTCCCCAGCGCTCTCCTGCACCCCTTTCACCCCCTTACTTTCATCTCTCATTTTATTCTAGAATTCCCTTTCATTCAATACTTAATTTCTCTTGCCACTAATCACTCATTTCCTCCCCCCTTTTGCCTGTCTACATCTTGCGCTCCCTTCCTTTGATTTCTCCCTCTTTTCTCGCTTCCGTCATCCTTCTTCTCCCTCCTTTCACATTAGCACTTCACATGAACAGTGAGGAGGAGATTGCTCTGCCAGCCTCTGCAGTCATTTCATGGTCTGATTAAAGAACTGAGACGGGGAGGGAAAGTGAGGCAGAGAGGCGAGAATTTAGATGAACGTCAGGAGAGAGTAATACTGGGGAATTTGAAGTAAAGAATAACAAAAAGGGGATGAAACAGGGAACTTGAGAGAGAGAGTACAAAGGGCATTTTTGTTTACCATTGTTTGTGAGCATGATTGGAAAATCAGCCAGAAGAGCCACACTGCAGGCTCTCTATCTGACTGTCTGCAACATGAACACTTCCTCATGATATCTATCAGTAAGCCTTCCTCAGAGCTGGGTGTTGTTAGTGAAGTGGCTCTGAGTTTTGCCTAAAGGTCAACAACACTTTGTTTACAATGTGTTTGTGACTCTGTGCATGCAGTTTTCATTAGGCAGGATTGTCCTTCTCACTTGGCAAAGTAATGATACAAATGGCTCATGGTTCATATCTCAGTGTCGTTTCATGCAGAGTTAATTAATGCTGTAAACTGCACTGAATTTCAAACAGCTGCACCCTTTTTTTGACAAAATATTCGTGATACAAAGTCTGCAGTGTCACTCAATGCCACATCAGAACTTGCCATGCTCTCTACTTTATCTGTGCCTTTGCTGAAGAGGAACAACAGCCTCAGTCATTTGTTTACCTGACAGTGAGCTCTTGTGGCCACTGTGACTGTCTGTAAGGCACCTCAAAGACCTCAAAAGGAGGATGTCGTGGTTGGCGGGTTTTCTTACAGTGTGTGAGTTTGACAGGAGGGACCATTTTTCGACAAACAGTCAATGTTAGTTTCTTTTAACAATGACCACAGTCTTTCCCTTGCCTTCAAAAAGATGTTTTGGCACCTAAACCTACCCAAGGGAGCAGAGAAGAGTCATAAATAATTAGACATAGTCATCATTATGATAAGTGCTCAGACAAATGACACTGACAAATGATAATATTGTATTTATTGAGGAATTAAATGTGAAAATTCAATAGTATGTCTTCTTAAAAGGCAGAGACAAAGTTTGTCAGACACATCATTAAAGGGATGCCCCATATCAGGCAGATAAATATTATCTTCCACATTTGATAAAACATGGCTAAATTGCTTTCATTAACTCAGCAAGTGCAGCATATATGATACAGTCAGTGGCTCTTTGCACCTTTAAAGTTAGTTTGCCGTGCAAGAAGAGTAAGAAAAAGAAGACAAGCACACCGTTGTTGCACTCATGACATCAAACTGACATTGACTAGAGAGCCAAATATGTCGTCACTGCTCACTAAATCGTTGCCTTTGTCTTCCTCAGGTGTGCATAAACACCATGTTGGAAACTACTAAAAATGTAAAATTATCGGTATCAGATGGGGACCCCCTCGAAAACGAGAGGACCCCCTCGAAAACGAGATGGTTCATCTCAAGGGGCTTATCCTATTTAATAAACTTGTAACAACAACATGAAAAGATCTATGTCAAGCGTTCCAGATATAGTCTACTGTACTTGTAATAAAAACAGTACTAAAGGTAGAGATGGGTCTGCTTCATCCAAGCATTTAATGATATGTTGCAGAAAATTAAAAGGCATGTTGTTTTTAATTGTATTCTAAATTTCAGTAACTCCTGATGAACTGAAAACCAGGATAGAGATTACAAACATATGAACTTGTCTAGTTCCACTTTTAAAAAACTCCTTCTTAGGCAGATGTTTGGCAGGAATATTGATCTGCTTGCATCAATTAATCTGTTAAAACATTCCTTATTTTATCTAAGAATCTAAGAACAACTCTGCAGTGAAATCCAATTGTGTCAGATATTTGCTGAATATTGTAAAGGCTTCAGTTCTGTGTATATCTGTGCACATTTTATGTTTATGGCACAGATGTGGAGCAGCAAAAAAATTGGAGTGCCTTACATGTGTGAACGCCTGCAGGCATATGATGTTTGGACAATCCAGAACCAACATGATGAACTTTCTGGCCACGTTAAAAGCCACGGAGCTGACTGAGAGTCCCACTGACAGCCATTGAAACCTTAAGATATGTTATGCCACGTTGTGAACCATCTGGTGTGATCTGATGTGATGGCAAGTTCTGACAAGCTGTCCTTCAGATTTACCATTTTTGTTGTGATCAGAGGACAGTGCTGGCAGTGTGAGCCTTTTCTGTGATGTCTGCTGATGACCCAGACCTTTCCCAGCTGCTGCGGTTAATGTCATTTGGAAGTTTCAATTTTAGACAGCTGTCATCAGATGTCGAAGGATGGAGGACTAGAGACAGTGTTACATTTCTTTAGGATGTTCTGCAGCAAACATTACACGTCATTTTCGAACTATGCAGTGTATGAACACAGCAGCAAAATATTTCTGAGGGTTTAGGGAAATGTTTGTACTTACAAACATCTGGGAGCTGAATTTCACATAGTGTAATATGAATTTGATTCAGTCTGTCATCTAGCCTCCTCGATAGCAATTTATTATACACAATGATTTTAATATTTTAATGGTTGCATTCAGGTAAAAACAAACAAAGATGCAAATTGTAAATCTGTTACTTTGGCATGACATTTTTGCAGGCCTGATGGTAAATCAGGTTTTGTTTGTTCCACTGTGTATCAGTCAGCTTGACTTACAGCCAGCTTTCTGGTTTGATTGCCAAAGCAGTGTTTTGTACGAAATTGCTCTATTTTGGGATCAGTGTAAATATTATTATTTATTTATACATCAATTGGATCGTATTCAATATATATGGTACCTGTGGGCAGTTGCACATGCATTGCTGATACACACTGTAGTGTGTTTATCTTTTGGGCAGTGACCTACTATCAAGATTCAGCTTTGGCCCTCCACAGGAAAAAGATTGGCATCCCTGATCTCGACCAGCCAGTCAGGTGCATATTCTTAGTTAAATTAGTAAGTTATTTAATGTTAATATGATCTGTAAACTTTTGTTAACCATTCACATGTTTTAAAAGACTGAACTGAGGTCAGAATACACTAAACCACTAGTCTTGAAGGGCCAGTAGATCAGAACTATCTGACATTCACTCCCACTTCAGTACACAACTAACAAATAGCCACAACAATCAGAATGACATTTATAGCAGATAGAAGTATGTATCTTGCTATAGCAATATATATTGCGTACAAAATGCTGTAGACTACTGCATGATACAGTAAAATGATTAAGGTATGGAAGCATTTGAACCATGGTCTCTAAGAGGAGTATCATGTGGATTAACTTGCTGAAAGGGAGGCAGAACAGGAAAAAAGGAGAAAAGATTAGAGGTGGATGAAGAGAAAGAACAGATGAAGAGCCTGAAGAGTCAGATAAGCAGCACCTTTTATCTAATTCAGTAATGGCTGAGCCATTTGGCCTGTGGTTCTGAGTGACGGGGCCTATTAGTGAAGGTGACACTCATCAGGCCTCACTTCTAAATCAGTCACTGGCCTTTCTCTGTTCAGATGGAAACAGGAACGAATGATGTGGTCAGGACGAGCCAGAAACAAGCGCGTGGGTTTTGTCTTGCTCCGAAAGATAAACATGGCATCTGCAGATCCTGAAAACACATGACTGAGGATATTAAACATCCTCGATTCAATGTTAATTTTCATTTTGTTATTCATCAAGATTTTGAATATTGCCAAGCCTTATAGTTGCTTGTAATGATAATAGTTTGTTCTTTACTGTTGCTTTTGAATCTTACATTATTTGAATCTATCTGATGTAGATTTGATCTGTATCTCTCTGAAACAGACAGTCCATCTGCATCTCCTGAATTTAAAACAACTTATGTTGTCACATGTACAAACAATAACCGTAATGCAGCTGTGTGGAAAACAAACTTTCACCAATCGATCACAGTGCTGCAGGAGTTTGCACAGCACCCTTGAGAAAAGCAGCCAGTCAACCCAATATTGTGTAGTTGCAAATCATTCCGGCTCTGTTCAGGCAGAGTGTGATCAATGGATAGTATCAATAAAAGAATGCAGTGAAAGTGTTGGACAATGTGCAATCAGCTGCAACACTCAAGGGCAGTTGTTATGTTTTCTCATTTTTTTATCCTCATATTTCATATTGTCAGACACAGAAATACCATTTAAAAATATTTACTGCAGAATATCATCATTGCTGTTACTATTGTCTCAGTCATACATCAGGTCATCGGAGGATTGGAGGATGCAAACACAATAGGCTGACTGGAATTGCATGTTGTTGATTTTTTGGACGAGCCCAAGCATTGCTGCCTCACAGTTTCTGGCACCGATGTGTTTGGCTTAGTTAGTTAATTAAAGTTTTGAAAGACTCTCATACACATACAAACACACACACACACACACACACACACACACACACACACACACACACAGACACACACACAAACATACACACACATACACAGAGAGTCTGGAATAGAGACAAGGCCCAGCAGTGTCCCACCAATGACAGTCAAGGACACTCCGCCACCGAGCAGACATGATTATCCTGTAACTGCGTGGCTATAAGGGAGGACTGCTAATGAACAGAACCATCATTCGTTCATCCTGAGACCCTCCCTCTCTCTGCCTCTCTCCCTCTCCCTTTCTCTCTCCATCTCTCTCACACATGAGTATCACAAATTGCCTTTCTCCCATGATGTCACTGGACAGCTATGGCTCTAAATCTTAGCACAACTCACTCTCACTCATTTCTCTTGCACTGTCCAGTTCTTCAGTTTAATATTTTCTGCATATATGTGCTTCACATATACAGCAACCTTGTTGATTTTGCATCAGTAATCTCATACTAGCGTTGACTGCCTCATCTCTCCACTTCTCTCTTTCTCTCCCTTTACTGTCATCATGTTTTTGTGCAACATCAGAAAACACAGAAACACATGCAAACACAGTAATCCTCTTCCAAGTTCAGGATAGATGATGCTTTTCATTGGCCTTTGATTACCTCTGTGTCCCAGATCTGTTTCCTTCTCTGTTATTCAAAACAGAGTTGCAATATTGAACAAGTTACAAACTCCACTAAAGGGGCTTAAAATCTTTTTATAGCAATGTTCATATTGCTGATGTGGGAATATTACATTACCTTACATTTCGAGCTTGAGGCAGTGTTGTGAGGTGGATTAGGTTTTGGAGGGGAGCTATGATGGATGTCAGCGAGGCTAGAGTCGAAGAGGAAGCTGAAGACGGTGGTTATTTCTGCTGTTCCTCTTCAGCCAGTTATTCTGTGAGTTTTCATGACCTTGTTCTGACTTTGAGCGGGCTTTGAGTCTCTCTTTCCATCCTCGTGTGACTGTGTGTGTGTGTGTGTGTTGCCACAGGTTCAGACCGTCTGTTGTCAGACAGAGGTCACCTCCTGCCAGGGGCATCTGGGTGGAGAGCATGAAGCATGAGCTTTTACACACACACACACACACACACACACACACACACACACACACACACACGTACACTTGCATATGCTCATTTATTTTGCGTACAGGGAGTATTTTCTTACACACACAGATTCAGATTGAAAAGGCAATTTTTTACCTTTTTTAGTGATTTTTTTGTTGTTGTTTTTTTTGCTCTTGCATGTTTTGCCAAAGGGAGATAAGGGAGTTGTACTGTACACTCTTACAGGAAATGAGGAGGAGTAGAGAGGCAGAGTTATGGGAGAAAAATACAGATAGCCAAGGCCAGCGGCATGATATTTTCACGTTATCTGTCTGCCCATCCAATTATTGTGAATTGGATATCTCAGGAACATCCTGAGGAACTTTCCTCAAATGTGGCACGATTCTTTTTGCCATGGTATCGAAAGAGATATCGCCTTTTTTCAAACTAATGCTGTATCAAAGTTCAAGATTCTGGTATCATCACAACCTCAATCTCTGCATGTACATCAAGGTCCTAAAGTAAGATTCTTACCTGTTGCAAGTCACAATTTCTTTTATTACTTGTACTATTCTGCCCAATTTAAAATGAGACGTCTTCTCTCTCTTCTGCTGTCCTTATTGCTTCCTGCTTCACTATGGTGTATATAGACGGCAATGTAGACAGACCCACCAGGAGTATCTTTGTTAATCATTTAAGATCCCTCACCAGCTTCCCAATAGTAAACGTGAATGAGGCTGCGGCACCACTGCTGGGTTTGACATTTGCACTGGCAATTTTTTTTTATTTTCCCCCATGTCCCACAGAGGAGACTAAGTCAGCTGGCTACCTTTACTGATTTATTTTGGAACAATTTTAGTAAACTCCTTTATGTTTCATTGTACAGGTTGTGGGCTGATAAAGTATTTTGTCATTTAATCTGGAGCACTTCTTGGTATAGGGAGTCTATACAGCACTGTATGTGCTCATGCAGCTGTCCTGTCCATCTCAGGATGTGCATGGGTGATCTCCTCTGGCCCTTCCCTTTTTTGATGACGCCCCTCTTAACACTTTGCCTTGCCATCACTTTAAGCAGTTGATTTCCAAACAACTTCTCGTTCTGCTTGCGTGCCTCATTCATCGCTCCCTCCACGAAGACATTTAAACTGGTAAGAGGCCTTTCTGCACAGATTGAAGAAGGAAGTGTCATAGTGCTCAGCAACACTTATTAGTTTGTGAAACTTAAACATGGATCTGACACATTTCTTCACATACATGTCTATATGAAATACCAGATCGCACATGTACATTCAGAAACGCACTTCTGTCATCATCAAAGCTGACATGTTCAACACCAAACTCTCTCGGTCACAGCAGTAGCACAGACTGTGTTATGAGCAGAGACTGCTCTGTGTCTTTGTCAGACTCAACCTGAATGATGCCTCACATGAAAGTGTCAGATAGCTGAATCAGTGTGACCAACAGGATACACTCTCTGTCATTTAGTCTTTGGTTTCCAGCAGTCTGTTTTCTTTCCTCTTTTACTTGAGTGGATTTTTCCACTGTTCTTTTTCACAGTTTATGCTGTACTGCCGGTCCTGTAAAGGCTGCGGACAGGATATTGTACTGTGTCTTTGTGGAAGGCAGAAAAAATATAAACCCTTAGCCATCCGTCTGCCATGAGTCTTAAATATTAAATATTTTACTCTTTCTCTCTTGCGTTCTGTACCACTTTCCTTCCTCAGTCCTTAATTTGCTGTCTCTCTCTACTGTTATCTCCCTTGACTAGTGCTGGAGGTCTGCGCTAAGCTCTGCTGTCCGTCTGTCTGTCTTGTTATCCATAATTAGTGTCTGGACCCTGTCTTCCTCCTTTCAAAGTGGATAAACTGAATTGCTTGCAACAGCACTGTTGCCCTCATCCTCTCTCTCTCTCTGCCCCCACATCTGAGCCAGCATTTCTTATGTTGCTCAAGGCCAGTGTGTTAAACACTGCAGCCCTCCTCACTACTTTTTCCAGTTTTCTGACTTTACTTTCTATTTGCCCTGCTGCTCATGTTTTATTTGGGCCTCGTCTGATTTAATCATTGATTTTTCTCCAGCGCCTCTTTAGATCCTCTTTCCCTCCGTCTTTCGGCAGTTTGTTGTTTCTCTGATCCCCATTTTCTCCTTTGTTTTTCTCACGAGCTTTCGATCAGTCAACCCAACTTTTTTCCCCTCCAGCATCACTTTTTCTTTGTTCCTGACATCTTTTCTCTCTCTATTTTCGTTTTCTACCTCATTCACTTTCTGTTTGTTTAATTAGGTCGCTGATTGTCCTGTGATGTGTGGACTGAAAAGAAAAGCTGTCACAGGAGCTCAGTTCTGGATCACTGCCTCCTCCTTCTCTTCTCTTTCTCTCTCTCTCTCTCCCTCCTTTTTTTTCCCTCTTTCACACACAACAAAGTTTTGACATTATGTTTTGTTATTGGGTTGCTGAGATATCTACTGAAGTTAACATGTTAGATATACACACTTCCGCTCATAGTTGGAGTTAGAGCAATGCATTCAACAAACTGACTGGAGAACTTTCTGAATTTAGGGAGGTATTTACTGACATAATATTTAAAGGTAGCTGCCACTAGCTCAGTTAGCGCAGGAGCTTTGGACCAGGACGAGATGGGGGTTAGCTGGTTAGTATGCTAACCTCAGTAGATATCTCAGAAACCCAATTCCAAAACATCCTAATGTCAAAAATGTATTTTTCTTTATGCTGTTGAGCAAAGTATAACTAAAATTAAACAATGCCTACATAGCACAAAACTTGTTTTTAAGAATGCTTCAGAATTGCACACGCCACATTCTTCATACTCCATCCAAAATATGCTGCTTTTCTTTGTCATTTATATTGTATTATTATATTACATGAAAAGTCTTTCTGTTTTTGATTGTAGATTGGACAAAAGAAGCAATTTGAAGACGCCACTGGGATTTTTTTGTGTGTAATTCTTTCTACTTAGCAATCCTTTAATTTATCGTAAAAATAATCAGCAGAATAATCAATCATTAAAATAATCACTAGTTGCCACACAACATGGTTCTTGTTGCAGCTGTGAGCAGAGTGATGAGCAGTGTATGTACTAAGTTTAAAAGGCAATTTCACGCGTAAGTGTTGCCTCCACACCGCAGGGTTTCAATAGACTTAAAGGAAGTTCATGCTTGCACAAACTGTTTCAACAAGTGTTTCAGCAAAACTGTGTGATAACACAGTGACACAAAAAAGCCTCATAGCTGGCTCAAATCCTTTTTCCACGTAAACATGAACTGTGAGTGAAAGAGAGGAGTAGTGTTGGTGTAAATGTTTACCGGGGCTGACTTCCTGTCTCAGCACCCGGGTCTCTTTGAGCCACAACACCGCAGCACTGCTTTTTGTGCAGCTGGAATAATACAACAGCATATAACTCTTAGTTCATCACATGCTGAATGGCTGAATCACTGGTGTCCTGCTGTGAAGCTGATATTGGTTCCAGTGCTTCATGCCTAGTGTTTTGTACAGTTACAGTTCATGCATGTGCTTTAGTGCAGTGTGTCTGTTGTGGCACCTTTCAAGAACTTTAAAGAACAAGATGTGAAAGTATTTAAATGAATGAATGTGTCCATTCAGGAGAAAAGACAAAAACATGTCTGTGAACAGTCGAGGCTTTGAAAATACCGTTTCTCCGTCTCGTTAGATTCAAATAACCTCCTCCACTGTTTGTGTGATCTGTGTGCGTCCCTTGTGTTTGTTCATCTCTTAACAAAGTGTGTTTATATTCCATGACCTTGGTCAATAACTCCTTTCATGGTTCAGTGTTTTCCCTCCTGTCTGACAGGCTAATTAGCAACCATTGTCTCGTTGCATTGTTTCGGTTCAGCTCACACAGAGTGCCCCCTCTACCCACTGTAACCTTTTAATAGAGGAAGTGAAGCCTCCATTAAACCTGAACATCCTGCTGAAGCTCTGCAGCACTTCTTCTTTGACTCTGAGCTGCAGATACTCAGGGGATTTTGATATACTGGTTTTGTAGAAAACTTTGAAATGCAGATAGGAAGACTTTTTCTTGAACTTCTCTTTTTGTTTGTCCCTCTCTCAGCTTCCTATCTCAGCTTTTAATCGGACTGGTATTTGTCTTCCTTGCTTTCAATATTGAGTGGTCTACTGTCCCACTTGTCTGCAAGTGACTTGATCGATGGATGGTCAGGTTGTGTATTGATCGTCAGGCTTTGATCTGTTGTCAGTCACCTGTTTTCTAAATTGATGCTTTTGAACCTACAATCCCAAAGCATTGCTATTTGTTAAGTTTGGAATGAGACTCAGAAATCAACTTAATCTTACAAATGGGAGCTTTAAAGTACTGGGGATATGAACTTGTATTTGCATTCATATATGATAGCCTACTGAGAAGTCAAAGCACTTTACTTTACCGTCACATTCACCCATTCACATACACATTCATGCACAAATGGCAGAGGGTGCCAGATTTCCATCCAAACCACCCCGTGATATTTCTGTGCTCAGACATTCAAGCACCGCCATTGGGAGCAATTTGGGGTTCTTGTCCAAGAATACTGAACATACAGAATACCCTATAACAACATCGATAGAAAACTTCTAAATATAGAAGCAAGGTTGATCAGAAAGTTATAGTGCATAAGCTAATTAACTAGGTTTGTCAACAAAGCAATTAGCTCAGCACAGCATTGCATTGGCTTATATTTTAAACATTTTAAACATCCAACAAAACCACCATTCTGCTTTGTCTTACAGTCATGTTGTCAGGAAAAGGGCCTACATTAATCTCCTGATACAAGGCATGTTGAGTGACCTATAACTGACCTGTCAGTTGATGCAAAGACATGATTTTAGAGACACATCCATACATGCCAGTTTGAATGTATCCATACATGTTCTCATAAGCTGCCCTGTCTGTGGAGTACTCAATGTATTACCTAACAGCTGGTACAGATTTGAATTTGTAAGTCAAAAGGCCAAATAAAGCTGCTAAAAAAAAAGAAAACAATAAGGAGTAGTTTGCTATGCTATGTTTCATATTTTGAAGTGTGTAACACGAGAAGGAACCACTAATCAGTTAATACCCTGTCTGTCACAGACCTTAAGGTGTTTACAGGCAGAAATGGTTTTGTACTCGTGATTACCGGGAAAATTTGTATTTCCACTATACTGTCCTTTGCATCAGCGCTGCATACAGTATTCTCTCACTGTACAGTTCTGTGTGTGTCTGCCTGTATTTGTGTGTCTGGCCCGTAAAGTGCACCCCTTCCTTTCTGAGTGGAGTCCAAGTCCTATTGTATTCTGTCATTCACAACTGTGTCAGAGTACATTGTGTCCTTCCATAAACAGATGCATCCTCACCAGTAATCAATACCTCCACAATTGTGTGTGAGTTTTCCCTGCAGGCAACACTAACCCAGTGGCCTGGTTTCACTTATATCCCCGCCATATTTTTAACAACAGATAAAATCTGGATCCTGCTGTAGGAAGTGGTGTATCTTTTACATGATTAACATTCCTTCGAAACGTGTCTGTCATTGAATACGTTCCTATTTATTTTTTAAAACAGTGTGGCAGTACAAGTGTTGTGTATACATTAAAATGGCAACAATATTTTGTTATATATATTTATATATATATTTTGTTCTAACTAGAACTGCACTAGCAGGAGATAATACTTCATACATCTATGCAGTACTTGTGCTTCCTGCTTTTGCATGTATACACACAATGGTGTAGAATACTGTTGGATGGATTAAGTGCATGAATAAGTTTGAGGAAGTTGAAACTAAATCGCTGCTGACTGACTCTGTGTTTGGCATTAGAGATTAAGGGTTTTATGATAAAAAAAAAGTGCTTTCTGATTAAGAGAAACAAACCCCTAACTGCTCTGGGTGTCTGATATGGAGCAGCCCCCTCACTCTGAAACATATCCAAAGTTAATGCCTGTGTATAGATCCTGTTTGTTGATGTTTGAAAAAAATATACATCAATCTGAATTCAATTATTAGAAGTGCCTTCTTTTTCCTCTTTGAAGCCCAGCTCCCATCAAATTTTAGGTTTTTCAATCACACATACTGAAAATCATTTATTCATGGTTTCACTTTTTCTGTCAAGCCCTGCAAACTCAAGATAGCAACAGAAATGATGCTGCACATTTCAGCCCTTTCAGTCTTTCTCTCGCTCACTCACACGCTATCTGACCCTCTCAGTGCCTCCTCTGCCTACATTGTCATTAAAATGAATGTCACATAGTTGTGCAGTTAATGTTTGCATGCTGTCAGATCTCAGGCTCTGCAACAAATACTCCTTGCAACCTTTAATTTCAAATTACGTGTATTTATCGAGTAAGACAGAACACACACATCATTGATATTTACAATCTAGTCATCCGATATGGCCATGCCATGTTGCAGACTGGGGTTATGGAAATCATCGGGGGCAGGAGCACCAAAGGAATTCAGAAGGCTGCAGAATCAGCTGCGGCATGAATACCCGAGGCTAGTGGGATTAAGCAGCCTGAAGACACATGGCAGAACTGCTGATCTCAGGGACTGAAATAAAATTCACTCTTGTGAAACAGCTAGGCATGAAATGATATGAAAACCTTATGTCCAACATAATTGTGATTCACGATATCATCAAGATGATATAATATAAAACTAAATCTAAATCGCTTTAATCTTGCAATAGATATTTTTATGAGGACAAACATTTGTTTGTTTTTTGTGGAAAACAAACAAAGAGTCTTAAATAAGCAATCATAAACCATGAGGTCCCCCTTCACAAATAAGGGATAAATACATTTAGGACTGTATGTCAGCGACCTAGACAGCTTTTTCAAGTCATTCATGTGACGATATTCACGATTATCCTGATAATTAAAATTCACCACAATCCCCTCATTGTAAATTTTTTTATCACGATCCGCAATGATTTCTTTCCTCCTCCCATCCCTAGTAACAAAATTGTCACAAGAAATCTGTAGGTTCACATGTGGCAGTCATGCGTCCAAAGCTCTGCTCTGCAGATCCTTACAAGAAGTAGCAGCAGCGTTATTGGCATTCACAGCACTCGACCCAAATAAGCAGCCTACCGACCCACTGCCCCCTAAAGAGTCTCTCTGCCTTGTTGTCTTCTGCTCCTTTCCTTATTCTTTGGGGCCTCTCCCTCTCTCGCTCCATCCATCTCTACCCCCACCCTCTTCCTCTCTGTCATTCGTCTTGCTGCATTGCGAACCCCAGCAGCTGGACGAGAATCCCCACAGAGCTGCTTCAACCGAAAACACACATTTGTTTTTTTTTTTTGTTTTTTTTAACTCTTCACTATGTGAACTTAAGGTATATGTCTGAAGGTGCTTCAGTCTCAGTCTTGTGTCCATTCAACACCTTCTCTTTGCCACTTAGCCTCATCACTTTAATACAGCACCTCCCTACCCCGTTATACACCATTACAGAATGTAACGTAATAATGTCTTCCCTTCTCTGAATAGCATTAACATAACTTTGTTAACACTATGTGAAAGCACGTAGTGAAAGCCAGGCCCTTGGTCCGTAACTATGTGTTGCAGTGTGAATGAGGCAGGTAGACATGAATAGAATTGTAAATGGCTTCTTTGAAAGGGGGGGAAAGAGGCCAGCCCTCTAACAAATTGCACATAAACAAATAGCCACAGGCATTGGCTGAGTCGCTGCCAACATCTTTGAGAAGTGACGGAGAAGAAGAGCAAGAGGAATGGGAGGGAGAAAGGAAACGGTAGGAAGGGTGCATTCTTTCCCACACAATTAGGTTTTATTTGGCTCCCTGAGCTTGGATCATATCTCTTTCCTCCTCTTCATCTTTCTCACCACGTCTCCCTCTTCATCAGCATCAGGGTGCTCACATCAAGTAGCTCTCTGACACCTACTATATGAGACACAGAGATTGGCTGGCATATAGAGCATGAGTCATGAAATTGACACTGAAACACTAAAAATATGAGCGGAAGAGCAAGTGAGATAACGAGAGATGATACGCTCACTGACATTTTCTTGTCATTTTAGCAGGATGAAGTTTTGGCCCAGCTACCATCAGCTCTTGCCAGAGGCGGCTGAGTCCAGTCCAAACGAAACAACATATAGCCAGAGATATATCGTAATTTTATTGACAACAAGGGTTTATAAAATTGATGGACTAATCTAAAGTTTTGGTGAGGAGGAAACACAGTTGAGATGAGAAAACAAAAAATAAAAGCACAGAAGTAACAGAATAAACATACAGAAGCTGTCATTGTTCTCTTTTTATGTCTTTTATGTCTTTTTCAGTCACACGGGGGGATTTGTTGTGATGGCAGAGTGTGTGATGACAGCAGAGTGTATGATTTATCCTGTTTTCACAATACAGTGAACAATTCCGTCAAATACAAATAGAGCAACAGTAATATGGGAGTAAGGGTTGTTCTGAGATGATGATGCTGAACAGATAGTGGATTGGAATGCAAATACAAATGAGGAGCTCATAAAATGTGATGTTTTGTTATAAATATATGTACCAGACTTAATATTCACTGCCTCTGAAAGAAGTAGTCGATTGACAGAAAATTAATTGGCAAATATTTTAAGTCACATTTCATGTAAAAACAATTCATGGTTTTCATTTTAACTCTGCAACATTAACCTTTTCTGCAGGAACTGTGCCATCAAACACAAGAAGTCTTCAATGCTGACGTCTAGTTGTTTTCTGTATCCCTGTCTGTGATAAGAGAAGCTGGTCAGCCTCTAACTAGAATAAGGCCACTTTTAAAGACCCAAGTGGAGGAGTACAGCATGGATTAGTAGCTGAAGGAATGATTGAAATGCCCTGCAGAACTCAGATAGGAGTTGAAAAAGACATAATGGTAAACATTATGGAGAGCCCACTCAGCTCCTTCATTTATGTAAAACTTCTTTGTATTCTTTGAAGAATACCTTGGATGCTTAGGGGCACATCAATGGGACATTAAGTACTATGACATTATTTAGAAATGTAGAAGGAATTGCATGGCAGAGAAAATTTAGTTTTTATTACATTTATAGCAAGCATAGCTTTTCTTTTTAAATGAGTACAGAGTTTCCATTCATCCCTTCTGAACATGAAAGTCAATACACATCATTAATTGATCTTAGTTTTACTGATTCATTCAAACCAATAATCCACTCTTGGAGAAATTAAAACTAATTCCTCAATTATTGCATCCCTACCACACATTTAATCAGTAGAATGTCAGCTAGTTAGAAACCATGAAAAGAGCTTCACGTGTATTGTGTATTGTGGCAATCAAAACCAAGCTATATTTCATAGAAGTCGGACCATCTCCATCCGTGATAGTAATAGTTTCTTACCAAGTGGTTTTTGTGGCTAAACCTAAGCAGAGCATACACAGTTATGACAAGAGAGAAATTGAAAATTCAACCTAAAGCAACATCCAGTTTTAACCTGTATATGGTCTTGCATATTTTTCAAGACTGAATCGAGTTGACCGTGTATGCGTGGTTGTTGGAAGTTGGGGATTGGAAATTGGAAGTTGACTGAGATTAGGCTAGCAAAAAAGAAAATGAATCGAGGCGTCAAGCGACACAAGGGGGGAGCAGAGAAAAAGAGAGAGAAATCTAAGAGAGAAAAATGCTGCAAACTGACTGATTTGTTTTTGAAATCAAGTGCAGCTTCAGCTAGAAGAGGTAGAGGATTGGCTCTGAGGATTTTTTGTTTTTTTATGCATTGGGGTTGTGCATTGATATGTCCATGTTTTGGTGCAGTTGTTTATAACATTACTGGGGCTATCAAAAGTGTGTGTTCTTTCCGTACGTCAAAAGTTCTATCTGCCAGGTGCGCAATATTTAGGGATTCCATTTAATATTAGATAACTTACTATAAAGTTGTCCTCCTACAACAGGGGGGGTGGAGGTGGGTTTAAATGCCAATTACATCTTAGCTTCAAATTGAAATAGAAAATATGTTGATTGACATCAATAATTTGTTGGACACAGAATTTGTTTTCTTCGTCAATCCAGAAAAAGAATTCCTGTTAGAGCTTTGCTAGAGCTTTGCCGATGGAACCACGGCGAATCTGCGATGCTTACGTCTGGGTTGGCTTCATAGACTGGTAGGCATACAAAAAAACGTCATCCCTATGACTCTTAAAGCAGTAGCAGTTGGTGGCCCATTAACATTTCTTACTGCCCCCCCAATCAGGGCAGTCTAGAACTGGGCCTGCATGAGAGACAGTGTCGAAGGCTGTCGAAGAGAACCAGGATGGAGAGTAAACCAGAGTCAGATGCCCTCAAAAGGTCATTCGTGATTTTCACGAGGGATGTCTCAGTGCTACGATGGGTGCGAAAGCCAGACTGAAATTGTTCAAAAAGGTTGTAGTGAGACAGATGGGTGTTTAGTTGAGCTGCAACAGTTCTTTCGAGTATTTTGGAGATAAATGGCAAGTTTGAGATGGGACGAAAGTTGTTCAAAGTTGTTCATAATCAGTTAGTTGTCCATAAAATGTTAGAAAATACTTGAAGCTGCAGTTGGGATATTTAAGTTGCTTGTTTTGTCCATCCTATAGTTAAAAATCCAGACATATTCAGTTTGACAACTTAGAGGACTAGCTAAACCAACAAATCTTCTCAATAAGAGGATTGAACCACAGTATTTTTGTCGTTTCTGCTTAAAAGATCGCTGTAAAATTAATCCATTATTGGAATAGTCACCAATTAACTCTCTGTTGATTGACAGATAAAATTGTTGATACAAGTGATTTTCTGAACTCATTTGAAAGTTTTGGTCGAGTGACGTGAACAACACATGCCTCTAGCTGCATTGCCCCCTTTTCCTATTGTGACTAACCAGTGTGTCGTCTTCTTTTTGACCTACCTTGTGGAATCTGCTACATCACTGAAGACAAATAGTTTCAGTTTTAAGTGACAGCGCTCACCTCCCTCCCCCTCTCAACAGCCCACACAGGCACTGGCCTCTGCTACAACAGAGCTGGACAGAGAGGCAGGCCAGGCTTCATATGCAAATATAGCCTGAGTAGGCGGCAGCCCAGAGCAGACTGTGCAGCAATGTGAGGGCTCTCGCAAGCCCCGCCCACATAAGCCAGTTGCTAAGCAACCACCCGCAAAGGGGAGGGAGGGGGAGGAGGGGCCATGAATTCAACAACTGTTGCCTGATCTGAGCTCTCACTGTGTGAATGCGAGTCAGCTGGCGAACCAGTCAGCAAGAGAGGGAAAGTGTGTGAGTGTGAGGGTGTGGGGTCCAGAGTCTGTGTTTGTGTGTGTGTCTGTGAGTGTGTGTGCTACAAAGCGAGACAGAGAGAGAGGGAGGGAGGCAGTCGCAGTCTCTGTTGGTGGAGGAGAAACCAGGCAGCCGGTGCAGCAGCGTTTTAAAGTGAACGGTACATCCTGCACCGCTCCTCTGCCTCTCCTTTGGATTATACCACTAGCAGGGACTCACCCTTTGGACTATCCCGGTGCTTCCTCCTCCTCTTGCCTTTGAAGGGAACACCTGTGTGTGGTGTGTGTGAGAGAGTGTGTGGATTGTGTGTGTGTGTGCCAAGACAAACAGACTTCGCCCTGGTGGACAGGGCGAGTGGATGACTTCAGTGGATGAGGGTTTGGCTGGTGGAAAGAGGGGGACTGCTGACCATGGACTCCCCTCACTAGTGAACGGGGTAAGCAACCAGACTGCACCCAGTCAGCTGGAAAATGGGGATGACGAAAGAATACTTGACAGAATGGGAGCAAAACAGAGGAAGGACTCAAAGGCATAAGATAGAAAGACAGAAAGAGAGGCAGGCTAAAAACATGAAGAAAGCAGAAATAGTTTTTAGTGAAGGGGGGAGACGGACAAGATCAGCTGCAGTGCAGAGTCCATTGTCCCCCAGTTTGTGTTTGAATGTGTGTGTGTGTGTTGCATGCGAGTGACCCTGCCTCACAGCTTCCCTGTCTGTCTTGCTCAGCTGTTAGCGTCTGTGTCATCACTCTGCACCGTCCTGTCTCCTCTGTTCGCTCTCATCTCATCCCAGTCTTATCTTTTTCTCTCTGCCTCAGTCGCTGGTGGCTCTGTCGCGGTTCAACATCCCTCTGATGGTAATGGGATTAATTGGAAAATCAGGGTAGCTGTAAGGAGAGGGAGTGACAGAGAGGAAGGAGGAAGCAGGAAAGAGAGTGTGATCAAAATAAGTGTTCAGGGAACAGGACAGATATAGCATGTCCAGGTATAGATGGATTGAAAAAGAAAAGAAAAATGAATGGCGTAAAGAGGTTCACTTTGGAAATGTTCTGTTGATTTTAAGCACAATTCTAGTTATTCTAGTGTGGTTTACTCCGGCCATAGTTCAGAGAAAACAGGGAGGTTTATACCATATCAATCAGAATGTGTTTTAAACCAAACACTCTGAAAATGTAAGGTGTACTGTTAACATGACACTCTCATGACATGGCTTAGAAAGGGTGATTAAATTAATTTTATTTTCAACTTAAGATGTTGTAAATCATGTTTTTGGCCTCAGGAACAAGTTCTTTATATTACCAGAGACATTAAGATGATCTTCAAGAATGCAACAACAGTGTGTGGTTTCCAGCTCAAGAACATTGGCCTTATTAAACAAGTGATGTTCACAGTACAGCTGTACTTTTTGTACCTTCTCATATTCATTTATTATTGGTCCAAAAATAGAAAGGCAAGGTGATTCCTTTGTGGGGATCACAATAGCAACATGTGACGTCAGACCCAATCGTCATTTTGAATACTCCTGGTCTGTGACTGGACATTACATAACGAGATTACTCTCCTTCAGCTGAACAGGAAAATGCGCGTTGATTGTTCTGGGCTAACACATTCCTGGAAGACTTTTGTTTTCCACTAAAATCATTTCGTCAAAGTTCATATAGTATATTGAAGATAGTTGGGGGGGTTTGTTTGTTTTTTGCATTAGTTTGTTTGTGTCTCCCTAAACAAGATTGACATTCAGCCAAGTGTCTTTCACAGTGCACAGTGTGTACACCAGGACTAGAATAACTAGATTAGCATGCAGCAGTGAGCTGTACTGGATGAATGGAAGCTAATCTGCAGCAGTTAAAACAGTCACTCCCTTCTATGATGTCTCTCTCTGCGGAAAAACAAAGAACAAATTCTTAACAATACAAATAATTATCTTAATACGAATAGTTAGTTTCTTCTTATTCGCTTTCTTACTTCTACTATAATTTTTAAAGAACACAATCACCAGAATAAATGTTAGCGATGTAGATTTCTGCACACCACGGATATGTCGCAACTTCACATTTCTTTTGGTTAAATTTTATATCTGACCTTTTAAAATGTCAGCATATCAGTGGTTTGCAGAAAAGTTAACTGGCCACATTTTACTCTGTCGGCTCGGCTGTTCCAAAGCCAAATGTTACCTCATCTGCAGATGCTCTTCTGGTTCTCGTAGTTTTCCTTTAAGAACATACTCTTATGCTCTGCAGATGCAGCAGCTGACAAGAGGCAGAGGCCTGACCACCTGCTTTTCAACTGCCGCTAACGACACACTGAAATGCCCCCATTCAACGGACAACAGCAAGAGAGCTGACAAACAGTGGCTCAAGAAAAAGACAATTCATGCCGTTAGAGAATAACAGTGAGGTGCTTTCTTTTCTTCTCACTGGACGACAGTATGGTGACTCAGATAGGACAATCAAAGCGCCAGACACAACAGGCTGTTGCTGTGAGCACGACAGATCTGCACACTGAATGAGACAGAGTTGTGAAGCGTTACATATGAGTCAGGGCGTTGTGCTTTTCCCTTGAAGATGGATATAACTTCTCTTCTCGCAATCGCTTTTTATAGTATCGATGATGATAATTCAAGGAAATATGACTAAAGCATTCCCGAAACCATTAGTAAATCGACCAAGAGTGAATCCTGGAAACTTTGACAGTTGATTAATTTGTGAGGTGAAATAAACTGGCAAAAATGTTTGGTTGAGCTCCTAAAAGTGATAATTTGCTTTGCTGCTTTTCTACGTTTTATATCATTGTTAATTGAATATCTTGGGTTATGGTGAGACATCACAAGACATTTTTTCTGCTCTATGACTCGATCAAAACCATGGCAAGAAAAAGATGGAGTTGGATGGATGATTATGTCAATAAGTAGAATTGGATAGTGGTTGATGCCTTGATTGTTAAACAACCACCATTGCCGATGAAAATCTGACGTGACTGCAGAAATCTTCACGGTATTCACATCACGTTTAGTCGCAACTTCTGACCTCACTCTCTGCCGTATCATCTGATGTTTCACCGTAAATTAAAGTGCCATGGTGCCAAACAAAATGCACCCTCACGTAAATAGAATTACAGATTTCTCTGGGTTTGAACATTGTCAGAAACGTTTGGTAAAATCTAAGCACACAACTCAACAAAATATGCAACAGAATTCTACTTTTTAGACATTGCAATGCGTAAATGTTATATAATATATCTTTTACGAGATATAATGAACATAATCATGTGCTGCAGACCCACTGGATCATATGACACTGTCTGTCGTAGGGTTAAAAACAAAGCTCATGACTTTGCTTTGACTTCTGTGGGCGAGTGCCTACTTCCTTGTTTTGATATGAAGTTGCAACATACTGTTAGTCATCAAACACAAAGTTAAGGAACAGGTGTCTGACACAACAAGGACAAATGCAAACCAATACACCCGAATTCACACACCTGCCGACTTATGTGACAGCGTCTCTTAATTGCACCTCGAGTTGACAGGGACTGTTTGGCCTGTATTCTGTTTTTTATAGCATAGGCCCCAAAACAATTTTTTAGCTTTCTTTTTAGTTTTTGTTTCGAAGAAATATTCTCATCTTTTTGATCAGTGGTGTCACACATTTACACACTGAGTCACATACCTCCGCATGTGAAGCACTGACTGAGTGTGCAGCAGTCAGCAGGTTGCAACAACTGCTTTGCATGCAGCCTCTGTGATCTACAGTTAACAGAGCTAAATTGTCTTGACATGTTTTAAAGGATAAACCGTAGTTCACTCAACAACACGCACGCAAGCAGTGTAACAGTAAATTGCTCATAACCAAGGGATGTATTTCAAGTTTTCCTTGTTTAATGGGCCTACTGTATACACACACCCACACACACATGGTTTGTAACAGCACTAACTTTTTAACCACTGTAACTTCTACCTTGTTTTAACCCTTTACTCAACTTCTAAACCTAATTTGAATGTTAGTCTTCACTCTAAACCTACATTTTCAGCTTGAAATAAGTACTTCTCGCATCGTGCTGCACGTTAAGACATTTTCTTCTTATTCAGTCGATATGGAAATACAACAGAAAGTACAGGCACACATGCCGTTTCACCTCTCGGGGTTTCCTGTTTGAGGCTAAACTGGGCTTAATTGAGAATACCTCCACACAGTCTGCAGTGTGCGGCTCCAGTCCCTCCCTGTGTTGTCCTTTGTCCAGGGCTAAATTCCTGGTAATCCAAGCAGCTACCTGTTTCCCCTGAGACTCAGGTGGAAACAAATGTGTTTGTGTGCAACTGGAACACTTTGCATAGTGTAGAGTCATAATGTTTTTATAGATGTAGGTGTGTGTGTGTGTCAAGCTGCTCTTACCTCCTCTGTGTTGATGTTTTACTTACTGTTTTGACTTAAGGATGAATGAGCAGGAAGGAAGAGAGAATTTATTGAACAGTCTCAGGTGTTTTTTGTGCAGTTGTTCTTTTGGGGCGAGTGTGTGTGTGTAATATACTTCTCACCGTGTGGACTTAACAGAATATTTGTGAAATATGACTCATTACTTCCCCTCTGTGTAATGTGTGAGTGTCTGCATGCGTAGGGGTATTTCTTACCACTGGAGCTGAATAATACAGAAGTGCATGCAGATACATGCACATACGCACACAGAGAGAGTGTGTATGCTCCCCTGTCGTGGTACTGTGTGAATATGATCATCGCTCAACAAATGACTTTTTGAAGGCGATGTGTGTACATGCAAATATTAGTTTCACTGGTTATTCTCTGGTTTAAAACATAATTCTTGACTTTTGTAATTTTCTTGATTATTTGCTTATTTGTGTATGAAATGTCATGAAGTTGTAAAGAAAAAAAACATCTTTTAAGAGCAGTTCAAAAGCCCAAAATATTTCCTTTATTATAAGAAAAGTATCAAATCCTCACAAAGTAGAAGCCAATGTTTGGCCTTGTACTCTTCAATAATTACTGAAATGATTGACTAATCAAATAATCAGCCATCCATTTCAGCTTTTGTGAATTAGAATATCATTTTAAGGTTCTGTAAAGCCTCTTATACCCACCTGTCTCAGTGCTTCTTGTTACCCACTGGTGAGATTTGAGGCTCAGAGTGACAGAAGAGCCATGGGTGACAGAGTCAAAAAGCTGAATATCAGAGCAGGAGCATTAAACGTTTCACTTTATAGGTGAATATTTCTGTGGTGGCAGCACTTGAGCGGCTCAGGGCTTAGAAGAATGGGTAGAGAGAGAGTAAGAGAGGATGGAAAGAACAAAGAGAGAGAGATGTAAAGCCTCTGCAGAGAAACGCCTCTTATCTCTGGAGCCCGGTCTGACAAACACAAGCAGAGAGACTGCTGTGTCTTTCTCTCCCTGTTTCTCCCTCCTCTCTCTCTATCTGTTTTCTCTCTCTCCATTTCTCCATGTCCCCCCCCCCATTTTCAATTTCCCCCTCACTCGTCTCCTTTTGATTGCTGACTCATACTAAATCAAAGCTTTGTGAGAGTGTGGATCGATCCAGTTGATGTCAGTTCACGTGTCCGCTCATCCAATTCCAGCCCACACTGCTGCAGCTCTCCATCTCTATTCTGTCCTCTCTGTCTTTTGCACAACATTTGTTTTGCTTCATTGTACAGCAACAAGGTGGCTACTGTCCAGCTAGTTATACAACAAAAAGACAACAGCAACAACACGTTTTAAGTCCCTGTAAGCGGCGTAATTCCTTTAGTCTAGTTTTGCACAAACCACAAACATGCTCCTAAAATGTTCTTAGAGGGCGGTCCTCAACAGAGTGCTTGGATCTTTAAAGACTGTTGCATCTCTTTTGGAAGATTCAGCTTCGGCTTCTTCAAATGCAGAATGTTTTTAATTAATGAAATGTCTAATTCAGATCAAATTGCATCAAGAATTTCCTTGACTTTTATGTCTTTTATTAATATTTATTGTATTTCTGCTGGCATTTGAGATGTTATCCTGTCAAATTCTGAAAAAATTGAGCAGAAACAGTGAAGCTAACTTAAAAATGTCACTTTTAAGATGAGAAAATAAGATGTTCCGGTTGTACTTCTCTTACCCAGTCATGGTCTGGCAGCCATCTCCCACTTTTCACATCGGGATCAATAGCGCCTTGAAATGCATGGTCATCCACATAATTCTCCAGTGTGCCAGAGGGGCAGATAAATGATTTGTTCAGCACTAAAACTGTATTGACCCTCAGCACTCAGCACACACGAAAGGGGTGTGAGAAGAGGTGGATCGGGAGTCTATCTTTTTAATGATGGCTGTAACAATCCTGTTCCTGCTGCTGCTGTTGTTGTTGAACTTGATAAACTGTTTGGGTCTTTGATGACTTCATGACTGAACACTAATCTCAAGTTAATTGGCCGCTCACTAGGTAATTAGTTCATGTCACTCTGCCTGTCAGTGTGTGTGTGTGTGTGTGTGTGTGCGTGCGTGTGTGTGTGTGTGTGTGTGTGTGTGTGTGTGTGTGTGTGTGTGTGTGTGTGTGCATGTAAGCTTTTATTGTATACAGCAGTATACACCTGCCAAATGGAAGTACACTGATTAGCCGCTAAAAACAGATGTCAAATTTCTTGTGTTTAAAGAATTTGAGATGCAGCCAGTTGCTGAGTTTTGGGTAACGCAAGTTATCTCCGGCAATTGTCCCCATTCATAAAGGGGTTTAACCCTACATTAATGAGCACAGCGCTGGCTGCAGTTGTGCTAAAACCAGCTGTGGGCGCCGCAGGGAACTTCAGGACTGTCGAGCACTGCACAAGCTTTGGCTTTTATATTTTGTGTTTGACCAGTTGTTTCCTCAGGTTAGACATGTTGCATGGCTCAGCCTTGTATTATTCAGTACAAATATTGCAATGACCATTGCCCTGACTCACTGTGACTTGTTGTAGGGGTGATGTATCGGTCTTTCTCTTCCTGTATGTACTATAAAGATGAGCTATGACATACCAAAATGTGGTGCTGTTTGATTTATTTTGAATTGGTACTCTGGTCTGCACCCTTAAAGGTAAACAGTTGGGGATCTATTGTGGCTCTGATGACATAAATTGACAAATTATTGTTGGAAGTGTAAAATTAACAGCCATCTCCCTTGTTCACAGTTAGTTATGTGTTGTTAATAATACAGTCACCTGAATTCCTCCTTTGCTCCTATCTCAATTTTCACAGTTTTTTTATTTGAATGTTGTTTCAGAAGAAAACAACTGCTGCTGTTGCTTTTCATAAGAGGACAGTCTTGCTTTATAAAAGCACAAGTGTAACTATAAACATTGATTATGGCTCCATTTTATTGTATCGCACCAGTCATCAGAATTAGTATCAAGTTTATTGCCAAGTAAGTTTTCACAGTAGATTTTCCCTTGATGTTTTGGTCCAGAACAATAAACATAGTAAAAGAAAATAAAAAGTGCTGCAGGTGAAGGGGCTGAAATAGACAATAGAATAGAATATGAAAAATATTATGAGCAAGCATTCATAATGCAGGGACAATGATCTGTTGTTCACTTTGCTTCTTAGTCGAGCTGCATTCATTTTCCCACATATGAAATACCAAATACCAAGTTGATTCGACTTCCTAAGACTCACCTCTGTGTTATTTTTGTCCAAGAGAATTTGCATCGTGTATTTGGATGAATTTTAATTATTTGACTACAGCTCATCTCAGAGGAAATAAAATAGTTCAGTGTGTTTCACCTGTTTGGTCCCAAATCTTTCTCTTACACAAAAAGACACACTTTGTTTCTAACATGGAAATACTGAATGTTTGCCTCCCTAGCAACTAGTACTGAAGCAGCAATTCTAATACAGTGACATCATTTGCATCTCACCATTTTCTATTCTATATAGATATAGATATATAGAATATGTATCTTTCACAGTGTTGCCCAATTACTGTAGCATGACAAATGCGTTACTCAACACTTTGAGTTTCAGGGCTGTGTCAGTGTGGTTTGAGTAGCAGTCATCATTCATGTTACATAAACTTCCATCTATGCCCCTCTGAAGAATGCACCTCACTGCCAAGTTTAGCTGAGAGTTGAGAGGTCAAATTATTTTGCAGTTACTTCAAACAGATTTGAGACGTTGTCTTTTTGTGTTAGTTTAAGTTGCCTCTTGTGTTTTGTGACTCATCTATTTCTATCCACTTGACATTTGGGGATATTTCACTCTCTCCCTCTCCCTCTTTCTCTTCAACTTCACATAGAAATATGATGAAAGTCCCTGCTCTTCATTTTCTGTATCTCTGTATCTATCATCCATCTATCCATGAATCCATCCATCCATCCATCGTTGTTCTACCCACTTCTTACATTTCCTTTGTAGCTGCAGTGCATGTTAATAATACATTTTGTCTGACTGTGTTGGAGTCTCCTCCTTACTCCAGCTCATACATAACTCTTCATGCTGCACAGCTGTTTCTCTACCTAGAAAATCTGCGCTGACAATCATAAGCTGATATTTGTAATTAGTGCCTGACCAGTATTTTTCCAAGGGGAGTTCACAGCATATGCATGCTTATTCTGCCACACATGACATGTAAAAAACTATGTGTAATAAATCCCACACATGTGAGGTGTTCAGTGACGATTTTTGAAAGAGAAGCTCGGCTGGACAAGGTTTGGCTGAGGCGGGAGCTTAACAAAACTTCTTAGTTTTTAACATACAATAACATATGTACACATTCATATTCTGCTCTTAAATAAACACATGACTTGACCAAAAACACATTAAAAAGGTCTGTTCAGTCAACCTGAATTTCTCATCTCAGTGAGAGCCTGATTTTCTTTCGTCTTCTTCTTCTCTCTATCCTTTTCCTTCTCTGACATTAGTCTCACCTGGGAGAGTGGGAAGGAAAGCAGGATAGAAATGATAGGATGTCTGTATTTTAACTAGGTCAGAGCCTGCAGCAACAGACTCACAGAGATCAGAAATCTTCTCCTGATTTGATTTAAAGCCAAACATAAAATAGAAATGTGTACAACAGCATGCACGCCGTGCAGTGTGATGATGTTAAGCTGCATAATTATCTGTTTATTTATTACATCTTTGCTGTTCATTTCCTGTAAATATCTTTACTTCTGAGAAACAAAATCCATTGACATTAGTGTTGTCCAAGCACAATGCAGTACAGATTCTCTTTCATTTAATACAGATGATTCTGACCTTAGCCACCATAAACATTAAAGAACGCATATTAATGCTCATTTTGAGGTTCATAGTTTTATTTTGGCTTACTCAGAAAATATGTTTAATGTTCAGAAAATGCATTAGTTTTCTCATACTGTCCAGTTTTCTCATACTGTCCAGTGCAGCAGCACAGTGCTCCCGTTCTGGTGCCTTGTTCCAAGCAGCAAGCTTTAAATGGCAATACAAATACTGTTTTGGCCAAGGGGTGATGTGAAGGCGCTTCAAATAGAGCTGCTGTATTTAAAAGCACAAGCAAAATGTAAAGGCCCCTGGCAGGTTGGGCGCTGTTTGGCAGGTTAGCTGTGTTTGTGCTCCAGGGAATCAAACAACTCACAATAATCTGCAGGCTCATGTTTTGGCCGTTACAGCCCCAAGGCTTTTTCTGAAACTGGCAGGTAGAGATAGAGGCCGACTGTAAACATGCACACAGCTCCTCCCTCCATCATAGCGTTTTTATTACTCACATCAGATTGACTGTCAGACTGCAAAGTACTTCTATTTCAAAACAAACACACACACACACACTGTAGGGTATTATTGTCCATTAGTGTCTTTGCCTGAAACACAAGCTGTCAGAAAGGCTTTAATTGGCTGTCTAAATGACGGCACATGTGCTTCTGCTCAACAGGCATCGTTTCTGTTTCTGAACACTTGAGTGAGTAGCTGACACACATTCTCCTGAACACAGGAAAATTATCCTCTTTAAATACTTAAAAATGAGCAGTCAGTTAAATAAAGACTTTACTGGGTATATTGTATTTGTGTAACACATGTACAAAACATGATGAGAATTAAGCTATTAATTACTTTAACCTGACTTTTATTCTAGATAATACAAATAAACTTTACTGTACAACACAAAACACAGTTACAAAGTGCTTGACAGAACAAGATGCAACAGCACACTCTATATAAAAATAAAAAAAATACAATAATAGTCCAACCTGTCAAGATAAAAAGTTTCGAAAGAAGGAACTTACTTCGCAAACCTCACTGAAAATTTCAAAAATTGACTTACTGAAAAAGTACGAAATCAATAAACTTTCTAAACTAAATTTAAGCTGTATGAGCTAAAAATTTAACAATTAAGAATTATTCGTCCACCTTACTTGGTCATTTTGAGGTAAGTTTCAGGACTTCAAATGAAATGATCCTTTCTAACCAATGTTACAATCTGATGTTATTAGATTATTAGCAAACATAATGCTTGAACAAAATTCCTCACCCTTTCAACCTATGTTGAAGGGCTCTGTTCCATATTTCGATTAGTTCTACTAACTTTGCTTGTTCCTATTGTGTAGGCTAGCCCTACATGAAGAGCTCCTACACTTTCTTCCTCAGTTCGAGCGCATCAGGTGTTAAACTTCCCCACAGTGTTAGCTTGTTCAGTTCCTTTAATTGTTGTGCTGCAGTACGGAGGGGGGGCTGCCTGTTTTCTTGCCTCTCACTGTTTCTTATTCTGCTGCAGGGAAATAAAGAGACTGGTCTGAGGCATGCTAAAGAGACCTTTCCCCTTCTTTTTATTCTCTGTGACTCAGCTCCAGACCCCATGTTGGCTCTTTGTTATAGCACAGAGCCTCAGTTTATGAGTTGAATTGGTAGTTTTTTAATTTGGTTGTGCACAGGCATGAACGTGTGTGTGTGTGTGTGTGTGTGTGTGTGTGTGTGTGTGTGTGTGTGTGTGTGTGTGTGTGTGTGTGCGTGTGTGTGTAGGAGGGGGATGTAAATGAATATGAATACAGTAGATGATTCAGATATAAGCAGATAATATCCTCTGAACAGTTACCAACAGCATTCAAATTACACAAGGATGTAGTTTACAGACCATCTCATCAGTCATGCAAAATAGCCAAGAGAGCTTTTTCGTATTTTCATTTCAATGAGACTTCAAACCAACTTATTATTTTTCTCATTATTTTGGATCTGCATGCACAATCTTCCTTTTCTAATTAAGCAACAAAGCCCAATGGCTTATTGCAGTTCATTTATTTATTTGCTTTCTCATTTATTATTGACACTTGACAACAACTTTGCATTCCAAATTCCAAAGTCCTAACAACTTGAAAAAGAATTACTCAAAAGTAAGTAAAACTTTAAAAACAACCACACATAAAGGCAGCACCATTTCCACCTGACAGTTCTACACAAGTCAATTTAGACCAAATTTTTCCTCTTTTAACCCACAAAGACATCGGTCGCTGTCATCTGAAACCGAAGGCATTGATGGAAAACACCTCCTAAAAACTAAAAATGGTTTTGTAAAAAACTTGACAGAATTATCCATGTTCACTAAAACCTCAGCCTATGGAGATAAAAGACATTTAAGAGCTGAAGACTTTGGCTTTAATTGGGAATGATTGCCTTTGCTCTAATGTCAATTAACGAATCACATTTGCATTTCCTCAGTCATGTTTTGAAAGTGACAACATCATCCAAAACACACCATATCAGAAACAACATCAGAAACATATCATATCAAAAACACGCCAACACTGCATTTGGTCTTAATGGGTTAAAGGAAGGGTTCAAATACAAATCATGCTGTATTATTAAAATTCTTCACTCCTAAGTAAGGGGTTAGAAATTCACTGTTCAGACAAGATTTCTGCGTCAGTGGATTTAAGGATGAAACATCAGAGTTGTATATGTGTGAGAGAGAGTGAAAGAGACAGAGAACTTTCTGAATCTTTTCTTATTAAAATCTTTTATTAGTCTGTGATGTTGTTGAATACCGACCTAACTCTAATCTCTCTCAACTCTCACACTCTCGTCTAATCTCAGCCCCACTCTGTTTTGATAATTCTTTCATTTCTTCTCGGCTGTGTTCCCCCGTGCCCCCTTTTCTTCTCCATGCTCATTAGCTTTGTTCTTCTATTCTGTATTTATTCTTCTTCACCTGCTCTGTTCTTACCACCATCCGTGCCTGTTTCTCCACTTTTTATTTGCTCAGTACCCAACACATGAGCCTCTGCTCTCTGATTCAGCTTCACCTGCCCACCTCCGTCATGCTGTTGCGTGTCTCAGCTGTTCAGTCATGCTGAGAAAAGTCCTTGTTCGCTGTAGCGTTAGACCAGATTTGAACCGCTGAAGAATGAAACTAAATGGAGTGGGACTTATGACCTTTGATCTGTTGCCCTTTCACCCTTCGACCCTCTGGACCCCCACTTGTCAACTTAAGACCATTCCCACAGTGAAGGAATTTACTAAATGGGAAGCCTTGTTTTGTGAACAAATCTTCCCTACAACTCAAATCAAGAATTTGCAAGATATTGCAATGTATTTAGGAAGGATTAAAATGTTTCTCCACACTTTAAACACTGTAAAGTCTTGAACTTTTGGCTGCATTTGCTTGAGTTTAATTCTCTTTATTTACAGGCTAAAGGAAGAATCACTACATGGTTGGTCGTTGGTGAAGGACAGGATATTTATTTCTCTGCTCTGCTTTATTAGAAATATTTCATTGTCCTGAAATGTCCTGGATTCTAAACTTAAAGGTAGAATCAGAAGAATTTGACCAAGATGTTCGTTAACATAGTTAGTCGAATCTCAGTCCCAGGCCATCAAATACCAACAGTATGGGTTGGTAAAGCATCCCACAACAAATTGAGTAAAAAGGAAACAAAGGCAGAGGGCTGCAGGGTCTTCAGGTTACTTTCAGCGAGCTATAGAGTTGGTACGGCCGTTAACGGCCGAAGTCAAGCACTGAGATGTTTTTGTTTTTACAGGTCAGTGTCTGTGAAGTTGTTTCTAAACGTACTCATGAGAACACCATTTTCTGTCCCTCGTCCTCTCTTCCCAAGGGTGTTGAGGAGGAGCCGGTCTGTCCGGTCATCATGTGCACACGGGTTGATCCTGACCCCGTCCCTGAGTGCCAGCTGTTCCCAGGAGAGGTGGAGGAGACAGAGGAGGAGGTGGCAGACGAGGGCAGGGAGAGGGAATCAGACAGAGACAGTGCTGTGGAAAGCACCCAAGGGTCAGACACCTCCGAAGGCCTGATCAGACCAGGAGACAAGGAGGACGTACTGGGGGATCTGTTTTTTCCCGGGGAGAAGTAAGCCCTGTTCTATCTTTTATTACTGACTTAAATGAAAACCAAAGTCTGAATGTACATGTATCAGTCTAGTCTAAGAAGTATTTGAGGGGAAATTTATCTTACATACTGAATTAAAAGCTCCTTAAAGTTATTTTGTGTCATTGTTAAATTCTCGTCAGAATTTTTAACAAATTCTATCAAAAATAAAAAAATTTATGGGGTGACACTCAAAAGTAAGATTTTTCTAACGAGTGCAGAGTGTATGTACGTATAACACCAACCACCTCTGCTTTTTCCTTAGGTGTGGTCAGACCAGCATCTCAGTGACCTCCGACTTATCAACGCGTTCCTCTGCTTCTCTGAACGAGGAGCAGTTTGAGGACTACGGAGAAGGGGAGGAACCGGACTACATTCCCAGCAGCCCCTGCCCAGACGACGAGATTCGCACCAACGGATACTCCGACCTCGGCTCATCTGTTCCCTCTAGGTGAGAGACAGCCAGACAAACAAACATGTCTTTGTGTTTGAATGCTGAGTGGGACACGAATAAAAGTGCCATTGTGCTATCAGCAATGAACTCTAACATTGTAGTGACAAAAGAACTGACAAAAAATGTATTATACCTTACTGAAGCTTCCTCATTGAACTCATTTATATTGTGTAAGATGCCTAGGCATCAAAATAATCTTATTATTTCGGGATTTTTCTTACACTATTCTTAAAACATACATTTTCTGGGGACAGGAGCAGAGGTGCTATCTAACTGACCATGGGTTAGGAACCACAGTGCTGCTAACTCATGTTAAGTCATTATGAGTACATTGACCAGATTTATGTAGCTTCACCTCTATTAAACATGGACTTGACACTCCTCTCTGAATCCTCACCTGACTCATATTATTCTGAGTCTTGACTGTAAAAGTGTAGCTAAGGAGTTTTTGCCCTTAAGGCCACATTAATATTCATCAAAGGTCTGTGTTTAATGGGATTAAGTCTCCTGGCTGATAGACTGGCAATACTGCTCCATGCTCCTTCCACGCATACCAAGCAGATAAAACTCACCAAATGGAGTTGGCATGGAGATTTAAATTCCAAATGAGGCCCAGATTTAGAAGAAGTCTCAGAAAACTCAGCATGGGAAAGAAGTTTGAAAAACTACAGTACAAAGTGGGTGAAAGGTGCCTCTCAAAGCAAACATTTGGAGATTCTGTGGTTGAGATTTAAAAACTCAACTGTGCTGGAACTGTGTCGACTTACATGAACAGTGAGCTGGGAGAGGCTAGGAAGCTCTATCAAGGTGTGTATCTTAAAACCTTAAAAGTTTGATGATAAGGCAATTGTTTTGCTGTCTTGCTTCGAGTGTTGCTACCTTTTAGTGTTGTCAAAAATATGTGATACCAGGGCTTTAAGGAGGCTGGTACTGAACAGGCAGTTCCCACAGGGCAGATATTCTTTTCCGCCCTCTCCATATCACAAAATCTTTCCCAGCAGATCATCACAGTGTCAGGTCCTTTTGATTTTACTGGTAAAGAGGAAGCTACGTCCTGCTTTTCCGGGAACACATAAAACGTTACATGTAATAAATTCATAAGGTTTTTATAGAGATCAGCTCTTTGTGTGATTAGAAAAGAGCAGTTGAGCAGGATAGATCCCTGCACTAAGAGTTCCAGCTCTTATTTATTTACATTTCAGTTATAAAGCTATTGTATCACAGTTAGAAATTATAGTACTCTGACAACACAGCTCCTTTACCAATATACTGTAACAAAATAAACTGAGTGGAGACTGGAAGTTATATTTATAGATTTAAGTATTCATTTTACAGAAAGTGTTATGAGTTCCCATTCATTTTCCTGTGTAGCAAAAGTTTTGTCCCAGGACTTTTCACATCTCTCTGTCTCTCTCAGTGTTTTTATTGCCGTTATTTAGAGGATGGCTAGATCAGTGTTCTAGGTGTCTTGGCACAGGCAGCATTGTGTTATGTCAGCCTTTCTTCTCTACACACTAAAATGGCCCAATGTTTACACCTGCACAAGTAATCAAAAGTAGTTCAATGTAAGATGACTTCTTCTTGTGTGTGTATATATGTGTGTGTTCACAGTGCAGGCCAGACTCCTCGTAAGGTGCGTCAGCATTACACTGGTGAAATGATGGATGTCTACTGTTCCCAGTGCAGCAAAAAGGTCAACCTGCTCAATGATCTGGAGGCTCGCCTCAAAAACCTCAAGGCTAACAGGTAAGACACATACACAACAGTATGACACAATATCTACCTCCACTAAAATGAAAGTTATCCGTACAAACACAATGCTCCATTTGCACAATGTAGTATGATGTATTGCCACTTTACAAACTGTAGATCATTTTTGCAGTGCCAACTCCACAGTAGGCTATAAGGCTATAGTTATCTCAGTGCTTTTTCATCAGTAACTAAATGTTTCTCAGATTGCTTCGTTTTTTAATAGTTTACCTTTCATTTGTGTATATGGTGTTTTTAACACTTAGAAAGATGGATAACTGTTAGCTACGTTAGCAGTTAACAACAAGATACATTTGGGTTGCATGATATTAGGTATGTGTTAAAAACACTACATATAAAAGCAAACGGTAAAATAATAACAAGATAGACAAGTAAACTGTGAAAAGTGAAGTATTCTAACTACATTATGGATGAAAAAGCACTGACATAATTATAGATGTATACTGAAGGTACCGGAGGCAAAAGGCAGTGCAGTTTGTAAAGCAAATATATGTCACGCTTCATTGTGCATGTGGAGAACTGTGGTAACTTTGTGAAGTTAGAAATGTTTAGTTTTCCTTTTATCGAACATTTTCTTCTGTCCACGATATTATGACTATAAGCCAGTCCAATCTATTCAACAACATGTAGTTGCTGATTGCAATATTTCCTGTCTCTTCTAGTCCAATTAAAATCAATATAACTTCACATGGTAAAATATATCAGCAGCCACGCAATAGCTGATTCCATAAACAAAACCCTCCAATTAAAAACAGGTAGGGTGAGCATTAATTATCCTCATATGCATTGTTTAGAGACACAACTAGGGTATGATATCTGAATTATACTTGACAGGAACTATAGACCACAATGTTGCACCATGCTGTCAGCTGTAATGTGTATATACAGGATACACACAGAGGGATTTAAAGTGTACTGGTCCACTCATGCTGCAAACTGGTGATGGTCGTAATATGTAATAACAATGATGTAATATTGTTACAGGGGAGTTTTTTTAAGTGTCCCTCCTTCTGTTTAATGCATGAACAACTATGTACACAAACACTAATTGATTGTTATGTAAGGCTGGTACTCCTGTGCTTACCTCATCCACCATTGTGATAGGGAATCTATTATTGGAAACATAATCCATGGTGACCAGTAATAGCTCTACTGTCCACTGTGCAAACACAAGTTCACATACAAGCACGCACAGAGTCATTTCAGAAGGATATATGTTGTAGAACAATGTGCTTGACTGTTGTGTGAATGGTGGAGTCGCTTTATTTCTTTGTTACATGGATTGAGACTCTCTGCTGACTCAGCAGGATTTCTCCCCAGAGAAATAATCCAACATGCCTCTCGTGATTAGACCCATGCTTTTACTTTATGAATAATGAATCAGAGATGTGCAGAAAGAAAGATAGAGTTAGCGAATGGAAAGAGAAATAACAGAAGAAAGACATTGATTGGAAGAATTATTTAAAATGGAGTGAGATTGTAGCAAGTAGACACAGGCAGAATAGGATGGTGGAGGGAACGGATTCCAATGAGGAAATAGGATTTATATGACGTAATAAATACATTAAACAGTGGGTGGAGTTTGGTTCATTTTAAAATAGGACATAGAGAAAGAAAAAGGAATGTTATTGATTGATCAGTAGCACCAACTCAGAGTGCAAAGCGACATAAATTAAAGGCATCTATTTTAATTAGTTTGTTTTGAATGCAAATGCAGCACAGACAGGCAGAGAGCACAAGTACTTTCAGAAAATGACATTAATATTGTCAGAAAGTTATCATGAAAGGTGTAACCCCTAAAAACATTTCCACCAATCAAATTTGGGTTGACACAACAGAAAGAAACATGCATAGACTCTGTATATTCTATACTGTATTAATTTAGCTGTCCCATGTGTGACCCTGCAGTATAACCCCTCATTTCTGTCAATCCAGTGTGAAATCCAGCACAGTGACACACGTCAGACTGAAAGAGCCTTTGGGCCTTTGTCCCCCTGAGACAGTTGCTGAGCTGACAGAAACCCCCGCTCACTGAACCAGGAGTTAATTTGTGTTATCACTGCTTTGTCCTTCTGTGTTTCTTTCGCTCTCTTTGCTACATGTCTGCCACACTGTACAGCCTAAATCTTAATTGCCATCAGCAGTTATATCAGCAGTTACTAGACATATCCATGTCAGTTCACTGTAATAAAAATGTCTTTTGTTTTGTTTTCTCTTTCTTTTTCTAGCCCCAACAGGAAAATCTCCAGCACTGCGTTTGGCAGGTAGGCCTCTTACCTGTATGAGTGTGTGAGTCTTAAGTGTGCCTCTGTGTGTGTGTCTACCTTGAAGGTCATTTGCTTGTACTGTGTGTGTGTTTGTGCCTGTGCTGCAAGTGTTTGCTCTATTTGTTGACATGAGGACACTAACAGCAAGATTAGTTGCTGCCTCCTTATCAGTCAGCGTCCCGACCAACTAGTTAATTACTAACTAATGTCTGGATGGAAGCAATCTCATAAACTGATGGAAAATCTTTTGTTTAATAGTTGAGTTTGGTCATCAGCTTTTTCAGCCATGTATCCATCTTCACTGCCTGTTGGTCTGTACTGGGTGAAATGTTTTGTATCCAAGCTTTTGTTCTATTTCAGCCCACACTAACTGAGTTATAGTGACAGAGTGAAAATGGCCTGTCAGACCTGATCTATGTACTCAATATTAGGTTTGGCTCTCTCCCCATGTTCCTTTCACTCTCCTCTCTGTCTCATGTGATTACTTCTTCAACTTTACAGCTTTCTTTCTGCTCTCCTCTCCTCGCTCCTCCACTTGGTGTTAAAAATGGGTTTCGTTTAAAAACAGTTATGATGTGTGTTTAACAGAGCTTCTTCACATTCAGTGGGTATTCTGCATGCCTGCTACATGATTAGTATGCCCTTTTTATGGTGTGTAGTGTATGACACATGACAGTAGGTAGACAGCGGGTAGAGCAGGTCGGCTAGTGATCGGAAGGTCGCTGGTTCAAATCCCACTTCAGGGCTGAGCTGAGCTGCATGTCGAAGTGACCTTGAGCAAGATACTGAACCCCAAATTGCTCCTGATGTGCAGTTCGCACCTTGCATGGCGGCCTCTGCCATCAGGGCCCTGCGATGAGCTGGCGAATTGTCCAGGTTGTACCCTGCCCTCGCCCAGAGACAGCTGGGATTGGCTCCAGCAAAAAAAACCTGCAATCCTATAAGAGGGATAAAGCAGTTACAGACAATGAATGGATGGATGTTCAAAATGTATCATTGTGGCGTCTCTGCTTTAGTCTTGAAGTCCTTGAGATTTTGCAAATTTCAAGGGTAAAAAAATCAAGGCCTTGAATATTAGGAGATTAATAGAAAAAAACATTCATTGGAAATGCTTGAAGTTATATGTTGGGTTCTTGTAATGAAGTCTTACTTAATGTTAGTATGAAGGTTGCGGTCCCCTTCCTGCATGTCATCACTATAACACAGCAGCACAATTAAGTGAGTGTGTGTGTGTGTGTGTGTGTGTGTGTGTGTGTGTGTGTGTGTGTGTGTGTGTGTGTGTGTGTGTGTGTGTGTGTGTGTGTGTGTGTGTGTGTGTGTGTGTGTGTGTGTGTGTGTGTGTTCACACATTCAGGCCTCTCTCTCTTTTTAATTGTGTGTTTAATTGCTAGTTCTCATTATAAAGATTCTCAGTGTTGAAATACTAATTAACCTTGATCCGTGTCTCAAACTATGCTGTATTGGGTCCTTGAATTTTATGGAATTTGGCCCGAAAAGTGTTGATGACGTTTTGAATTTGATATTTAGGAAGGTGCGGCAACCATGTTCTCCTCTCCTCTCCTCTCCTCTCCTCTCCTCTCCTCTCCTCTCCTCTCCTCTCCTCTCCCCTCCTCTGCCCTCCTCTCCATATTGCTAATCTCAATAATGGACAAGCTTTCTGTTCTCAAGTTATTCCATCAGTGTAAAAGGGGTTAGCCGTATCACACTTTATTGTGTGACACAGTACTAATTTTAATTCTGTTTGCAGCAGCCTCTCTGCTTGGCTCTGTCCTTACAGTCCTATATCATCTACATCGCTGCGGGATAGAGCACACTTTTCTTTCCTATCTCACACACACACGCACATATAAATATATACGCAAACTGGCAGAGAAGCACCTGGTCCTCACCTGGATCTATTCCCAGCAGATTCTTTAAGTTTGTGTGCGTCTCTGTGTGTGTTTGAGCAGGCAGCTGCTTCACAACAGCAACTTGAGCAGCAGTAACGGCAGCACAGAAGACCTTTTCAGAGACAGCATCGACTCCTGCGACATCGACATAAATGAGAAGGTACGAATGTGTCTGTGTGTCTGTATGTTGATCTGCGTCAACAGACCTTTATTTAACTAACCTCTTTTACACACTGAACAAATGCTTGTGGGAAGTAGAAATAGCCATTCCTGTTTCTTTGAGGATACTTTAAACTCATCAAGATTAAATAACTCTCACCTTCAGCGTTTTTTATGCTCTACTATCACAGAGAGAAAAGAGAAGAGCTGTTCCTGGTGGATGCACAGCTTAGGCTGAGAATGCTAATTCATAGGATGAGCCCTGTTGGGATTCCTCTTGCATCTGCAAATTCAAGGAATATGGTTATCATTTAAATGTCTTTAAGAACTTCGGTAACTGCATAAGTACTTGTAGGAAGTATTGAAAGTAGTGTTGTTTAGTGTCTTTCAACTATAGACTCGCTTTATTTTGGCCTAATTTAATATTTCCAGATTTAATTATATATATGGTGTAAATCCAGATATTTTGTACTTTGTTTTCATCAGGTGAGCTATCTGGAGAAGAAAGTGGCAGAACTGGAAAATGAGATTCTGATGAATGGTGATCTCAAGTCCAAGCTGAAGCAGGAAAACACACAACTAGTGCACAGGTAGAGTCAGAAAGCTGGGGTTCAGAAACAAAAGATGTATTTTAGAACAAATAAATGAAGGGACCGGTACCATTTCACACAGATCGTCTGTCTAACTTCTCATTGTTAAAAGGTCAACACCACTCATCTTGCAGACCTTATGCAACAGAATGTAACAGTCATTTGTAATTCACTGTTTCAAAGTGTAACACACAATCTTATGTGATGTGTTGATCACCCCAGGGTTAATGAGCTGGAGGAGCAGCTTAAAGACCAGGAGACGCGAGCAGAACAAAGTGTGCAGGAGGGGTTGAGACGACACCGAGAGGCCTACAGCAAGATGGAGAGAGACAAGAACACACAGATAGAGCTGCTGACCAACCGGTGAGAAACACACAAATAATTGAGCAAACTGATGCACAAACAAATATTTGTGTACGATTGTATGGATTGGAAGTGTATAATCTGATGCTAATATGCAGGTTAGATTTGGGGTTTTGGATGTAAAGAAACTGGACATGACAGCGCTGTTTAAATCCCCTGGATATGCACAGTGACTGCCTGTTAAGAGAAAATGCAGAATGTCAAACTATATGCTAATCTGAGATTCCTCTAGGGGTTAGTTTGTTGCCTATGGAGCTGCAGCATATAGTGTAGGCACCTTAGCTGACTCTGAGCCAAACTCAGCTGCTATATAAAAGTAAACTGACATACGGGATTTTGTGTTTTTAGAGTTCGACAACTGGAGGACGAGAACAGTGACATTTCTATGAACATGTGCAGGCTCAAATCGCAGACAGAGAAACTGGATGAGGTAAGCCATGTTTGCATATTTGCTGTCTTTTATCCTGTTTGTGTTTTCTTTATTCTGTACTTTTTTTAACTTTCATAGGGGAACACCATTGATTGTATACAACAAAGTCTGTTTACAGGTGTTTTCGGGAGTACTTATGCATATGTGAAATAACTTATATAAAGACTTTTGTTTCTCCAGTTTCTATTCTATTTAGGTATATAGCCTTAATTAATGTTAATTAATTATGTACTAGTACAATGCTAAATCAGTTGCTGATCTCATTATCTTCTCTTTCTAATAAACAGAGTAACTTATGTAATTTTCCTATTCACAATTGTCAACACAGTCCTCTTGTCCCTGGCATGCATGTCCTTGACTATCTTCATGCCATGAAGAAGAAATAAGAATTTGTCTATCCACTTCTCTTGAAATTTCCTGTGCTCATCTTGTATGCCTCATACCTTTCATTTTTTTACTGGGAACACCTGACGTTTGCCTGCTTGTCCCCTCTCCGGCGTCTTCAAGTTGATTTTTTTTTTGCTGCTTCCTCAGACTCTTTTTCCTCACTATTCGTTACAATGCTGTGTGTCTGTCCGTCTGGTTTTTGCCCTTTTTCTTTATTAGAAATCGATCCATTTTGTGCCTACATCTCACACTGGCTAGCAGAGCTAATATAACCTGGCTGCAAGCGTGCACTGCGGTCAAGTGTAAACAATGCCATAAGCGGGCTGCATTGCCAGGTAGCAATGAGCAAGCCGCGCAATGAGCATCTCTGGTATACAGTATAGGCTTGTCTGTTTTGACATTAATGAAACACATAATGTGTGTTATGTTTCTAGTGGATCTGAAACTCAGGTTTTAAAAAATTCAAAAAGCGAAGATATTTACTCAAAACCACAGGCAGTCACAAATGGAAAGTCAGTCCAGAATAAGCAAACAAATCTCCGCAGGGAGTTGACAAAGTCCATGAATACTAACAGTAGAAATAGCTGGCAAGAAATGAGCATACGTAAGTCTTGCAAAGGACAAAAACCAGGGGAGGGTATACTGTGTATACGGTGGTGAATACAGGCAAGTTCAGGAGCGGGTGAGGCTTGGATAATCAGGACAGGGAAGTAACACTGAGGCAGGAACTGAAACGACACATGTTACTTTTTCAGAACAAAAAAAGAAACACAGCAAACAAGATTAATGGTGTGTGTTACACTGAGGGTGTGTGTCTGTCCTTCCTCAGGAGAAACAAAGGATGACAGACAAGCTGGAGGACACCAGTTTGCGGCTGAAGGATGAGATGGACCTCTACAGGAAAATGATGGACAAACTGAGACAGAACAGATACCAGTTCCAGAAAGAGAAGGAAGAAATGCAGGAGGTGGGAAGAACTGATTTTGATTTTATGTAATCAAACACACACACACACACACACACACACACACACACACACACACAGATACACAGAGTGGGTTCTTTGCTCTACTGCTCACTCTGTTTCCTCTCTTTCACTCTTCTCTCTCTCACACTGCATCATGCACTGCTCGTACACCCACACTTACAAAATACTGCATTGGCCTTATATAATGTTCATCTGTTCTGTCTCTGTGTAGCTGATAGAGGACCTGCGTCGAGAATTGGAGCATTTGCAGCTCTTCAAGCTGGAGACAGAGAGGCCTGGCCGCAGCGGCAGCACTTCTTCAGGGCTGGCAGACTTCAACACCAGAACCAGGGAGGTGGAGCTGGAGCACGAGGTCAAGAGGCTCAAGCAGGTACTGATTAAAGGTTATCTTCATGTCTTTGTTGTGCATATCTCAGTAAGTAATGTAGCAACTGAGTATGCATTAACATGCAGGAATGATTATAAAACACTTTGACTTTAGTTTTCAAGAAGCAACATGGCGCCAGTTCGACAGCTTTCTTAAACTGGTGTTTGCATAGCTAGTCTGCAGGGAGCCCACCATGAGAAATGAAAGGATTTTCACCAATACCTACGCATAAGACTTCATCAGAGGTTGTTTTTTTTTACAGTGAACTGGGATTTCTGTGCTTTGGTTCGGATGCACTGTTACATACTACATAATTATAACCTCACAGATTTAAGTTATTTTTATTTACTTTAAACACAAAGAAATTGCTTTCCAAATGTGATTTCGAAAGTGTGTCTCAATTTGAAGTATCGGAGTACAGGTTGATTGAATTTATCATTGTCTTTTTTTTACCAGTTTATATATTTGACTGACCATCATGTTACAGTCTGACAGTCTCTTCAGCAATGTGCAGCTTGATTGTAATCCAAATGCAAATTCAGCTAATCCCTGCATTATTTCTAGAAACAATTACTTCCTCACACATAATGGCCCAATAGGGTACGCAGTTGCGGCACAGCAACATAATACATGTACACTTCTTATATTATAACCAGGGAGGACATGCCTGCAAAATGATATCGATGGATCAGATGATACGTTAAAGATTTATATTTTTCCCTGCAGAACTCAGCGCACTTAATTTTGCTCTTACAGGAAGTATAATTGTTTCCATTTAACATAATACATTGGTTTAATTTTATTAAATTTTATTGCCAGAGGAACATTACATTATTATTTTTGTGGCTACAGACCTAACAGGGTGGTTTTAGGCAGAACATATTATCACACATAACCAGTGGGGATAGGGGATGGTAATGATCACAGTCAATCACATTGGCTCCACCTCTTACCGGAAGATCCACTTAAAAGTAACAGTTCACCCCAAAATTAAAAATACATACTTTTTTTATCTTTCCTGTTGGGCTATTTATCCATTAAGATTGTTTTGATGTGAGTTGCCTAGTTTTGGAGATATCAGCAGTTGAGATCCCTGCCTTCTCTTTAATATACTGTAAGGCAACTAGATGGCACTGTGGAGATCAGAGATCTGAAAAAGTACATTTGAAAATAAAGACAGGTTGGAAAGTGTAGTTTGGCATAAGAATAATAGTGTCTACATCAAACCGCTGACAGCAAGGTTGATTTTAGGATGACCTGTCCCTCAGCTTCATTACAGTTTATGACAGTAGGTGCAGAGTACATTTGTTTCAGTAGTTATTAGTATATCTAGATGCGGATACGTCTGCCTCACACAGTTAGAGACTCAGATGACAACATTCTGTTTCCATCCCTGCCAAGTGAACAGATCTGGTGCAAAGTAAGGATAAGGGGTTAGACGAGAGTGTTTTCACATGTCCTCTCTGATAAGACTTGAAAAAGCCTCAAGAAATTATATACAAGTCTGTCATTTTCAGGACATGTGATGATATGCATTAGATATTATGCTTCCTTAGCCAATAGAATAGGCTGAGGAAAATGTGAGGTTACTGAAACCACCAAGCCTTGAAGTAACTCTGTAAGCTTCTGCATAGACAGCCAGTCAGAATTGCTGATTTGCACAGCGTGTGTATCTTATCAGGGACTAAAATGATAATGTCCATGTCCTCCTGCAAGCTCGCACTGCACTCGTCACACTCACTGCAGGCAACCAAGACTGGGAACGATAATAATGGTTTTATACCAGCTTTAATCTTCTGATACTTCTTTCCCTCACAATATATCAACTTCCTACTTGGAGCTACTTCCTGCAGTTTCAGATTCAGAAGCCGCTCTAATTTGCGCTGTGACATCCATCAGGATTAAGCTCACTATCTTATGCCTGCCTGTGCACCTCTGTAAATGTCTGTATGTGTGTGTGTGTGTCCAGCGATTTGTGTCCCAGGACTTTCTCCCCCCTGAATTCCAGCACCTGGTGTTATCTGGGGCTCGGCTCCGTCCTGGTCTGATGGTAAAATTGCTTCTGTGATCTTTGACCTCCCGATTAACTACTAATCACAATGGAGTAGAGTGAACTGCATTGGGGTCAGTGCTGCAGTTCCCTCGCCAATGGTTCAGGATAGAACAAGGGAAAAGCAGACTGACCTCGTGTCAGCACTCAAAGGCAACTTAATCATGGAGCTTTCATAACACACCAGACAAAGCAGGGGAGCAGTTTGTTCTGTAACACGTATAACCCATGTGATGTCCTGTAGGTGTTGCCAAAATAGATGCTCTGTTTGCTGCTGGATGAGGTGCAGTGTATTTTCCGTGTGGGTTGAGTGAGGCTTGAGTAGCGGTCATTTTTTATTTATCATCATCACTTCAGATACACTTGTGTGGTCCGGATACTTATCATTCTCATCCTACGTCTCTCTCCTCTACCTCCCACCCTGATTCTGTATTTCAGGAGAACCAGAAGCTGAGGGAGCAGAACGATGAGCTCAACGGCCAGATCCTCAGCCTCAGCCTGTATGAAGCCAAGACCCTGTTTGCCACACAGACCAAGGCCCAGTCTCTAGCTGCAGAGATAGATAACGCCTCCAGAGACCAGGTACAATCACATGCAGTAGTTACAGGAGAACTGTATTTGCAGGACTTGCCACAGCAGAGCAGCGTTCTAGATATTTGATTATTGTAGATTTGAATCGAATACGCATGATATGGAGGTCGTCACCAAGGCTCTATCTCACACGTAAACAAATACTATGGAAACAGGCTATCAGTGGTTAAAATGAAAAAACTCAACATGATAGATCTGTAACTACTCTATAGCAGTATTAGAATTACAATTAATCGATTAGGCAGAAAATAACTGGCAACCATTTTGATTAGAGTTGCGTGGTTAACTGATTAGAAGTCAACTATGAAATTAATTGCCAGTTCTTTTGAATAGATAGTCAAAAATAATCTGATTCCACCTTCTTATCTGTGAGTATTTTCTTGTCTCTTTACTCCTGTCACAGTAAGCTGGCCCAGTACACATGTACGCAGGTGTTTTTGAAAAGGGTTTTAAAACATAAAAGATTTCTGCCCAGACGAGCATTTTGTCACCGTTTTGGGATAAATCTTAGATTAATCTAGACGCTGGCTCTACCCCTAAGCAACAGTCGCCCAGCTTTAGCTTTAACAAAGGTTCCGCAGTAAAACTAAGAAATTCTTGTGTTATAATACTTTAAAACTGGTCAGATTAGTTCACCTTGTTTGACAAACTGAGAAGAAAATGTGTTTGATGTGCTTCTCCCCTCCTTTTCTCCTCAGTTAATGGAAGCCCTGAAGGAGCAGGAAGAAATCAACATACGACTGCGACAGTACATGGACAAAATCATCCTGTCCATTCTGGACCACAACCCCTCCATTCTGGAGATTAAGAACTAGCAGTGACTCAACTGGAATGAGAACATTTCCCGGTTTAAGGAAAAATAATCATTCCAGTTGTTTGATGAGAACCTGCACACCGGGTCAGGAATCTGTACAGGAATGCAGAGAGAACCAGAGCCAGTCTTAGAAACTGGAACATTTAAATAGACACACATCGCCCCCTGCTGTTTGTGGCAGGGAAAAGAAGAACTTCTGCACTGAACTAAAGGGAGTTTTTGCTCTCTGACTGTAGGTCAAACTACTGTGAGTCTTCAACTCCTAGCCTGCTGTGTTTTTATTGGCTGTCGATGCTGTGAACTGTAGCTACTGTCACAACTTTGAACTGGCGTTGCGCTCAACATGTTCTTGGTGTAGAACACTGGACACGTACCTAAAACATAAAACTGGAACATGTCACAAGCCTGACGTGGATTCTACTGCATCCTGGTGTAATATGAGCTGCTTTATCCACAGATAAACAGTGTGGTGTGATATAGAGAGAATCAGTCGTGAGGCGGACAAGCAAGTTGGCAACGAGACTGTTAACGCGACTCTCAGAGGCATGAAGGCAAAACCAGTCGAGTGTTGCCTGATCGGTAAACTGCCCATCTTTTCTCCTCTGTCATGTAGGTGTTCTCTAAACAGTGCACGTTGATGACGTGTTTGGACAGGTACGTTTTAAGAGAAGACAGTGGCAAGTGGTCAGAGAGAAGGAAACAATGAGAACCCCTATAATTAGAAGGGAAGCAGGACATTTTGAGTCGGAAAGTCAGGTGATGGGCCCATGTATGGTAGCAAAGAAGGGTATTGGTGAAGTTGTAAATGGCTAATCGAAGGTGATTTTTCTTGAGAACATGTCTTCCAGTAACCTTGCAGTGTCAATCAGTCCAATAGTGAATATTCTTTCACTGAGAAGTGGCC